>JBAMJR010000039.1:3442500-4042500 GCA_038501785.1 Myoxocephalus aenaeus | reverse complement strand
CAGGGTGTCTCCTCCAACGCTGTATTCAGTTCTCGCTATACATCCATGGGTGGCTCAACTGTTTCCATTTTGAGACATTTGTGAAGGCACATGTTCTGAATTTAGAATTTAGTAAGGATGGGCATTTTTATTAAATATATTTTCACTGAGACAAGTCCATCATTATTCAAAGAAGTCCACCCCTGTGGAAATAAGGTATTGCATTAACTTCTCTAAATGCATCTGAAATAATAACCATACATTCATTTTGTCCTGGCACGGAAGGAACAGGTTAAATAAGAAAAAGCAAAAATAGCCAGCAACAGTTTGTGCATCAGTGAATTGGGCTACATGTGTACAAAAGCAGAGGTACAATGATCGATCTTTTGTCTGTAGAAGCAGAAGATATGAGAGAAGAACTGATTTACAGTCAGGGGGCAACTATGGAGAATTAATCACCACTAAATCTTAAACTGGGAGCGTGAAAAGAATCGGTCAGAGGATCCAAGAAAAAAGGACAGAGGAGGTCAGGTATATAAAAGGGTGCTTGTAGAGCTGCTTGTAAATAAAAATAGTTCACACAGTTCCATGACAAATTATCTAATAACTCACTCAAGACTGTACATCATTTCAAGACTGTACATCATTTCAGATATAAGAGAACACAGAACATGCAAAAATATAAAGCAGATTTTAAATCCTGCTTTTCTTTTGTCATGTCTCGTCTGGTCTCCTAAGTTAAGTCTGTCTTCATTTATTTACTGTCAGTGTTTTCTGTTTTATTTTGTGTTACTTACCTCGCCATTCGTTTAAGGTCACTTCACTCCTGCCTTTGTGTGTGTTTTCCCGCCATTGTGATTGTCTGCCCCGCCCTGATTGATCCCACCTGTGTCTAATTACCTTCACCTACCCAGTTTTCTTCAACCCTGTGTTTCCCTGTCGCTGTGTCAGTTCATCTTATGTTGCGTTCACATCAAAAGCGTTGCGAATTTTTCGCCCAGGTAGATTGCATGCAAAGTCAATGCGTTGCGAACAACGCGAATTTCCGCCGGGTGGCGCAAATGACGTGAATAACACGACGCGAATGACGAGTTGCGAAAGCCAATCAGTGTTGAGATGCTCCGCCCGTCATCACTTCCGTCCTGCCGTTGCAGGATCAAACTGCTGCTGGTCCGCCCGAAGTAGCACTGGAAGCGGCCGTCATTCAGACACTCTTCCTGGAGGAGTCGGAGCTGTATGAGGCTACGGTTGATATTATGAACCCAGACACGAGGACTTTTGATGTTCCAACGTTTCCAAAGTATAATGCAGAACTAGTGGTTATTTCAATGGTGGAAATAATTTAAAAAAATTACGGAGAAAAGCCACGGAGATAAGCCGCGCCCCATTTCCGTCGCGGAAAAAAGAAAATGACGCGAATTAATCACATAAAGTCAAACGAGTAAACTAAAAAAGCGTTGCGAAAAAGTGTGAACGTAGCATTATGCTGCCTTCACACCAAACGCGTCGCGAATATTTGCGATGCGTTACTCGCGTCAGTTTACTCGCTAAATAATAATGCTTCGTTGACACCAAACGCGTTACTCGGCCTGACAGGGGGCGTGGCTTATCTCTGGCTTATCTCTGTAAAAACAGTTACCGTTTCCGCCATCCACCATGGCAATAACCACTAGTTCTGCTTTATACTTGTTGTGTGTGGTGGAAATTTTACTTAGAAGGCATTATTCTTGAAAGTGTCGATCATGTAGTGAGGTCAGTTTTTGCCCCAGACTGAACCGGGCCATCCTTGGAATGATAGCAGGGGTGTCTTTCTATTGTTTGGGATTCCTCTATTTTCTTGTTTCTTCCTTTGGGCTATCACTTTTCCTTCTCAGGGCCGCGACCAAGCGGCGGGCGCCAGCTGGGTATCGAGGTCTGTCTCCTGTCTGCACACGGAGGACAGTGCGAGGACACTGCGAGGACAAATGCGGTGGGGAGGGGAAAGGGGAGAGGGCAACCATTTCAAAGAATAATTGTTGATGTATAAAACTCATGTGAACTATCTTTTCCGGGTCAGACCTCCGAGCCATCTGTGGTGACGAGCTCTGCCCATTCAATTGAATTATTCCAAGTTTCTGTTTAATAAATACTTAAAGACATTTAAGTGTTTCACATCACATCTGTTTTCCTCTGAAGGAGATTGACAAGGTTGATTTTCCATTACATTGTGTATATTCCACATACGTCGGAACATCAAACTCCATCGTGTCTGGGCTCATAATATTATCCGTAGTCTCACAACATCGTCTGAATGACGGCCGCTACCAGCGCTACTTCAGGCGGACCAGCAGCAATTTGATTCAGCAACGACAGGACGGCAGTGATGACAGGCGGAGCTTCTCAACAATGATTTTCCGTTTGGTGTGTTTGGTGTGAACGAGGCACAAGTCCTTTGTGTCTAGTGGTCCAGTGAGTCGCTTTGTTTCCCGGTCCTGGTTGTTCTGATCTTCGCCTGTTTTTGTCGCCCTTGTTTTTGCCTGACCCCTTACTGATTTGTTTGCCTGACTGCCTTCTCCTGTACTGAACCTCTGCTTATCAGTAAATATTGTTTTACTAACACCTTATCCTGTGTTTTGGGTTGTAAAGTCCACTGGTCGTAACACATTTTATTCATGACACTGTGGTATTGAACTGCAGATGAACTGCAGATGGTTATTGTCTGGATTAATGTGGTAATTCATAAAATCCTGCACAATGACGCACGGAAAACATGATGTAATCAACCTTTCAAGCAACAGCTATAAGCTTCCTCTGAGGAAATTCTACACAGGCCGAAAACATTCTGTGTTTATAGGAGATGAAATTACTGTGATTGGCCATGATTATCACAGCTTCTAGCACACACATATAATGTATACTATTTTTAAATTTTTAATTTAATCTGTAAAACTTTGTTTTAAATCAGCACCTCATGGATCTGTACCATTATATGTCTAACCTTAGCCAAGTAGTTATTATTGTAAAGACGAAAAGAAAGGGCCACTTGTATGGAAGTCTTCTTAAATACAGAAGGATGTCCATTAAAACAGTTATTGTCCCATTTAGAACAAAATAATAAATAAAGCAGGATATGCTTTCGGGGGTGGTGACTTTGTGATTCACATTCTCCACCACAGTGTTGTCCAGTCTGGGAGCTAATTAAGGCTTCAAAATCGTGGTCCACAGAGCAATGGGTGATGTCTCGGTGACTACATTCACTTGATTTATAAGGTTTATGTTTTTGCCACAATACCACAGATTTTACATTGCAAGTACATTAGATGAGACAATATGGATTACATTTCACATTGAATAAGTCATATAGTATGTGTTGAATTTCATATATCAAACTGAATGTATCTGCAAAAATGATCAACGGCATTTGTTTTCACTAAAAGAACAGTATGGAGACAGAGTAGGTTTAAATATCCTTTAGCACATACTTACATACACATCCAGCAGAAACCGAAAAACATGAAGATGTGTTTCTGAACATATACTGTATTTGAAATGGCAGGCCAGTATTCACCGGATTTGAGAAACAAGTTTTTTTGTTATGCCAAATATTTGACATTCTGCACCTGATCAGCGAATATTAAACATTAATATTTAAAAAAAAGAGGCGTAATTTATTCATTATCTAATTGGGTCCTTGAACTTTTTTAATTTCCTGCAAATGTGTTAATTGACATACAAAATAAGGTACGGATGCGGAAACATTATATGTCTTTCTCTACACACCCACATGCAATTAATAGCACCCTCAAATCCCCTGATGAGATCAATGTGCAGAGCTAAAGATTAATGATGCTGCTTGCCTATTACAGAAGAGACTCAGAGAGGTAAATGTTCATTAGCGCAGTTCGATAGTCGAGATGCACTTGAGCAGACCACTCGGGACACATGTGAAGGAGAGCTGAATGCTAGAGCTAAAACATTAGACATGACCATACTCACAACTAATACAGAGTCCAGCTAGTATACCTTCTGTACTGTGCTTTATAAGATGACATGTAATGTATATAAACGGCAGTAGGGGTAGAAGTGTAAATATATAACAAACGTGTTTTCTTTGGCTGGTAAAGCTAATGAACTGTTTAATACTGAAGGAACATAAATTGTGTTTTGTCAGATAACTTATTTCATTGGTACAGTGAATCTGACCAAAAAAAAGAATAGAAGACAACAATATTTTGTCAAATGTACACTGAATAGTAATTCATGTAACAATGTTTTGTTTTAATTTAAAAAGTGTATAGGATGTTAAATTAAAATTGAAATGTACCTTCAGTTTACTCAGAATTTACTTGAAAAGGTTATTTACAATATTTAAAGTTGTATGCGTATGTTTAATTGAAGTTAAAGGAAATAATAATTACTGACTAATAGACAGTGAATAGTGCACTATTGTAAGGTTGAAGTAAGTTGTAAAGAGAAAATATTGAACCGGGTATTGTTTCAATACTGTTACCTACCTTATGTTGGATACAAGTATTGAGAATTGAGATTCGGAATAACCTATTTTAGGGTGTATCCAGTTAGACTTAAATAAGTTGGAAAGAACTCAGTAGTTCAAAACCTAAGAAAATAGTGACAAAATAAATAATGTGTAGCTGAATTGAACTCTCTGTCTTGTTGGGTCATTGCATAATGCAAATACTTTTTCTGCCCCCTGTTTTAGTCTCTAATTTTGGTCCAGTATATTTGTAATATTTACAAACTAATCCATAATATACTGCATTACCAGTAGTTTAAGGAGTCGTTTGCTACATTGGCCACACAAAGAACTTGGTTAAGTCTCTCTCTCTCGAAAAGGTATCACAGATTTGTCTTGTGTTTTGAATGTGAGCGTGACAGTACGGCTACGGATCTTGTAACGGACGTATGAGCCTTTATGTGAAAAAGTGTAATAGTTTAATGGACCCGTATGAGGCTTAAGCTCTTACGGTGGTGATAGTTTACAAGTTTAATGAATGTATTTTGACCCAAAGGAAGAAAATAAAGGAGTAATTTCACTTCATATACGGGGATCCGTTACAGTATGTAACTATTTGTCTAATTGTAGCATTTGTGATACTACATGGATGGCAACCAACATGTCTTGCTATATATCTCCTTGAAGTGTTATCTACCTAAAACAGTCACTTAACAGTTGCCAATTAAGCTTTGGTCATGCTAAGAGAAACTAACTTGGCTCCATTGACTTCCATAGTAAGTCGCTAACAGGCTAGCTTGCATCACGCGAGCTTCTGTGTGACAGCCTTTGGGTAAACTTGTAAGTATTAGTAATTTACACGTGTACACCAACTCATTCACAATGTTGTAATCTATGACTTTGTTGCACTGAAGCTAAAGTCAGCTAGCTAACTAAAACAAAAAACAAACAATCCCAGGTGATGACTTTGGAAATATCCATGAGGTTTGCAGGTTAAAGTGGATTGACAGCCCAGTGCCTTGCACAGATGCACTTTGACAGGACTGCTGGTGAAAGTGGCATTGATTGAATGAGTGACCTTTCAGCCCGCGATCATTTATTTTTCCGCAAAATTGCTCAATAATTATTTTCATCAATGTGCCAGTGAAAATGGTGATGAATAATTTCCAACTCCGAAAGAGTTGGAAAATATTCCACACCACCATGTAGCTTTAACCCATGACAACTCTTTTATCTCCCAATTTATTCATTCGTTATTATTATTATTATTATTCGTCATCTTCTTCTTCTTCTTCTTTTCAACAGGCCAATTTTCCATCAATTAGCTTTTCAGCTTTCAATGCGATGCCTCAGCTTAATTTTCATCAAAGGGGATATTAGTTGGTGTCCTTACAAGATGTAATTAACATTTGAGTATGCGTTAATTTTTTCTCTAACATTGTAAGTCATTTAAAAGCTGGACTTTAATAAAAGCTGGAGAGAACCTCCACTCACCCGACGGGTTCAGTATGTTGATGGATGATGCTGTGCTTGTCAGAGCGTTGTCGATTCTTATGGATGATGGATTTGAGTTATTGTACAGCCACTCTACTCGATGGTAGGTACCATTTGACTGGAGATATTTCAATAGTAGCCCTCTTGGTACTGGGTCGTTTCAGTTGGTACCTTAAAGGTGTTGAGTACCATCGAAACCCAGCCATACTTTAACGTTTTTTGGAGGAGTTTTTCCCTATCTAAATCAAGGAACTAACAATAGATTTTAAGTTTAAAAAACATTGACTTGACTTGATTTTCCTCAAGATAGAATTAGTTTTAATAGCGCAACAAGGCTGTTCTATTTTGACATGTTATACTGTATATACTTATGCATATACATATATATATGTATATATATATATATATATATACATATATATATATATATATATATATATGTATATATATATATATATATATATAAAGACTACACCAAACTGATTGCTATGCAGCCTCCAGTCTTTTTTCTCCTCTTTGAAGTTTGCAGTCCTTGTTGAGAAGAAACTTATTGCGACACTCCATCCGATCCAATTTGATTTGTACTATTTCAATGTACATCTCCTGACGTGTCTTGGCTTCAAAGTTCTAAATATGGATTTGCATCGCCCTCTAATGATAATTCATAGAGCCCATCGGGCCCAAGCAAGTAATACATTCAGGAATAAGAACTTTGATGACACGTTTTTTGCACTGTATTGACAAAGTGATCCAGAAGGCTGCTAATGCCAAATAAAAAGTGATAAGACAAAAACTTATTTGCGTTTCTCGATCTTTATGTAAACACGCACAAGCACCACATTAGCGCCTACTCGTCAGTATGTGCTATGTATTTATCTTATTGTCAGGATGCATATCTGTTTTTCAGGGGACTCAAAATGTGAAAATCACTTCGAAAGACAAACGTTTGGCCAAAAGATTTTTCTGGCTGTATATAGAGTATTAACCACATTAAAGAGATCATTGACTTTAGTTTGTTTGGCCTTCAGTCTTGAGAGTTCAGATGTCCGCCATCCAACGACACTTGTTTTCTAGGAGGCTTAAGTGAGGGGAAAGAGGTCCCATATGTAAACAAATCATAAAAGGCATGGAGGACTGGAACCGAAGCAGAGAGAGGCACAAGAGACTCAAAAGGAGAGAAAAAATACTAGACTTTGTTGCTTTTTTAGCATGCATCTTAAGGTGCTTAGAGGACTGTTTGTATCGTGATGCGTACTACCCCTCCAAAGAGACTCAAAGAAGAAAAGAGCATTTGTTTCCTGCTTACATTGCCAGCGCCACAGGGCTTGGTGATATGACAAAGAGGGATGCTTGAGGAAAACATTCAGACTCTTGGCAAAGCCTCAAAGGTGTGTTGTTGAAGAGGTTTACAGCTGAGCCACTTATGGCTGTCATGTTTTTTTTCTTTCTCTGACGCCCTGAGGCTGACGGTTTAAACAAAGTGTACAGACTTGGCATAAGAAATCCTGGCCTTTACCTGGTGTGATGAACTGTGACAATAGATAGGTTTTTATTTTGAAAACGTTAACCACCAAAATTGAATCAGTTCGTATTTGAGTCCTGGTGGAAGTTTATGCCAAAACTGCTCAAGGCAAAATATATGCATTTTGGCCTCAGCCAAGTAAAGAACCGAGCCGCGACATGCAGTTTCATGACCAACAAAACACCACAAGCTGACAACTTTAAAAACATCCATCCATTATCAGCCGCTTATCCGGGGTCGGGTCGCGGTGGCAGCAGGTTCAGCAGGCCGACCCAGGCTTCCCTCTCACCCGCAACACTTTCCACCTCATTCTGGGGGATCCCGAGGCGTTCCAAGGCCAGCCGGGAGATATAATCCATCCAGCGTGTCCTCGGTCTTCCCCGGGGTCTCCTACCAGTTGGACGTGCCTGGAAAACCTCTAATGGGAGGCGTCCAGGAGGCATCCTGATTAGATGCCCGAACCACCTCAGCTGACTCCTTTCAACACGAAGGAGCAGCGACTCGACTCCAAGCTCCCCCCTGATGTCCGAGCTCTTTACCCTATCTCTAAGGCTGAGCCCGGCCACCGTACGGAGGAAGCTTATTTCGGCCGCTTGTATCCGAGACCTCGTTGTTTCGGTCACGACCTAGAGTTCGTGACCATAGGTGAGGGTTGGAACGTAGACCGACCAGTAAATGGAGAGCTTTGCCTTCCGGCTCAGCTCCCTCTTCACCAAGACTTTAAAAACATGCCAAAGTTATTAACATGTTGAGCTAACATGCTGCCTGGGCCACTAAACATGGATTGTAATTACATCATATGGTACTAGGCTCACAGGTGTGCTCACTGACATTGCAACATATTTTTCAAATTTTTAAAGCAATTTTTATTAAAAAAAAGAAATCTGTCTTTCATCTTTTCACCATGCCATGTTATTTATAACCAAAGAGAAAGGAAAAATAATGAATGAAGAAGGTCCTACGTAAATATGTGTATACATCTCCATCCAGCCTCTTTGTTTTAGGCCTATCTATTGAGATTGCGTCACTGTCAGTGATATCTCTCCTTTAGAACCATTTTATCACATTTTGCTGAATTTACCAGATGCCTTTCCAGGCCTGACATCAAACAAACATGATCCTTTTACCGCTCCACACTTCTGGAGAAGCTGTTAACTGGTTCAAATGCCTCCTGCTGTGAAGGGTAAGTACAGTACATAGCAGGAGGCCAAAGCAGAGGCAGCAACATGGAAGAATAATAGAGATTAATTATTTTTCAATGACCTTTATAGAAAGAGCCTGCACTTTCAATGGGATACATACTGTATCAGGCAGTATCTTCATTCTGTTAATTTCTGAATAGTCTTTGATACTGTGGTACACACATGGTCCTTCTGAGTCTTAGAAAACAGAACATCATGTGACACCTGTAAAACACACCAGAGAGCAGACAGCTCTCAACAGGGTGACAAAGCTTGTAAAGAATAATACAACATATTCAATTAATTTCTAGTGCTGCTGTGGAGTGATTGTATTTTCACCATCTTGTTTCTATGCTTATGGCAGTGGCGGGCCCTGTATTTTCGACCTAGGCCTTCAGTGCCGTCTGATATTGTTTACATAAATCCGTGCATGACAGGATGCTGCGTCATTAACGGACAATGCATGTAGTTCACATCAACAAGAACCAGTCACATTTAGTTATTTAGCCGAGGGTTTATCTTGTGCCTATACTTAGGGTGACCAGACGTCCTCTTTTTCCCGGACATGTCCTCTTTTTCCCGGACATGTCCTCTTTTCGAGACCTAAAAAAAGCGTCCGGCAGGGATTCCAAAAACGTCCGGGATTTTGCTACGTGCGGGAAAATAGTTATTACCCCCTTACAAGTTTTGGAAATGGTACGTCCGGGATTTTGCTATGTGCGGGGAAAATAGTTATTACCCCCTTACAAGTTTTGGAAATGGTATCTCCCTCACGTTCCACCTTCTTGCGCAAGCTCTGACTGTAGAGAGAACTGTCATTGGTCGACCGATCTCAATGCAAATGTAAGTTCACGGCATGCTACACACTACTGCTACCCCCCCCCCCCCCCCCCCCCCCCCCCGCGGAGCGAAGTGTCCTCTTTTTCACAAACTCAAATCTGGTCACCCTACTATACTTCACTTTATTAATGTATCTTAATTAACACAATGCTGCCTATTCTCGTTCCACACTTCACTAGAACATTTCCTCTCCTCGTCTACTTCCGTTTTTCCCTTCGCAATAAAAGCCCCAGAAACGTACATCAGAACACTGCTTCCTAGAGAACTGTCCAAGTACTCAATGTAATAGCTTACAGTTATAACAAAACATGACAAAACAATCCAACAAAACTGCGGCACTAAAACACCACACCTCTCTGCAGCAGCAGAAGCAGCCCAACTCCCAGCTGTTCTCCCCGCGCCACCTCTCAGGCAGCCACTCCACCAGCACCCACCGACGATGCCACCACGCTCACCCGAGGTGGCTTGATGGAAAACAGGTCTAGCAGCGAGCGTTCTCCCAACACCTCCACGCCGCGAGCTAGCTTAGCGGCGTAAGCTAAGCTAGCTCTGTGGAGGTGGGAGCCAGCAGAGAGAAAAACAAACACAAAAAGCAGAAAAAGCAATTCACTCACCAGATACCGTTCATTTAATAAAGACAAAATCTATCCGCCTCTCTTTGTTAACACAGTTCAATGACGTGATTGTTCAGTTCATCGGTGTGCTTCAGTGAGTCAATGGCAAACATGCCCAATCCTCCATGAGAAAGGCATAAAGTAAATCCACCACCAAGTCTGTTTCTCCTCCTCCTTCAGCCATTGAGTATTTAAACAAGCAAAACACTAAACATGTCATAACTTCTCTTGTTTCAGCCTGAATTATTCTAGCTCCTACTGAACTCTGCT
Source organism: Myoxocephalus aenaeus (assembly GCA_038501785.1). NCBI lineage: Eukaryota > Metazoa > Chordata > Actinopteri > Perciformes > Cottidae > Myoxocephalus > Myoxocephalus aenaeus. Next base: position 4,032,147 of record JBAMJR010000039.1, on the reverse strand, counting down.
TTAAGGTAGCTCCCTGTGTTGACACACTGACCAATCACAGCGCATGTTAATGGTCACGCTGGGCCACTGACCAATCACACACCTACGCCGGGCGCTGCACGTCAAAGCAGTGGCGGTTCTACATGTAATTACGCCCCGGGCGAGACCCCCTCCGAGCGCCCAGCCCCCCTCCGCCGGGAACATAATTTTTTTTTTATTATAAACTTAAATTCCTCAATTGCATAAATCCTTCAATAGAACATTTGAATAACACACTTAAGAGAATCAATGCACACAATTCTGCACAACACAGTATAAGTTACAACATAACTGACTTAAGCCCACTGATTGCATTAGAGTATTGCTCTATAGCAGGGGTGGGCAAACTTTTTGACTCGCGGGCCACAATGGGTTCTAAAATTTGACAGAGGGGCCGGGCCAGGACCAGATGGATGGAGTGTTTGTGTGAACTAATATAAATGACATGTAAAAATCATTACATGAAAGGATTTGGCCTTTAACAGGTAGCAAAGCATTTATTTGCAAGGCAATTTAACAAATTGCACGAATTGCAACTAACGATTATTTTAATAATCGATTAATCGGTTGATTATTTTTTCGTTTAATCGGATAAAAACATCAAAAAAGCATTAATTTCCAACCCTTTATTCAAAAACAGAACTGACAGTGCAAATTCACAGTGCAAAACATCTTCAGAAAGTGCACAAACAGGTTGCTCCTTGAACATTCCTGAGCTGTTAATAAAAAAAATTAAATAAAAATGGACTAACACTAAAAACATGTATGCTTTACATTTGCCAAATGTGAGCCCCTTTTACTGTAATGATCTCCTTGGAGCAGAGGCTGCATTTAGCATGCCCTGCTTTATCAATATGTATGAAACACTGGACAGAGGGAAGCTGTACTGCTCCTCTTTTGACCTCTTCATCTCAGCTCTGCATCAAGCTGCGCTGCATAGAGCGTCCTCTTCCTTAAACTATTTCATTCTGGGTCTCTTACGACCACGACATCACGTTGTTGGCTAAGCCCAACTACGTGATTTGATTCATTCTACTTTGAGTAAAAAAACAACCTGCAGCCAGATCCGCCGGTGTACCAGACCGGGGGGTTACGGCATGTTTCATTTTACAAGCAAGACTGAACTGTAACGGAACATAAAGTAACTTTAACGACACTACACAACCCAAACACGTTAGCTAACGTGATAGCAAGCTGACTAGCTTCCATTAAAAACACGTTTGAGGCAAATGAAGACGCTGTCGACATCTTAACGCTGATTGGCCAAGACTCGACACGTCACATGCTAGATGTTCTATTTTTCTCAGTGTCTCACTCCAATCTCAGAAACGCTGCCGGCCAGTTGCTCTGCTCCGCTCTTTTTTTTTTTTTCTTTCTCCGCGATTTATTGACTGGCGTAATAATCGCGCGACACAACGAATCGATAATGAAATTCATTGCCAACACTTTTGCTAATCGATTCGTTGTTGCAGCCCTAATAATAATATTTGGACAAGTTCGGCGGGCCGGATTCCCCCGCGCCCCCTCCCCTTCCCCCTTCTCACACATGATCTGTAGACGGTAGTGATGGGAATTCCGGCTCTTTTTAGGGAACCGGCTCTTTTGGCTCGGCTCACTAAAAAGAGCCGGCTCTTTCGGCTCCCAAATGGCTCTTCAGATTTTTTGGTGCTTAAATTAATTTATTACCAACAATAATGTAAAATTATGCGCAATATGAATTACTAATGTAAAAAAAAAACATGCACTATATCAAATGTTTATTATATAAATACACTTTTATTTATACACTCTACAGCAGGGGTGGGCAAACTTTTTGGCTCAGGGGCCACATTGAATTAAAAAATTTGACAGACGGGCCGGGCCAGTATCAGATGGATGGAGAGTGTTTGACAAAGGGGGCGTGGCTTATCGCCGTCGGGTCTCTCCGTGAAAAAGAGCTGTCTTTTCCGGTATCGATTATGGAATAAATAACCACTAGTTTTGCTTTATACTTGTTGTGGAAGTCCCAAACATGTCGGAACATGAAACACCCTTGTGTTTGGGTTCATAATATTATCCGTAGCCGCACACAGCTCGGTGAATTTCTCCGACTCCTCCAGGAACTGTGCCAGTCTTATCTCCGTAAAACGGATACCGATTCTGCCATCCACCTTGGAAATAACCACCAGTTCTGCTTTATACTTGTTGTGTAAACTCCACATACGTCGGAACATCAAACTCCGTGGTGTCTGGGTTCATAATATTATCCGTAGTCCCACAACAGCGTCTGAATGACAGCCGCTGCACACACGAAAAGCCTAAAAGAGCGCTGTGCAATAAATAAGCATGAAGAAACATCAACGCTGGTCTGTTGTGGTCATCGTGCTTCGGGAAACTGAACTTGGGAACGGAGAAGCGCTACAGCGGTCTTTACTATAACTTATAATTATTTAAAATAAAAAACTTTTTTTAAATATTTTTTATAATAACTTTTTTTTAATATATTATATTATAATAATTATAATACTCGGCGGGCCGTATATTAATACTCGGCGGGCCGTATCCGGCCCGCGGGCCGTAGTTTGCCCACCTCTGCTCTACAGAGTGATAAAAAAAATTAGAAAGTGCAAAAACAAACGTTTAACTATTTACAAATGAACTTAACTAACTTTTAACTATTTTAAACTTTTAGCTTTTTAATACTTAACAGATTTAAAGTAAAACAACATACAGAAGCTTACAGAATCACACAACAAAATATAAATTAAAATGTGTAAAACAAAAAGAAAAAAATCAGCATCCAGAGTTTTGTCCTTCAGTGAAGATTTTCATTGAGAAAGACCAAGTGCCTCAGCTGTGAGGGCTGATCCTGTTTCTTCTCTCCGTAATGATCTGCCCTGTTTTGGAGAACATTCTCTCTGAGGGGACTGAAGTTGCTACAATGCACAGTCTCCGTGACGTCACATGAACTGTGTAACTCCCGCCTCTCTGCTCATCGCAGGCACAGAGACGACGCCACACATATTGACCAATCAAATGCGGCTTGAGAGAGCGAGCGAGAGAGCGAGCGAGAGAGCGAGAGAGCGAGAAAAAAAAAAGCCGGCCCCGTCGTTCTCGTCAAAGAGCTCTCAGAGCCGTTTCGTTCGCGACCGACACATCACTAGTAGACGGCACCTTCTTAGCCAGCAGGGGCGCCTGCAGCTGCAGGGGGCGCCAATGCCAATTCCCCACACAGTGATATGATAGATAATGGAAAACCGCTTCGCGGCCCAGATGATATATATATATATTTTTTTTAAGTGGTCGTGCCGCCCCCCACGTGTCATGAACAAGTGCCGCCCCGGGCGGCTGCCCGGGTCGCCCGTGCCCAAAACCGCCCCTGCGTCAAAGAATACGCCCAGCTTGTCAAACTAAAGATCTGATTTGTTGAAGTCCATGACAACCAACGACAACGTCCACTCTCCGTGTACTTTAATCTGCAAAGGCCTGCTAAAACTGCTTTGCCTCCATAAAGACACAGGAGGCGAAAATCTGATTAGATGAAAAGCTCTCTTTAAAACCAGCTGCACTGAAAGCAGTGCTGCAGGCTGAAGGCAGAGCAACAGAGGAAGACAGGAGCTCTGCAATGAGAAAATAAGATGATATGGAAAAATTATTATAATACATGTAGTGTATTTGTGAAAAACAATTAAATTACAAAATAGCTATAACTTTGTGATTCTGTTTAGGCCAGCAGAGAAGGCTTAGCTGGCCCTGACGGCCCACCACTGGCTTATGGTTATGTCTATCTTTGGCGGTTGAGTTGTGTTTGAAGCATGTCGAATTTGGTATCAGGCATTATTATATTTGTTATGGATTATTGATCGTTCACATCTAGACATGTATAAATTAGAATGTGGATACCCAATAATGGGTACCCTCGACGCTATAGTGGAAGTTAGGTTTAGTTAACACAACCACTTGGTTAGGATATAGGAAACGTCACTGACTAATGACTCACACGACTAGCGAATCACATGGCTCGCAAATCATATGACTCACGGGAATACCGATACTAACAAATCGCACACGAGGTCACGAGTCTAGTGACAAAAATAAACGGGACAAAATAAGTCAACTTCTACTTTAAGTTTCATGCGGGCAACAAACAGTGGTCTCCTGATTGAAAGACCGAAGTTTATTTTACTTTGTTCTTACCATCCACTACTGCAGGAGGGTTTACATAGGAGTTAACTGAAAGACTGCTGCATTGTAGGCAGTTGATGGTTGCCTTGGCCATCGAACCTATGTGCAGAATTTATATAATCCATATAGCAAATCAACAATTTTCAACTAAACGGGCAAAAGACAAACAACTTTATTTGTGCTATTGAGGAAGATTTATTTTATTTTGAATGTTATTCTTCAAAATCTGTGATGGCATACATTGCTTTATGGCTCAGCAGGATTTTTATATTTTTTATAAAGGATAATTTCATAATCCAACAATGTCTTTATCTTCATCCACTGTGAGTGATACATTACCACAGAGCAAGACTTGCTGTCAAGTGAAATACAGCAGCTAGTGTGTCAAGCAGTGGAGCGATCCTGACAAAAGAAAACCCCTGCTCTTCTGGAATTGGGTGTTTGGAAATAGAACAGTGGAACAATCACAACTTGCTCACCCACATGGCTGCATGCCTTGCCTTCAACGGTCCGGGGGTGACTGTTGACACATGCCATATTATATAAGTGTATTTTTGACTTCATTCCTACCTGTAGTTATTTTAGTTTGCTAACTTGAATGACTTCAGTCGTAGAATAGCCTGCCAGCAATATCTTTTGTCACAAACTCTGAGCGAAGCATATACATGTGGATGGGTTTACATTACAGTCAGTACAGACTAAATGGAATAAAATAACATGCAAAAAGCAAGAACGACATTCTGATAGCACGCAAAATGACATTAATATGCTATTTGGTAAAACCAAAGAGAAAATTCACAGTAAGCTTGTCAGCACCATAGGCAGTGCCATAGCATCATTTATATTCCAGTTTAATTAACGTTTTCTTAGAACTACAGTGTCCAGCTGTTTTAGGGAATCACTGATGCTGTAATCTGTTTTTCAAGATATGTGTCAATGGGTTTAGGACTGTAAACAACAGACAGGATGGGGAATATTTAAAGTTTTGAGAAATGGAATAACACATTGCTGGTTTTAGTCTTTTCTTGCTGACAATAAAGGAAATATAGTTTTTATTTTATTTGATATAACCATTCTATGATCATTAGGATGTGAATTGCATTTGTATTTAATACAAATTAAAATCCCAAGAAACATTACCAGGGAAATTAAGGTAATCATGTGTAATGTTAAAGTTTTTTCAGCCTAATTCTTCATCAGACTAAAAAAAATTATATCACCACATATTCCTATTCATTGAGCTCATACCTACATTTCTGTGTAGCATTAGCATTCTCAATAACTCTGCTGGGTAACTCCAGGGTTTCATTTAAGTGTGTGTGTGTGTGTGTGTGTGTGTGTGTGTGTGTGTGTGTGTGTGTGTGTGTGTGTGTGTGTGTGTGTGTGTGTGTCTCCATGTTTCACAGAACTCTGATGATGCCATATGTGGGCTGTAGACTTCCATATTAAATAGCCAAATATGGTTTGAGTGTGATTTTTCTCTGTAATGGATTCAATGTGTTTGCAAAGTGAATGCAGCAGTGTGTCTTCGAGGTTTTACAATGCTCCCACGAGTAAGTGATGAAAGTCCAAAGGCTGTTAGTCTTGAAAATGTCAGAACATTTGGATTTTTATCTTCAGCAGTGATTTAGATGGAATGGAATGTGTTTGTGGCCCATATTTGCTGGATTCTTGCAGAAGTAAATGCATATTCTAACCTAAATAAGTCAAAATGTCATATAATTGAATGACGGTGAATGAGTAATAGAACCCTTATGTATACAGTCCTCTGTCTAATATGCACTGCACGTGCATAAACATAGACTGAAATGGATTTTTTACACTTCTACAATCTGTTCTTTTTACATAAAACACATCTTTTTTGACTACACCTTGAATAAGGAAGGTAGCACCGTAGTAGCACTTTAGTAGCATTTAGATGGCACTTACTGATAGCACTTTGTAACTTAACTTTATTGAAAATTGTACTTTCTTGATTCTTGTTGTTCTGAGTTTGTACTCATGGTGGAATTGCACTTATTGTAAGTCGCTGTGAATAAAAGCGTCAGCTAAATGAAATGTAATGTAATGTAATGTACATGCCTAAATACAGTGTGTTTTATGCTCTAGGCACTGCCGACATGCAGGTGAACTGAACTTAGTGCTGTTAAGTGAACGCATCCTATGTAGACGCACATGCAGGACTGAAGCTGCTGCTCATGTGTAGAAACCATGGGATACCACTGGTCAAAAATTGCATGGAAGTATTATTATATCAAGCTTTTTTTTCTTTTTCTGCAAGGTCATGAGAATTATAAAACAAATGTTTGTATTGCCAATTACTGCACCTTATAGAGGAAGAAGAAAAAGTATGAAAGCTACACAAGTATATCAGAATGCCAGGATACAAACAATTGATAGAAATAGTGCAATACTTTGATCCTGGAGATTGAACCGCCAAAACGTTAAGCCAGTGCCAAACACGGCCTGATACGCTGATAGAAGATACAAGGATTTGCATGTACTTTCTAAATATAGATGAAGACATGACGGGACAATTGAATATTGAAACTAATGAAAACATATTGATATCTTGATATGACACAGCCTTTTTAGAACACATTTAGACTAATTTGATGTATGTGTAGTATATAATTGTAATTTGCAAAATGAATGTTGGTTTGCTTTATATTCTTGACAGCCTTTAAAGCTCCCACATGCCACAGACACAAAATAAGACTCATTAGGATTGTCATATCACTTGTCTCAAAGACAAGAATAACTGATACAACCCTTTTTTCGGGGAATGTTGCCACAGACACCCAGTTTGTAATATTGCAAATATGTTTACATTGCAATACCTACTTACATGGTGTTACCTCTTTCAGTAACAGATAATGACTTAACAATTATTCAGATAAAAATCTTCAAGATTGCCAAAATATGACTTGACGGTATGTGTAACAACAAGCTATCTATCCTGCCATGTTATTGTCCCCCAATCAATATCAAAATTGTTAGGATAATCTAGCTTGTTCACGTGTTGCAATGACTGAGACCAGTGCTACGGTTACTTATTTCAGCTACAGCCTAGAACAATGAATAAAACAGTATAAGTGTCAATTATCAGGAATTAATGGACGCCTTGCAGTATTCACCCAGATCATGGTATAATTACTTTAATGGCTCATGAATTTTCTTAAATCTTAATAGGTTTCTCAATGTATACACTATAATGTATAGACGATATATTTCATTAAACAGAGATGTCCTGTGCAAGCTCATATTGAAGAGAAATAGTAATTATGTTAACATTATTTACAATGATTCTTGCAATAGCTTCTATTAGCATTGTGTAAGCAAGTTGCTAGTCACCAGGCACATCCCGTCTCAAAGCGATGCAGAAAAATGAGTTCATGCATTTGTTACTTCTGGACTAGATTACTGCAATGCCTTATTATCAGGCTGCTCTAATACGTCTCTTAAATATCTCCAGTTGATCCAGAATGCTGCAGCACGTGTACTAACAAAAACTAAACGGCAAATTTGTGATTTGCAATTTTGGTCTATATAAAATAAATTGAATCTCCCTCCCTCCTCAAGAATATTTTTCTTGCTTACCAACCAACAGCATCTTATATTTCTCATCCATTTTTAAGCATCTCTCACAAGGAAACAAGTGCTAGAACTGAAATCCCCCATAGCACAGCACACGTCACTTTTCAAAGCTGTCAGAATGAACACAGAGATTTCCTCATCAATGCCAACCTAAAAAAGGCAACAGTCTCATACGCTGTATCTTCAGAGAGACAAGATCAGTCAAATGTCAGTACATTTACAATGATAATCATCCTAATATCAGTATATGTATAATAATATGGTAATTTACTGATAATCCTAATCAAATTGCTGCTCTGTTTAATTAAGTGTTTTTGTTATTCCCCGGACGCTTTTCAGCAGCCCACTGCTCCTGCTAAGGATAGGTTAAATGCAGAGGACCTATTTCATGTATGTAAAAAGTATGTAATATGACAAATACATTTTCTTCATCCCAAAAAAATTATGATTATTGATTACCTAATTTATCGTTCATGCAGCCCTCCTTGCTAGTATGTACGTATGTATATATAAATAAATATAGATTAAGTTTCTCAACACTGATTGTACACATTGCATATTTTTGAAACCGGACAATACAACAATGGAAAATGGCCAAAAAGAAAAAAAATGGTTACTCAACAAGAGTGATTGAAGCTATTCTGAAGACATGGCGTTATTATACATGGTCTTGAAATCACAGGGGTCTGAGTATCTTTGCTCTTCATGGGTTTCCCCACATCAGTGTATATTCACAACAACACAATACAAAAGCTGCATCCCAGGAAAGATATGAAGAATGATAAAAAAATAATGCTTTATGAGCAGTAATTCTAAATGGCACATCAAGAACTACAGTCCAAACCTGATGTAAGTGCGGGCAACAGCGCTCTCAAACGGCATTGCATATACTGGACGAGAAAAATGAAATGGAGCCGAAAACCTCTCAGAATGCTGCAGGACACTTCCATCTTCGTAAACCAATTATTCAAGGTTTTATTAGCTCCTGAGAGGTACATCGCTGTGCACAGGGCATCTACAGCCCCGAAGTCGAAATAGCAGCAAATGTGAGGGAGAGAACTTTTTTATTTTATTTTCTCATTTATCTTGTCCACAGGTATTTCATTGTTCAGCAAATAAAATGTGTTAAAGTTGGCATGTAATCCTTTGGGTTTAAAGTGAGAATGTACGCCCAACTACTTTTAATGAGTTTGGTTGTGTGCCTGAGCATACTGAGTCAATAGCACAGGTCGAATGATAGGGGAAGGGTAGTCACTTTTAATGTTTTCTCATGTTCTTGCTTCCTGCTGAAAGATGTTTTTTTTTCTTCTTCTTTCGATCAAGGCTGCTTGCCCCAAAATGTGATAAGTGTGATAAGAGTGGAAGCTGTTGTCAAATCTGGCATGGTCCCGAAATGCAGTCTCTATCAGGGACCTGTTCCTTAAAAATTATTTGTGACACCCTTTTCGATTGTTATCAGTTAAACCATGTTTTACAGCATCTTGTGGTGTTCTCCGCTCTCCATCCTACTCATGCTTTTTACAAGTGTTGTAAAGAATAGTTCTAAATAATTTTCTGAAGCCAGAAAACTGAACCAAGCAGGTAAAAAAGAAATAAAAGAATTACTATAAACACTAATAATAATAATAATAATAATAATAATAATGCATTTCATTTTTAACTAACTTTTCTTTCAAAAGAATCTCAGAGTGCCACAGAGCCAATATATATAGTAAAACTAATAAAAACATAGTTAAAGCAAACCATAATAAAAAAATAATAGCTGACAATGAATTAACAGAAAGTAAAAAATGCCTTCCTGAATAAAAAGGTTTTTAGGCCAGTCTTAAACGAGTTCAGGGAGACTGTTACATAGGCGTGGCGCTGCCGAGCAAAACATGGTGCGGAGCTTGGTGTTGGGGACCCGAAGGAGCGAGCGGTTTGTAGATCTGAGGGTGCGGGTTTACACACTTTTACATATACACCAATTACGTTGAACATCTGCTGTAGCCATTAATCAGTGATTCATGTTGTGGTCATGTTTGACACAGCAGACTTCAATCACTATCTAATGAGGAGGTTTTCAAAAGGTGAGACACGCCTTCCCAGGGTGTATGGGAGTGTTGAAGTTGACGCACAGCTCATGGAGGAATTTATGGTGCTTAAACCCGACTGCCACAATTTGTCAAAACTCTCATTCCTTCTTGGAGTCATAACTGATCACACAGGCAGAACACACCTATTTTTTTATTCTGTGTGACATACACTTTCCACTGTAAATTAATGTCAATACATCCTTAGGGCGCTTAGAGGTAGTGTGGGTCTTACTTCAATCAGAAGATCGGCTGTCCAATACCCGGCTTATCCAGTCCATGTCGATGTGTCTTTCGGCAACACACTTAACCCCAACTGCTGCCGAAGGCTCTGCCATCGGTGTGTGTATGATTAACTAGCACTGATGTATAGTGGCACCTTCCATAGTAGCCTGCCATCACTGTATGAATGAGTGTGAATAACATATAGTGTTAAAGTGCTTTGAGTGGATGGAAAACTAGAAAGGCTCTATAGGTACGAGTCCAATTACTATTTACCATAAATCTGCTAAGATGTATCGTACGTCTTTGTGGCGGCACCATGTCCAAAGCTCAGCCTTTTGAGGCCCAAGGGTTGAGACTTGTGTAGTTCAAACATAAATCCTTTCCATTCCACATAACAGGAGTGAGTAAAGTAAGAGTAGTCTTTGTTGAGTGGCCTAGCTTGAGCCCTAGCAGGTGGGGGTTTAGATAGATACATAGATAGATACTTTATTAATCCCCAAGGGGAAATTTGTTGTACAGCCATGCTTGGGTCAAGGCTGTACTTACACATGCAGTGTTTTGAATTAAATGCTTAAATCAGCATGATTTTGATTAGACTTCTTTTTGCAACCAGAGGAGTCGACTGATTGGCTTCACTTTTCAAAAGCAGAGGTTTACGCCAGATGCTAACACATTAAACTTTGATGGGAATGTCATTAGTTTTGCGGACTTTTGGTCATAAACCAAAGTATTGGACAGAGTAAATTTTTTACCCAATGATGGTGTTTGATGAAAAGTCTGGGGATCAACAAAGTTATGACAGTTCATCCTGAGGGGGGCAATAATGCCATGCCAATGCATTCAGTAGCTGTTTAAACATAACACCAAAAAATTTAAATGATCATGGTGACACTCACCAAAGTTATTATGGAGCATACTCTGGAAAATATAAATGTAAAAACAGATTCTATTTTTCTACTTTCTGTCTAAAAAAAAAATCCCCAAATTGCCAATATTCCCCCTCTTTTTCTCCTTTTACTTTCTGTCTATTTCTGTTCACATCCCCATCATCGCGTTGTCTTTAACCTCTGAGCTCATCTTCTCTCTGACCTCTTTCCGATCCCTTCTCGTTCTTCTTCCTCCTTCTCCCATCTGCTTTGTTATTACCTGTTCACTCCCCTCTTTTCTCTCATATTCTCTGTTCTTTCTGTCACGTATTGTCACATCATTCATAACCGCCCCCTCTCCTTATTAACTAACTGCGTACACCTCTGTTCGTACCTTTTCATCATATATAATCGTACCTTGTCAGTCATATCGCTCTCCTCTCTTTCCCCTACTTTCTATTTCCTGGCAGTTCGCAGCTCTGCATCAATCCCCTGGGTGCTTCCTCATCTCCAAATGGATTTCTTTCACAGAATCTTAGCTCAAGGAAAAGTATGTATTATAGGCTTGTCACCCACTGACATTTTTTTTTTCAGGGATCATAGTGTATTAGAATTTCCATGATTGTTACACAAAGTATTTTTTTCATAATGCAATCAACACCGTGGTCGTTCGCTTTTAAGTAAAATAAAAAATATATTTATATCAAATTTTGTGAAGGATCATCTTCTACTAACATAATTTCCTGCAGACCGCAAGTGCTTTGTAAACCTGAAGGAGGATTTTTGGGCCCCTAATCAGAGAGTTGTAGTAATCAAACCTGCTCATAACAAAAACCTCTGATTCTGGAGGTGAGTTTACCTGCTGTGCATTTATTAGCATACATTACAGCAGCATTCACTGTACACCTGCTGTGGTCAATCAAGATTGTATAATATGTCTGTGAGTGAGCCACATTTCTGGTTACTTTCTGCACCTGATGCTGAATGAAGCAATGCTTTAACCCTTTTGTGTCTGTGAACTATCAGAATCATTGGTGATGATTTAATGTGGCGACATCATTCTTGCTGTGATCTCAAACATGGATGAAATACCCAGCTTTCCTACACCACAAACACTTCTAATCTGTATTGTGAGAACCGATGTGACTGGAATTCTTCTCTTCTATGTACTTCAAGAAACGTTACATTTGTGTATTTCCTATAATATTCTGACCCCACCTGTCCTTGACATGTGGGAAAGGAGGACCATTTTAGGATTACACGACTTGTGTTGTGAGGCTTTCATGTGCACATGGCAGCAAGGTTATGAGGAATACTTTCCTATTCATAGAGGATCTTAAGACGGCAGCTTTTTAGATCCCTTTTGGGATAGCTTTGGGAACACCTATTTTCTTCTCTAACAACCTCAATCAGACTGTCAGGTTTAGGATTTTCTAGATGAGATGTATTGTATATATAGCTCATGCTGTCTTTGTATTCACTGCATGTTTAGCAGGAATTACAGATTTGCTCGTGAAGACTGTGTCAGCATGTGTTTAGAGAGGAACAGATTTAAAATGATATTTGTAAGCATGATTAGTTTTGCCACAATTAAAGAGAGCTATAAAGTGAATGACAGTGGATTGATATAAAACAGATTGCACCCTTAAACAAGGTAACATATTGTGTGTAGTCAACGTGGGATACACCAGGGAAATTAAAACCGAATGAGGTACATGTGTCTAAATATTGTTGTCCAAACTGGATATAACAGAAGTTTTTCCAAAGATATGTCACAATAAGATTAATAGTGAACGTGTTTTACCAATATATTGAGATGCTAGTCTTAAAGCTTCTGTAACTGCAACCATAATAAACTCAGCATTAAGCGGATCAGACAAAGCAAGTCCGGATTCCTGTGGCTGTAACCCTCCGAATCATTAAAAGAGCCTTATGCAAAATGTATGCATAAGCTTTGGACCATTTAGAGTACAAGAATATTAACACAACACTTTGAAATTTGCTGTTGCTTTTTGTATTAGTTACAGTATGTATTAATTACCCTAATTCTCACTTGATTTATTACCTCAGTAAACATTGTAAAAATGTGTTCATAGTATCAATAGTCATTGTGACTATGTCCACTTACAGTCTGAGCGCATGACAGCATGCTGAGAATAGGGTTTTGCTCAATACAGCACTGTGACACAGCTTCACAGAGTTATCTGAGGACTTAAAGTTCAATGTCTTGTGCATGGTTTTAAACATGTCTTAAAAATTCAGTCTCATATATTTTGTGTCTTTGCATCTTAAAGAGTATTTCAAATTTTGTTTTGCAGGTTTGAACAGTGCTTCCACAACATGAGTCCATGGCGGTTTGACGAGGTTAGCCTGAGGTTACAATCTTTAATCCCTAATTCTTAAAGTATGTTTGGTCATATATTCCTTTCATCATAGAACAACTCTGTAAATCTGAAATGCTTAAAACTATGTTCTCTGATGTATGAAGGACTGGAGAAGCACTTGCTGTCTTGCTCTGCTGGTTATACTATTCAACTAAAATGCAAACAGCATTCTACTTCAAAACTTTTTAGATTACATATTTGTGGTTTCAAAAATGTTTTTGTTTCCTTCTTAATAAGCTATGTAATTCCCAGTTGGAATGTGTTCATTATCTAATTTCTTCATCACAGACAGAGAAAAACTCTTTGAACATGTGACCCAATGCAACATTACTGGCTTCTCTACTTGCAAGTTCTTTGTCAAGTTCTGAGAGAATGTGAGATCAGAAAAGCAGATTCCAGAATGGGGTCACTCCGGCTTTGTTGTGGAAACATACTGTCAATACATGCGCACACAAACACTTTTCTAGTTTGGACCCCACAAGAGTCAGACCAGCTGCATATACATACTTTAACAAGAAAGATTAATAACTAGTCAGTGACTAATGGTGCTAAGGTGCACACCAGCCTTTGGACCAGTGGCGGCCGGCCAATAGAGGGCCACCAAAAAAAAAAGAACAAAAAAAGAATTATTTATAATTTTATTAATTATAAAAATTATTATGATATTGATAAATTATACAAATTGTCAATATTTGTGTTTTTGTGCTAAGGAATATACCCAGTAATATTTGTAAAATAGGATATCTGCGCCAAATATATGCTTTTCCTGCTTGTCCTCTCCGCTAGTGCACCTCTCAGCTGCCCCCGTGCACGTCTCTGCTGTGCCGTGCACGTCTCTGCTGCGCCGTGCACGTGGTGGGACCAGATCGATTTGGCCCAAGTAAGACGGGTCTAATATGCAGTTTAGCCAATCACTGATTAAAGATAGAAATGATGGACATATAATTTATCCAATCAGCGCCCTAAAAAAGACTTCCGGAGGGGCCATTCTCAGTTGGCCCCACGGTGCGCGTTCACGGCTAGTCTCTCGTTCTCGTCTCTTGTGTTCTCGTTTTGGCGTCTCTCGCAGCACCATTTTAACGACATGACAATGGAACATCCCAGCACGAGCACTGCTCTTGCAAGTAGACTCAAACCTAACTATATCAAATCTCTCCTCCAAGACTTGGACTGCATGCTGCTGTCGATTATAAGGGATTACATTGTGGAGGAAGTAAAGCACGCTGACGACGGACATTTCCACCCACTGCGAGCTGGTGTTCATGCTACGCTACATCGGCACTAACGGTAACCTACAAGAGTGTTTTTTCCGAGTTCATCACTATCCAGAACGTGACCGCGGACACCATCGCTACAAACGGTTGTTCAGTTACAGACGGGGCAAGATCATGCCAAATGTGGACATGCTATTCAACCAGCTGCAGAAGAGGAACATCGACTGTCCAGAGGTTCACAGACAGCATTAAAAAAATCTGGTAAATAACTATATTGTAACGGACTGAGTGACATGTCATGTTAACCTGTTATGTTTAAAGTGTTATTGTGTTTACAGGAAGAAGTTGTTCTAGATAAGAAGACTGGTTATTGTAATTACTGGGTTCAGGAGGTCAGTGAATGTCTCATGAGCTGTGTAGCTTGTCAGTCATCGTAGCTACCTATGAACGTGCCTGTGATTGGCAGAGCGAGTGAGGTTGGATGTTGTTTTTGTGTTACGAGCCTGTGGACAGGAGGCTATGACCGGGAGAAGAGTGTGAAGCATGTTTCGAGGTTTTGACTGTTGTTTTGGTGTAGGCTACGGCCCACAGTAGCCTGTTGTTACCGAATAAACACACAATAAGCAAGCTAACGTCTCGTAGCTTTTCCTGACCTAGCTGATAAAGCTTTTGTTGTTAGAAAGAAGAGTTGCTCACGTCCAACAGTCTGTAAAAGCCTACATGGGCCTAGTCATCAAAGTGAATGATTATGATAGAAAATATCACAGTGATATTTGTTTAAATATTTTAAAAGGAAAAAGATCAGATTTCTATAAAAATTCGGGTAACATGCTTATTCAGGTGTCAACCAAGTCAATTTCTAGAAGAGGCCTAGTTGTTTTTGAAGATAACATAGTCGACTGTTTTCTGAAAAGGGGAGGACACGCTGGTAACTGACCGTCTGATACATTTTGATGATGTAGTTATAATTTCCCATCATCTAAAGTTATTTGTAAGATTTTACATACATTGTATTTTTGAAATACTTGACTTGGACATAAGCATGTGTTCAATCAGAATCACTTTAATCAAAATAGCTTTATTGCAAATTTAAGTTGATTTATCTTTTACAGGTATGTGATACCATCCTGATACAAGCCGAGGAGCGGTTCTCCTTCACCCAGCACCTCATCATGAAAACAGTGAGTTCAAGGCTTACAGTGGTGCAGTGCCCATGTACCAGTTTTTCCATGGAGAACAACCTTCAGAGCACCTTCACAGAAATGGTCAGTCTTCTCAGGATCCTCATCACCACACCCATGACAACAGCTGAAGGTGTTTCTCTACTTTGAAGAGGATCAAGACCTTCCTGAGAAACACCATGACACAGGGTCGCCTTAATGCTCTGGCTATGCTCTCCATGGATAAGAAACTTGTCAGGGACATGCATGACTTCAATAAGAAGGTCATTGAGAGGTTTGCCACTGTTAAGTTCTTGAAACTCTGGGAGTTGGCGCGGAATAAGGACCCGGGGTCCGATGACGTTATAATAAAGAATATTTAATAAAAAGAGTGAAATGACAGAACAGGTTATGCATTCGATCGATCGTGCTATTTTCCAATCCACCCGGGCGCTTCTCGCCTGAAGTTCCTCCTTCGTCGGTGGTGGCCAAAAAAACAGGCTGTTCTCCCAGGTACAGTCAAATTTATCTCCTCCTTTGAGCTAGAGCCCTCCCTCTCATTAACATTCCGGCGTGTCCGCCACGAGAGACGGAGCCGCGTCCCCTCTTCCTCCTCTTCTTCTTCTTCGGTAGATCCTTAAAGTCCGTTCTCCAGCTCCGCCCCTCAGGCGAACAAGAGAACTACAATTCCTTATCTAGTCATACATTAATCATTAATAAAAACAGTGACCTACATATGCATGCCATTCATAATAATATCTCTTATTAATTATCATATTCCATGCATTGTAATGTACACCCAAACAGCTTCTCATTTTACATTGTACAAAGTCCAAAAATGACCAACTTGGTTCTAAAAACCCTACAATCCCTCTCTTTATACTATTCCATAGTATAAACACTAGTAATTCTTTATTCACCACCCACAGTGCATGCATTTTAATCCTATGGAAGAAAAAACTTCTCCCCCCCCCCCTTTTAAAACTGTATATATCAGTGTGGTTCTATTCATCACCCAGGTACAAAATCTTAAAATCAGGCACAGTTATGTGCATTGTATGTCTGTCTACGTGTGTGTGTGACTCTAATGTTCTTGGGGGTGCTGGTGAGTGTCTCCCCGTGCACATTCTATAAACTCTGATGCCGGCCCTCCAGGCCTTTCCGGTCCTAGTACTCCATTTGTCGTTCCTCTCCATCTCCAGAAATCACCAGTATCTTGGGAAAAGATCAACACAACAGGTCCAAAACACTGCATCATGGTCACTTAATCTTGTACCTCAGTGTGTTGTTTTATTGCCAAAGTTGTATGATACTTCTCCATACTACCTGCACCCAGCGGGTCGTAGCTCACTGATGTGAAGTCTGGGGTCTCTGGTCTGATGGTGAAGCCTCTCGTGATGACAGAAGCATGATGGAGGTCGGTAATGATGTGACAAGTGCCGCTGTGGAAGAAAGCTTAGAAGCACAGAGAGGTCTCCGAGCTGGTCTCTGCTGCTCAGGAACTCTGGCTCAGGGGATCACATGTTAATACAGTCCTTCATTAATCGCTCAGTTTCTTTCTCATTTAATTTCTCCTTTCTTAATACTTTCTCTCCCCAATCTCTGCATCTACGCCGCCACTAACCCTTCCTTCAACTTCCACAATTCATAATCTTCACCATGTCATAATACTCTGGGGGTGGGGGTGAGTGTAGCAAAACATCACCCACGCTCTGCTCTGCCACCTCGACTTCCGCTTCGGGAGCCATCAGCGGCATCATCAGCCGCTGGTCCTCCCTGGTTAGAGCAGTGGAAATCAATCGGGTTATCAGAGTTCTTAGACATGGGACACAGCAACATCCACAGAGTACTAAAATTGCTATCATAATACCCACTGCAGTAATAACTGAAAGGAATAATTGTTTATACTTACCGAACCATCTTTCTATGAAGTTTGTGAACTCGTTGTCCACTCCTGAGTTTTCAGCCAATTCTTTGCTAAGTGAGGTGAGCCCTGCTAAGGCCCTGGACACTGAACCATCGGGGGCAGTGTTGTTAGGAATAAACGTGCAACACATTAACCCAAACATTTTACACACCCCTCCCTTCTCAGCGAGCAACATGTCCAAAGCCATTCTATTTTGAAAAGTCATAAAAGACGTTTTCTCTAATTGTTCCAGTATCCCCTTGATTGCGTCCCTGCTGTAATTAACAAATCTCTGCTGATTATAATAAATGTAATTTATCCAATCTACGTTTTTATTCATTGTAACTAAGCAGATTTAAAGAATCTCCTTCTAACGGGATTATCGTTACTGGCATAACTAGTCTAACTAACGCACAGGTTCCTGTCCAATTCCTTGGGAGATAATCTCTGAGCACCTTACCACCACAGTACCACCAAACATCTGCTCTGGCCATCATATACCACTGCTGATGCTCTTCTCCTCTGCGGTAACATTAACGATAGTGTGGCAGCGTCTCAGGTTTCCCACACGGACTGAGCCTCGCGAACTTGAAGGCAAGTGTAGTTGCCTTTGTAATATGTAAACACTGGAGGGTGCACTGGGGGAACTGCTGGAAACAACAAAGCAAACATGTTACAATTTCATCTTTCTTATTCATTCTAATGAACCAAATATTTACATCACATTCCAAACCATAAAAATCTCTACAAGTGTTTCTCTAATTTATCAGTGGTACCATTTGTCAATGATATCACTTGGTTTTGGCGTGGCCTTTCTGGAGGGTGTGTGAAGCCTTTGCAACGACTTCAAACGGCCCTACCCCAGCGTCCACTCTAATCCAGATCATTTGTTGACCCGTGTGTTTATGCTAACATGTGTCATGTCAGGTGGTGCATAATTTAAACAATATGAACTCAGCGCAAGAGAGCTCATCATATTTACAATTAATATTTACAATATCAAACCTCTTCCTGTCCAACACTCAACCCTACCAGTCACCTGGTTTCACTGATGACACCTTCTCCTCAGCTGGTGTATGGTTGGCTCCTGTAAGACAAAAAAAACTCAAACGCGATTGGTTAATCTTTCAGAGAAACCTCCTCAGAGTTTGATCACGCTCGATATCTTAGCTAATTCAGACTTCATCATCTGATTAGCTCTCTCGACTACCCTGGAATGTTGGGTCATAGTCTGCTCCGTGTGAATGTGTAATTTCTAAATATGTCCCTCTCTTGTACGTGTTTGAATGCAAAATGTGTGCCGCTGTGGACCTGATCCTTCTTGACAGCCTGTGTCTCAGTATCAGCCACTTGACGACTAACTGGGTCGTCTTTCTTACAGGGGATAACTAAACAGTGCTAATCACCGTTAGAATATTTCATGATTTTAACTTAAATTTGAATAAAATTCGAAAAAAATAGTGTGGCACCTCCTCCCTCTCCTTTCTGAAACAATACTGTGGATCTTATCCCATTTGATTCAGAAACCATCCCGATGGAAGGGCTTGGTTGATGGGTGGAGAGCTTTGATCTCATCGCTCCCAGGATCTGGCTGGCAGAGGATGGGCATTTGGGATGTCTATGTGCCCCCCTCCCCTTGATGGGCCTCCTCCAGGCTTGTTACATCAAGTAAACCCTCAGCATGCCATTGTTGGATGTGTTTTCTCAGTCTCCTTTCTGCTTTTCCCTGCAATTCGTCGATCGTCATTCTCAGGGCTTCATCGCAGGCTTCATTAACCCACGCTGGGGTGTTCATTGGACTAGACATCTTGGAAGGATCAGATGCTGACGCTGGCTTATATAAGGAAATGTAAATGTAGAAATAAAATAACAAACACTATGTGTCTAACGTGCAAATGTTGTGTATTTGGAAGAATACAATTGGTTAAGTTATAGGGGAAGTTCACACTGCCAGCGCTGGTACAAACTGGACAAAAACACAATATCACACTGCGATTGAACAACAAGGCATGCCAGTATGATGTTTATAAAAACTAAAATTTTCAAAAATGAAAGATTATTAAATTGCCAAAATGGTTATTAATATACAACTATAGGTAATATCCTCAATTATCTCTATGTGTGAATGTTTTAAGCCATTAGCCTCTATGCTGTTTAAAGTATGTGTCTGCTGTGTGTGTGTGTAAACAGTCCAGGTGTCAGTGTCAGTGAGGAAATACCCCTCCAGCCTCTAGAGGCGCTATTATATTTAAGATATTTCCTGTTTACTTAACACATGAGGTCCCACGTTTGTCTTCCCCCCTTTAGTCCACTTTTCTTTTCACAACTTGACTTCTCTGTGTATATTCTCCTCTAATTAGTTATACTCTCGCTGTCTAGTGCTTTTGCCGCAGACAGCTCTGGCTCCAAGCTCAGACTTCTCGGCTCACGCGTCGTCTCCTCAAATTTTTAATTTCGTTGTCTAGCACTGAATCTCCGCTTCCCTCTTCTAGCTCGTGTCGTAGCATACAACTAACAAAATCCTATAAGTACTTGGCTCCTCAGACCAGCTGAAGACGTCAAAACTGAGCGCCGGTCCCGTCCCTTTCGCGGAACTAGGATATGTTATTGATGTACAACCACGTAGCTATTGACTGGCAGGGTCCAGGCGTCGTGTATTTCAGATTTTTAATTTATGGTGCTTGTTCAGATCCTAGGGGTTATTCTCGGAGTATTTAAAGACTACTAAGAACCTGCCGATTCAAAGCGTAACTCTAAAACTGTTGCCGTATCAGTAATCCCTACTGTAAAATATCCGATATAGTACAGGCCCCGCCCGGTCTCTGTAACCTAAACAATTCTGGCACCTTACTGCAAATTTGCATTCATACATGTGATGCTACCCCGCGTAATATAACTATTGCGGTTAGTTCAGTTATCTTGGGAGTCAATTGTGCTTGGAAAAAACAAAGGGGAAAATCAACACTGAGCGGCCATTTTGCGACCACGCGATCTCACGCTACGCAAAGCTTCTCAAAACACAGCTGATTACTATGTTTCACAAACAACGCACGCAGCCTTCCATTCAACATATAATTATATACAAACCGCACGTATTACAACAAAGCTCTCGAGTACATGCAATCTTACATACCACTCAAGAACACAGAGCCGCTCTTGCAGACTCCGTGTCTCCCAACTTTCAAACAAAGCTTTTCCTACACATCCATGCCAGCTTTCATTCAACGTATAACATACAAAACATAAGCCGACTATCATCTCACTCAACAATTATACTATGTCGTGTTTTCACGCTAATAATTTTAAATCCACGTCCGACCGTCCTCTTCCTGCTCACGACTAATTTTCCTATTTCTACCTGTAAGGTTCGATTAAACAGGCCCTTAAATACCTTTTGCTGGGCCCTCTCGTGATTAGGAAGAGGAGAGCCTCGTGGTAAATCCGAATGGTTTGCCCAGCTCCATCAGAGTCCTGCCGTGGTCGCCATCTGTTAAGTTCTTGAAACTCTGGGAGTTGGCGCGGAATAAGGACCCGGGGTCCGATGACGTTATAATAAAGAATATTTAATAAAAAGAGTGAAATGACAGAACAGGTTATGCATTCGATCGATCGAGCTATTTTCCAATCCACCCGGGCGCTTCTCGCCTGAAGTTCCTCCTTCGTCGGTGGTGGCCAAAAAAACAGGCTGTTCTCCCAGGTACAGTCAAATTTATCTCCTCCTTTGAGCTAGAGCCCTCCCTCTCATTAACATTCCGGCGTGTCCGCCACGAGAGACGGAGCCGCGTCCCCTCTTCCTCCTCTTCTTTTTCTTCGGTAGATCCTTAAAGTCCGTTCTCCAGCTCCGCCCCTCAGGCGAACAAGAGAACTACAATTCCTTATCTAGTCATACATTAATCATTAATAAAAACAGTGACCTACATATGCATGCCATTCATAATAATATCTCTTATTAATTATCATATTCCATGCATTGTAATGTACACCCAAACAGCTTCTCATTTTACATTGTACAAAGTCCAAAAATGACCAACTTGGTTCTAAAAACCCTACACCACTCAGAAGGACAGAAGAGCAAAGTTTACAAATAATCTGTCTCATAAAAACATGCAGGTTTCCTCACCACGCTGATTGGGTGTTTCCCCAACAAACAAGGTGCATAGGTGCATAGGTTCAGTGGTGTATAAAGTACCCAAAAGCCGTACTTGAGTAAAAGTAAAGATACCTTACTGGAAAATTACTCCAGTAAAAGTAAAAGTCACCTATTAAAATACTACTTGAGTAAAAGTCTTAAAGTATCTGATATTTTCTGTACTTAAGTATCAAAAGTATTTTTCTGATATAAAATGTACTTAAGTATTGAAAGTAAAAGTACAAGTACATGCTTTTAATAAAAAAGCCAAGGGTCAGAATTTTGAGAATTATGAAGTTTATTTGTTTGGTGAACAAGGACAATGAGTTAGGTTGAAAATAATTGGGTTGGCTGTGATCCATCAAAACATGATCAAAACTAAAGCAGCACTGAAAGTAACAACCCAGTCATTAATTGAAACTGAAAAATGTCCTGTTCATCTTCAAAAGAAGTTGATTTTCAAAATTGCGAGAATTCAGTCTCGCTCTTCTTGGGCTGAAGACTAGTCCTGCGATGCTAAATAGCCTTTCACAGGCTGCTGAGGCAGGTAGAGGTGTGTTCAGCTTCACAGACAGCTTGCACACAACTGGGAAGGATTTCAGCAAGTCCATGTGATCTGCTGAACAGGCCAAGTATCCATCTAGTTGTTTGGTGCTGTCATGTGCTTGAGACGACTGCAGGGCAGAGAAGAAGTCATCTTCATCAGATGAACTGGACCTGGTGGCATCACCTAGCTGCAGGGAGGGTTCTTCCATGTGCTGCTTGATGTAGTCCATTCCTGAAATATAGTGAGGGTGAAAATATAAATGATAGGATTAATACAACTTTCTAACATGTCATGACCCCAACCTAAGGTTTTGTACTAAATAGTTTGTTTTAATTTTAGGTTTATACATTTAGTTTCATGCACTGTCCATGCATCCATAATTGGTTTGTGGATTTGCCAATTTTACGAAGAGTCAAAATGTACACACACACACACACACACTTATTTTTCACTATCCCCATGTTGTCTTACCTATTCTGATTGTGGCATCATCCTTTGTCCAAGTTGTTCTGAATTTTGGAAGAAGAATCGCAGCTGCGATCAACTCCGGGTCTCCTGACATGTGGCCAAAACGATTCTTTATTCCCACCTGTAGAGCATCCACCAAAGGCTTGCAGTACTTTAATGGCAACTTGACTCTGTCAAGTTTGGCGGTCAGCAGGTTGATTGTTGGAAGTAGCCACCCCATCTGGGCATTTGCCTCTGCTTGCAAGATGTTGGTTGCCTGGGCGACTGGGCTCATGACAGCGGCATACTCTGTGAGGAATGCAAGTTCAGCTGGATTCAACCTGTGATGAAAACAAAAACACCAACACTGTTTTATAACACTATATAACCATTTCATCAGATTCAACAAAAAATTGCTGGATGAGTAATTAACTAAAATGGATTAATGATAAGTGGAAGTTGGGATACAATGTGAAACAGTTATTAGTGCACAACAAAGGGTGGGGAAACACATCCACAGTTCTAGAGACATTCAAGACATTATGTTCAATTATGATGAAATAATAAAACATACATAATAATGTTAGAATAATAACAAATTGTATAACTTACATCGGAACCTTTAGGTCTGTGCAGATGGCTCTGATGGCCCCCTCTCCCTTGTCTTTGATTATCCTCAGCAGTCTTTCCACTGCCAGGAACAAGGAGTTCCACCTGGTAGCGTTCGGGCGCAGCAGTTGGAGGGAGCAAGCATCTTCAACAGTTTCAGCTGCAAGTGTGGATCTTCCACATTTGTTCCAAAGTGCATTACACTTGCCAAATGTTGAACGGTACACTTTCTTGAATGGTTCATTGGATGTTGCTTTCTGGGCATCAACCGTAGCTATTAGGTTGAGTAGGTGACAAGCACAGCGCTGGTGCTTTGGGAGCTGGAACTCCAAACCATCATCTTCATTCAGAAGTGCTGACACATCAACAAACTCCACTTCTTCACCCCCCTCTTGATCCTCTTGATCCTCTCGATCCTCTCGATCCTCTCCTGGTTGAGATGCAGCACCATCACTCCCGACTTTATTGTTGTTCTCATCTTCACCAAAAACTTGGAAAGCTTTTATGAAGTTAGAGACGTTGTCTGTTGTTGTCCTCTGAATCTTCCCCCGAATTTCGAATTCAGAATGGATGTCATTCAGGGCGTTTGCCAACACATCAAATGTGTGGGAACCTCTCAGTTGTTTACAGGCTAGAGCTGCTGAGCATCTTTTGAGGCTGTCAGGGTCAATCCAATGGGCAGTAACACCAATGAAGCTTCTCCTTCTGACGGACCAGCAGTCGGTAGTGGTGGCGATATGGTCAACTCCCCTCATGGCCTCTGTCACCGCCTTCTTCATTTCCTTGGAGGCGTCATCGATCATGGAGCGCAGGGTCAGCCGTGTCATTAATTTTGCATTAGGCTGCAGTTCCTTCACAAAATCTCGAAATGGTTCTTGTTCAACAACACAGAATGGCTGGAGCCCTTGGACCACATACTTCACGACAGCTTTGTCAATGGACCTCTGAGACACAGTCAAGGTGTTCATTAATGTGGTCTGCTTGCTGGTGGAGGGAGTCTCAGGAGCCCTTTTTCTTTTTATTGATGTCAGCTCTCCATATTTTTTAAGGTGGTGTACATGCTTTCTCTGAAACAGTGAGAGAAAGACATGTTGTAAGCATAACAACTTTAGCTAGCCCCTTGCTACAAACACGTGCATGCATCTCCAACTCGGTTCAAATCGTTAAGTTAGCTAACGTACCGTTAAGCTAATGCTACGCTAGCTAACGTGCCGTTAAGCTAACGCTACGCTAGCTAACGTGCCGTTAAGCTAACGCTACGCTAGCTAACGTTACGCTAGCTAACGTTAGCCAACGTAACATTAAGCTGACGTTACGCTAACTAACGTTAGTCATATAGTGCTGCAATGATTAAAGCTAAGATGACTCAAATCAACAAAATATCACAACTGTCAACACGTCCTCAGCTCACTAACTCGTTGGCGATCTGTCTACTACACTAGCTAATTGTCTCATTTGATTTACGATAGCTAGCGAGCGTTAGCCTAACATACACCATGTATAGTTAAATTAGAAGATCAGACAGCCGTCTCCCCCCACCCCCTCCCCTGCCAAAGATATACTCCAATCCTGTGGGAAGCGCTGCTAGATATCTTAACAGGTTTATAATAACTAAACATTAACGTTGCGGTTCATGGGATTAATCTTAATTTACCTCAATGTGTTTCCTGAGGTTGGATGGGGAGTTTTTGAAGGCCAATATCTCGGTAGCTTTCGGTAGGCATAAGAGGCACTTCATCCTGTAAGAAGAATCTTTTACTCCTACAAAAGAAAACATTTCGCCTAAATATGGCCACGGGTGTTGGTCACCACCGTTGTTGGTTGCGGGAGCAGGTGCTTCCATTGCTGCTTCCATCATGAAATGAGTCCGAGTAGATGTAGTCGATCGCTAGCTAGCATAAAAAAATGCGGCTTTGAGAGCACTTGTTTGCAATTGCCCATGAACGTGATTAACCAACTTGCAAGCTAAGACCACTGATTCGCCAAACCTGCTTGCTCCACGCAAGCAGGTTTGGCGAATCAGTGCTCCACCACAGTCCCCGATGTTGGGCTCGGATTTTTTTTTTTTTTAAATAGATTTGATTTTGTAGCGAGTAACGAAGGTTTCAGAGGAAATGTATCGGAGTAAAAGTACCACTTTTCTTTGCAAAATGTAGTGAAGTAAAAGTAAAAGTCACCAGAAATATAAATAGTAAAGTAGAGTACAGATATCCAAAAAAACTACTTAAGTACAGTAACGAAGTATTTCTACTTCGTTACTATACACCACTGCATAGGTTCATCTTAAAATATAAACTTGTTCTATTAGACTATATATATATAAAATATATTCATGATATTTATATTTATGATTATATTATATGGTATTTATATATTATACTGATTATGATATATATATATATATATATATATATATATATATATATATATTAATATACTGAATTGTATGAATAATATGTTCTTATTATGTCAGCATTGGAATAAATGTTAAATATTTAACTGCAAAGTAGTAATGCGTGTTTGATACCTTTTTTTGCATTGAATCATACTAGGATGTTTGCTGAAATGGATTGGATCCACAAATTTGGCATTTTTAAAGTGCGGTTTCAAGCATCAGAGTGAGGGAGCAATGCAGTGGATGAACCTACAGATGTGACAAGCTCCCCATGAAACATGGGGATTGCACTTAAATCCAGGCCTTGTCCATTTTCCCACTGTAGTCCCAACGGTTGGGGTGGATTTTTTTGTTATTTAGTTTTCTTAATCTATACTTGTTCGCTATGTGCAGAACAGGGGCAGAAAGTGGGAGGGTCAATGAGACCAAATGCCCGCGCTGCAACATATTTGTGCCATTTAATTTATCATCAGATGTTCAGAGGTCAGCTTTGTGATATGATTTTCACATTATTTTTGATAATTAATTTTCTTATTATATTATTGATTTGCATACGCCTACTGTCTTATAAATAATGTTTTAAGAGTCAGGATTTTTTTTTCAGATACATTTTCATTGTATAAGAATATCCAGAATTATAACCATATGACATTGAACTCAAGTCTAACACAACTAATTTGCCCCCCCAATATTTGCATAAATTAATGCTTTTTTTTTTTACTTCCGCATCATCTTTTATTATTTTAAATAGGTAAACCAGTCATTTCAAAGAGATGTAAGTTTGATAAACTACAACTGTGTTTTATGCATTTTATTTAAAAAAAACATATACACATGCTAAATACTTTATAAGTGAGACAAAATACATATATTAAGGTGGAGTTAACAGTTGTTATACTTGTATTGCACCTGTTTTAGTCTTCCAACCACTCAAAGTGCTTTAACAATACATGTTATTCACCATTCACACCCAGTCCCACCACTGCCTAATACAATCCCAGTCTTTGGGAATAACTGGCATAGTGTTCATTATTATTATAACACTTTAATATCCTAAAATGTAAAGTTCATAAAGATTGTTACCCATATTTCCAATTTTATTTCAAAAGAAATTGTGGATACAATATTTAGTTGCCTCAACAAATACAGGTACAAATACTGTTCTATTACACATCCCTAGTACACAGTAAAGTTTGCTGCAATGTTTTGTAATTATCAACAGTAGTATATTTACAGTATTCTTCCAATGATGCGACTCACAGCAGTTATAGCTGTTCTATTGATCGTTAACATAAGGGATGTGGAGAGTTTCAGGGCACTGAGCATCCTGTCAGACAGACAGCCCTGGAGAGAGATCAGCCCTTGAGAGAGATCAATCCAGTCAGCTAGAGTACACAATGCAGCACTGACACTAAGGATATGTGTTTTGGTTATAGCTCTATAAAATAGATCTGTTTAGTACGGTAGTACGGGTATGGCTGATAATTCACTCCATTTTTAAACATTGTTGAATATACTACCAAGTGAGAGAGAGAAAGAAAGAGTGTCAGGGTGGTGTATGAAGTACCGTGCAGACTGTAGTTCCAATTCGGGTCGAATGAGCACCTGTAGATCCGCATTTTATACGCTTGTCTCTCGCATGAAATGGCTAGATCCTCGCTGCCCTGCATTATTATAAACTCAGGCTAGATTTTTGTTGGCATCTTCATGTAAATTACCCCTCTTATTCACCCTTGAATGTTTGAATATTCTGGTTTCGCACCAGTCACATGGAAACGTCATCAACACGCCCACTCACTGGGTGTGAAATCGACAGACATTTAATGACCAGCTCTATTCACACAAACATGTCATATTCAATGTTTGTCAAATGTTAAGGTGTGTTGAAAGACAGAAACATTATTACCTTGCACACTGAGCTCATTATAGAAAGAATATAATTGTTATGCAGATGATTTCGTTGGTTGAGTTAATAGAAGGAAGGCGATTAATTGTAACCAGCTGATTGATTAATAATTCATTGCTGATTAGTGCTGACCAGCCTTTGGGCTGATACTCATTATTTCCCTCTTGAGACAATAATGGGCACCAATGCAAGGCCGTTGGATGGCTAATGAAAGAATTATTGCAGAAATCATTTCTACCAAGGCGTAGGTGGATAATGGGAAGGGTGGAACTGGTGTGTGTTCATGTATTTCTGTCCGTTGCCCCTCATCTTTTTCAGTACCTCTGCTTTACATCCATGTTTCACTCACTCAAACAGCAGCTGTGTTTCAGACAAAGGATAAACACAAGATTAATTATGACAGCAGAGATACAGCTAATCACATTTTTCCTTCTACAATTATTTTTCAAGTCTGTTTCCTGGCATCCTGATCTGATTCCATAATGGGGCTACATAAGTCAAGAATGAGAACCTGGTTTGCTGATCAGCACCAACCTTTGAGTCCCACCATGTGATAGCCACGCAACAATTAGTTTTTCCCAATTAAGATCCATATTATTGATGCAACTTGTGATATAATCTCCTGCCCAGTGCAACGTGGTTCCCTTCTCAGTGCATTGGTGGATAGATCAGCAGCAGTTTATGCACACTGCTGTCTTTTGCACATTTGTACCACTAAACATGTGTAATAGGTGGTGATAGTGCACAAGACGAATACTAGCTTTCAACCAGAACTATCAGTACTGAATACACCACATAATCACCTTACCGACAGAGCAGATAAACTGGGAAACACACAAAATGTCATGTTATTTTCCAGCACTACAGAGATGCTATTAACATACCGAACGATACATTTTCATATGAAACTGCAGACTCATGGTAGTCTGAAAGACGTCGACACATGGTTGACGTTACATACTATGTTATGTTTTGAAAGGTCATTCATTATATGTAACATTGACTAAGTCAACATGAGGGCAAGAACAACAGTATCCAGGGTGTTTGACCCATCCATCCACCCTGACCGGCTCCCTACAAGGACTTTGTTGCTCGTTATACTACATCCCCTGACTCCCCTCTTATTTACAAAAGGATCAAAATCCCATAGACAAGCAGGAAATCATGAAATTTAAATATGAAATTCACCAAGCTCCCTAGAGAACGATGTGTTAACATGAATATGTTATAACAGCAGTATGTAAAATGTGTTATTTTATCCATATTTCTTTGTAGGCAAAACCACATAAATCATCATTGAACCCATTTTTCGAAACATATGGCACATCATCTGTATTACCCCCTGTAAGATATTTGTTGTCATAACAATCTCATTTTCCAAAGAGTTCACTTTTATCATCACTGCAAGATGACAGAGTCATTGCCACGGAGTCAAACTAGCAACAGAGATGAGAAACTCATAATTTGGAACAGAATTAGAAAGTAGCTTTAGGCACAACAATGCCAGGTTTGGTGGATTAGTGCTAATGTTGAAAGGGCTGAAAACAAATAAGCATTGTGTGCCCTTAGCAGAGATATACACGCTGAGTGCTTTCTTGTGTTTGTTTACCTACCTGCTCGGGTTCATCTCTGTTACAGAGCTGTTCATTTCACCGTGTCTGCTGTTTATTTGTGCGTGGCTCTTATTGCCCATTGTCTGTGTGCAATTGCATTATGTCTTATTTGCTATGCTCTGTCCCGCTCCACACTGGGAATTGATAAAGACATATATTTCTTTATTAACCAAAGAGTTCATTCGAAGCTAATAACATAATTTGTATTGCAATGTAAAGACACTTAAGAAGTCCTGGAAGAAAAGGCTGTATTGCTTTAATGTTCCTGTGTGTGCTTTTTCATTATGACTTTACCAAAGCTGTAATCACTCATTTCAAACCCTTCTGCAGGTTCAGTCATTACACAAATTACTGGATTAAAACAATGCACAGTTATGAGGATGAGGAGCATTGGCAACACATACAGCTCTGCATGGTAAACTGAAACACTAACCTTGTTCTTTAAATGCTGACTGGGGGTTACATTGTGATTATCTATCTGTCAAAATAAAGGACTGGTGTTTGTTGTAATGGATGTTTGTTGCTAAACCCAAAAGCATGACCTTAATGTCCAAAATAACACTTTAGGGTTTTGACATTTGATCACATTGTGTCAGTTGCATTTCAATCCAATACAAATTAAACTGGTCTTTGTTTTGGGGGGTTTGCATTGTGTTGTTGACTACTTTGCAATGCAGTGCTCTGTCATTTGAAACTCTATTAACTCTATAACTCTACTCAACATTTGATAAACAACAATTTTATCAAATACAGTTTGATCCTCACGTATAACATTTTTGACCAGAAAATTGTGTTTGGATTTAAAAGATTAGTATGGCATTCTACAGCAACTTACAGTTTGGCTAAGCGTCATTGCATCCAAACAAGAAATAGTCCAGCACATAAGATTTACACACAAGATTAGATGTGTAATACAGTGAGCTCTCGAGGTGACCATACAACAAGTCGTTGATTGTTGATTGTTGTTTGTCTCGTCTAAACGCTCATGTCTAATGTTTATGCACCTTCCGCCATGAAAAATTCCTCGTTTGTGTAAACATTCCTGGCAAATAAACGGTTTCTGATTCTGATTCTGATAGCAGCCACGAGAGACCCCAGTCCTCTGAGTTCTGGGGCATTTGGGACAGGAGAATTTTTTTTTCCTTTTTTTATTTTGTTTGGAGGTGGAGGTGAGAGGCCCTACTGTATGCAGCATTTCAGTTTACTCAGGCCGTTGTGTTGGGAGACGTGGACAAACATCAGATGTCTCGGCAATGGGGGTCCTAAATCATACCAAATAAAGCATAGGTAACAGTAGATAGCCATTGTGGAAATGACTTTGCTAAGGATAATGCTGAGGGAACATATGGCTGAGGGTACGCAAGCCTGATCCCCCAGAGCGGTGCAGAGCAGTCAAATGGATCCTTTTAATGACATTGACTGGCTAACTAAAAGTTGCTCCTGATAGGATAGGATGGTAATTTCTCTTCATGAATGACCTTTTATTTCCATCTACCTTGCCCTTTTTATCTACACTCTTTGTTAAAGTATGAGGATTTGCAGCCTCATACTTTAGTATGAGGCTGCAAATCATATTCTTAGTCAGAGATGTTCTCTCTGCCCTTCAGTCTGTGGTCTCCTGCCGGCATCTCTTCTCTCTGCAGAGCAGAAACCCTTCTATCTTAACCACATGCTCTCCTCGTATCTCTGTCTGCCAGTGGGTGTTGGTGTTTGCTATCATACCGGCCGCTGGGAAGTTCCAGTAAGTTTAATGAGGTTCACTCTGAGGGTAAGTGACCTCAAATACTCTGTGTTTTAATGAGCCCTTTTCTGGGTGTTGGACTAAATATGACTTTTACCCCATACTGAAAACGTCAGGACTTCTGTCAACTTTATTTTTGCTTTCATCTTAGTTACCTTTGGTGTTTTCTTGCTCTTTGCTAAATTAAATCACGGCCTCCCTTACACTCTTTTCTTCTTCTTTTATCTTAATGTCTACCCAGTCTCATATAAAAAAAAGGGTTTTGAAAAAGGGTCTGTCTCATCTTCAATGTTGTGGATTCTCTGTCATCACAGTGTTCATAAGTGAAGAACTTTCACTAAATGCTTTGGAACTCTGTCAGATTTGACGAATACAGGTCTGAGAATAGTTACATCTCGTGACCTTTTTTCATTGTACTGACTCCCTTTCAATTGAAGGAACAATAGGCACTAAAGCCATATTTCAATAGCTTGTAGATTAAGTACTTTGCTTCAACACTTTAAAATAAAGAAAAAGACTGAAGGATGTAAGAATTAATTAGCAGTGGAAAGCAGATTAAGATTAAGTGCAAATTGTGGACTGAGTTGAAAGGGCTTTGGCTTCTAAGTATTGAAGTGACCTCAAATTTATTGGATTTTTTTTTTTAAGTTCAGCCTTTTGTGTAGTTGTTGCTGATGGTTCGTGCATTAATGAGATACCAATTGAACACAAATGATGCATGTTTAATTTGGAGGATGTAACATCTGTCTCTACTTTGTTCTTGTCCTTTGTTGGGCCTTTGTCTTTAAGCAGTGGCGATGTGATGTACCTGAAATGTTACTACCCAAACCCAATGAAACAAATTTTGCTTCATGTTAGCTATAATCATGTTATCAAAAATAATAGAGTGAATGCATGAGACATGAACAACTTCAGTTATTGCACTTTTGAAAAGACTGTCAGTTTTGAATTTTAAATATAATTTGATTGATTGAGGTTAAGTGATTAACCCAGGCTACAACACAAATATCTACAAACTGTAGAGTACAAACTGAACTGGCTCAGATGACAGAGCTTTTGTCAGACAAGCTTTTATTAGGACATTTCCAATGTGACACAACTTATGCATTATTGGTGTCTCTTTTAGTCTTATTTCTCCCTTCCCTTCCATCTCTTACTTGCTTCACCACTGCTATGTCTCAAAGACCACATTTCTTTCATCCTTCCTTGCTTCCACCCATTCTGCTTTCCTATTTCTCTTTCATCATTCTCTGGTCCCATCCTTTTAACACTACCTTCAGCCCTGAATACTCCATGCATCGCTCACCTTTTCTGTCACCCACAACTTTTATCCATCTTTCCTTTAACACTTTCTCCGTTCCGTCTCCTTTCATGTTTTTGCATCAATTTTGTACACCATCCTGCACCAAACTTGTGTTTTAGTTTCTGTTAGCCCCGTCAGAGTCTCCCTCCCTCCTTTCCTTGCCCTCGTCTTTCCCATTCCTCACAGTTTACACGCCCTTCTTTTGACACACATTGCTTCTGTGGAATTTTGTGTTTATGAACGTCCAAGAAACTCACATCATATTCATTTCACGCTCATTCCCTTCCTGCCTCCTTGTTCCCTAGTTGTTTATCATTTCCTTTTATTGGTTTCAGCAGAACAGAAACACCAGATTTGATTTATGTGTGCAGTGCTCATCTGAAATAGTCAGACTTTAATACACAAATACTCCTGATTTAACTGATTTATGATCTGCATGTTTACACATTTTCTGATTTACTCTTCCAGCATGATTTCTCACAGTAACCTGGTTTCTTGTTTGCATATAAATGTATTTCTCCACTTTCTCACCAAATGTTTTCAAATATGTGAAGCATTATTGGCAAGAATAAGCTTTTGATAATATACTAAACCGTAACATGCTGATGTGTCGGTAAAGTCTATACATTTCCCCACTATAGTTGTTAGCATACTTACATTTGCTTTAAACACAAAATACAACTGAGGCTTATTGGTTTAGCAGTTATTGTTATTTGTGTCATTTGGAGCTAGATAAAGTCAGGATATCACCAGAATTATTAGCATTCATCCTCAATGTTTGCATTGTACACATAATTAATTATAAAACTGTTTCATATCAGCCTCTTATCATGCTTGCAAAAACATGTAATGACACATGTAATGTTGTGAAATGATTGGTTAGATTAAGGTAACAAAACTACTTAGAAAGTTGACTAGAAAAAAAGATCACAGTTTGCAGTTAAATAACATCTATATTACCTTCCAAAACAAGCATAATTTGAGGCATTTAATTAACAACTGCACCTTTTTTATGTATTGTTACATAACAAGTGTAAATTCATTGTTTGCTTTAGTTTTTTGCAGAACACAAACAGCTCTACTGGGTGAAAGTCCTTTGTTTGTTTCCACAGCCCCTCCCACTCTGGAGGGGTGGACTTTCTTACCTCAAAGAGAAGAAAAAGGAAAACGAAAAGGGAAGTGGCTCTGTGGTCTTGTCTTTCCTCGACCCCTTTATTACTCCGCTTTTTTTGAGAAGCCTGGTTCCTTCCCTAGAAAGATTGCCACCCCAGCAAAAACAATATGTAAATTTTCAGATGCATGAATTGCTTTATGAAAACAGCACTGTGGTGCTGAATTTGGAAACATTAGAATGAATGTCTGGGAAACAATCTTTCAGGGAACGGACCAGTTTCGAACCTGTTCAGCCTATTTGATTTGTTTGTCAGTTTGACTTATTGTTGACATGATTGCCCATTTACCCTCCCTTTTTTAATGTTATATTATATATATATATATATATATATATATATATATATATATATATATATATATTATATTATGATATATATTACTGCATATGTATATATTATATATATATATTATTATTATTATATATATTATATAAGTTAAAATAATTGTTGTGTTAAAATAGATGTATACATTTATTCAATGTTACTTATTCCATGTTTTTCATTCATTTACAAGAAAACTCTTAAACAAATGAAAGTTTCTTTAGTAGTAATGTGTGGTTGGCTTTTAAAAGAGCCGTTTTGGATGTGCTTGGGCATTACACGGTTCCTTCAGCAGAGAAGAAGGATGTGAAGGCCTCCCTCACCCTGATGGCCTCTCGCTGAGTTATTGGTAGCAATTCTTCCAAGATCTGGCAGTGGCTCCACCTCTCACTGCAGTTCGGGCTGTCCTCCGCAGGAAGTTATGCAGGACACATGTAGCCTTCGCACACTTCTCCGCAACTTCTGGTTGGAGCTCAATGACACGCCTGTACATCCTCCACTGAAAAGAAAGGCAGTCCAAAATAGCTGTGGCAACATCTGAGACAATATTAGAGACAGTGGAGACCCCAACACGGAAGCTGTAGGGCAGGCAATGGTCCTAAATGAGTCCCCAGTAGCAAGATATCTGCAGCACAGAAAACATTACATTTAATGTTATTAATGATACTACAGGTGCTAATAGTAGTAGTTTTTGATTGATATGGCTTCAGATGCTATCATGAATGATAAACATAAATGCTGGTGAGTTTACATAAGTTATATAGTATGTAGTTACGCATGTGCATAAACAAACACATGGCTGCTGTATTTAAGCAATAAGGTACGAGAGGCAGTACTGTATCGTGCAATAATATACTGTTCAAGGGAGTTATTAGGCCCGACGCACAGCGTTGGGCCGGCAAACCCTTGAACTGTACATTATTGTAGATACAGTACTGCCTCGAGTTTATAAATAGTTTATAAATAGTAATAGTAAGCTGCCTTTCAGCACAAAATAGTTGTAGCCGGCAAAACATTGTGTATCGCATTTCAGCGACAGAGAAAATAGTCCCGTATGTGTACGGGGACGCACATACGGGACTATAAAACTGACTGCTGAACTGTTGAAAGCCAGTTGAATGCAGGGTGGAGGATGACCCTCAACCACCGATGTAAAGAAGTGCTCTCGCTGCTTCTGTCCGTCTTTTCTCCGTCATTTTTCTCCTCCATGATGTTTAGAGAACTTGCCTCGCGTCAAGAAATTACCGATGTAATTATCTCTCACTTAGTTTCCGGTTTTATGCACTCGCTCCCCGCTAACTAGTCTGCTCTCAGAGCGTTATCTGCTCTGCTCTCCTGATTGCAGGACCTCGAAACATGGAAGCCAAAATGAAAAAGAAGTCCCGTCGCCTTTTCGCAGCTCGCAACGTCAATACTTTACAAACAGTAAAGTCCCACTACTGGAAGATTCTTACAGTCTCTACGGTTACATACGTGGTACTTTGAGCGAAACCCACCGTTGTTAGTGGTACTAAATTAGTTAAAGTGAAACGTTATAATCGCTCAGTCATGTTGAGGAGCTTACGTAATTATAAAAATATAACGATCTTTTTTTAAATGTAGTCCATCGTTTCTCTTCTCACAAGGGTTTACAGTACTTTAGCCGCTTAAATTTATTAGATCGGACCTGTGGTTGATGATCTAGAAGCATTTGAGTTTTTTAAAACTCACTTCCTCATTTTCGAAAAATATGTAAAAAAAAGCTGCGCACTGATATGGAACGCTCTAAATGTAAACACCCCGTGACTCGCTCTCAACCAATCAGAATGCTTGATTTGATCTACCCGTATTATAAATGTGTATAATATGGATTACGTTAATTTGAGTATTGTTGGAGACCAGATTGATGGATCCAAACGTCATTAAGAATACACAAAATTAAAAAGTGGCTCGCTTGACGTCTTGTGGAGTGCAGTAATAAAGTAATCCCGTCCATCTCTCTTTAGCTGCTTATTGAGGTCCAGGTTGGTGGCAGAAAGCTAAGCAAGATAGCCAAGACTTAATTCTCCAGCTCCTCTAATGAAGCTATAGCGTAAGTTCAGACAGGAAGACAACCCCCTCGCACCAGGCGGGCCCTCACTCATACCGTCCCTCACCAGCAGCACGCATGTCATACCGGATGTCCCTGTCAGGAGCTTCAGAAGTGTTAGACTCTACCAGCTGTTCAGCAGCCGGGTGCGCCCAGCCAATAGCGCAGAGTCACGCCCTCCTCGCTACCCTATCAGCTCGCTGCCATCTCCTTTAAATGTTCTCTTTCTCCGCCTCTAGTGTCCTGCTGCCGTCTCATGCGACCTGCCGCCTCCTCAGCACCATCCACCTTCTCAGAATCAGCACCCCATCGGCATCTCCAGCAACTCCAGCAGAACCTCAGCCACCACCACCAGTGTCTGGACTCTCCGGAATCTACAGATTGCTGCCGCTCAGGGCAAACACAGTGCGATCTCAATCTCCTCGCGGAGTTCAAGCGCCATATACATTTTATAAAATAAAAAAAGGGCCGCTGCTCTTGCGCGTGTGTTAGTTATACGTCTCATTCACAGCGCTTAAGGCCCTTCCATTGGTTTAGTTATTTCCTCTCAACACCTTCGCACAGTGTCTGTTTCTTCGTTGGCCTAGCAGTTTCTGGGGCGGAGCTATTCTTCTTATCTTCTCAGAAAAGGTTAGATTCTGCACTCCAAACCGTCAATGTCCAGCTCCGTCACCTTCAGCCGAATAGGGGAACTACACTTCCTTCTAATAAAACAGTCCACTGGCATCCACATGATGCATGCAAACTTTGTTTTAAAATCCATTCACACATTAATCATTATACAGTAATAAAAACAGTGACCTTCATATGCATACAATTACACATTCTTCATAATAATATCCCTTATTAATTATCATATCTCTTATGCATTGTAATGTACACAAACATTTCTTTATTTTACATGTGCAAGTCTAAATTTGACCAACTAAGTTATTAAAACACTTCAGTTCCAAAATGTTCCCATGACAATCTAAAGTCCAACCAATGGGTTTTGGATTTGCCTCATATTCTGTCAGTTCGACAATCCCTTTACAGCCACCCTGCAAAAGAGAATAGACCTCGAGATTGGGCCTTTGTCTTTGGTCACATGCTGTCTGAGTTGAAAAGAAATAACGAAGAGTGGGAGACATTTAATCCTCCACCACCCATGTATCAGAGGCCCTGTTGACAGTTATGGGACTGGTTCCTGGGGTACACCAGATGGCACATTCCAGCTGCTTATTATCGGATGCTTCAATGTCTGGGGATACAGACAATTTGTTCAATTTAATGGTTAGATTCATTATATTCCCCAGTTTAAATCCAACCCCATGCTTAAAACGTATAGTTGGGAAAATAAAAAACAGGCATTAATTAATCCGAGGGAATACTGATGTAGCACTACAGAATGTGTAGAAAATCTCCGGGGTCACGCTACAAGGAAACCCCAGACCAAATGTAAAATGTAACACTGTTTCTCAAACTATGTATTGAATTAAACAGATGAAAGAATTATTTTTAAATTGAAAAGAAGCCATGAGGCAACTTGGTATTTCTCTCACAATGATCCCTTGAAGTGTTACTTCCGTTCTTTAGAAGTTCCTGAACCTTAAGATATATTTGAAACCTTCGTGAAAAAAAACTTCAGCCAGTATTTTTTGTCTCTGCTCTGTTTCTTCAACAACTGATCCTCGTTCCCTTTTTTCTACTTTTCAACATTTCTGTGAGGCACAGTAGACAATCGAGTTCAAAAGCACAACTCTGAGGCAGGTGGCAGGCAAAGTTCTATAGTTGTATATTCAGGCAGGGGTCAAAACTAGGAGATCAATCAAACAGGCGAACAAATCCGATAAGGGGCAGGCAAAATCCAAGGTAGGCAAAGACAGGCAAAAACGGGGTCAGAACAGGTAGACAAAAGTACAGGGATACGCTGGAGAGTTTGGCACAAAGGACAAGACAATCTGGCAGAGGACACGTGCAAGTGAGGGGACCTAAATAGTGAGCTAACGAGGGAACGGGCTGCAGGTGAGATGGGTGTGAGGGCCAGGTGACGGTGATGAGGGGTAATCAGACGTGGGTGGCAGGATCTGGAATGACCGGAGAGTGGTTAGAACTGACAGACAGGATGAAAAACACTTAATATGACGGGGAATCCGTGACAATTTCACTCTTTTCTCATTCAAAAGATAATGGTATCGGCGAAATGACAAAGAGCATTCTATTACTTTCATTTATAAGAATTTAATTTTTGTATGAGAGACAAAGCAAATATAGCGAATGCTGAACTACCGCTGCAGTCATCTGTCCATCTCAGAACATTTGCAGACACTGAGAAACGTTAATGAGATTGGCATCTGCAATACCTTTTCTAAATCGGTACAATGTAAAAATGTGTTTTAGTGATCGACTATATCTATTTCAATAAACCTAAATAAAAGAAGCTCAACCTTGAAACAGAATCCTCCACTAACTGAAGAGTAAGCATGAGCTGCTTCAGCTCTCTGAACAAACACATTATATCCGTGAAAGAGAGCAGTGAGAGCAGCCCTATCTAGGTTATTGTAAATACTTAATGATGTTTGCATGAAATATGCGTCATTGAATAATGAATACTGTGATCATTAATGTCTTCAAGACAATGCTGAAATGTAAATCATAACTTTGTTAATGTTTATATTTACATGAGAATATTGTGGATTCGCATACAGTGGTTTCATTTTGATATTATAATAATGTTTTAGAATGTGCAATTATGTTCATAGTTTTAGTCAAATATACCACATTTGTATATAACTTTTAAAAAATTAAACATTTTGACCCCATGAACACCTTCACACAACTATAATTAATTTTGACGATTTTCAATACACGCATGATATTTCATCAACTGCTACAGATGTTTTCTAATTCCCTAATATACTATATACTCCACCGAGCTGTAATTTGTAGCAAATTATAGGACATTTTTGAATTTTCCCGAGAGAAAAGCTCAATCTAAACCTAAGTAAATTGCTATTGCTCAGCTGTCCTGCTGTGCACTAACTAGCAAATAGGCTGAGATTGGAGGGTTGTCAGCTGATTAAGATCACCTGGACCTTTGGACTACATAAGCATGCCCATGTGCTCCTTCCTGACTACTGATAATCATTATTAATAATCAGCTGACAATAAAAGTGTTATTAATATGTGTGTGAAACAAGTAGAAGCACAGCCAAGGGTGTTCGAGGTCAGATGTGAGTATGGAGTCAGCAGGAAAAGTGTAGACTCGGCGGTGACTACGAGATAAAGGCTGATATAAAAAGAAAGTCGAACGCACACCCTGCACATTCACAAATGTTTCAATATTAAACACCTAGATAAGAGAGACACTGACACACGCAATATGTCCTGAAGTCACTAGGGCGGACACTAACTCCCCCCTTCTGATAGTTAGAGCCAATGAGATTTGTAAGTAACAAATGACGCCCAGACGTCTGAACTATGAGATAAAAACGTGAGGTTTTCCGTGTTAAATGTGTGCTTCTGCCCCAGCCTGAGAGCTGGTCGAACCACCCCTGGTTTTGCAATTGCAAGCGCTTGTACTTTGCTCGTGACCTGACAAATAAATCAACAGAACAAGAGAACGTTGTTGGCTGAGTTTCTTCCTCCACCTGGGCCTTGTGAGAAAAGATGAGGACACGATTCTCCTCATTCTAGACAAGTTAGCGGCAATTAAATGTTAAAATGTTAATGACGGAAAACCGTGTATTAACCCTCGTGAAGCCCTTACTCATCCTGTATACACCCCGTGTCCTGTGGGGTCAAACTGTCTTTGCTAAGGAGCCTTGGATTAGCGTGAGCACACCAACGGAAATGTGAACAGCGCTAAGCTCGAAACTATGAACGTTTCCCTGTTTGCCTATAAATACAGTGTACGTACTTTCCTTGTGTCCTTATTCACACATAACAATGTGTGAATAAACGTCGACGTGAAGTTGACGTAACATCACGTAGATATGACATCACGCCGTCCTGACATCAAGTTGACATGACATCAAGTTGACATGACATCACGCTGTCACAGAGCAGCAACGTTAGTGATGTCACAGAGCAGCAACGTTAGTGATGTCACAGAGCAGCAACGTTAGTGATGTCGTACGGCAGCAACGTTAAGCCTAATTTATGCTTCTCCGTCAGGTCGTGACGCCGTCGTTGAGCATTTGAAGTTCTGCGTCGAGGGTCCGCGTCGCTCTGCAATTAACCGCCATGCCACCAGGGGGGTGTGCCTGTGTGGCTGTGTTTTGCGCGATTTCTCGCCATGAGTTTAATGTCATTTTGCAGTCTTTGTAGTCCCTCGAAGAAAAGTTATAAAGGTGGTCGTATTTCCTGACCTCCTCGATGATTCGTTCTTCTGTTTGGTCCATTGTTACTACCGGTCTACAAGAACTTTAAAAATAGCGGTGTAGGAAGACAAACCGGAAAGAGCAACCGCCGGAAATTACGTTCTGAGCGGACCAATCACAGCGTTGCGGTCCGCGTCAACGCGACGCGTAGTTAGGATTTTTTGGAGGTGCGCGTCAGGCTACGGCGTAGGGTGTAGGTACGCCGTCTGTTATGTACCGGACCACGGTGGCTAGACCCACAAGCAGACACAAGGCAGTTTGATTCAAAAAGGCAAGTTTTACTGGATTTCAACACGCAGGACATCAAAAGACAAACTCGCACAGGACAAGGAGTTGACACAGACTAAATACACAAGGGAATGAGACACAGGTGGAAACAATGAGGGCGGGGCTTGCAATCACACAGGAGGGCGGCACACGAGGGGGGAGGAGTCTGGAACGAGAGACAAGGTGAGTGACAGACAGCACAACAGACACAGACAGTGAACACAGAACTACCCAGAAGGTCTGGGTGTAACACCGTCGACCTGACGGAGAAGCATAAATTAGGCTTTAGTGATGTCAAACGGCAGGTAACGTTAGTGATGTCACAAAATAATGGGTATTTCTTTTAGAATTTTTTTTGACAGAGTGGGTGAGAACGCACCCACTTGTCCCCATGTTTATGTGCCGAGTCAGTGAGGCCATCCATTAACCATGTCTTGTGTTGGTACTTACCATACCATCTGTTTCAGAGGCCAAAGAAGGAGGCGCCCAGCCACGGCCTCTATTTATACGCTGACTGATTACAGCTGTGACGTCATGGGGTTAGGCCAAGTCGAGGGGGGTTAACAGTTTCACCCACACTGTGTGCAAGGTGGATTCCTCCGTCTGATTGGAGGCGGTATTTAAACCTTCTGCCTGTGGCTGTTCGGGAGGGAAGTGGGAGACCATTATGGTGCAACTATGTGTTGGTGAAGGTAGTCTCTTTGTGTGCAGTACATTTACCTTTTGTTTGATTTGTTCATTTATATTGTTTGTAGATTATGTTGAGTTCACGGGCAGCAGAGTTATTTAGATAAAATAAACACCTTTTGGTTTGACAACAAAGCATCTTGTGTCTGCCTCCTACCATTATTTAAGCCACTCCGGTCAGGCTTCACCACATTTGGTGGCAGTGGTGGGATCCAGGCCAGTAGGGGGCAGTATAGACAATGTCAACCAGACAAAAGACCAAAGAGAATCGACCGGAAGAGTCCCAAGATGGCGGAGACCAAAAGGGGGCGCGGCTCTCCCCAGGAGCAAGAAAGTATGGCTAAACTGTCAAACCTCCTGCAATCCCTGATGCAACAACAGGCTGACCGCGAAATCCGGACAGAGCAGGAGAGTAAGCGACAGGAGGAGAGATGGAAGCATGTGCAGTACCAGTTTAACCAGTTTCAAATCGAAGCAACACAGGACCGCCAGGATCGTCAGCAGCTGATGGAAGAACTTGCAGGCAATCCACTTCAACCCTCAGCAATCCAAGACAGGCCAGATAAGGATTTATCGCCGTTGACTAAGGAAAGAAAGCCTCCCAGCCTGGGGAGATTACCTGGTTGGAAGGGCCCCAAGATGCAGCCCTACAAGGAAGGTGAGGACATAGAACATTATTTAATCACCTTTGAAAGAATTGCTCATGCCTGTCAGTGGGCTCAGGATGAGTGGGCTCTTCACCTCGCGCCACTGCTAACCGGTAAAGCATGTTCAGCTTATGTAGCAATGGACATTGATGACACCATGAACTATGCAAAAGTGAAGTGTGCGGTGTTGCAGAAGTTTGAAATCAGTGCAGAGACCTATCGAGTGAGGTTCCGTTCCAGTGTGCCAGGAGAAGGGGAGACACCTAGAGAGCTGCAGGTCCGCTTGAAGGACTTGTACAGCAAGTGGATGGCTCCTGAAGCAAAGACAAAGGAACAAATTGGAGAAACCATCATCATGGAGCAGTTTCTTAAAGTCCTGAATCCAGAGCATGAGGGACTTACGATAGCGGTGTTAATTGAAGACAGGACCTGTGTAGCTCTCTTAGATTCAGGAAGTAATCGCACCCTAGTCAGACAGGACAGTCTCCCTAGGGATGTCATTTTTTGCGGAGGCACAGTGGATGTTTTTTGTATTCATGGTGACAAGGTAGGTTACCCCATAGCTGAGGTAGCTATCCAGATTGAAGGGCAACAATATTTGCTTTCAGTAGGTGTATTTGAACAACTGCCCTATCAGGTTGTGTTAGGCTCGGATCTCCATATTCTTGCTGACTTGATAGCCAAGCATTCGGGGGAGGCTAGAGCTAATGGCACCAGTGAAAGTTTGCTCGCTGTCACTAGGTTGAAAAGCAAGCAGGGGAAAGCTAGTGCAACAGCGGGGTTGGAGGAGTTACCTTTTGTGAATGAGGACATGCCTAGTGGTGCCCAAAGCAGACAGTTCAGGGAAAGGAAAAGCAAGAGACAAAGAAGACGGGACAGAGTAAGGGGAACAAAAATAGTAGAACAGGTGTCGAAGCCGTTAGAATCCGACCCGTTTTCTATTCCTAGCGACATTGAGAAGCTACAGAAAGAGGACCCGACACTGACAACGTTGTTCTCTAAATGTGTGCCTGAGTCAACCCGAGTGATGGGTAGAGGAAAGGAAGCATTTGTGGTCAAGAGAAACAGACTGTATCGCCGTAGCCAGATTGGTGACCAGTTAGTTATTCCCCAGAGTTTGAGGCACACAATCCTTGACCTGAGCCACTCGATCCCATGGGCAGGACACCTGGGGCAGGCAAAAACCTTTGCTAGAATGGTTACACGTTTCTATTGGCCTCAGCAGTACACTGACTTAGTCAAATATTGTCAGTCGTGTCCACAGTGTCAGTTAACAGCTCCAGGCAAAAATGGAGATAGGGCTCCCCTCATTAGCATGCCCATCATTGATATACCCTTTTCACGCATTGCCATGGACATTGTAGGCCCACTAGAAAGGAGTAGTGCAGGCCACAGGTACATACTGGTAGTTTGCGATTATGCCACAAGATATCCTGAAGCCTTTCCCTTGAAGAAAATCAAGGCCCGCCAAATCGTCAACTGCCTCATTCAGCTGTTTTCTAGAGTTGGAATCCCGAAGGAGATCATCACAGACCAAGGCACCAACTTTACCTCAAACCTGCTGAAAGAGGTGTACAGCATGCTGGGAATTCAGGGTGTAAAGACCAGTCCCTACCATCCACAAACGGATGGTCTCGTTGAGCGTTTTAACAAGACCCTCAAGTCTATGCTGAGGAAGTTTGTGAATGACTCTGGGTCAGACTGGGACAAATGGCTTCCATTCTTGCTGTTTGCATACAGAGAAGTCCCACAAGCATCTACAGGGTTTTCACCTTTCCAGCTGCTGTATGGACATTCAGTAAGGGGGCCGATGGATGTCTTGAGGGAGGCATGGGAAGGTCCCGTACCACAACAGCAGTGCAGTGAGCTGGCCTATGTCCTGAAGATGAGAGACAAGCTGGACCAATTTCAGGAGCTTGCCAGTGGTAATTTGGATCAAGCACAGCAGCGACAGAAGAAGAGTTACGACAAGGCATCTAGAAGAAGAGTTTTCCAGGAGGGCCATAAAGTTCTCTTATTGCTGCCAACGTCGGACAGTGGTCTCCTTGCCAAGTGGCAGGGCCCATACAAGATTACAAAAAAGGCCGGCCCAGTCACATATGAACTCTTTTTGCCAGACCGTCGGAAAAAACATCAAGTCTTTCATGTGAACCTTTTGAAAGCATGGGTAGACCAACCAGAACAGTCCTCAACCTTGTGGGCTCGCACAATTGCTGATGAGGAAGAACTGCAGGAGCAGTATTTTCCCTCTGCAAATGAGACTCCAGTGTTTCCAGATGTGAGTCATCTGGCGCCAGACAAACGCAGGGAACTACAGGCCCACATGAGAAGAGAGCTCTTCAGTCTTAAGCCAGGTTGCACACACCTCATGGAACATCAAATCCGTTTGCATTCACTAGAACAGCGGCCAACCAGGGACACCGCCTGCCGCATTCCAGCCAGACTTGTTCCAGGACTGAAGCAAGAAGTGGAGGAGATGCTGGCTACAGGAATCATTGAGCCGTCTTGCAGTGAGTGGTGTAGCCCGGTGGTGTTGGTTCCAAAGAAGGATGACCCTAAAATGAGATTCTGTGTTAACTTTTCAAAGTTAAATGCTGTGTCTGCATTTGACCCTTACCCAATGCCAAGAGTGGATGAACTGATTGATCGTGTAGGGTTTTTAAAACCTAGTTTGTCATAATTGGACTCTGTACAATGTAAAATGAGAAGCTGTTTGGGTGCACATTACAATGCATGGAATATGATAATTAATAAGGGATATTATTATGAATGGCATGCATATGTAGGCCACTGTTTTTATTAATGATTAATGTATGACTAGATAAGGAATTGTAGTTCTCTTGTTCGCCTGAGGGGCGGAGCTGGAGAACGGACTTTAAGGATCTACCAAAGACGAAGGAGAAGAAGAAGAGGAGGAAGAGGGGACGCGGCTCCGTCTCTCGTGGCGGACACGCCGGAATGTTAATGAGAGGGAGGGCTCTAGCTCGAAGGAGGAGATAAATTTGACTGTACCTGGGAGAACAGCCTGTTTTCTGGCCACCACCGACGAAGGAGGAACTTCAGGCGAGAAGCGCCTGG
Organism: Myoxocephalus aenaeus; assembly: GCA_038501785.1. Classification (NCBI taxonomy): domain Eukaryota; kingdom Metazoa; phylum Chordata; class Actinopteri; order Perciformes; family Cottidae; genus Myoxocephalus; species Myoxocephalus aenaeus. The sequence goes on along the minus strand of JBAMJR010000039.1, from coordinate 3,987,250 downwards.
GTGGATTGGAAAATAGCTCGATCGATCGAATGCATAACCTGTTCTGTCATTTCACTCTTTTTATTAAATATTCTTATATTATATCATCTTCGGACCCCGGTCCTTATTCCGCGCCAACTCCCAGAGTTTCAAGAACTTAACAATCGCTTGGGAAATGGTAATTTCCTAACGACCCTGGACCTGTGTAAGGGGTACTGGCAAGTGCCCTTGACTGAATCTTCAAAGGACATGACAACGTTCAAGGTTCCAAGCGGCTTATTCAGGTTCAGAATGATGCCCTTTGGTTTGCACGGAGCCCCAGCAACATTTCAGAGGTTGGTTGATGAAGTTTTGAGAGGAGCAGAAGACTATGCCGCAGCCTACATTGATGACATTGTTATCTTTAGCCGTACCTGGGAGGAGCATGTCCAGCATCTGGCAGACATCTTTCAACGTATCTACAGTGCTGGTCTAGTCATCAATGCGAGGAAGTGTCACATTGCCAAGTCGGAGGTCCAGTACCTTGGCTATGTGATTGGAGGTGGAGGCATCCGTCCTCAGGTGGGAAAGGTAGAGGCGCTTGCAGCTTCACCACTACCTAACACCAAGAGGCGGCTACGATCATTCTTGGGGGTAGTAGGTTGGTATCGCAGGCTTATCCCAAACTTTTCATCGAGATCTGCACTACTAACTGACATGACTTGAAATGGACGCAAGAAAGTGAAAATGCTTTTGAGGACTTAAAAAACTGTGTATGCCAAGAACCTGTTTTACAGTGTCCAGATTTCACTCTTCCCTTCACTGTCCAGACAGATGCTTCTGGAGTAGGTCTCGGAGCAGTGTTGTTGCAAGGACAGGCTGGAAACCAGTTGCCGGTGCAGTACGTTAGTCGGAAACTCTTCGCAAGGGAAACAAGGTACTCAACAGTAGAAAAGGAAGCTCTAGCTATTAAATGGGCATTAGACACCTTAAAGTACTACCTGATTGGCAAAGAGTTTGTTCTGGAGTCGGACCATCGTGCGTTACAGTGGATTCACAGGATGAAAGACACTAATGCTAGAATTACCAGATGGTACTTGTCTCTCCAGCCATATCGTTTCCAGGTCCAGTATAGACCAGGACACAAGAATGTCATTGCTGATTTCCTGTCCCGTGACTCAGGGGAGTAACGATCTTAAGGGGGAGGATGTGTGACAGAGTGGGTGAGAACGCACCCACTTGTCCCCATGTTTGTGCCGAGTCAGTGAGGCCGTCCATTAACCATGTCTTGTGTTGGTACTTACCATACCATCTGTTTCAGAGGCCAAAGAAGGAGGCGCCCAGCCGCGGCCTCTATTTATACGCTGACTGATTACAGCTGTGACGTCATGGGGTTAGGCCAAGTCGAGGGGGGTTAACAGTTTCACCCACACTGTGTGCAAGGTGGATTCCTCCGTCTGATTGGAGGCGGTATTTAAACCTTCTGCCTGTGGCTGTTCGGGAGGGAAGTGGGAGACCATTATGGTGCAACTATGTGTCGGTGAAGGTAGTCTCTTTGTGTGCAGTACATTTACCTTTTGTTTGATTTGTTCATTTATATTGTTTGATTTGTTCATTTATATTGTTTGTAGATTATGTTGAGTTCACGGGCAGCAGAGTTATTTAGATAAAATAAACACCTTTTGGTTTGACAACAAAGCATCTTGTGTCTGCCTCCTACCATTATTTAAGCCACTCCGGTCAGGCTTCACCACACCCGGGCCCATAATTCGAGACTCTGGTTCATTTGGGGATTTTTTATTTTCTTGGTCTCAAAATATTTCCAAGTTATTTTGGGGACAGTGACCGAGCATTGCTTTCGTACATCTTTATTTGTTATTAGCATACACGAAGCAGACATTCACCGGTCACGAACAATTTTCTTTACTCGGATACACATTTCCAGCGTTTTCGAATCGTTTCCAACTCGTCGAGTTTGTCCTCGTCGTCGGCGATCGTACATTCTGGTAATTTCGTCAGTCACCAGATCATCATCATGCAGCTCGTACAGGACCATCGCCGCAGCTCCTCGGATGCGCTCGGACACCATTTATGCAAAGGTAAAGAGATACGGCAGGCACGAAACCGTCGGTCCACAACCGTTTCAGCAGCTCTTCAAAGTGATTCTTGTAGAACGTCTCCTCCATAGGACACAAACAGGTATGTTCCCTCTGACTGGGGTGATTAATCCGTAGCACACCTCTACATTGTATTGACGCAGGACGGCGTTCAACAAATGCAACACGGCGTTTTTAACACTTTTTACGAACACCGTTGCAGCCGCGCCAGGTCCGTCGTCGTCGTCGCCAACAGACAACGGTAGATCAGTGGGGGTTGGTGGGGCAGGAGCGGTCCATTCCGGGGGTGAGTTTGTGCTTTCACCGTCTAAAATATCCACCCCTAAGACGGGGTTCGTCCCAGTAGTAGGACCCTCCTCCGTCTGCCGTAGCTCGGGCCGGGGCGCGTCCTCAGATGTATCGTTGGGTGTACGGCCCGCAGACGTACCTAGAAGGCGTCCCGTCGGGGACTTGTCCAGATAACGCAGAGACGACATCTCGCTTTGAATCCACGTAGACACCAACAGCAACGACAGAAACGACAGTACCAGCGATAGCAGCACCGACAGTACCAGAAACAGCAGCAGCAGGAGAAGGAGCAAGCACATGTCAATGAACAAGGTCCGGAGGCGAAAGAAATAACAGTGCCTAAGAGACATATATATATATATATATATGTATGTGTATATATATATATATATATATATATATATATATATATATATATACATACATACATATGTGTATCGAGATCGGACAAGAGAGATTCCGCAGAGGGTTCGTCGCTCATCCGAACGCGGTCCCGGCACCGGACGCTTAGAGTCTCTCTAAGGTCCCTCTCATCCAGGTCCCCATCCTCCCCCCTCATGGAGTTCACTGACCGCATGAACGAGATGGTCATTGCTGGAACCAAACTCACTCCCCTCCGCACTCCCACTTCCTGTGCTGAAACCCCTCCAGCTAGACCTCCGCCACTGGTTCTAAGTGCTTTGACACAAACACCGAAGTTAAAGCGCCGTGCCCCTCTCCCGCCTCCACAACGGCTCCACAACCATCCTCTATCTCCCCTACCTGATGCCACGAATTGATGTCTTTTGGGTCCGGACTACAAGGCTAATGACACTACTGATTATCTCCAGGAACAGTCTGGGCCCTGTATGAAGTTAGCCTTCTTAATTCCTGTCCTGACTTATCGAAAAGGAAAGGTGAGGCTGCGAAGAAACATTAGTAAATCTGCAAATTTATCCAATTTAACATTCATTCCTTGTCAGCCTATCCAAAGAAATAGGGCAAATAGAGTTTTAAATACATTAAACTTAGCTTTATTAAATGTCAGGTCTCTGTCAGGAAAAACATTTTTAATCAATGATTTCATTATTAGGCACAAACTAGATTTTTTGTTTTTAACCGAAACTTGGTTAGACCAAGATAACAGTGCAGCTGTTCTTATTGAATCAACACCTCCCAACTTCAGTTTCATGAGTGAAACAAGAGTGCAAAAGAAAGGAGGTGGAGTTGCTATTTTATATAATGAGTCTCTTCAATGCAAGCGGATGTCTTTTGGTCATTTTACTTCCTTTGAATATGTGGCTCTCAATTCCACTCAAGTTTTATTCCTCAACATTTACAGACCACCGAAATACTGTGCAACCTTCTTTGATGAGTTTACTGAACTGCTGTCTATAATCTGTATTGATTTTGATTGTGTTGTCATTGTTGGTGATTTTAATATCCATGTTGATAATCCCCAGGACAGAGGGTCTATAGAGCTATGTGGTGTCCTTGATAACTATGACCTGACACAGCATGTAACAGGTCCCACCCACAACAAGGGGCACACTCTAGACCTAATCATCACCAAAGGTCTGGACATTTCCAAGGTTGCTGTGACTGATGTTGCACTCTCTGATCATTTCTGTGTTTTCTTTGAGAGTGCAATCTCCCTACACACAAATGTCCAAACCAAGGTTGTGACGAAGCGTTACATCACTGAAAATACCAGTGAACTATTTATTCAGAAGTTCTCCTCCACACCAGCCCTCTCTTGCATCTCAGTCAATGAGCTTGTGGATGGCTTCAATTCTAAAGTAAAACATGTTATTGATGCCATTGCACCCAGTAAGGTGAAGGTTGTCTCGGGTAAGAAAAGATCCCCTTGGAGAAATGCCACGCTGGTCAGAATAGAGAAAAGAGAGTGCCGGAAAGCAGAGCGCAGGTGGTGAAAAACTAATCTCCAGGTTCACTGTGGTATCTATAAAGAGAGACTTCGCAATTATGATTTGGAACTTAGAAATGCAAGACAGTCTTTCTTCTCTGACATCATAACCAAAAACAATAACAATACACGTGCCTTATTTGCTACCGTCGACAGGCTAACAAACCCTCCAGTGTCGGTAACTGCTACGCTCCAATCCACCTGTGCATGCAATCAATTTGCCTCCTATTTTGCTGACAAAATTCAGAAAATTAGACAAGCAGTCGGTGGCTTCACACCAACCACTGGATATGTGTTGTCCCCATCTAACAGCCATTCAAATATCATGACACAATTTGACTCAATTAACCAGAGAGGCCTAGAAGACATTATACAACATCTGAAAACATCCTCCTGCTGCTTGGATATTCTACCAACACACTTTTTCAAAAACATTTCACACTGCATGACCGCTGATCTTTTACAAATTGTAAACACATCCCTTATTTCAGGTGTCTTCCCTCAAGCCCTAAAAACTGCAGTAATTAAACCACTCCTAAAGAAGGCTAGTTTAGACCCCGAAATATTGAAAAACTATAGGCCAATATCAAACCTCCCATTCTTAAGTAAAATAATGGAAAAAGTGGTTTTTCAACAGCTGAACAACTTCTTGGCCGAAAATAACTGTTTCGATGTCTTCCAGTCCGGCTTTCGTCAGCACCACAGTGCTGAAACTGCTCTTGTTAAGGTTTTCAACGACATCCACTTAAACACAGACAGTGGCAGAACTTCAGTCTTAGTATTACTGGATCTCAGTGCTGCATTTGACACGGTTGATCATGACATACTACTAGACAGACTGAAAGTCTGGGTAGGACTCTCTGGCGCAGCACTTAACTGGTTTGAATCCTACTTGAAGGACCGACAATACTTTGTGTCGGTAGCTAATTACACATCAGAGCTGACTAGGATGACATGTGGTGTTCCCCAAGGCTCAATACTGGGGCCTCTTCTGTTCAACATCTACATGCTTCCACTGGCTCAGATTATGAAAAACAACAAAGCGTGTTATCATAATTATGCAGATGACACACAAATCTACATAACTATATCACCAGGGGACTATAGTCCCATACAAGGGCTGGCTAAATGCATTGAAGAAATCAATAACTGGATGTGCCAGAATTTTCTTCAATTAAACAAAGATAAAACAGAAGTAATTGTTTTTGGTCCCAAGGACGAACGATTGAAAGTCAGCGCTCAGCTTCAATCACTGACGTTAAAAATCTCAAACCAAGCCAGAAATCTAGGTGTAGTTATGGATTCAGACCTCAACCTGAACAGCCATATCAAGACAATTGCAAAATCAGCCTACTACCACCTGAAGAATATATCAAGGGTTAGAGGACTTATGTCTCAACAGGATTTGGAGAAACTTGTCCATGCATTTATCTTCAGTAGACTGGACTACTGTAACGGTGTGTTCACAGGCCTCTGTAAAAAGTCAATCAGAAAGCTGCAGCTGATTCAGAACGCTGCAGCTCGAGTCCTCACTAAGACCAGGAAAGTGGATCACATCACACCAGTTCTGAGGTCTTTGCACTGGCTTCCTGTCAAACAAAGAATTGACTTTAAAATCCTGCTGCTGGTTTATAAAGCACTGAATGGTTTAGGGCCTAAGTATGTTTGTGATCTGCTGCTACCTTATGAACCATCCCGACCCCTCAGGTCGTCTGGGACGGGTCTACTTTCTGTTCCAAGAGTCAGAACTAAACATGGAGAAGCAGCGTTCAGCTTTTCTGCTCCACATATCTGGAACAAGGTCCCTGAAAGCTGCAGGTCTGCTGAGACCCTCAGCTCCTTTAAATCCAGATTGAAGACTTTTCTGTTTGCTGTTGCCTTTAATTGATCCAGATTCAATTGCTGCATCTCACTACTGCATTTTATTTCTTAAACTGCACTGCAACTTTTATTCAATTTTTATTTTTTATTTAGCTTTTTGACTGTTTTAATGTTTTCTTAACTGTTTTAAATAATGTTTTCTTAACTGTTTTAAATCCTGTTTTCTCTGCATTATGTTTTGATGCTCTTAATGGTTTTATGTGAAGCACTTTGAATCGCCTTGTTGTTGAAATGTGCTATACAAATAAACTTGCCTTGCCTTGCCTTGCCTAAGGTGACCCTGACGGATGGTATATACGTGACGCTGGATGCGGGTCGGTGGTGTTACGTGTGCGGGCACTCGCCCGGGAACCACAGCTTGCAGTGTTACCGGAGAATGAAAGAGCTGATAGACGCGGTCGAACATACTCTCGGCCGCCTGAATTTAAACCCCTGACCCAGTGTCTGAGATGTGTGTCGTTGCTTGTAAAAAGCCCTGAGGTGATGACTAAATAAAATAAACCAAGGTTTCAAAAAATACAACTCTCTGTGTCCTGTGATCATTGTTTTTTTTGTGTGTGCGAAACTTTCATATCTCGGCGGGAGAGAACTGTCACTGTTACATCATCTTTTATTTTGTTTCTTACTGTTGTACAAAAAACATCAATACATCTTATTGAAGCGGTAATACATCTATGCCTCCTCCCAGCGTTTTTCAACCATTGTCAGTCTGTCGATTTTGTCCCCATCAGGTTCATCGTTGATCATGCCATCATAGAGGTGTAAGATGTCAGAAGCATCACGACTTTTCAGCTCATGCATGAACATTTCTGCAGCTCCTCGGATGCGATCGTAGGTGGCATGGACCCCATTATACCTCAGATAGAGACGGATGGCGGGCATGAAACCAGCGGTCCACACACGTTGCCTCAGTTGTTTAAAGTGCTCCCTGTAGAAACCATCCTCCATAGGCCACAAACAAGGATGCTGCTTCTGACTGCCATGAGCAGTCAGACACCCATTGCAGACCTCTTCAAGGTAACCAGTCATCACCTTGGTCAGGAAATGTAGCACGCTGATTTGAACACCCATTTGGAATGCTAGCGAAAAGACTGGTGTTGTATAGTTGGCACCATTGGCTACAGGCCCTTAAAGACCCTCGTCACTGGATGGCTCAGTATCCTCGTCGCTCAGCGGTGGAGACCGCGGATTGGTGAGGCTCCACCGAGTAGATGCGGTCGAGGCTGTGCTCTGCTGAGATGAGGCCAGCGACGGAGGTGCGGTCCCGGTGATGAAGGGAGTTGGCCATCCTTGTGCTTTCATCATCTGAAATAAAAAAAAAAAACTAATTTGTGTTCTGTATAAAAAAACAACCTTGTCAACATATATATAACCGTTGCCAATCGTTCACACACATTTGTTCACACACTCTAAAAACATATTCTTCCATGCCGCTGTAGCACGCTGATACTAGACTCAAGGGTCACCATTCCATCCTCATACACAACACTGTAAACATACCCCTTTAATCCCACTAGCTCTAGCTCTAAAACACAGGCTCCGCCAGAGGTAAGACCCGTCCGGCGTTTCTTGGCCATGTGCGCTTCCACACCAGTGTCGTCAGGTCTACGGCCTGCAGACATACCTATAGCACTGCATGTTGGGGTCTTTTACAGATAACCGGGAGACGACATCCAAAGGAACTCCAACAAATACAAAAACTGTGCATGTGACGCGTCGAACATACTCTCAGCCGCCTGCATTAAAACCCCTGACCCGTGTCTGAGATGTGTGTCGTTGCTTGTAAAAAGCACTGGAGGTGATGACTAAAAACCAAGGTTTCAAAAAAATACAACTCTCTGTGTCCTGTGATCATTGTTTTTTGCGTGCAAAGCTTTCATATCTTGATACGTGTCGGTCGGCGGGAGCGTCTCGCGCCTTTCCGTGACAGCACAGTCAATCGGAGTGTTTGCGGAAAGGCTCCAGAGGCTTCCTGTGACTAGGTGTGGTGTGAAACTCTCAGCTTTTCGTGGTCGAGAAAATAAAGAATGAATAAAATCGTTGAAACAAACGGGCTGCTGAGACGTACGTTTTGGAAAAGGAAATGTTTTATTTCATTGTTCTGTCAATTCTTGAACACTTGAGGAACATCCTGTAGACGGACCTTTCCTCTTCAGTATGCAAGCGCCCGATTTGATTGGCTGAATTATTTTTTAAATGGCAGTATAAATACAGCAATGTTTTTATATTTGAATTTGAATGTAGCTAATTTGAAGTTGGATATAGTACGCTATTCAGATAAACACACACACCGAGAGAACAAAAGAACGAGAGAGATAGGTTTGCAAGAAGAAACTGACATTGGACGCACGGTAAGTACAGGGGGGATCTATAGATTGCTGCCGCTCAGGGCAAACACAGCGCCCTGAGGGGGTTGTGAGGGGATTGTGAGGGGGTTGTCTTCCTGTCTGAACTTACGCTAGAGCTTCATATAATATATATATATATATATACAATATTTAATAATAATACAACAATAATAAAATACTTACTTACTTAATAACGTCTCCTCCAGCCAGAAACAGTTCCTCTGTCTCGGAGTCAAAAGACATTTCACTCTCTTCCTCGGATATTTCATCCCCAGAATTGTCGCTATCACGCGACACATTTCCATTGCCTCTTTTGTTGAATAATAAAAACAACGTGATTTCCCCAACTGTTTAGCCATTATCTGTTTTTTTTTATGGACGCTGAATGAAACTACAGCCACTGTTTACCGTGACGCAGTTGTTGATGCGCTCGTAATCTGCATAACGTCGTTTTCATCTTTTCATTGGCTCAAATCGGGCTCAGTGAGCGCGGTCCAATGCTGACTCTCATTGGCTAATGTAGGCTGTGAAGAGGACATGTTGCTCCTATTGGCTCAAGTTTGGTGTAAATGGAAAGGTTAGAGTTCAACGGACAGTCTGGTATCAAGTTTTCTTCAGTGCAGGCATGAGAACGGCTTATACAGGGAAGATACGGAAATATTTTGTCATATTTGCTGGCTGATTTCAAATGATGCAACACCAGTTTGTGGATATTTATGGACATAATCAAGTGTTTTGGACAAAATCTTTTACTGGATTGGTTTTTACGCCGTAACAAGACAGTTTTTGTTGGAATGGGATTGATCTATGGGTTACCATGAGGCGGTGAGTTGCCTAGATTTCTATATTGTTTGTTTGTTGTTGTCTGACATTAACGTTAACTGTAGCTGTTGTGGTGGTCCGAAATGGTTGACATAATTAGAATCCAGAGAACCGTAGCTTTCTAACGCACTACCGCACTCGTATTATACTATAACTAGAAATTGCATTTCCTGCTGAAAATGCGTTGGAATGTAAAAAGCTGAAGCTTAAATATTTGAAAATATAGCTGAAAATAGCGGAATATAGCTGAATTTAGCTGAAAATAGCTGAATATAGCTGAATAAAAAAAAATGAAATTATAGAATAATAGCTGAAGGTTTTGTCAACATTTGAACGTTTAAAAGGTGTCTGTTGCTGAACGTATGATTTTTTTTTAAGTTGAAGAGGATTTGAAGATTTCCTCCATTGGATCCCATTAATTTTAATTTTCATAAAAAGCTTAATAATTCAAGTCAGAAATATGAAAAGGTCATTGCCATCATGTCCTTACGGAGCTGAACATTTTAATAGCTGATCGGTTTCTGTAGCTGAATATATGAAGAAGGAGAAGAGATTCAAAATACGTACGGAAGAAATAGAAGATATATATATACATATATATATAAGTTGAACGAGAGGTATAGAAAGAGAGAGGGTGAAAGTGAAACAGAAGAGAGAGAGAAAGAAAGATAAAAGAGGGGCATAGAACGAGAGAGGTATAGAAAGAGAGGGAGAGAAGGAGGGAAAGAGATACAGACAGAGAGAGAGGGAGGACAGAGGGGGAGAGAGAGAGTTGGTAGCGTGTTAATAAACTAACATGGAGGGACTTAGGACCAAGGGGAATGCAGGTATGAATTTGTCATACACCCATACCCATGGTGCATTGTCACTCTCAACAAAGAGCATTATTTAATTTTCACAGAATACAGCTTAGAGCGCAGGGGGCGCTACTTATGTGACAGGGTACAAATGTTCAGTCATGGTTTCTGTTAGAAGTAAGTTATCTAACAACCAAGCGTGTGGGAAAAGACCATCGGACTTCAGGAGGGTAAAGTTGAACTCCAATCAGGTTTATTCAACAGAGTATCACACAAGCAGATAATACGTGAACACGGGTCTGTAGGAAGGTCAGCTCTATTCCTCGACAGACTGACTCTTTAGGAGTGTGCTATGGGTGCATCCCAAGTCTCTAAACTGCATCCCCGTTTCCCTCACTTGCGTCTTTTCCTTGCGTCTTAGTCCCTCCCACCAGGGATGCATAGAGAGACGCAAGGAAACCAAGCGAGGAGAGAAGACGCTAGGAAATATGTTTTAAGAGACATGAGACGTCCTTTCCTCTGGAGCGTCACGTGAAGCGACGTCGGTTTCTGATGACTGCGGCCGCCTGACAGCTGATCACATCTGATCAGCTGTCAGTCGCTTTAACAGCTGATGAGTTTTGTCCGGAGAGTTTTAGCGAACATTCCAATAAAAATACACTTAAAATATTGATAAAAATGATCGTATGTTTTCAGTTGATTTAATGGTGTTAAACTACTACTTATATTAATAAAGACAAAGTTATCATGAGTGTCAGAGTGGAGATGTTTTCTCTATCGTCTGTTACCGTTTAATAAACTGCATTGAGTATTTATACACTGTGATGTGTCCTGCTTATACGCGCAGGATCCATTTCTACCGGCAGAATGCGTTTTATTTATTATTTACGTTGGTATGTTTTGAAATTCTGATTGTGACATCATTATAAAATAACCCACAATATAAATATAGTTTCTCTTCATTACGTGTTGTAAAAAGTGTTTCCTCTCTCCAGCTCTCTGATTTTAATTACATACATAATAAAAGTTATTGAGGGAAACAACAGATCAAATCTTTGAAGACAGTTGTTTGTGGTCCTTTTGTTGTTCAGACCTACTATGAACATATTTTAACCAGATTGTGAATAAGAAAACAGATATAATATATAGCTTGAGTTTAATCTGTGATCGTCTCTGGTATTAAACTCCAGCATCAGTCCGCTCAGCTGCAGCGTCCAATCACATAACAGATGAACAGTGAGGGGCCGTGTCTAGCGTTAAAACACTTCCTGGAAGCTCGCTCTCTGGGATCCTCGATCATGGCTCCTCCGATTTCCCTCCTCGCTCCTCTCTCCTCCGAGCCGAATAAGAGCTTTGGGACGGCCGTCAATATGGCGGTGCAGAACCACTTCCGGTTCGATCGAGGATCGAGGAGCGAGGAAACGACAATTTAGAGACTTGGGATGCACCCAAAGTGTTATAAAGTCTCTAAGAGCATTTGTGATTGGACAGGACTAGTCTCTAAGAGCATTTGTGATTGGACTAAGATGGGGGAGTCTCTTGGTTTAGACTTTGAGATCCCCTTGTTGGAGCACAGGGTTGGATCCACCCCTCTTGGCTCACGACTCCTCCAAGGCCACGAGTATCAGTGTGTGTGCATGTTGTCAGCCAAGCGTTAGTGTGTGTGCGCAAACTGTAACGATGTTAGCGAAGCGTTATTGTGTGTGCGTGTTGTACATATTTGTGCAATCTATTCTAACAACTGTGTCTTGTCTAGTTTTGCTGAGCAAGGCTAAATTTCTTATCTAACAAACTGTATCTTCATCAAAACTGCCAAGCGAGGTCTAATTATTATTCTAGCAAACTGTATCTTACTTAGATTTTCAGGCGAAGCCTCTGCACCTAGCGTTCCCACATTTTAGGTCTTGAGATTAGAGTGATGACCTTGAGTCGCAGACTTTTTTGACGCCTGCTCTACAATTTGAGTTTTCCCTTCCCTGAGAGCAAACTTGTTGTTTTCACCTCAAGTAACCGGGCCTCAAGGCCTGTTGAATAAAATGGATGCTTTAACAAAATGGATACTTTCAACATTTCACATTTATAAAATTACACCAGCAAACTGTATTCTGGGTCAAGTCCGCCCACTTATCATGATACTTCGTCGCACAGGAGAGCGTCCTCTGTGTGACGGAGTTTCCCAGTGTGTGTGTGTCTGTCTCTGTATGTGTGTGTCTGTGTGAAATAAATGTGTGTGAAATGTGAATAAAATGAAATACTAAAATGTTACATTTGAGTCCCTTTCTCATTAAAATGTCATGTTCCATGGTTGACAGGTCACTCTGCAGCAAGGTTATGCTCACACTGTCACTTAGAGTAATTGCTTTTGGTCAGTTGAACACTTCATTATGAAGAAATACTTTTAAAGGTTTTCTACTGGACTGATCCTACTTCTTCTGATACTTCAAAAGCAGGCAAAACAAACCACCCCACACACATTATTTGGCTTCTGAGAAGGAGTTAATTAGTTGTGATCAGAGGGAAACAAATAACCTGTGTTTGGAGTGACATAATTATGGACATCAATTACTGGCATTACACAAAGTGTGTGGAGAAGAAAAAAAAGGAATGGAAGAAAGAAAAGCAAGATGACAGGAACAGCCTCAGCTTGAGTCAACGTGAAGCTAATATATGCCAAAAAGAAAAGATGCCACATTTCTATATTAGTGTGCCAAAGCTGCTTTGCTGGTAATAACACCATTAGAAGACATGTGGTTTTAATTAATGCCAAATGCAAAAAAATTAAATTCAATCCAATAAAGAGGTATTTTAATCTTTTAAGCATTTAAACATTACATGTCTATAATTTGCTCAACTGGCATGATGCATTTATATAAGAGAACACATTCCAGGGTCTCATTCAATATATAATAACACATTTATGAAAACTATAAATAAAAACATGCAAACATGTCAATTTCATGCTTTAATTTTAATTAATTGTCCAGTAGCCTAGAGTAAAGGGTGTCAATGAGCCACTCAGAACTCATGTGTCAGGTCGACACCGACACATTTATTTTGCTGTGATTGGATAGCTGCTTACTGCCTACACCTTCTAACCAAACTCTACCAAAGCGATTTAAAAGAAAAAAACATCTTGTCCATTGAGAAAATCCATCAGTGCTTTTCTTTGCTCTACTTTCAATAAAGAAATACTCTGTTAGTTATCTGGTTACAGTGTTTCCCCTAGGTTTACAGCTTCAGGGGGGCGGGGTGTCGGCGACGACGACGACGTTGGGACATTGGGAGCGACGTTGGGAGCGTTTAAAAAACGCAGATATATCTGTTTTCTTTCCACGCGACATTATTGGACGCTCTCTGCCGGCTGATGGAAGTGTGCTCTCTGCCCACCTGTGCGCGCGCACGAGTCTGTGGGCATCGGGGCGGATCTCCGCGGTGCGCGTTACCGAGAGCAAAGTAGAGTTGTAAACGCGACCATGACAGAAATAGACAGAAATACGATCAATAAAATAAGAACATTGAGTTTGTTTAATAAAAGAACAAGGTGTAGACCTGTTTATAGGAAAGGGAACCTTAAATCACGTCTGTGATCTGGCGCGACGGAGAAAATTACAGGGGGGCGGAGGGTTTTTTCAGGGGGGCGCCCCGCCCCCCTATTCTAACGGTAGGGGAAACCCTGGGTTAGCCAGATGTTGTACCGCCTCACTAACACAGGCCTGAGGTGAAACGTTAACACTTACCAGAATAAATGAGGAAAACTCCTGCGGTAAATACAATGGTTTACAGTCTATGAAGAGAGTTTCTAACTGAAGGCTCCATGATTTCTTCAACACTGTGACATCTGTACACCAACCTTAATGTAAAAGCAGGTTCTCCTCTCGTTTTTCCTGATAGCGCTGTCACGCGGTCCGTTCAGAGGAGTTGAAAGCCCGGCAGATGTAGTGTGCTGTCCGGGATGTGCTCACCCAGCCAGGTTTCAGTGAAACAGGGCGGTGGATGCTGGTGATACATGCGGTCACGGTATGTTATATATGGATATGATAGCATTGTTTTAAAACCGACTTGAAAAATCTAAACCCCCTTCAACTTTTTCCAAACGGAAGAAACACGTCGGCCCGGGTCCTGCTGCCGACTCTGCTGAGACTCGGCATGGATGACGCCCCAGAATCGGGCCGAATACACTGGCCCGATTCCGGCGGCCGACACTGCCGTCACTGGGCCGTAATCGAAACTAAACGGGGCCAGCATCGGCCCGAAGCCGGCACACCAGAAGAAACACGTCGGTCCGGCTGAATGAATTATTATTATTATATAACAATACGATAAGACACGTAGACCAAAATGTTACAGTACATTTTTATTAACTGTATGCACACAGGGTTAAATTAAAAATAGAACTCTAACTGAACACAAAAAGACCACCGTCACTCCGGCATCACGTCCAAAAATAAAAAATCCGGAGGTTGCAGCCTGGTAGAAAGAGACAAAAAAAAGTTGAGATCTCAGAAAAATATTCTACTTCAATCCATGCCGTACACACATTTCACTGCTATAAAAACGTCTGCTAGATCATGACTACATTTTGATTTCAGGAGATAAAACATTGCAAAACAATTTTGCCACGTGTGCATTACATTAAAGCTACTCCCAACCCTGCTTGCCTTTGTAAGCCAGCTGGCTCTGTTAAAACAGTTATATGATGCAGTGCGAGGCGTTGTTACATATGTCTGTACTCAAACATCATGGCTTGATGAATACAAGAGTGTTCTTTCATTACAGACTAGTCAGCTAACAGCATTATTCGGGTCCTCGGGACACGTTTTCTAGCTAACGTGCTGAACTCCCCAGACAAGGTTAGCGCGGTTAGCATTGAATATACACGGGCCATGTGGAGGAATTGAGCTTCTCTCACAAACGAGTAATGTATATAAATGTGTTAAATAGACATCTCCCACCATATTTGAACAATTTAATAATGCGGGTACATACCACAAGAGCGGTGGAGAAAGAAAAGAAAGAGCGACTGCATGAGGTCTGGTCCTTTTTATGCAGAAGGACCCACAAGGGAGGCCCTAATGGTTGCCTGTTGCCTTTACAACTATTATTAAAAAAAAACTGTTTCAGTGCTGGTTGCCGATAAACTTGGCTGCCATGTCTCAGCCAGAATAGGCCCGTTTCTATGAAGTCAGATACGGCCCGGCAGCAATCAACGGGCCAGAGCAGTTTCAGTGCTGGTTGCCGATAAACCCGGTTGCCATGTCTCAGCCAGAATAGGCCCATGTCTGTAACAGCTACATCTGGGCCAGATATGGCAACAATGAATTTGGCCAAAGCTGGCTCACATTCGGCCGCGTCGAGCCGGAACACAGCAGAGTCAGCCGACACTCAGCCGCAATACAGCTGAGTCCGCTGGCTACCTGGGAGGGGTTGGCAACCCGCGGTTCTCCCTGAGGAAAATCTTTCAAAGGGAACTCCTCATCTTGGAGTTTGAGGTGGTATTGGTTCACTGAAAATTAAAAAAAGGTTTAAATATTTGTTTAACTAAAATGTGGATCACATCCTGCATGTCGCTGTCAAGCACCTTTCCCTACAGGTGGCTAATCATGAGCCCCGCCCTCTGTAAACTATCAACAAAAAAAGTCACGGAGAAAAGTAGAGAGTTTAATTTTGCGTGGACGTATTAATTTGCCTTCACTGCCAACGATGCTGGCTGACCCGTCTGCTTGATATGTGGCGAGAAGTTAGCAAACAAAACATTTAATGTTGAAAGACACTTCCAGATCAAACACACAGCATCTGCTGAAAAGTATCAAGCGGCAGATGAGCGATTCCTCAACTGCTGCAGCAAACTGTAAATATACTTTCAGAAAGTGGATAATGTCTCCAAATTCAACTTCTGCTGCTGGTTCTGTGGCAGCGCATGAGACAGTGTCAAGTTATCCTGGTGTTAAAGTACATTCAGCTCAGCCCAAACTTGAAAACGGCTTGTTCAACCCAAACAGTACAAAGGGACAACTCAGTTCCGTTCTGGTGTTTTTATTTTCCTTGAGATGGATTTGATGGTTGTTGAAACAGTTGAGTATTTGTAGTAGTAGACCACAGAGTAGTAGTAGGAATAGGTTGATAACCTTGAACACAAACAAAAGGAGTAGGTTAAATTCTACATCAGAATGGCTTTAAACAATAATAATTCAACAACATTTTTTACCAAATAAAGCAATTGCACAGGCAAATCAAATTCAAAGATCAGATGAAATTGCCATTTGCTAGTAGTTCCATTGCATACATTCCATTAATTTAAACTCCTACTTTTCCTTCAAGTTCAAAGATCAAAATCAACTGAAAATAGCAAACAAACGATTGCCTCAAACAATATTTGAAATGAATAGAATCCATACCAGTTGCGTCTGTGGTTGAACACGAGCTGCGTTGTGGAGAAGAGCAAAGAGGGCAGCTAAGCTAACACAAAACATTTTATACCCATGCTTATTGAGGCGTGCGCTGGTGAATTTGGTCCCTCTAGAAACATGGATTGTATTTTGGGTTCCACTTTGCTTGGGTTCGCCCCCTTCAGGCCTGGAGTTCCCAGATGCTCCTACTCAATGCATGCTCAAACTTGTTTTGACGCAACAGACAGTGAGGCGGCCGTTAGTAAAAACGGATCCGTCCTCCATTTGCGGTGCTCTAAAAGTCCGGCGAGTGTAAACATACAGTCAGGTCCATAAATATTTGGACATCGACACATTTTTCATTATCTTGGCTCTGTACACCACAACAATGGAGTTGAAATGAAAAAATCAAGATGTGCTTTAAGTGCAGACTTTCAGCTTTAATTTGAGGGTATTTACATCGAAATCAGGTGAACGGTTATCGTGAGTGTCAGAGTGGAGATGTTTTCTCTGTCGTCTGTTACCGTTTAATAAACTGCAATGAGTATTTATATACTGTGTTCTGTGTCCTGCTTATACGCGCAGGATCGATTTCTACCGGCGGAATGCGTCTTATTTATTTAGTATTTACGTCGGTATATTTTGAAATTCTGATTGTGACATAAAATAACCCACATTATAAATATAGTTTCTCTTCATTACGTGTTGCAAAAAAGTGTTTCCTCTCTCCAGCTCTCTCTGATTTTAATTACATACATAAAAGTTATTGAGGGAAACAACAGATCAAATCTTTGAAGACAGTAGTTTGTGGTCCTTTTGTTGTTCAAACCTACAATGAACATATTTTAACCAGATGGTGAATAAGAAAACACTCTAATATATAACTTGAGTTTAATCTGTGATCGTCTCTGGTATGAAACTCGAGCGATCAGTCCGCTCAGCTGCATCGTCCAATCAAATAACAGATGAACAGTGAGGGGGCGTGTCCAGCATTAAAACACTTCCTGGAAGCCTGCTCTTGCGGCTCCTCGATCATGGCTCCTCCGATTTCCCTCCTCGCTCCTCCGAGCAGAATAAGACCTTTGGGACGGCCGTCAAGATGGTGGCGCAGAACCACTTCCGGTTCGATCGAGGAGCGATGAAACGACAATTTAGAGACTTGAGATGCACCCCCTATCTGTAGAAGAGGAGAAGAAGAAGAATAGCTCCGCCCCTGAAGCTGCAGGCCCAATGAACATGGAGATTACTGAAAAGGTGTTATAATAGGAGTTATTAACCAATGGAAGGGCTTTAAGCTCCGTTAGTGAGAGTATGGCTGTTTCTCAATACCCAAGTACACAAGTACGGACTTGTGAACTTCTGAAGTCTGAACTTGGAGTCTGGCCTTGAAGTCCAGACTCCAAGTCCAGACTTCAGAAGTACGGTGAATTGGAACGGAAGCTTACTTGATGACGTCATCACGTTGCCAGCTCTTTCTTCACGCACGTATATTTAAAGAGCCAGTGGCGGGAAAAGGTATAGAAGATTGCTGTGGATACAACGTTATATTAGATATAATATATATTAGATATTAATTTATTTGATGTAATATATATTAGATATGTCGTTATGATAAAGCTGCTTCTGATTATTATATATATATATTATATATATAATTATAGATATATTATATAATATTACACATCTATATATTACAGATATATTATATATATAATATATATATATTAATATATTATATATAATGCCGTTATAATAAAGCTGCTTCTGATTATTATATATATATATATATATATATATATATATATATATATATATATATATTATTATAGATATATTACACATCTATATATTATAGATATATTATATATAATAGTAATGGATCGGACCCGGAGGATTGCGGTTGCGGTCGGCCATCTCTATCAAGAAGCCGAAGAGGAGGCGAATCCTTCAAAGAAGAGCCGTGATGCAGCGGAGGGAGAGGAGACGTGCCTTAACAGCATCTTTATTGCTTTGTAAGTCCGTCTTAACATTACACTTTGTTTTAACCAGGCTACCCATTTTTACACTGTCTTTGGGACAGTTTACTTCGTACACCCAAAGAAATAATGTGGTTTAATAGTGTATAACACTTAGATTTAATGTTTTAGGGACTTGATCATTTAGTTTAATGTAGTTTCTGCTGCTGTTGTACTCTACTGGTTATACTGGGAGGTGTATCTAATATATATTCTTTCATATTGGATGAAGGAAATACCTCAAAAACTAGATTACATAGAAAATACCTTTACATTAGAACACTGCTCATGTAAACATTTATTGCATGGCTGTTGCAATATAAATATATAATCTACCGAGGCCTAATAAGATGGCAGGCAGAGGAGGTTTGATACAGTAACATTATAAAAGTATTTAAATATTACATCCATTAGGCTATATTTCACATACACACCTACCATGTGTCTTCTTGGTACGCAAACATCAAGAGGTTGATCATCAGTGCAGTCAGATACACAAACACCACTAAACATTAAACTAAGGTACCTGAACCGCATCTGTGTCTCGTACATTAGTCATTAACCAGGACAGACACAACAGTGTTCATGTCTACGATCCAGAGATCATGGAGGCTGCAGTGACTTCTGCACTCTGGTGAGATAGGTGTGTGTTTTACATTGCCTGTCGACCAGTAACATACATAGAAACCTTCTCCAGCATAAGCAAGCACACGTCAGATATTAATACTGGTAGACTTCAACAATTCATATTTAGAAATCATTATTTATTATTATTAAATAGTCAAAACACAAATACATATACTACATACATTAATGTTACAACAATGTTTCAAAATAATATCCTGTTTTTTAACAGGACCAAAGTCCTGTTCAGCGGTATGCGCAACTGAAGGACCATGTCCCGATTCTTTCTGTGTTCTGGTCTGAAGCTGACCTGAGACCAGCCTTCAGGCTCTCCAGGAACAGGATCAACATGGTCTGAAGCTGACCTGAGACCAGCCTTCAGGCTCTCCAGGAACAGGATCAACATGGTCTGAAGCTGACCTGAGACCAGCCTTCAGGCTCTCCAGGAACAGGATCAACATACTGGTCTGAAGCTGACCTGAGACCAGCCTTCAGGCTCTCCAGGAACAGGATCAACATGGTCTGAAGCTGACCTGAGACCAGCCTTCAGGCTCTCCAGGAACAGGATCAACATACTGGTCTGAAGCTGACCTGAGACCAGCCTTCAGGCTCTCCAGGAACAGGATCAACATACTGGTCCAGATGCTGCCCCGGCAAAACAACCATGGATGGAGCCATGAGCTTGAGCTGCTGGTGACGGTGTGCTGGCTGCTTGTGGAGCCTCCTACAGGGTCACCTCAGACATCTCTGCCATGCCACCGTGTGCAGGACCGTCCACAACGTGGTGGAGGAAATGATGACGATCCTCCATAGAGTTGTGCATTTCCCCAAAGCAGAGGAGATGGAGGAGGTGGGGCCTTGCCGGCCATGAGGCGCTCCGCTGTGCTGCCGGTGCCATCGATGGGTGTCACATCCGGATTCTTCCTCCTGCAGAGCACATGAGGGCATTATAGATATATATATATTTATTAATTATATAAACAGAAAACGGAACGGGATCAGAGGAAGGCTTGCTGCCCAGAAGGACTGCCTCATGTCTGGGTCAACATGACTACTTGTAGATACTAAACCTCCCCAGATGAAGTTATGTCCACTGGAAGAACATAGTTCTTTTGCAATGTTCTTCTTCTTGTTCTGTATAATTGAAATGTAACTGCCTGACTGTAAATAACTATCTGTAAACAACAGGACTTTGTAATTGTTTGTTGTTGTAAATATACACAATTGCTTGAATCTCCTGGGTTGAAAATCAAACAATACATTTATTTACAAGCTTCTCATTCTATACATCCTAAAAACATCCTAAAATGACTTTGTGTGACTTAACAGCAGTAGTATTTAGAAAGTTTCAACTTACAGTTGTGTTGTCTCCGCCGCCATTTCTTCTGTTTGCTGGAGTGAAATGCATTCTGGGATATTTGGCCGTCCAAAGTACACACAAGTCAGCACCGATGCAGGCTCGATAAAATGGGAGGAGCGAGCCACATCCGGGCATTTTCACCGTGCTTGGCTCGATGCGAACTTTGAATTGGAACAGTACTTGGGCTCGGACTGATGACGTTTCAGAAGTTCACGAGTTCACAAGTACAGAGAAGTACACATATTGAGAAACGGCCTATAACTAACACACGTGCAGTAGCAGGGGCTCTCTCTCTCTCTCTGGTGACGCGAGCGAAACGGACGTGGTCGGTAGAGTTCGCTGAGGAAGGAGGGACCCCGATCGGGATTGCATAAGCTGTTCTGTCATCATTCTTTTATTAAATAATTATTAATATAACTCATTTTGGACTCTGGACATTATTCCCCACACCACCTCCCAGGATTTGTGTGCATTTCTTCAGTAGCTTCAGCCTCTCGACGACACCAGACACCCTGTCATACAAGTCCCCTTTAGAGATTCCATGGTCAAAAATTCCCTCTGATAAAAAATCAAGAGCTGAGCGGTGTCTTTTACGTTGTTACTTCCGTCCAGTCCTAACGAATATAACTTAAATGACTCCGCTTTTTTGTTTAACTCGCTGGCTAATTCTTCGTCAATTAGTTCTACATGCCCAGTCAATGTTCTGCGTGATAAACTGAATTTTTAGGGTCCGAGCGACTGACATAGTCAGTCCGAGAGGACCCTATTGATATTGCTGTGTTTCTTATTATTCCGTCACATTTATCTTTTTTTTTTTTACTTTGCCCGCATATTTGTGGTACGTGCCATACTCAAACTCACCAAATTTTGCACACGTCAGGCCTGGTGAAAATAGCCATCTGATAAAGCCGTGAAAAAAGTAACTCTAGTGCCCCCTAGAAGTTAGACCGGCGACGCCTCTCACCCAGAATGTTTTATTGACTTGAAAAAATTCACACATGTCCATCTCCACCTGCTCTACAAAAAAAGCCTCTCAGACCCATAAAGTCTGCCTATGAAAATGTTCCGCCATTTTGAATTTAGTGAAAAACACATTATTGCACTTTTCTCCTACACACTTGGTCCCTTTCATACCAAACTTGGTGTGCATCATGATTGGAGCTGTATCCTCAATTACTGGAGTGAAAGACTTTTGATATCTCATTGCGTTTAGGATATATCGACCAATTAACCTCTTAGGGGCGTGTCTTGTTTTTAAATACTCATAACATTAAAAGTATTTGGACGAACGACTCCAAACTTGGGGTATATGTGCACATTGCATCCCATAATTTGCAATAAATCAGTCGTCAGATTTAAACACTAGGGGGCCAATTTGGGCTTTTTTTTCTTCATTTTTCACCTTTTTTTCTATTTTGCTAACTCCTGCTAGAATTTGTATGCAATCGACTTCAATTCTGTTCAAGGATGATCTCAAGACCCTTATGAGTATGGCTTGTGCTTTGTTTGCGAACGTAGCCAACGGCCTCGACGTGGCGTGGACCCAAAGACACACCCATTTTGTGCCGTTTGCTATGTGAGAGGAAGCTATTGTAACTCCATGCAATCTGCCCAAAACTCCTTATACATGATTCCGGTCTAGGCTTGAGCACATGTACATGAAGAAATGTTTGGATTGTCATAGCACCACCTACTGGCCAAAGGAAATCAGCCAAACGGCATCCGATTTATATGTAATTTACATGATGTGGTCTACACTTCACATAGACAAACATGATGCACAGTGTATGTTCAAATTGCCATAGCGCCACATACTGGTCAAACAAAATCAACCAAACAGCATCAGATTGACATGCAATTTTAAATGACCTGGTCTACTCTTCACATAGAGAAACATGATGCATGTGTATGCTCACATTGTCAAATTCAAGGCCCGCGTGCATCGTTGTTTAACTAAAGACAAGTGATTAAGTTGAATAAATAAATATATATTTTATATATGTATAATACGGGTAGATGAAATCAAGCATTCTGATTGGTTGAAAGTGAGTCATGGGGTGTACTGGTGGCTGAGTGGCATTCATCCTCCACCCTGCTTTAAACCAACCTGAGCAGTAAATCACATGGTACCTTATTGCTTAAATATTAGAGATCTTCATAGTTTTATATAGATATAATATTGATATATATTTATACTTTTTATTATACCAGCTCAATCAGTGTGGTATGGAAACTGCACTGCCCAGGAAGGCACTCCAGCATGCTGCACAGTACATCTCAGGAGCAGCTTTCCCCTCTCTACAGGACATTTACTCCACCATAGTAACCAGGAGAGCACACCACATCCCCAGCACTGACTCTTCTCGCTCCTGCCATCAGGCATACGCTACAGGAGTCTGAAGTCCAGAACCTTGAGACTGACAAACAGTTTCTACCCGCAGGCCATCAGGCTGGTGAACAGCTCACACACACATCACTGAACTGTGAACGGCTGCTGCTGTGACTTCATGTCATGGCCATACTTTGGATATTGTAGCAATGCATAACACTTTATACATATTTTTGTGCAAGACTGTCACTATATTTTGTGCCTTATTTTTTAGCCTTAAGTTGATTGTAATTATGTGTGTTAGGTGGACCCAGCAAAATAAGCTTTTCATTGTACAGAATAACTGTCTGTTATCTGTGCATATGTCAATAAAAAATATCTTGAATACTACTGTCAACCTAAGTGAGTCTTTCAGCTAAGAGCACTATTTGCTGGTATTTGTAAAGAAATTGCATCTCAATTGTGGATTTCTGGATATACCTTATAATGCTACCTATGGGATGACATTCTGTTATGTAGAATATATAATGTCCATATCATCAAAAAGTCTAGCTATCTCCCTGTTTTACTCCCTTATCTGTCTAAATGACAACTACACATATACTCTCAAAGTTATTCCCTAATATGAAATAAACAACCACATGAACCAAAATAATACACAATTTATTACAAAAATAGAACATAAAACAAAGAATCGGACAAAACATTATTAAACTGTGCCCTCCTCCTTCCCTTCCTCCATCTCAGTTTGTGTGCCTGCACTTGTCATATCTGTAAAAATAAATAGAAACAATGCTAATTGCTTCATAATGCAAACAAACCAACCATCTTACCCTCCCAATTCACACACACAATGTGCAAAATTGAGATGTAATTGTTATATATTCACTTAGCAGAACACTAACACTTACCATCAGCTTTCAAGCACGCTAGGTGTTGCGCGGCGCAAAAAATTGTGTCGCGTTTGGTAGGGTGACCAGATTTGAGTTTGTGAAAAAGAGGACACTTCATCGCGCGGGGCGGCGGGGGTGTTGTATAGCATGCCGCATATGAATATATGTGAATGCATACAAATGTCACAAATGAAATGACAAAACAAATCTTTCTCAGTCCAGTGCTTCTTTAATGTGTCTTCCCATATATTGAAGCAATAATGATAAAAAAAATTCAAAATAATAAATACTTTATATAGCCACATATTAAAATAAGAAAATTAAGACACTTTTCTGTCCTCATATATTAAAGCAATAATGATAACAAATACAATATTCTAAATAATAAATTCTTAATATGGCCACATATTAAAATAAGAAAATTAAGACACTTTTCAGTCCTCCTCATGTGGTTGGGCATATTTCTCTGAAGACTGAATCTTTCCCAAGAGTCGGCGATTACCTATCAAATAGGTATGAAAGTCCTTGCAGGTCATGTGTTTGAAAATGTACTGGGTGCACAGAATCCCCTTCAGTGATTCAACAGACAAGCGATTCCTCTCCTTGGTCCATTGGGCTTGCAACAGTGAAAAAATTCGCTCCACATTTGCATTGTGAGCAGGTATTGCAAAAAAAAAACTGTGCAATCTTAAGCAGCTCTGAATGAAAATCTACACTTTTGGATTTTTCCAAGAATTTGGTCCACCTCTGGTGTGCTTGTAGATCACTGAAATCTTCATCACTGTTACTCCTCTCAATGAATTTCTTAAGATTGGTGACCTGATCAAAGCACTTTGCATCATCAATTTCCACCCCTTTTTCAGCTAGGTGCCTGATACAGCCCTCAACATCATTCCAGTCAGGTATCTCACTCAGATCCATCCACATGAAAGTGGAGAACTCCTCCATGGGCGCCATCCATCTCTCCAAATAACCAAGACACGCACTGTACAGGCCCTGTACTTCAGCACTGAAATGGTCACACCTTTGACCAAATCCATCCCTTTGCTTTTGTGCCAGCATACCCTTGACTTTAAGAGGCATGAAGTTATTTGTCTTGCGTTCCTGAAGCATGGTGTGGACCTTGTCTAGAATTTTCTTGACTTCCACTACTGAATTGTTCTCCCTCTCCATCTCCTGAATGTGCGTCTGAAATATACACATGAGGGAATGCATTTGCCAGAGGTAAATCTCACTGAACTCATCTTCAAAAAACTTCTTGAGCAGCATGGGTGGTTTTTCCTGAGACAAAAAGAAAGCTTTCAAAGCTGGATACATCTGCAGCAATCTCTCGATTCCTGGGAATAATGAAAGCCATCGTGTCTTGCTGTGAGAGAGGAGAGTTCTGTACTCAACATCAGCAAACTCACAGTACTCCTTCAGACTCTCTGTGCGCACAGTGTAGATGTGGAAGTGTTGATACATTTTAAAGATGATGTTCTCAATGTCAACATCCAGTGTGTCTGCTCCATGGTGAACACAATTGTTCAGTATGTGTGCTGGACAGCCCACGCCAATTAGAGACTTGTTCTGCAAGGACTTTTTTAAGTTTGCAAAAACATTCCTCCCTTCCTCAGGACGCCGGATTCCCCCAAAGTTTGTATTGCAGTTGTCACCTGTAAATGCAATACATTTCGAAAATATCCCTTTCTTTTCCAGTGTTTCTCTGATGTATTCTGTAATAGTGTCAGCTGATTCATTTGGGGTGCTTTTAATTTCAATTAATTTACTTTGCAGACCACCATTTTTCCAATCAAAATATTGAATGAGCAGAGGGAATAGTTTCTCAGCTCCATGATTGCTGCCATCAGTAGACACGCCACAGTACGGGATTTCTTCAAGTGCTTCCAGAGCAACTTCGACAGAATATGGGGCTATCACGGCATTAACAATGGCTTCTGTCTTGGTGCGAGCACTTGAGATTTTTTGAGCTGTCTGGGAATCTGGGAAAACCTTTCTTAGCAAACCAGCTGTGCAGTCCATTGATCTGTAGCTGGTGTGATGCTTTATTGTATGAAAAGCAAGGGTACCCTCTGCAGCCATAACAGAAGTGTCTGTTTTACTCACAAAAAAGTCTGTCACTTTACTCGATGAGCTCTCTCCTCTTGCTGCAGTTTTGTGTTTTGCAGAGTGCACGTGAGCTTCCAAATCGCTGCGACCTTTATTTGCCACTGACACGTATGTGCCTGCTCTGCATGTCATGCACTCAGCTTCCGAAGCATCACGGCCGAGGCGAAAACATGGGTATTTTTTTTTTAGTTTGTCCGTGAATTTACATTTACGTTTCGGCATGGCTGCAGATGTCATGTGCTGTTGTAAACAATGCAACTAGTGGAGGTGGCACGGTGCTCAGTGTTGCCAGATCGGAAATGGCAAAGTATCGTACCAAAGGCTCAAAATGGTCGTATTTGGAGGATAATTATCGCGCATCTGGCAACACTGAGATCGGCCGACCAATGACAGTTCTCTCTACAGTCAGAGCTCGCGCAAGAAGGTGGAACGTAAGCGGGAGATACCATTTCCAAAACTTGTAAGGGGGTAATTACTATTTTCCCGGACGTACCATTTCCAAAACTTGTAAGGGGGTAATAATAACTATTTTCCCCGACGTAGCAAAATCCCGGACGTTTTTGGAATCCCTGCCGGACGCTTTTTTTAGGTCTCGAAAAGAGGACATGTCCGGGAAAAAGACGACGTCTGGTCACCCTACGTTTGGTGTGAACGCAGCATTACTCCTCATGCATTCTCCTTCCCATCTTTCAGAGGTTAAGGAAAAGTGGTTAGGGTTAGACGTTAGGTTTGTTAGATTTGTGGACTATTCGACCGCAGCCGTAGACCGACCAGGAAATGAAGAGCTTCACCAAGACGGACCGGTGCAGCGCCTGTTTTACTGCTGCAGCCGCAACGATCCGCTCACTCGTGAACAAGACCCAGAGATACTTGAACTCCTTTCTTTGGGGTAGGCATTCTGTCCCCACCTGAAGGGAGTAATCCACTGGTTTCCGGCAGAGAACCATGGCCTCAGATTTGGAGGTGCTAACTCTCATCCCCGCCTGCAAAACGCCCCATTGAATGCTGGAGGTCACGGTCCGAGGAGGCAAACATCATCTGCGAACAGCAGAGAGGCGATCCCGAGACCCCCAAACCTGAAGTTCTCCGCCCCCTGGCTGCACCTAGATATCCTGCCCATGAAAGGCACGAACAGGACCGGTGATAAAGGGCAGCCCTGGCGGAGGCCAACATGCCACCGGGAACGTGTCTGACATATTACTGAGGATACGAACACAGCTTTACTGCAGGCGTACAGAGACCGGATGGCCCGTTGCAACGGGTCCGGCACCACATTCCCGCAGCACCTCCCACAAAAAACCCAGAGGGACCTCGGTCGAAAGCCTTCTCCAAGTCTACAAAGCATATGTAGACTGGTTGGGCAAACTCCCAGGACCCCTCCAGTAGTCTTGCGAGGGTTAAGAGCTGGTCCACTGTTCCACGACCAGAACGAAATCCGCACTGCTCTTCTTGAATCCGAGGTTTGACAAACGGTTGGAGCCTCCTTTTCAGCACCCTGGCATAAGCTTTCCCCGGGAGGCTGAGTAGTGTGATACCACGATAGTTTGAGCACACTCTCCGGCCCCCCCTTCTTAAAGATGGGAATCACCACCCTGGTCTGGACTTCAATGCACTTGTTCAAGCCCAACACAGACTGGATTTTTCTCACTGAGTAAGAACAACTGAACTGGAAAACATAAAAAGCACTTATTGCTTTTGTATAAAGTTAATCAATTGCTGGTCTTTAACATACATCATTATGGTAAGGTTTTAAAAGGTATTTAAAAAAAAGAAATCGGCATTTTTGACACATTTTCATAGCCTTAATGTAACATGTATTCTTACCAGTAGCAGCTCAAAACCATATAATTTACAGTTTAAAAAATAAAGAAAATAACATTAATATTGAGCAGAATTAAGCAAGTTCGGTCCTCCACAACGGTCCCAATTTCTGGGGAAATTAATTGCCCACTCTTGTCTTAGACTCATATCAATAAAAGTGACCAAAGTTGCCTTCTTACATCTGAGACACTGAGACACGGCTTCTATTGACTCAGCAATGACTTTCATCTCAAGTAGACTAGACTACTGTAAGGCACTCTTTACTGGTCTTCCTAAGAAATCAATTAAGAGCCTGCAACTTACTCAAAACTCTGCTGTTAGACTGCTAACAAGAACAATAAAGAAAGAACGCTACGCTGCACTGGCTGCCTATAGACTCCAGAATTGTTTTTAAAGTATTTTTACTTATCTACAAAGCTCTAAATAGGATCTTAGGACCGGCCTACATCACAGACTCCCTGTTGCTCTATGTTCATCCACGAAACCTTACATCCTCTATGGCTGGGTTTTGAGCTAATCAAAACCCCTTAAAAGAAAATTGGAGATGCAGCTTTTTTCACTTATGCTGCCAAACTGTGGAACACCCTACCCCAAAACATGAGAGTATCATTTCAAAATTAATCCCACATGTCTTTCAAAAAGATCTTCAAAAGATCTTTTATGTATTGAAACACAAAATATCTTTTATGTATTAAAACACTTTTATTTGTATTTATTGTAAACTGTTTTCCAGTTTGTATTCATCTGTTTTAGTTGCACCTAAAATGTAAGCATGCTCTGTAAAAGGATGGTTTTCTGTTTGTATTTATGTACAGCATTGTGAGGTACATATTCTGTATGAAATGTGTTTTATAAATCATAATTATAGCGAGGTTCGGTACAGGGAGGAACAGTCAAACAAACAGAGGTAGTTAACGAGGCACAGGTGGAAACAATGAGGGGTGGGGCTTGCAATCACACAGGAGGAAGGCACACAAGGAGGGAGGGGTCTGAAAGGAGAGTCAAACTGAGTGACAGAAAACGCAACAGAATCAGACAGTGACAACAAAACTACCTAGAAGGTCCGGACTGTTAGGATGGCCATATAGCGGCTGGATTTCGGAAGCAGGAAGCTCGACACAGAAGTTTACATGGTGGCCAACCAGGTGTTTATTTCACCAAGATTAA
The DNA here is from genome assembly GCA_038501785.1 of Myoxocephalus aenaeus. Classification (NCBI taxonomy): domain Eukaryota; kingdom Metazoa; phylum Chordata; class Actinopteri; order Perciformes; family Cottidae; genus Myoxocephalus; species Myoxocephalus aenaeus. The sequence goes on along the minus strand of JBAMJR010000039.1, from coordinate 3,958,429 downwards.
GGACAAACAGGACAGTCATAGTGTACCACTGCAGTATGTGGTCCCAGCAGCAACGGACCCAGCTCTATGGCATGCGGCAGCTTATATAGCCTGCTACTGATTAGGCCCTCGACCCCACCACAGTACAGGTAACGCTGCCCCTCCCCTGAACACACATTTACCTATACACAATAATACATACATACATTCCTATCCCCTAGGATCAATAATCTTTAGTGGTGCCACATGTCACCCTAGAGATCATATAAAGCCCGAAAGAGGGAAATCAACTTTACATCAAAACCAAACCCCTCTCTACTAATTATGACTTGGTATCTCCCGGAACCATAAATTGGTGCTCAGGCACACCAGGGATTCTTTTAGATGGAACACCCTGGAGAGGAGACACAACAGAGGTAAATTACTTGAACACATTGCATCTTTGACCATGCACGAGGAAACTGTTTATAATCCAATCATATAAGTGAAGGGTAATGGAGGGTCTTCATTACATTTCCTCCCCCCTCTCCTGCGAGGACATGGTTCCTTACACTTCATGTACTCGAGACAAACAGTCAGCCACAGTATTTGTCTTCCCCGACCTATAGTAGACTGTAAAGTTATATGGCTGCAGAGCCAGATACCATCCAGCAATGCGCATGTTGGCATCCTTCATCTGATGCAACCACTGGAGCACGATGATCAGTCTCCAGACAGAAGTGTCGTCCTAGGAGGTAGTATTGGAGTGCGTCAATGGCCCACGTCATTGCCAGACACTCTTTCTCAAGAGTAGAATACCTCGTCTCTCTGTCTTTAAGCTTGCGGCTGAGGAACACCACTGGCTTCATATCCCCGTCCACTTCCTGCGACAGCACCCCACCCAGGCCCACTCCTGAGGCTTCTGTTTGCAGGGTGAACAGCTTGTCAAAGTGAGGACTGTTCAGAACGGAATTGGAGCAGATGGAGCTTTTGAGCTCCGTGAAAGCTCGGTCACACTCATTGGTCCAGTGTACTTTGTTGGGTGCTGAGGCTCTTGTTAGGTTGTTCAACACCAGTGAACGCTCTGCAAAGTGGGGAATGAACTTCCTGTACCACCCTACCAGGCAAATGAAACGTTTCACCTTCTTCTTGGTGGTCGGAACAGGGAATGCCTGAATGGCATCAACCTTCCCCACTTGAGGTTTGATCTTGCCCAAGCCAATCACATAGCCCAAATACTCAACCTCTTTCTGAGTTACTGAACATTTCTTTGGGTTGATTGTCAACCCTGCCGCTTTAATCCGTTGCAGGACTTGTGACAGATGTGACGTGTTCCACCCAAGACTGGCTGTAGTAGGCCGCTGAAAAGTCCGTCACGTCTCTCAAAACATGGTTCATTAAAAACAGAAACAGAAACATGCACTTTTATTAATCCCCTTGGGGAAATTCTTCTCTGCATTTGACCCATCCCTGGATAGGGAGCAGTGGGCAGCCCTGTGAGGCGCCCGGGGAGCAGTTGAGGGTTAGGTGTCTTGCTCAGGGACACTTCGACATGTGAGCTATGGGGGGACTGGGGATCGAACCGGCTACCTTGTGGTTGCGGGACGACTGACCTGAAAGGTCGCTGGTGCCCCATGAAGGCCAAATGGCATCACTTTAAAGTGATACATACCAAATGGGGTCCTAAAGGCTGTCAACTCGCGAGCTTCCGGTGCTAGCGCAACCTGCCAATAGCCTTTATCCAGGGTAGTGATGTACTTTGCTCTCCCAACTCTCTCCACAAAGTCATCAATTCTGGGCATGGGATATGGATCAAAGTGAGACACAGAATTCAGGTACCGAAAGTCAATGCAAAATCTCAGTGTGCCATCTTTTTTTGGTACCAACACAATAGGGCTGCACCATTCACTGCTGGATACTTCAATTATACCCAGTTCCAACATCAACTTGATTTCTTTCTTTAACTCAAGCACCTCTGCCGCCCTGGAGCATCTTTATGTAGCGAATCTTGTGCTGGACAAGGGTGGTGAATCCTGGTGACTCACTGAAGAGCTTCGGGTCCAGAAGAGGTACCACATCTGCCTGCTCAGAGGTGGACAGATGTGACAGATCCACCACGTTCTCTCCTTCTGATGTAGGACTTTCCCAGTAGTCCTTCAGGAGGTCCAGTGGCCCTCTCACCTGGCATCCATAAAGCAGTTCAAATGGTGAGAAGCCCGTTGAAGCTTGTGGCACCTCCCTGTAGGCGAAGAGTAGACACTGCAGCCATTTGTCCCAATCAGCTTTGTGTTGGGTACAAACGTGTGCAGCATGTTTTTCAGTGTCTGATTATATCTTTCAACCAGCCCGTCCGTTTGGGGGTGATAAGGGATGGTCTTAATTCTCTTTACTCCTAACAGCTGATAGACCTGTTGTAGGCAATTAGCAACATGTCTGGCCTTCACAGACTTTAGGGGAAAAGCTTCAGGATAGCGGGTTGCATAGTCACAGATTACCAAGAAGATTACCAGGTTACCAGAAGAACTCTTCTCTAACGGTCCCACTACACCACTACATCCATGCCTATTCTTTCAAAAGGTGCCTCAATAATTGGCAGTGGCTGTAGCTGGGCCCGTGCACCCTTTCTCTGGGAAGTCAGCTGACACTTCTCACAAGAACTACAGAACTGCCAAACCTGACTATACATCCCTGGCCACACAAAACGACTGGCAATTCTATGCAAAGTTTTTTGAGTTGCCATATGTCCTGCCCATGGAACTGTGTGCCCAAGATGATCCAGCACCCTTTGTCTGAACTGCTGTGGTAATGCTAACGCCTCAACCTCACGATTGCACTGATACAGAATCCCCTTTTTTACCACATAAGTAACTTCCTCCAGATAGTTTGGGAGACCATGTTTTACTCCTTCAACCTCAGTCACTTTGTCAAACCAGATCTTTAAAGTAGGGACTTCCTTCTGCAATGCACCTACATCTGGTGGCAGGTCTAGATCTAATGGATGCTGTTAATGCCTAATAATTATTGGATGCCTGGTGTAGCGTCCGGAAGAACTTAGTCAAACAACTTCTCTCGTTCTCGGAATTTATTTTCCTTGATCACAAGTAAAGTAACAAGTGCTGCAATCGCGATAGCAGGGAGTCGTCCAGTCAACATGCAGGTTGACCGTCCAAAAACACAACACCCTGAACAGCCGGAAGGTCGGCTCTTTAATACACGGTTTTCCGTCATGAACATCTAACATTTAATTGGCTCTAACTTGTCTAAGAGGAGAAGAATTGCGTCCTCATCTTTTCTCACAGGGCTGGAACGTGCAACGACCAGTCTGCTTCCCTAATGTCAACATACTGATAAACAGGTGTGAGTGTTGTAGTGCAAAGCGTGGAACCTTGAGGAACAGACAACCGGACTGTTCTCACAGAAACTTCTCACAGAAAGTATTTGTTAAACTGACCTCGCACAACCTGAACTCTAATAGACAGAAGAATAATGAAATGAAGAATATCTACAGAATATAACGATTTATATTATCAATGCCCTGGTTCCGAAATATCTTCTGTCCCTTTTTCTGTTCCCTTCCATTTATCTCTCCTCCTTTCTGCTCTAGACTTAGAAGGCCTCACTTTACTTGTCTCCCATTCCACCCCAAAAAATGGCAACTCTTTAGAACTTCATTCGAACTCTGAGCCCTTGTGGTCACCATAACACATGTCTCAGATTTGCCTGGTACCGGAACTACAGCAGCTCCTACTAATTGGGCTTCCCTGCAATATTGCTCTGTGTTCTGAACTTCTGTTGCTAGGGGGTTGAGGGTAATAGGCTTGCCTTTTTCTGCCTGCTGAACAACATCATAGAGGGTGGGGACATCATTGCCAACAATGACAGCATATGGTAGCTTGGGAGCTAAAGCTACTGGCAAAAGAAAGGTCTGCCCTCCGACTGTCAAATATACATCAGCGGTCAGTTACACATGCTGATCTCCATGAATACAACTTATACAGGTGTCATCTTCCCTCCACTTGTCCCTTGGCACCAGGCTGGACAGTACAGCTGTCTGAAACCCCCCTGTGTCTAAAAGAGCTATTTAGAAGGTCTGGCCATTACAACTGCAGTCATTCCGTAGGGCCATGATTGGTCCACTAAGTCCATCTCTTTACTTTTGAAAACCTTGCAGTCATTTATAGGACGTTCTATATGCAGCTCATGTCAAAGCCACTTCAACACCATCGCTTTCTCATTTTGCAATCCAGAAGTTAAACTTGTAAATCCTGCCCCAATTTTGCCAATCATCAATTAACAGAATTTCATCGCCAATAACTCTCAATCTCCTTCAACCTTTTCATTCAACTCTGAAGAGTTTCCACTACTTCCTTGACCCGATAAGTACATCATAACCTTCCCCTCATACAATCTCGTCCCATGACCTGTTTTCGTTACCTTGGTCGCCATCAAAACACTCTTACCATCAAATTACCTTGGAATAAGATTATTCTCTAAACTCTTAAGCATGTTAAGCCTCCAGCCATCCTAACTATCTTACCTAATCCATAACATCTCCATAACTCTCCAAGGTCTTCTACACATTCTGGTTAACACTGACACATTTACAGTAATATTTGATAATGTGAAGTGTCCCTAAACCCAAAAATAAAAACAAATGAAGAAAGTGACAGCAGAGGGACAAATAAAAAAAAAACGAAGGAGAGAAAGTTCGATGAGGAAAGTATTGACTCTAATGCGGCTAAATAGTGTTTTTAACAAGCCTGGACACTTTGGAGACAACGGTCAAGTTGGACACACACACTCTCACACAACCCTATAAGGCAAATGCCCTGCTTTGAAACACACACACACACACACCTACCCTTTGCCCATTGTTACCCAGAACCTTTGTGACTCACCCTATTAATGTTTTAACACACATACAAACTTTTGATCACTGAAATGGCTCATATTTTCACCCTGTCGTAGCAGACCCTAAAAACACACTCGTACTTCTCCATGTGGACATCTCCAACAAGACCTTTGCAGATGAGATTGTTATTCTACGGCTGTTTGGTCAAAAGACAATCACTGCAGTTAAAACTATTATCTCACAAACAAGGAGGTGCTCTTTCCGGCATGGTGTGTGATGTGAGGCAAGCTGCTCTCCTCTCTTTAGGGTGAAAAAGAGCGGAGGACAGTTTAATTTGGCATTTAACAGCCAGCTGTTTTGCTGTGTTAGTGGAGATAACTGAGCCACATAAGCAAGCTGTTATCTGTCAGAGAAGATGCAGTAATTTTCAACAAACTGAAATTGGTTCCCACTCTGGGATTTAACCCAGCAGATAGAAGTAATGGTGGTAATGGCTCTTTAGTGGAGGAGATAAAAGGACTCGTAAAAGTGGTATCAGGGAAAAAACATAACGGCTTCCTTTTCTGTGCACATAGATGTTAAGATCGTCACGCAAAATTAATGAATGTATGAATTGAGCAATCATGAGCGATTGTGTTGTTTTTGGACAAAAGAGAGCATGGAACCAAGAGCTGCGCTGAGAAGCACTATATGTCATTGCTTTATATTTTATATGTGCGTCAGGTATATGAAATTGGGTTGGCAACCTCTCTGTCTGTATGAGTACATTTCTTCAGACCAAGCCTAAAGTTTTCAAATATTTAAAAGAAAGGAATTATAATTATGAACCTCAGTTGATGTAATTTTTCCATGGAATATTTGTTTCCTTGTTAGATTTGTTAATTTGTTAGATACCATATGTGATTTGTAGTTCCTGTAAATTAGAACAATTATACAGTACCCTCAAATCTTTTTGAGTTCAGAAGAAAATCAAAATTTTCTTCTAAACTGTATTTAAGTGTTTCCATTTTTTCAGTCACTGTCTTCCTCCTGTAGTCCCACTTTAAGATTATATGATCTTGGAAATAGTTGGCACTCTATCTTCTGACAGCAGCATGTGACAGTGAACCTCTGACAAGTGAACTTAAAAAACATTTACACAAGTTCAAGGAGATCACAGCCTTTGCGCGCCTTTTGTCAAACAGACTCTATGCCTGTCTAACATGTTACCAGTGACAATTTGTGCACATCATCACCAACCTTGTGTTAAAAGCTTCTGTGTGGGCTTTCAGCTTTGAATGCGTGTGCAGCAACACAACTCACCAATAGCAGTTTTCTTGTTCACATCAAATGGCGAATGAACCGAGAGCCGATGTTACGGAAAGCTGGGAACCTGAAGATTATTTTGAAATGCAGCTCAGCACACTGTGTCGGTTCTAGTAGGTGTTGTAGTGTATAACGGCTGAGATCAGTATGATAGAAGCAGTGGCGGCTGGTGGATTTTTTTTTTTGGGTGGGGCCAGTTAATCAATTTCAGCAAACATCCTACTATGATTCAATGCAAAAAAAGGTATCAAAAACACATTACTACTTTGCAGTTACATTTTTCTCATTTATTCCAACACTGACATAATAGGACATCTTATTCAGTGTGTATGTATGTGTGTGTGTGTGTGTGTGTGTGTGTGTATATATATATATATATATATATATATATAATAATATTTAGTATAATATGATATATAAATACCTTATAATATAATCATAAATATATTATAATAAAATATAAATACAGTCAGGTCGATAAATATTTGAACATTGACACATTATTTTGGCTCTGTACACCACAACAATGGAGTTGAAATAAAAAAATCAAGATGTGCTTTAAGTGCAGACTTTCAGCTTTAATTTGAGGGTACCGTACTTTTCGGGTTATAAGCCGCTCCTACGGCTGATCAGTGTCCCCGCTGTAGCAAGCTAGTAGCGCTGCTAGTAGCGCTGCTAGCTAGCGCTTCTGCTGCTACCGGCCACTGCTGCTGCTACTGCCCGCGTCCCCTCTGCCCAAGTCGGGTGTCGAGCCTGGTCCCGCTACCTTCGGTGGTTTTCAGGGAGCTAGCGGAAGTTAGCGGGGAAGTGACGGAGCGCTAGCAGGAGCCCCAGCTGGCTACAGCGGGGAGCTGTCGGGGACACTGACCGAAGGCAGTAGCGGCTTATAACCCGAAAAGTACGGTATTTACATCCAAATCAGGTGAACTACAACACATGTATAAGTGGCCACCCCGTTTTTAAGGGACCAAAAGTAATTGGACAAATTAATATAATCATAAATCTAATTGTCACTTTTAATACTTTGTTGAAAATCCTTTGCAGTCAATGACAGCCTGAAGTCTGGATTCCATAGACATCACCAGACGCTGGGTTTCGTCCCTGGTGATGCTCTGCCAGGCCTCTACTGAAACCGTCTTCAGTTCCTGCTGGTTCTTGGGGCATTTTCCCTTCAGTTTTGTCTTCAGCAAGTGAAATGCATGCTCAATTGGATTCAGGTCAGGTGATTGACTTGGCCATTGCAGAACATTCCACTTCTTTGCCTTAAAAAACTCATTTTTTTCTGACTGTATACCACATATATATATATATATATATATATATATATATATATATATATATATATATATATATATATATATATAGTCTAATAGAACAAGTTTATATTTTAAGATGCCCATATGAACCTTGTTTGTTGGGGAAACCTGCCAGTTTTTATGACTAATTATTTGTAAAGAAACTTTGCTCTTCTGTCCTTCTGAGTGGCAAACCTCTCAATGACCTTATTGAAGTCAGGCATGTCCCTGACAAGTTTCTTCTCCATGGAGAGCATAGCCAGAGCATTAAGGCGATCCTGTGTCATGGTGTTTCTGAGGAAGGTCTTGATCCTCTTCAAAGTAGAGAAACACCTCTCAGATTCAGCTGTTGTCATGGGTGTGGTGATGAGGATCCTGAGAAGACTGACGGTCTCTGCGAAGGTGCTCTGAAGGTTGTTCTCCATGGAAAGACTGGTACATGGGCGCTGCACCACTGCAAGCCTTGAACTCACTGTTCTCATATATATGGGACAGTTCTGTTTTGAGCTTGGCCTGCACCGACTTAGGGAACTTCACACTGTGTTGTGGGAACAGCTCTCCATGCAACAGTGTTGCGCTGACGAGGTGCTGGGTGAAGGAGAACTGCTCCTTGGCTTGCATCAGGATGGTATCACATACCTGTAAAAGATAAATCAACTTAAGTTTGCAACAAAGCTATTTTGATGAAAGTGATTCTGATTGAACACATGCTTATGTCCAAGTCAAGTATTTAAAAAATACAATGTATGTAAAATCTTACAAATAACTTTAGATGATGGGAAATTATAACTACATCATCAAAATGTATCAGACTGTCAGTTACCAGCTTGTCCTCCCCTTTTCAGAAAACAGTCGACTATGTTATTGAATATTTGACTACTTCCTGTAATTAGCATGTGCTGTGCATACACACCCACATAGTACATGTATGTGTGCGAGTGTATAAAGCATTTATATTGACAACTACATCACACCTTACCTCTGTAGCCAGCTTCTGTTGTTCTCCTGGTCCCAGCATCTTCCGCTTTTATGGGCTGCTGCTGCTGGTCAGATCCACTGTCCCCACACAGAGAGGAAATGGAGGCCCTTGTCCAAAAAATAAAGTTTAAGTTACTAATTTGCCATCTTCAAAAACAACTAGGCCTCTTCTAGAAATTGACTTAGTGGACACCTGAATAAGCATGTTATTACAAGTGTTTAAAAACTACCTGCATTTTTATAGAAATCTGTTCTTTTTCCTTTTTAAAATATTTAAATCTCACAATCTGGAAACACTTCAGGAGGTCATCCTTGTGCTCGTACACAGTGTTTACAGCGCGACTCTGGAAGTTCCACCGTGTTACGCAGGCTTGAGGAAGTCTATGCGCTACCACCTGGTCAAGCATGGTGGTTCGCTTAGGTGACCTGGAGAAGAAGGCAGAGAATCCTCCAAGGTCAGAAAAGAAAGTGTAGCTCCTGGGGATGCGTGCTGTTGCCTGTTGCATGATGGGAAATTATAACTACATCATCAAATTGTATCAGACGGTCAGTTACCAGTGTGTCCTCCCTTTCAGAAAACAGTCGACTATATTATTGAATAGTTGTCAACTTGCCATCTTCAAAAACAACTCGGCCTCTTCTAGAAATTGACTTGGTGGACACCTGAATAAACATGTTATTAACTACCCACATTTTTATAGAAATCTGATCTTTTTCCTTTTAAAATATTTAAACAAATATCATTGTGATGTTTTCTATCATATTCATTCACTTTGATGACTAGGCCCATGTAGGCTTTTACAGACTGTTGGACGTGAGCAACTCATCACTCCCTCCAGGAAATACACGACCCCTTGGTTCTTCTGTTACTGATGGATTTATTCTTCAACGTGCGCCTCAGTCAACACCACCGTCATAAATCCACCGTCCAACTGTATAATTACATTTCAACAGACAAAACAAGTTGGCGTTCACGTTACACAGTAAACTGTTTGCACGTAAATATGCGCGACAAATCATTAACATAACAACAGACCTCGCTGCTGCACACAACTGAGAGGGAGATGGTCCACTTGGATAATATACTTCGACAAATCAACACTTTGTTGTCACTTTAACTTATATCTTTTAAACTAGCTTTTAGCGGAGTAAAAACTTCTACCGCGGCACATGTTTTCAGGAGCTTGTCAAAACTAAAAGTGTCCCAACACAAACAGGACGTAAAGATGGTTCCTATCACATGTAAATACGAGACGTTAGATTGCTTATTGTGTGTTTATTCGCTAACAACAGAACAGGCTACTGTGGGCCGTAGCCTAGCCCAGAACAACAGTCAAAACTTCGTAACATGCGTCACTCTGCTCCCGGTCATAGCCTCCTCTCCACGGGCTCCACAACAACAACATCCCACCTCACTCGCTCTGCCGATCACAGGTAGCTCATAGGTAGACAAGCTACAAGCTATACAGCTCATGAGACATTCACTGACCTCCTGAACCCAGTAATTACAATAAACAGTAATCTTATCTAGAACAACTTCTTCCTGTAAACACAATAACACTTTAAACATAACAGGTTAACATGACATGTCACTCAGTCCGTTACAGTATAGTTATTTACCTGCTTTTTTTAATGCTGTCTGTGAACCTCTGGACACGTCCTTCAATGAAGCAGGGTCGATGTTCCTCTTCTGCAGCTGGTTGAATAGCATGTCCACATTTGGGATGATGTCGTTCCGTCTGTAACTAAACAACCATTTTCTCTTTGTGTAGCAGTGCTAGCGGGCTAACGTTAGTCCGCTAGCTAACGGTAGCACGTTAGCCCGCTAGCTAACGTTAGCCCTGGCCTCTCCCTCCCCTTCGCTGCTGCTTAGTTCCGGAGGGCAATGCCAGGAATAAAGCTGCACTGTGGCTCCCCTCATTACAGCAGCCCGTCATAAGCGCTGGAGCGATGGTGTCCGCGGTGGCTTTCTGGATAGTGATGTACCGTTAGCGCCGATGTAGCTTAGCATGAGCATCAGCTGGACATATCAGTTGACTCTTCTCGTCCACTTGGCAATACAAATCAGCGTTCTTTACTTGCATGCAGTCCAAGTATTTGAGGAGAGATTTGATCTAGTTAGGCTTGAGTCTTAGGGCTCCATTGTCATGACGTTAAAATGGCTCTGAGAGAGACGGGCAGACGAGAATAGAAGCGAAGAGAACGAGAACACGCGAGATGAGAACGAGACTAGCTGTGAGCGCACCCGGGGCCTGGCCCCGCAGAAGTCCTTCTTAGGGCGCGGATTGGATAAATGATATGTCCATCATTTATATCTTTAATCAGTGATTGGCTAAACTGCGTATTAGACCCGACTTTCTTGGGCCAAATGCTTCCGGGCCCCGGCATGTGCACGAGCATTAGAGACCAGCAGAGAAGTGCATGAGCAGCTCAGAGCAGAGAGGACGAGCAGGAAAAGCAGATATTTAGCGCAGATATCCTATTTTACAAATATTACTGGGTACATTCCATAGCTCAAACACATAAATATTGACAATTAGTATAAGTTATTAATATTTTTATAATTTTTTTATAATTAAAATTATTTTTTTTATTTTTATTTTTTTATTTTTTTCTGGCTCAAGGTGGGTGGGGCCAGGCCCCGCGGCCCTCTATTGGCCGGCCGTCACTGGTCAAAACCCAAAATGTGCCCAACCATTCTGATCCTGTTGTGTCCCATTGGGTGTGGGCTGAGTTGCTGATACAGGACATTTGTTACACTTTCTGCGGCATTCTGCAAGGCCTTTCTAAACTAAGATTTTTTCAAAATGGTGGCACGTAATCCATTTTTATGTTTGCATTATTGCGTGTTTGAGGTTTATACGACGAGATGATCAATTTTGCGTAGGAGTCCTGTATTATTTAGACTTGGCATTGAGGGGAAAGTATAAATCCATCGCTAAACTATAGAACCGCAGCATACCTGAGCAGAACTGAACAGGTAAACAGCTGTTGCATTTAGAGAGACAGTCGCTAAAAGAGGGAGAGAGCTATGTCCTGCTTTATACCAGGTTCTGACGAAGACACTAACACATGTGTTTGTTTAAAGGGTGTCTAATTCCAGCCACAAACTGACGTGAAGACAGTTTTGCTTTGCATAACTGGTTGCGTCATATATCGTCGGAAATTAACTTTCTTAAAGACAGTATTACCTTTAATGGCCCAGAACTAAATGGATATTTCTGCCACAGTCCTCAGTTTTGGAAGTAAACTTCAGGTCTTCAGGTTAGGATCTTTGCGCTGGGCAGTGCTTAACAAAGAAAACAGGTGTTGACAGGTGTTTGTGAATTTCTTTCTTTCACCCTGTTCTTGCTGTGGGGGGGGGAGAACAGCCATTGGGGATATTTGACTGGTATGACAAATCCTGTAGAATCAAATAAGAAGACACAGTGCTGCTTCCTTACACACAGAGTACAAGCATGACAGAATATTTCCGAGGACATTGTAGCTAAATCTCAGCTGTTTTTTTTGTTTGTTTTTTTGCAGTCTGTCTTTTCAAGTAAAGCAAACATTACCAGTGTATCCTCTTCTGTTTTTATCTGCATGCTCTTTTCTGCTTGTTTGTGTTATGATTTTGCCTGCCAGTTTGAGCCTCTTGGTGAAAGAGACAATTAGAATCATTATCAGACCGAGCTGCGTCTCTTGGTCCAAAAATCCACCCAGTACACTTTAATACCTGGTTTTCAACCATGGATGTTCTATTTTGTTGTTTGCATCTAATTTTTAGCTTAAAAAGTAATTCCCTATTAAATAACATTGACTGATCAGGACTCCCAGTCTGTCTGTGCGCTTGCCTGTTTTACTATTCAGATGCCCCTCAATTGCCAGGGTGTGCAGGGGAATAAAATCAACGAATCAGTACATAAAACACTTTCTGTCCACGGAGCCGACATGAAAACTATTTTGGTTTAGAAAATGTGTGCTTCCAGTCAGCCTGGTGACGACAGGTTAGCCAGCTTCTATCCACTCAGCTCCCAGGAGCTGCTGCTGGCAGCAACGTTTGCAGGAGACAAATTCAGTGTGTATTTGTCAGGGTCTTCCAAGTCCAGCAAAGGATAGGATTTGGAAGCAGCCTAATAACACTTGGTGGCGACTGTTGCTCATGCAGACTATGTCCACTTATCTTCTGCTGCTGTGCTTTGCTGAGATATTTCTCTAGTAGGATGATGTGTAGCACGTGTAAAAACCTTCACTGTCCGGCCTTTTAGGGAATTGCTGTTGTATGGCATCAATTTACGGTCGAAATGTTTGCAAGAGAGGATTTAGCTGTTTTTCAAAAGTAAGGTGGATGTGAGAATATTACAAAGACACACAGTAGCTTCCTTACTGTACAGTGACTGTGCATTGTGGATGCATGTTTTGCTGATGGATGGTTCTAGCACTACTGGAGGCAAACTCTTTGTCTACACACACACAAAACCCAAGATGCATCCATTCATACAGCTGCATAAACTCACATACCATCCTGCATAAACAGCAAAGTACACACTCCCTGAAGTCACAATAGTACACACAAATTCTGTCTGATATCATATAGTCAGACTGTGTTGAAGCCATGAAACCCCATTTTCATATTCATAATGTCTCTTTTCATTAGGAAGCAGCCGAGGATATCTGGACGCAACGCCAAGGCCTGTTTAATGAAAAGTCCTTTGGTGTCCAGGAGCAAAGTGATCAGATTATAGAAGCAGTTCTGAGAGGGGGATGCTGGATTGCTGTTTGAAACAGGAGGAGACAAGCTGCATGCATGTTTTATTAAATTCAGACTCTTCATCAAAAAAAGGTAAGGTTTTCATGTTGTGATCTCACTAGTAATGTGAAATTTTGAGATTTAGTAATGGCGTATGATAAAGAGCACCCCAGTGTTAAATCCTACACATTTTTACAATTAAAATTAAAAATGCAGATATCATAATCATAATTAAGCTCAACAACCCTGGAGAGAAACATACAAAGTAGCACGCAAGTGAGCAAAAAAGGTACATAAAGAGACCTTTTACATTTTAGAAGAGAAGTGATGCTCCTTTAGTAAGAGACATTCAGAAGCAAACATTTGTGTATAATGGGTATGACATTTATATCCTGCGATGAAACGCAGGGCACAGTGGTAAACTGCATCAGGAGGTTTTAAGGTGGAGTAAGCAGCAGGAGAGTGAAGTGTATCTTCAGAGTAAAGCACACATATGATTGTAGATTCGAGAAACACATGCTGCTTTCCATGATGAGAAGACCATCTGTATCTTCATATTCTCTGCCAGTTTTCCACATAAAGACTAAATAAGTGCTATTTAACAAAATGATTTGTTTTAACTGGATGTTTATGCCACTTCCAAAAGACTATCTTTACAGCTCTTTGCAACTGACTATGAGTGTCACTCAAAGTTAAACCAGACAGATGTTACAATCTCACAAAGCTAATCAATTGTTGCTGCCAAACTATGAAACACTGTTTGGTTCTCTGCTGTCAGTTGTCATTCCAGGAGGTGTAAATGCACACAGAAGAGAATGTTTAGTAATAATAGGTTTAAAAAATGTAATTTAAGACATTTTAATTAAATTAAGGGAAAGATGAAAAACGATCAAGTACAAAGGTTCTTGATTTTAGATTTATTGAGGTCGGCACTCAAACTGTAGGTGATAAAAAAGAAAAGAAAACGTCAGTCAAATGTTTCATTTGAAGGCAGGTAGTGACAGAAAATAGAAATGAGGGTAGGGAGATGAAGGGGGGAGCATGTGGGAAGATGAGGGAAGGATAAAAGAATGAGTTGATGGAGTGTGGGCGGAATGAGAGCACAAACAAAGATGAGACAGACAGAGAGCGTATTGGGAGGGCAAGGGAGGTATGCAGAGATAGAAAGAAAAATACAGAGGCCCTAAGCAGCAGACAGAAAAAGTATACCTGAGGATGACCGAGCAGAATAAAGAGAAAAAATAGGAGAACAGAAAGGGGCAAAAAATATTCTAGGAAAAAGAGAAAACTAGACGGGATGATGACGGTGGAGGATGTTTTCAGATCTTTTATGAAAGTAAAAGGAGAGAAAAAAATACTTACAAACATAATCATGGTGGTCATTTTGAAAAGGTTGGTGTTTTTCTTTATTTTTCTCAGAATATCGCAGAATTTGATGAAATGGAATGGAATCAGATGTAAAAGGCCAAAATGTGGATGCAATTCATGAAAATAACCAATTATTATAACAGCACTTACGCCGAAAGAACTGAATAAAAACAGTTTGGTTTCATGCTGCTTAGCTCCACTGCCTCCTAACAAAAGCCTCAGATCAGAGGCAAATTGGCGTTAGCTCGTTATCTGCCGCTGTTTGTTCCCTTTGTGAAACAAGACTAAATGTTGATTTATTTGTTGGATAACTTGCATAATGTAGTTAAGGCACTTCTGTAGTTAGAGTCCAAACTACTAGCTTAAGTGGTGTTGTAGCCCGAACTTAATCAAATTGTTTTCTGTGAAGACAGAAGTTAATGTCTTAAAGACCGTATATACATGTACCAAGTGAAAACTGACATGTATTGCTGGCTTCTGTAGGCAAAGTAAGATATACAAACTGTTTGAGGAAACGTATTTCCACAGAGGAAAGAGGTTGGGGTGGGTGTATAGGACAACCAAATGGGTTTCATGGAAGTCAACTGTACATCTAAGGCTTTTCTTCAGACAGTCAACGTTGGATCTTTTCACCAGCTGGCTATATAGTTATTCTTGATGCCGTCGGATCCGATTCTGCGTCATTTTAAACAAAGAAATGCACTGAACAAAGGTTCCCCAGATACTCCTTCAGCTCAAGCTACAGACTCACTGCAGCAGCGACCAGCCCTCCGTGGACAGACCCAGAACGGGTCTTAGTGTGTATTTTTGGCAGCAGGCGTCAAGTTCTGGTAGGAAGGAGAGGACCCAAATGTCGTTGCAACAGTTTAAAGTAAATTTATTAAACAAAACAAAATTCAGGTCAGGCTTCAAAACACACTAACTCAAAACTGAGGTTGACAGACATAACAAAAACTAGAAAAGGCTTCAAAAAACACCAGCTTGACACAGAGAGGTTGACAGACTTACTCACAGGGACAGAGGAACGGACAGAGGACATGCGGTAACACACAGTACAATCCGACAAGGGGACAAGAGACAAACAGGGTTTAAATACAAGAGAAAGGTAATGAGGCACAGGTGGAAACAATGACTTTGACTTTATTTATTTGATGTGGACATCACAATGGCATTAGAATTCCTAGCACATATCTATGCACAAAGGAAAAACCATATACACTGTGTTGAGTGTATATAGCGAATGTGTTAGAAGAAAAACTTATTTACTCTTAATCAACGACTGTTTCACAGTTATATTATTAATCATAGACTGTGTAAAGGCTTGTGGCTTCGCATTTGACCTACTCTCCTGTTTAAACATACGTATGACCTTCTGATGGAGTCTTGAGACTGGGGATGCCTACATGTCTCTGTTTGAAGAATGTGGTGTTCCTTGTTATCATGTGACCATGCCGATGCAAGGTAATCTGAAGACGTCATGAGAGCTTCTGTGATTGTGTCATTAATGTATTTAAGAGGCAACTCTCTGCTCATTTATTGAGCAGTCCAGGATACGCAATTGACATATCATGTTGTGATTCTGACTCTGTTCCTTCTTCGAAGAATAAATGTTCCTGATCAATGATTTTACCTCAAGGTGTCGTGGGAATTTTTCTATCATAATGGTAATTTCCAACACCTGTCCACAGGAGGCTTTTTTTTTTATGTGATAAAATAGAATAAAAAAGAGAATACATCCACAGATACATACATACAGAGTAAAAGTATGAGGGTGTTAAATGTGTGAACAATGTTGTTTTTCTCTTAACCATGATTTAAGACCTTTTATTAAAAACCTTAAAATCGTGTTGTACTTTCAGTTCTGTTGGGAGACAGTTCCATTGCTCTGCTCCTCGAACAGAAAAAGCTGACTGACCAAATGAGGTTCTGCGCATTGCAACCCGGCAGTTCCCGGTTCACTGAGGCCCGTGTGTTAACTGTAGTGGTGTGCTGGTGTCTTTTAATAAATTCATTCAGGAGGGAAGGAGCATTACCATGTAGGCATTTGAAAATAAGTTGTAATCTTGAATAGTTTATGAAGCTTTCAAAGCTGAACATGTGTTTTTTCAAGGTTTTTTTGTCCATTACTTTTAATGTCTGGTTATACAATGATATGATGGGTTGTATGGTTGTTTGAGAGGCTTGTGACCAGGTAGTGATGCAGTATGATAGGTGTGAGAATATCATGGCATGCATGTAAAGCTGGGCTGTACTGAATGGCAGATACTGTCTAATGAATCTGAAGCAGTTGAGATTCGATTTAACTTTTTTACTGATATTACGTACTTGTTTATCAAATCTTAGATATGAGCAGTGTTCCCTCTAAGCTGCGTGCGTGCGCGGCCGCGCAGGCCAGTCGAAGTGGCCGCGCAATAGATTTTTCAGACCGCGCAAACGATTTTTTTTCAGGGGTTAAAAATCTTTTTTTTGCGCCAGTGTTTCTGAGATAGGCGTGAGCCATCTCCACAATAGAAGATCTTTGATGTGACGTGTCGAGTCTTCTTGGCCAATCAGGGTCCCGTTTCTCGACATGCGCTCTCTGTACATCCGCTAGCGCTCTGTACCTCTGCTAGCGCTCTGCCTCCGTAGGCACCCCCCACCCCCGCTGTCCTCCTCCGGGCGCCAGGAGTGAAGCTCGCCTAGAGCGCCACATGAGCTAGGGCCGGCGCTGTTTAGGCTACTCTTGGTGGGCCCTGCTCCAGCAGTTATAGATACCATAGTGAAAAGAAAGGCAGAGCAGGTGCCCCAGAAAAAGGTCTGCCTAACGTTTAAACATGAGTGGCTAGATGAAATAGTCCAAACAGACACAAGTAGGATGAAACTTTCAGACATATTTAAATATGAAGAAAGCAAATTCTGCTCGGAGGCAAAAGCGAAAGGAGAGTTCGCTCGTGGGAAAACGTGTTTCTCTTTTGGTTAACCTGTTTTTCAGATGCTGTTCTTCAGAGACATGTGTCTTCCATAGGCCTGCAGACAAGATGAGCCACATAGCCAGATAGGCCTATCTCCCTCAATGACATTCAAATTACATGTTTTGTAGCCTAGTTTGTTGCAAACCACTCCAGTTATTAAATTGTTTATATAGGCTACCTTTAGGAAAAATGACACCATGTCAATTTAATAGGCCTATAATTATTGTTAAGCACTGCATTAGCATTTTTCTTTCAATGAAGTTCCACTTAAATGTTGTACCTGCTGAGAAATGACTAAACACCTTTGATACTTTTATTTTTTATATATATCATTATCAGTCATAACCTCCCCTTATTGAAGTTCAACAAAGATCCTTTAAGTTCAACTAAACTGACTTGGTAAAACACCATCATTAAAATGTTCCCAAAGTCCAGCCATTATAAAGGATATTGAATAAATATCAACCTTGTATACATATTGATGCATTTGCTGTCATCTCTTTGAATCCCCTATGGCTAACGCAGGCTTGTGGTCATTTTCGGCAGGTCGCGTGGTTGCGAATTGCTCACAGTGCTGAAATGTGCGCTCAGAAATAAAAGAAATTGCTCAGTGCCGGAAAAAATTAGAGGGAACATTGCTCATAGGGTGTATAGACATTTAGGACAATGAATTCCTTATCATCGTGAGTAAACTGTATTGCAATACACCAGTCAACACCAAGCCTGAGCACACTTATCAATGAGTCAAGCTTCTTATTCCATAAAATAGCCACGCCCCCTGGTATCCTCCCTCTGACTATTCCCATGCCACGGTCTGTTGTAGACTCCCCAGCCCCATGAAAGTCATCATTGAGAGAGTTTAGTAGCATCAAACAGTAGAGCCATAAATAAATACATGACCTCTCACTAACTGAAATGAGTGCTTTCAATTACTCTCCGGGGAGTCTGTTTTTAAGTGTGCTTTAGTCATATAAATTTCTGTCAGTGATTCAACTCTAACTCTTCATAAGCAAAACAGAAACCAGGAATCAGGCCCAAGTTCTGACTTTTCTTGTGGGCAATGATTTATTACCTGTGAAGTTATTTAACATAAAAATAAGCAAGAAAAAAAGCTGACTATTTCTTAAACATGAAGGAATGAATCGTTCTCTAATTTGACCTCTTTCTTCTGTTCTTTTTCTGCTTAAGTAAAGGACAAGCTGTTGACACTACCAGGAACCCAGCGGGGTGGCTTTGAAACACCCATGCCATCAGCAAGGCCAACCCAGAGCACCTGCTGTGGAGAGCGATTTGTTGAAAATGAAAATCAAAAAAAAAAAAAAAAGTATATATACTTTATTAGAGAATATGCACAATATGATGTACAGGGGTCAGCGAACAAGTATTTACATTTGTGTTGATCTCTTTACAATAGTAATGAAGAAAGTGACAGGTAGAGCAAACACACAACGCAAAGTAAAAAACGACATTATCTACAGAGTGAATGGAAATAAAAAGATTGTAGAGTTGGGAAACAGCGAGACAGTAGACGTAGTTGCAGTCGAGGTAGTTTACTAGAACTCCACATAAAATGTACAATACTTGTGCATCAAGATAGCGGCAGCGCAACAACCCACATTTCCCGGAAAACCGAAGCCCCTAGACTCCGAAACCCCCCAGCTCTTAAAGGCACAGTAGCTCTTAGGTGAATGTCTCTCACAGTGGGTCACCACACAGGCCCCCCCAGAATTCACCCAACCAAAAGTGCAATAGACGAAAGTTAGTGCACAGAGTCCGACTCAAAAAGGCAAAGTCAACGTGGCGGGGGGCGGACCAAACGGCCGAAACGGCTGCGCTTCGCAGCAGGAGACTCCAGTGGGGCCGGGGCAGGGACAGAGGTCGGGGCAGGGGGCGGGGCTGAAACAGGGGGGCGCCCCCGGCGTGGGGGCAGGGCCAACTGGACGGGCTCATCAATGTCTAAATGAGCAGGCTTGAGACGGTCGATAGCGACTCTCCGGCCTGCCCCCCCTGTCCACAACAAAGTTCTTAGCGCCCGCTTCCAGGACACGGAAGGGGCCGTCGTAGGGGGGCTGCAGCGGAGACCGATGGCTGTCATGACGGATGAAGACATACCTCGCCGCTGGCAGGTCCCTAGGGACATAGGACTGGGGGAGGCAGTGGCGAGTCGTCGGGACAGGAACGAAGGCGTCGGCGACGCCCCGGGACACAGTTCGGTGAGAGGAGGCGGACCAGGGTGCAGTCGCGTCCGGCAGAAACTCCCCCGGGACCCGCAGGGGCTGGCCGTATACCAGCTCGGCGGATGAGGCCTGGAGGTCTTCCTTGGGGGCAGAGCGGAGACCGAGCATGACCCACGGGAGGCGGTCAATCCAGTCGGCGCCCGTAAGGCTGGCACGAAGAGCGGCCTTCATGTCACGATGGAACCTCTCACAAAGTCCATTAGCCTGCGGATTGTACGCCGTAGTGCGGTGAATCTTCACCCCCAGGTGCTCAGCAACTGCAGTCCAGAGCTCCGAGGTGAACTGGGGGCCCCTGTCGCTCGTGATGTCACCCGGCGTGCCAAAGCGGGCCACCCAGCACCCGATGAATGCCCGGGCGACCTCCGCTGCTGTAGTGGAGGACAGGGGGACAGCTTCCGGCCACCTGGTGGTCCTGTCCAGCATGGTGAGAAGGTAAGTATATCCGCGGGAGGGGGGCAGGGGGCCCACCAGGTCCACATTCACGTGGTCGAAGCGCCTCTCCGGGACCACAAACGGTGCCAAAGGGGCTTTCGTATGGCGGTGCACCTTAGCGCGCTGGCACGCAACGCAAGAGCCAGCCCAGGCTCTAACGTCCTTCCGGAGACCAGGCCAAACGAACCTGACGCCCACCAGCTTAGCCGAGGCCTTCACCCCAGGGTGGGAAAGGCCGTGGATGGTGTCGAACACCCGCCGCCGCCAGGCAGCAGGCACCAGCGGGCGCGGCTGACCAGTAGAGGTGTCGCAGAGGAGGGTGACGTTGGCTGTGTCGAACACCACGTCCTCCAGCCGTAGTGCAGTAGGAGCCGACCGGAAGGCTTGAATGTCTGAGTCCGTGGCTTGGTCCGCCGCCATGGCGGCGTAGTCGAGCCCCAAGTGGACGGACCCGACGACCACCCGAGAGAGGCAGTCGGCGACAAAGTTGTCCTTGCCCGACACGTGCTGGATGTCCGTGGTGAACTCGGAAATCGCCGAGAGCTGACGCTGCTGACGCCCCGACCACGGTTCCGCGGTCTTGGCCATGGAGAACGTCAGCGGCTTGTGATCCACGAACGCAGTGAAACGCCTGCCCTCCAACAAGAACCTAAAGTGTCTGGTGGCAAGGAAAAGTCCCATCAGTTCCCTGTCAAAGGTGCTGTATTTGCGCTCGTTTTCACGGAGCTGTTTGCTGAAGAACGCCAGCGGCTGCCAGGCGCCCCCCACCCACTGCTCGCACACCGCCCCCACCGCGTAGTCAGAGGCGTCCGTGGTGAGGGCGATGGGGGCAGCGGGAGACGGGTGCGCCAGCAGAGCAGCGTCGGCCAGCGCGGCCTTGGCCGCAGTGAAGGTTATGTCCATCTCCGAGGACCAGTCCAACACATCCTTGGGCAGCTTTCCCCGCAGGGCTTCGTACATAGGGCGCATGAGGTGGGCAGCATGGGGAAGGAAACGGTTGTAAAAGTTCACCATGCCCAGAAACTCCTGCAGAGACTGTACGGTGCGGGGGCGAGGGAAACCTGCGACGGCCTCCACCCTGGCGGGAAGGGGGACGGCTCCCCGCGGAGTGACGTGGTGGCCGAGGAAGGTGATGGACGACAGGCCAAACTGGCACTTAGCTGGGTTGACGATGAGGCCATGTTCGCTGAGGCGCTCGAACAGCTGCTGGAGGTGAGTCATGTGTTCCTCCCTGGATGCACTGGCCACTAGAATGTCATCTAAATAAACAAACAAAAAAGGCATGTCCCTCAGGCGCTGAAACGTCTGCGCCGCCCCCTTGAGGCCAAACGGCATACTTAAAAACTCAAAAAGTCCAAAGGGCGTGATGACGGCCGTCTTTGGGACATCCTGTGGGTGGACTGGCACCTGGTGGTATCCCCGCACCAGGTCCACCTTGGAGAAGACGACGGCCCCTGCCAGGTGGGCAGAGAAGTCCTGTATGTGCGGGACGGGGTACCGGTCAGCAGCGGTGGCATTGTTAAGGCGACGGAAATCGCCGCACGGGCGCCAACCCCCGTCGGCCTTAGTAACCATGTGAAGGGGGGACGCCCATGGACTGTTTGATCGGCGCACAATGCCGAGGCGCTCCATGGTCCCCCCCCCCCCCCCCCAGCGTGCAGGGGTACGAGGCAAAAGAAAGGGCATCAATCAGGCGGCAGTTCTTTACGTCCACCAGCAGGCTGAAAGCACAGAGGAAATCTGCGCCCAGGAGAGGCGTGGATACCGCAGCCACAACAAAGTCCCAGCCGAAACGGCGGCCGCCAAAACACACCTCCACTTGCCTGGTGCCGTAGGTACGTATGGGCGTGCCGTTAGCGGCGTCCATCTGGGGGCCGCGTCCGCCGGCCATGGTGTCCACGGGTTGAGCTGGCAGGATGCTGCGTTGTGCGCCCGAGTCGACCAGCAGCCGCCGGCCAGACAAGGAGTCAGCGATGAATAACAGCTTGCAGTCACGGCCGGCGCCCGTAGCCGCTAACGAGCGCCGGCCCTGTCGTTTCCCTGTGGCTTGAAACTGCATGGCTTACGGCACTGCTTGGCCTTGGCCCCAAACCTGGCATGGTAGTAACAGAGCCCGTCGTCGGGTTGGCGGCGGGCCGTCACCGGGCCGTCACCGCAGCCGCAGTGTCTGTATAGTCCTCCATGGGCGGGGGCGGGGTGCCCTGGTGGGGTAGCAGGGCATGGACAAACTGCTGCCGGTTGGCCAGGAAAACCCTGTCTGCTTCAGCAGCCAGAGTGCGATAGTCCTTGGACGAGGCGAGGGGGGAACTGGCCAGTGCCGTGCGTACAGGCACTGGGAGCTGCCTCAGGAAAATGTGCGTGAAAAGGAAGGAGGGATCAGCCGATCCTAGCACGGCTAGCATTTTTTCCATCATCTCCGACGGCCTGCTGTCGCCGAGGCCATTGAGGGAGAGCAGGCGGTCCGCCTTCTCCAGTTCAGACAGTTCGAAAAGTTTCAGAAGAAACGTCTTTAGTGCTTCGTATTTGCCGGCAGCCGGTGGAGCCTCCAGCAGCATCATCGCTCGTGCCGTCGTCGAAGCATCCAAAGCGGCCACCACGTGGAAGTATTTCGTGACATCCTGATTTATTCCTCTGAGCTGGAATTGGGCTTCTATGTGCTGAAACCACGGCCGTGGGTTATGCTGCCAAAAGTCCGGCAACTTGACGGTAGCGGCGTAGACGTTAGCCATGTCGTTAGCACCGGCGTTCGGTGCGGCGGGAACGTTAACCACGGCGACGTCGTTTTCGTTGTCGGACATGTCGTATTCACTCACGGGGTCACCAGTGTAGAGTTGGGAAACAGCGAGACAGTAGACGTAGTTGCAGTCGAGGTAGTTTACTAGAACTCCACATAAAATGTACAATACTTGTGCATCAAGATAGCGGCAGCGCAACAACCCACAATTCCCGGAAAACCGAAGCCCCTAGACTCCGAAACCCCCCAGCTCTTAAAGGCACAGTAGCTCTTAGGTGAATGTCTCTCACAGTCCGTATGTGGGTCACCACAAGATATTATGAAAACAGCAACAGCGGTATGGACACATTAGAATTTTAGAATTCTCTGTCCAATTTTTAAGCTACTATACAACTTTTCATCCTTAACTTAAATTAGTCAAACGTGTGCAGGCATTAAAGGTTGTAATTTAATGTGAGATTAAAAGATTGTAATGTGATGTTTGCAATCTCGTCCTAAACTCTACATTTGTGAGAGGATCACATAATTTAGATTTCAATCACTTCTTACTAAGGACGTAATGGCTAAATGTCTATAGTAAGTAAGTTTATTTATACACCCATAAATGTGCATGTAATGGGTTAATTTCAACTGAAAACTGGGGAAAAAACAATCCTAAAACATGTGAGTTCTTTACGTCCACCAGCAGGCTGAAAGCACAGAGGAAATCTGCGCCCAGGAGAGGCGTGGATACCGCAGCCACAACAAAGTCCCAGCCGAAACGGCGGCCGCCAAAACACACCTCCACTTGCCTGGTGCCGTAGGTACGTATGGGCGTGCCGTTAGCGGCGTCCATCTGGGGGCCGCGTCCGCCGGCCATGGTGTCCACGGGTTGAGCTGGCAGGATGCTGCGTTGTGCGCCCGAGTCGACCAGCAGCCGCCGGCCAGACAAGGAGTCAGCGATGAATAACAGCTTGCAGTCACGGCCGGCGCCCGTAGCCGCTAACGAGCGCCGGCCCTGTCGTTTCCCTGTGGCTTGAAACTGCATAAATGTGCATGTAATGGGTTAATTTCAACTGAAAACTGGGGAAAAAACAATCCTAAAACATGTGATGTTGTCCTTGCTAATGCTGTATTCCTGTCATGCTAGCAGAACTGGAAGAACCAGAAAAGACATGTACATGTTTCAAGACAGTTGCTCACATTGATTGTTCATAAACTTAAAATGTACATGTTCTTTTAATGCCTTAAAGGTGAGACAGCCCAGGCAAAAACAGTGTGTTTCATGCACTGGTCAATTTTGAAAGTTTGGGCTATTTTGCTTCCATAATGCTACCATGGTTCACATTTGGGTGTTTATTTGGGACTGTAGTTGTCTCTTTAGTCGTCTCTTGTTTATTTGGGAATGTAGTCGTCTCTTGTGTATCTCTTGTTTATTTGGGACTGTAGTTGTAGTTTAATTGTAAAATGTATTAGTGAAACAGTTTTACCGTATTCACGTTTTTCAAAATACATGAAATTTTACAATACATATCTTGAAAAACTATCTTTTTCATCGTGAGGTTTGTCTAATTCTAAACTGCAAATCTCCATTTCAGTATAATTTACCCACACAAAATTACCCAGTTTCAATCCTATCTAGGTGTTTGTTCATATAGCCTGATTTACAAAACATTGTATTTCCTAAAACATTACAAGATTTGTTCATTTGTATTTTTATGGCTTACTGATAGTGTGACAAAAACACCCACTGTAAAAACCTCTAATATGTCGAAAAAAATTTAAACTCTCTTCATGCAGTGTGGAAAGTTGTGGAAATGTATAATTCCTGTACTGCGTCATTCACAAAATAAGGACAGACTGGTTATGAATAATATGTTTATAAGGACAAGGAGCGGATATTTATTTATTCTCCATTCACATTGAATCCAAAATGTGTTGTTAGCTGTCCAACCTGTTTAAGAGAGAGGGGGAGATACAGAGAGAGAATAGATGAAAAAGCAACAAGTGTGAACAAGAGAAATGTGGTTATGTGATAAAGTAGGAAGTAATAACCATCAAACACCCAGCAGATTGTCTACTTTTGCCCTCTGAAGTGTCCCATTCATCTCATCCACTTTACAATCTGAGTTACCTCATGGTGAAAACCAGAACAGCATGAGAACTCTGCCTGTGAATGAATGTTGCGTTTCAAATGGAGATGTTTTTTTACATTATGGTTTTATACTTCCAGGAACATTTATGTCAAAAGGGTCTTTTTGTCAAACTAATAACCACCCTCAATAAAAACAAATCAAAAAGGAAAATTCAAATATGCTCACAATCAAATATGCTCACCAATCAATTAGCTTTTTGCTAAATGAAGAGGATGTGTCGGACAGCATATTTGGGTTATTTAATTAATATTAAACCAGAACGAAGAGGGCAAAGATTTAAATTGGCAAGTAATTGACCAAAACCAGCATTGGAGACAGAGTTCACATGAACGTACATTTCATCTCCATGCAGTCTGGTCTCTAAAAAAGTATGTTCCATCAACAACTAAACTGCATTGTCAGTTATGTTTTGAGGGAAACTATTTATCTCTCTGAATACATTTGTTTTACATTTCTAATCATAGTTTTCAAAAGTCGATGTAGGGAGGAGGTCAGGGGTGGGTGGGTCATCCATCAAAATACTTTCACCCAGGAGATCACTGTTTGTATGCTGTGTGAAACCAAAAGTCAACATTGAGTTATTTTAATTCACGCCTGTAACTAATGTGGGGCCCACATTAACAATGGACACGATAATAAGAACTGGACATGTCTCTCCTTGAAAGCATTCATAGTGATGATAATTTGTGCACAGAGAATGAAGAAAGAAAGATTGAGAAGGAAGTTAAATTCATACTGACAAGAACTTTGTTTGAAACATACTCAGGAATTTACCATTAAAAAAATAAAAGATTGTGCATGTACACTACCGTTCAAAATTTTGGGGTCACCCAGACACATTTTCAGTTTCTTCGCAATTTCTCGTATGGAATAGCTTTCATTTCTAAGAACAAGAATAGACTGGCGAGTTTCACATTTTTCTGACCATTTTGAGAGTATAATCGAACCCACAAATGTGATGCTCCAGATACTCAACCAGCTCAAAGGAAGGCCAGCTTCTCTAACCAGCATAACTGTTTTAAGCTGTGCTAACATAATTGCACAAGGGTTTTCTAATCATCCATTAGTCTTCTAAGGCGATGAGCAAACACAATGTACCATTAGATCACTGGAGTGATAGTTGCTGGAAATGGGCCTCTATACACCTATGTAGATATTGCATTAAAAACCAGACATTTCCACCTAGAATAGTCATTTACCACATTAACAATGTATAGTGTATTTCTGATTAATTTAATGTTATCTTCATTGAAAAAACTGCTTTTTTTGAAAAATAAGGACATTTCTAAGTGACCCCAAACTTTTGAACGGTAGTGTACGTATACTCACACACACTGAATCAAATTTATATTTCTGGACAACATAACTAGATTGTAATACGAGAGACCAAGACTTGAACAGAGTACCTGTGTCTGAAAAAGATGAATGATTAAAATGTAATATAAAAGATGTCTCCCTGTGCAGAAATGTTCTCACTGTGGATGAAACTCCAACCAGTTATTGCAAGTACACAAGCCTCCACATCCAATCGTACCAATTCACACAAACACATATCTGACTTCACCAGCGCTGCCATCTGTGTCAAAAGAGGAGGCGGAGAGGCGAGAAAATGAACAAGTAACAAAAGTGCCTATGGCTCCATTCCTCTAAATCTCTGTTTCTCCCAAAAGCCTTCACCTTTGGCAAGTCTCTGTAAACACAAATTACCCGAGCATTGAAAGACACACACATGCACAATTGGAGCCTTCTTTTAATCTGCCATTGGATAAAGATTATTAAAATCCTAATCTGATTTGAACTCTGCTGAGAAAATGTGTGGATATGTGTCGTAACCCACCGTAACCCTGCAGAGCTGCTGTCCTCCTGCATCCACTCACATGTGTCGAGGTGTCGTGTCCCTGATATGTCTGCATGTGTTATGTGAGACAGCCAAGTGAGTGTTGTAGTCTCGTCCCACTACGTACGTAGTATGTAACAAAGGCTATGCATTACCCTTAAACATTACAAATTGCACATGAAATAAGGAAGCAGTGAAGCAGTTAATCCATCTCCCGGAATATCAAGTCTGCTCAAAATCTGTGGATAAATGTCTGTGGATAAATGTCACAAGAGTTACAAAATTAGGGGGGAAAAGCAGAGAGTGAAATATAATGATGGTAGAGGACATAGAAAAGGGGAGAGAGACAGTTTGGATGGGGCAAGAAATAAAAAACTAACGATTTTGGGGACAAGGGTTAACAAAGGGAAATACATGGAAGGGAAAAGATTGGGAGGAAGAAAAAAGGAAAGCAATTAAGAAACAAAGAAGTTGGAAAAAAGAGAGAACTAGTAAAAAGAGGAAACAAAAGATGGAAGAAGAATGGTTTGGAAGGAAGGGAAGAGTGAGTGTGAGGTCAGGAAGTTCTGCTGTGTGTGAAAGGTTTTTTTCCCCCTATCATGTCACCTTGTTCTTCCCACCTTGTAGCTTTTCCACTTACTCAAACACACAAGTCACACACTTTTTCCCACTCACATAAATATGCACACACACACAAGCACTCATTCACATTAGTCTCAAGGTCGCAGATTGGCAGATGGCACAGACTGTCTGCCATAGTCAGTCAGGATGAAACACGAAGTTAACCTGACAGCTGTGTGTGTGTGTGTGTGTGTGTGTGTGTGTGTGTGTGTGTGTGTGTGTGTGTGTGTGTGTGTGTGTGTGTGTGCGTGCGCGCCTTGGTTTCAGATGGCTCAGACAGTTTTCAAATATAGAAAATCACCCAAAATGCGACTCTAAGCTCTTTGTCTATTAAAATTGTGAAGCATATCAAACCTCTCTACACATGTTTGCTAAGCACTTCCTGTTTTTTTTTTAGGGGATTTAGCCATTTTCAAAGTTCAGCTTGGTAACTATGTAAACATTTCAATAACAGCAAAGACTGATTAGACTGACTTAAAAGCTACAATTACTTTGAATGTAATGTTATCATTCCATCTTTATTAACCCTTGCTCGTGGGTCTGGTGCATTTTTGAGTTTTTAATTCAACACAATCACACCATTTTATGTTAAAATACTCAACAGATGTTTACTTCATCCAAATTACAAGCAATATAGAACCCTGAGGTTAGAGCATAGAACCCTGATGTTAGAGCATATAATCCTGAGGTCTGAGAACCCTGAGATCAGAGCATAGAACCCTGAGGTTAGATAATTGAACCCTGAGGTCAGTGTACAGAACCTTGAGGTCAGAGCATAGAACCCTAGAGCATAGAATCCTAGAGCATAGAATTTGCTCCTACTGTTAATATTTTCAGGAGGTACCTGTCATTTCCTGTTATTTCTTCTGGTAGATAGTGCTCTCCCAGAATATTTGTATTTTAGGGCAGCTCCAGAAGATATGATGATGGTGGTTCGCTGTCCCCTCCCCACAATTTCTACAGCATGTATGGTTTGTTGTAGTTAAGTAGGACTTCATTTTAGGGGTAATAAAGAAACGAACAAGGTTATTCCAGCTGAATTCACGCCAGTACATAGAACAGGAAGTAGAGAACACGGTTTCACACATATTCTCCCATTGCTGACTGGGTATTTCATCTTCTAGTTCTTTCTCCCATCTCTCCTTGATATATGTTGTGGTAGCTCCTCTGCTCTTTGTAATTCCCTGGTAAACCTTTGAAATTACTGATTCAGAGCTACTCGTGTATGCCTGTACTGCTAATTGTATTATTTCATTATGTTCTATAGTTACTTCATGTTTCCGAATTTCTTTAAAAAAATAATGCCGTAATTGTAAATATCTGAAAAAATCTAACTTTTCCAAATTGAATTTCTCCTTCAGTGTCTGAAAAATGTGTAATGTGTTTTTCTCCATTATTGTGCAGAAAGCTGTAATACCTTGGTTTGTTCAATACCTGAATCTAGAATCTATATTATTTGGCCTAAATTCTGTATCATATGCAAGCCATCTGAGTTTTCTTAAATGGTTCCACAAATTGAATTGCTTTATAACTTCAAACCAGGTATGGAGGGTAAATGAGACAATGGGGTTCAGTTGGTCACGGTAAGTTAACATTAGCTTGCGGTCTGCGATCATTGCTTGTACTACGATACCTTTGCATTCATATTCCATTTCCTTCCACTTAGCCTCATAGCCATTATCACACCAAATAACTATTGTTTTTAAATTGGGCAGAATAGAAATAGTCTTTAAGGTTAGGAAGTGACATACCACCTCTCTCCTTACTGATAGTTAATGTGCTATATTTAACCCGTGGCTTCCTTCCCTTCCAAATAAATCTGGAGATCTGTCTGTCCCAATCCTGGAATTGTCTGGCTGGGATTTTAATTGGTAGAGACATAAATAAATACAATAATCTAGGTAAAATGGACATATTAATATCAATTCTTGCACTTAAATCCAATAGGGCTGTTGACCAGTTACTTAGATCTTCTTTAATTTTTTGTGTTTAAAATGTCACAATTTTTTTTTATACAAGTCACAAGTACTGTGGGTTAACCAAATTCCATCACTCGTAACTGGTTACAAACCGACCCACCCTTAACAGAAGATTGGACTGAAATAATTAAAGACATCCACGAGATGGAAAGAATGACCTTCCTTCTGAGACTGAGAAAAGACATATACATAGCTAGATGGACAAAATTATGGTAGCCCGTTTCCGCCACAAAAAATAAATAAAAAATGAGATAGAAAGTCGAAATAATGAGATAGAAAGTCGAAATTATGAGATAAAAAATTATAGTGACGGTGTTGACTGTTGTCGGCGGAGCCTACGGCCCACAGTAGCCTGTGTTCTGTCCCCGAATAAACCACACAATGAGCAAGAAAACGTCTCGTAGCTTTCCTGACCAAGGGTCGCTACAATATGCTTGAGACTCAGTTTTGTTCTTCATTCTCTAAATGGTATTGTGCTAACACACTTCACCGCAAAGCGCCTGTCTAAACGACAGAGGACAACTCGGTGCGTTACTTTTCAACATACTGCATTAGCGTTAGCTAGGATGATTCACAGCTACACAGGTCATGAGACCTTCACTGACCTCCTGAACTCAGTAATTGCAATAACCGATCTTAACTATAACTTCTTCCTGTAAACACTTCCTGCATGCAGCCCCTTAGTGTACGGAGGCAGAGATTGTTTGCACCCTGTGGACCTGGAGAAGGTTCAAGTCTGCCTTGAAGAGTGTGTGTTTAAGGATTTCTTATGTGATGAAGATGCGTTCCATATCTGTGTGGACCTAATGTCAGAGTATAATATGAAATTAACAGGAGGTCAGTGAAGGTCTCATGACCTGTGTAGCCGTGAGCTGCCTGTGGAGAGTTACCGGTAGCGGAGTTTGAGGGACGTTAAGACAACGTTTAACGGTGTTGCCTGTTGGCGGAGGCTGCGGCCGGGCCGACAGTAACGTCTCGTAGCTTTCCTGCTTTTACCGGTAGCCCCTTTGAGAAACACATGCAACAGCTACATTAATAGCAATGCTATTATTTGTTGAGCTAAAACGTCAACAGTTACGCTTGCATATCGTTTGCATGGTTAGACCGGCGAGGGGATGAGGAGACTTGTGAAGACGGCGCAGATAACAGGAAGGAGAAAAGCCAGCGTCACTGAAGCGCATGCGCACTCACTATCTCACTATAATTTTTTATCTCATTATTTCGACTTTCTATCTCATTATTATGACTTTTTATCTCTCTCTCTTTTTTTTTCTGTGCGGAAACGGGCTTCCATACCAAATGGACCAAATATGTCAAAATAAGGAAATTGGCAGGTGACTCGCCCTCCCTAACCTCACGGGTTTCTGGATTTTGTTGGCTCTAGAACCTCAGTATCTCTTAAAAAAACAACCACTATGTTTCACCAAGATGCAACCCGATATAAGTTTAAAACTAAGTTAAAGAGACCCTGTGAATAGAACTCTTTAAATATTTTTTTTTGTAATATATCTGTATGTGGGAATGGAATTATGGTTGACACGACCTTTTGAAGTGTTGCATGGTTGTTTTGATTGCTTTGTTTTCTTACTTTTACTTATTTACCTGCTTAAATATTTGTTTATTTGTTTTCTTTCTTCATGGCCCTACTTGGCCAGATGCATGGCTACTTTCTTATATTCTTTCTTACTTTTGAAGGTTGTATTTCTTGTTTAAACTTTAAAAATGCCTAAATAAAATATAAAATATTTAAAAAAAAAGAATCCTGAGGTCAGAGCATAGAACCCTGAGGTCAGATCATCCATATTTCTTCACTTGCTAGCTGGTCCTGGTGCTAGTCTTCATTTTGGAACTAGCTGATGCTCAATCTCATCCTCTTCTTCAAAGTCACTGGCAGACTCTTTTCATAATTTCATAATTTTCATAAATGTGATCCTCACATTCTGAAACCTCTTCCTCTATATCATCATCAAAAGCTAAAGCTTCTCTCTCTCTTCCAAAATCAATTGCAAGGCCGTCTGAGCAGAGAATCCTTTGGCCACCTTGATCAGTTGTGATAAGGAACCACACGGGCAAAGCTATATTGATTGTGTCCCGCCCCCAATTTGCAGCTCGGATAGAGTATGAGCAAATAAAGATAGGTGCTTGCAAGATGGATAAAATGTGTGGAAACGTGAGAGCAGAGGAGTGCTTGGATTTATCAACAATGTTGCAACCTTGTGCAGGAACGGCAGGGGCATAAAAACAACATGCACGCACACACAACACGCACATACACACTCTATAAGCAGGCCCAGACAGGAGGACAGAGTGATGGTACACCTACAATTTCCACACTTTTATCCCCGGGTCCAGTGGACCAGAACATCCTGTATGTAATATGAATGTGTGTGTGTGTGTGGGGGGGGGGGGGGGGGGGGGGGGTGGGGGGTGGGGTGTACAGTGTGTGGTCATTTAAAATGTGTTCTGATTTATGTTCTTTACAGAAAATCAGCCAAGGCCAATGCGACTGAGTTTGAAAAAAAAAAAAGATTGTATAATTTTTCTTTGGATTAAAAATTAAAATAGGTCCCACAGACCCGAACACCACACATAACAGATTGTGCCTGAAAAAAAAAAGTGTCTTGATTGTGTAGCGTTTCAGCTAATTTTCTGGGTGAGAAACCTCTCCAGATTAGATTCAGAATTCCTTTAATGGTAGTAGCAAAAAGTGCATGCAGATTCACAAAAAAAAGTATGAGGATTGGATTAAGAGACGAACAGTGCCCACTAAATCGTCCAACCACTCAGCCAGACCTGCAGAAAGCGGTGTGCCCAGGAAGAGAGGGAGGAGAGATGGATAAGAGCATCGGCTTATTTGCATTAGGGGCCCTCGGGCACCACTAGAGGGAAGTTAGAGTTTTTTCTCGACTTCAGACAAAATAATGGCAAACTCAACTTTGTCTACTTGATATATTTTTTGCAATTCATCATATTCTGAAAAGAATACCTTGGAGTGTGCCTAAATAAGTTTTTGTGCCTGATGCTGCTTTGAGGGGGACCTCCTGCATGTGTAGCTCTGCTCAGGCTCCTTTCCAGGCTAAGGAACCACTACGATGCTCAACCCTATTTTAAGGGAACTTCAGCCATTATTCAAAACACACTTTTGGATTGCATGTACAATGTTTACAAGGATAAAGTTGCTCAACAGATGACAAATGCACCTTTTGTTTTTGGTTTATGAGCAGTTTATTTGTTAAGAGATCTTTAAGATTGTCCTTTGGTTGTCCTACTTGCTTTGTGAAATCAAAGACCGTTGAGCACATCTTTACAGAGACCTGGCTTAATGATATCATCCTGGATCAAGCTATTACACTAGATCAGCAGACTAAATACCATTCTTATGGAAGGCAAATCTCTGGTAGGAAGATGGAAGGCGGACCCTTTAGACAGGGGCTCCCTGGAGTTCCTGTGGCTCTCGTCCAATGAGGAACCGTTGTTGTGGTTTCAATCAAATCTTACACCCAGGGGAGATTTTAGACGCCTGATGAGGGTTGGCACGGTTTAACCCAGTTTAGACTTTCCACTTTGCGTGCAGGCTTCTTTCTTTGTTTCAGCCACAAGACAGAACAGTTGAAAGTGGAAAGAAAGTTTGGTCAAATGATTTTTTAAATAATGAGAAGATTTTTGTAGACATTGTAATCACTCCAAACAAATTCATCATTTAATTGACAAGTGGACCAGTAGTCTACTCTGAAAGCCTCAAATGATCAGGCTTTCCTTTTATTATAAGCCTGTTTCACGGATGAATGACCGACTGTTTGCAGTCGTCAAGGAAACCGTTGAGCCCTTGCTACATGCCACGTCCTTGGTCACCTTAGGAACTGAGGTTACCACCTACCTGTTTGTTCCCCTGCCCAGCAGCTTCAGTGACAAACACATTAGCTTCTGCACACATGCTCACTAAAAGGTGAAGCCTCACCAAAGACTAAATACTGTGTTTAACTATGGCAGCTATTATACCTAAAAGTTACCAGATAGTCTGGCAGGTATTTGCCAATGCCATATTGTGCTCTGATAATGGTGACTATGTGCTTTTCACATTAATCTGTTTGTTTTGATAATGGATGATGGCTAGAAAGAAATCAAAAAATTTTAAATTTGAGGAAAATGTTGATTTAAGTATAATGTGATTCTATAAATACCCTGTTTACATAAATCCAATGAATACTTTATCTGTTTCCCGTGACTGGAGTCTGAGTGTGACTGTTTCCACTCATGTTTATCTTGACTTAGAAAGCTGTCTTTCACTGCTCATTTTGTTTTGGTCTCATCATCAGATAATCTTTCTCAAGGTCATAACAATAGCAGACCACACAGTTGTTTCAGCACTAATCATACGAATAAATGGAGAAAGAGATGAGAATGAAATTGCATACTAAACTAATTTCTAGATGATGTTATACTGGATGGAAGGTGTGTAAGATAAGGGGCATCTAGTGGTGTGTTGCAGATTGCAACCAACTAAATACCCCTCGACTCACCCCTCCCCTTCCAAGCGTGTTGGAGAATGTGACGGCTGGAACCAGCAGTCACAGCGACAGGCCAAATTGGAGGTGATAGTTTCAGGATCTCTGCAGTGAACACCCCTTTTAGAGGGAACTAAAAGCACTTGTCTAAACCCATTGTCTTTATTGAGTGCACGCAATGTAGATATATGAAGTGGAGACGAGGGCTAACAGTTCTTTCAGTTACCTGCAGGCATTGTTCCTTTAAAGAGACTGGCGCTGCTGCAGCACACCTGGCTAAATAGGCTGGCCTGGATGATTGGGCCGTGCCATGTTGCCTCGGCCAGAGGGGTGTCCTCAGCGGCCGGGCTGTTCTGCACCACTGGGGAGAGGGGTCTCCTCCCCCTTCCAATTAGCGTGGACCAGCCGACGGCTATATCCCCCTGCCATGGGCGCTGGCTCGGGAGTGTCTCCTGTACCATGGAGTGCTCACTATGTTTGTCGCTAACTTTAGGGTGTCATTGTTGTTACGATTTTGTTCCCCATCTGAAACCATGTAAATAGCTTTGGGGCAATAAAATCCCTATTTTTTTTCCACACCTTACCCTTCCTTCCCCGTTCTTGCTTACTTGGTCCTTCACAGAGAACTACAGTGGCCTTCAGGTAGCGATAGTTATCTTTAGGATGTGGTACAACTAGGAGCTACTCTAATCAATACTCTAGTCTTCAACATGGCTCACTAATTGCTTTTGAAGACATATATAGAATTTTTAAAACAAATCGATTAGAGCAGGATTATAATTAATATATTTTAAGTATATATGTATAAATATTGTTTCTAGAGCAACAATAGTATTGTTTACAAAAGCAAAGTCATGTAGATAAAAATGCCTTTTTCTAAGCTAAAGAAACACTCATTCTTAGTTTCAGGTGATTATGCACTGATTAAAACATTGTTATGGATAATAATGTATTCAATTTCTGGAAATTAATCCTCCTAAATGTGACACACTGATTCTTTAAGTACAGTGAGAAATAGTTAATGTGCAATATGATATGAGTGAGACATAATGTTGATTATTTTCTCTTCCACTGCTGCGCGTGACAGAATCGATGAGTAAATGCTTTCAAATACGAATTTAGGTTGCAGTCCACGTTCAGTCTAGAGTCCTGGCTTGATCCATTATTAGTCTCGCTGATGATCACCTCGCTAATGAAAACCCTAACAACCCTCTCTAGCACAATGCAGTTACAGAAAATTGTGTTAAGTAAGAAAGAAATGGATTTGCCAGATTGAATTGTAAGTAAACACACAAACGCATATCCAGGTTAATGTTCCAAGCACTAAACAAGGGAAGAAAGGCATAGATGTACACCTGCATGCATGTGTGATTCCTGCCAATTAGGCGTCAGATTTCTAATAAACAGGCAGGTGTAACCATATGCACCAGGGTTTACATCCAGGGAATCGGGATTCCTCTCAACAGAATATAGAATCAATGTCAGCTTATTAGAATGACTGTGAAAACACCAAATTACTTACTTGAACAAAGTCTGTTTGTTCAGACAGCGATCAGGAAACAGTGGTTCGTTCCCCATGTCCCACATTCTGTTGGAAATTTACTTTGTAATGTTGTTGTTCTGTATAGGTTTAATTTCCTTATTGAATGGCTTTATGTTAAAACTGGTTGCTAAAAAATCATGAAGTCTTACATATAATAAATAAAGTGTTGATTCATTCAAAGTGTCTTTACATCACAACCAAATACAGTGTATTTATCATCAAGCCAGAGTGTCTCACTACCTGCAGTTCGGCTTGAATTTGGTTCTTGAGACCAAACCGATGAAGAGTTTGTGACCGCAGAACGGAGAGGGATTTTTTTTTTCTTCATCTCAATACCCTGTGTGTTTAAACATGACAAAGAATCAATGGTTACATTTTGTAATTAGACGGCTGTGTTTATCTTTCCTTTGTCAGTGGATGTGTTCAGAATTCATTTCCTTTCCTTTTAAGAGTTAACGCAACAGAAAAGACGAGAGAGGGCGTACAGCAGAACATGACATTTTCCTTTTGTTGCCAGTGAATGCTAGCAGGCTGGCGCTACCTTATCTTCCTCAAGGAGGCGGGCGTGTGCTCAGAGAAGCACTTACACACGCACACAGTGCCTGCCTGCTTGAATGCACAAACACTATGGCATGAAACGACTATATGCCATACAATCAAATGCAGACACATACACATATTGTATTACACTAGAACCTCACTCTTCTCAGACAGGAAGAGGTTAGAAAGAAATATGAGAAATAACAGAAAGCGTGTATCTGTGTAGAAAAGGTGTAAAAAAAAAAAGTAGCAGATGGAATGATATATTAAGTGAGGGAAAATAGCAGGAACACCAACCTACTGTGCCCAAAATGCAAGCAGTAATAACGTCCTGTCCTGATTCTCTTTGCTTTCCTTCTTATTGTCCTGCCTCCTGGGCTCCTTGATGAAGGCAGCCACTCTGTACCTGTCAGCTGTACTAAGAGACAACATGAGTCCACTCAGGAGACAAAACACACGGCAGATTACTCTGCCCAGTGACCAAGCCTGAGAGACACACACACCCACACCCACACACACACACCCCACTCGGCCAAGAAAAATGTCAAGACATATGAGGATGGACATGATGAGTCGTATGGACACCCACTCATACACCTCAAAACCTACATTAATAAAAGAATTAAAGCACATGGCAATAGTTTCAATGAAGCAAACCGAATCAGTTAACTAACCCTTATTCATTATAGGGGGGACTATCTAGTAATTAGTAAATCAAATCAAGTTGTGTGTGGTTAATCAGTATAAAATCAAGATGTGGTTAATCAGTATAAAATCAAGCAGAATAAAGCCTAATTTATATTATGTCGTGGCAGTTATTAATGGCATTCAAATGCAGGGAATAGTGGCGCCAGCAAATGTAAGAGGGGTTGTGTCCATGATTTTTAAGAAGCAGTGCGTTCAGCCACGGTTAACCGGCCTCTATCAGAGGAATATATGCCTTAAAAAAAAGAACTAGAAGAGCTTCCCAAGATTGAAAAAAAATAACACTTGTACGATTCAGTGCGATTCAGATAATTTTGTCTGGACTAAAAGAAAAAGTAGGATTCTTAGTTGCATTTTAGTTCTGGTCCAGTTTGTGGTCACACTGTGTCCTCCACAGGGTTCACATACAACTTAATAAATGAATTGTTTGAATGCTTTTGATCATTATCTTTCCAAAACCAATGTGAAACAATGTGACAATTTATATTACCCATGAATAATAAATGGTAAATTGTTTACATTTCAGTTAATAGTTACTGTTTCAAACAATTAAATGGTAATTATTAATGTTACTTATTATTAGTAATGCTATATGTCATTTTAACTGTCTTTAAGTTAACAAAGTCACATTTTCTTCACCAACTGTACTGTAAAATTCGGATTACAAGGCGCACCCTTTCATAAGCCGCATCTACTAAATTTAAAGAAAAAGTTGTATTTAATCATAAACAAGCCGCGGCGGTTTATAAGCCGCTGTTGCTGCGAGCCGGGGCTGGTCACGCTACCTTCGGTGGTTGTCGGGGAGCTAGCTGCTGCAGCTTACGCTGACAACACTTTTTATTTTTGTGCTGAATTTTTTGTGTTGTTTACTTGAGCTCAAACACTGCAGCCAGCACTAGCGCTCGCTGGCTAGCGCTGTGGAGGTGGTGGGAGGTTCCCTCGCCGTCAGATCAGTGGCATCGTCGGTGGGTGCCGGCGAGAGCCAAGCGGGGGCGGGGAGGACAGCAGGGAGTTTGGCTGCTGCTGCTGAGATGACCCTGTTTTACAGTGAGATCACTCGTGAAGGGGATTTGGGAATATTTCACGTGAATTTTGTACCGTATGTCTCTGCAACTACTGCTAAATCTAGAAACGGAAAAATCCACAAATTAGCCGCACTGATATTTAAGCCGCACGGGTCAAAGTTGAGGAAAAAAGTAACCCAAATGTTACAGTACACTAAATAACTGTCCTATGATGGAACACATCAATGCTGGTATTTATTTCGATGTTTCTTACCAAATTCATTAAAGTCTGAATTTCATCTACTATTTTAAATCTTGCAAGACCAATGCTGAGAGTTGAATGTTTGGGACTAATCTACTTCATGAAACAAATTAATGTTAATGCCATCTAATCAGACCCCCCTCCTTGCCTCTCCTTTTTCCTGATCCATGGTACAATCTCTCCACAGCACAACCAACTGTTGATTCCTTTCTGTGGACTTGACATCAAGCCATCAGCACAATATCAAATCTGGGGAATCAGTGTTAATGATTCTTTGTGGGTAGTATGAACTCTTTGAACTTCCTTCCATATTGACAGCACCCAACGGCCCCTTCTCATTTACCAGTAAAATGTATACTGTAACACTGGAATCGGACATATAAGGGAAATTTATGAGCCAGAATATATTGCTGGTGTATGCAGGGTACCCCCAGGATTTTTCATCTCAAATTTAAGACTTTTTAAGACCTTTTCAAGACCACTTTAAATGAAATTTAAGACCAACATCGCACCTTTCCTGATATGCATATGAATGAAAAAAATAGGAAATCAATCAATCAATCAAATAACTTTAATCATAAGACAGAAGCACGTTAGCTAGAAAACGTGTCTAGGACCCGAATAATGCTGTTAGCTGACCCTGTAATGAAAGAAGACTTTTGTATTTATCAAGCCATGATGTGTGAGCACAGACATGTGTAACAACGCCTCGCACTGCACCGTATAACTGTTTTAACCGAGCCAGCTGGTTTACAAAGGCAAGCAGGGTTGGATTAGCTTTAACGTTAAATTAATGAACACATGGCGAAATTGTATTGCAATGTTTTATCTCCTGAAATCAAAATGTAGTTACGATCTAGCAGACGTTTTTATCGCAGTGAAATGTGTGTACGGTATGGATTGAAGTAGAATATTTTTGTGAGATCTCACAACTCTTTTTTTTGTCTGTTTTCTACCAGGCTGCAACCTCCGTGAAGATGCCAGAGTGACGGTGGTCTTCGTGTTTAGTTAGTCTATTTTGAATGTAATTTAATTTGACCCTGTGTGCATTCAGTTCATTAAAATGTACTCTAACATTTTGGTCTACGTGTCTTATTTTATTGTATTGTTATATAATAATGAACAATATTTTCTTATCATATATTATTATATATAAAATGTTATCTTATTTGGCATTTGTTGGACTGCTTGTGTTACCAAACAATGGGATCTTGATAGGCTTAATTTAGTAAGTAAAGTATTGTTTTTGTGTCATGATGAATATATTCAACTCGATTCTGGGGCGTCATTCTGAGACTTCGCTTAGTCGGCAACCGGACCCTGGCGACGTGTTTTCTGTAGTGCCGGCTTCAGGTCAGTGCTGGCCCCAGGTTAGTTTCAATTACGGCCGAGTGACGGCAGTGACGGCCGCCGGAATGGGGCCAGTGTATTCGGTCCGATTCTGGGGCGTCATTCATGCCGAGTCTCAGCAGAATCGGCAACGGGACCCGGGCCGGACATGTTTCTTCCGGCGTGTCTAGCTTAAGCCGGATCCTGACAAGGTCATTTTGGCTACCTGGGGAAGAACCCTTTAATTTACAGAGAAGAAAAATCTTTAGCTGGAGGACTGTGGACTCTGTAACACTACTGGCAAGTGCATCTGACCCTGCTTGTGAGACACGCGCAATGGAAACGGGAAAGCAGGTTCGCATAGCTCGATGCAAACCTGCGAGCGCGCTAGTTAGCGTGTGGCGGGTGGCGCGCGATCAGCTGTTAAACTCTACAGCGTCTCAGCCAGTTCAGAGCCATATACAGGTTGCCTGATATTTTGGATGCGACGTTTGGGTGTACTAAGATTCGTTGTAACAACGAACAATAAACAAATGTTGTGGCGCTGTATCAAATAAGGAAGGGGGTAAAAATTAAGACTTGATGAACGAAATTTAAGACCTGTTGACAAAATGTAATACCTTTTTAAGGCCTTAAATTATGAATACTAAATTTAAGACTTTTTCAAGTTTTTAAGACCTCGCGGGTACCCTGGTATGGAGGAGAAAGCCGATCTCAATCAGCCGGTGAGGATAGCGGCGCAGAGCTGTGCAGTGCTTGTGGGACAATTTGTGGTGCAGCAGAAACAGAAATGGAGTTTCTGTACTGCAATTAATTTCACAGAGGCCAGTTTCTTTTGGATTAAGTATCTGTATCCAACGTTGCAGAGTAAGGGTCACCAGCATTTGTAATCTTACACCCAAGCTTTGGGCCACATGGACGGCTGGAGACATATTTCAGGATCCCGGAAATACACTTGAAAAAATAACTAAAGCCAGTGGGGCAAAAAAGACCTCTGGGAATAGAGTTGGTAAAGAACAGCAGTGTTTTCTTAATATCAAGGCAACGTTACAGTGTGAAATCATACAATACAAATGTTTTACAAGGCCTGTCCAAGACTGGCTGATCACATAGTGCTCCAGTTTGCTATTTGGAGGAATTGGGGAAGTTGAC
This sequence comes from Myoxocephalus aenaeus, assembly GCA_038501785.1. Lineage (NCBI taxonomy): Eukaryota > Metazoa > Chordata > Actinopteri > Perciformes > Cottidae > Myoxocephalus > Myoxocephalus aenaeus. Next base: position 3,917,978 of record JBAMJR010000039.1, on the reverse strand, counting down.
ATTTAACTCCTTATCTATGCTTGCAAAACACATATGTCAGTCCTCGTCCTAAAAAACTAGTAAACAAGAAACGCATTTTTAGTCATGAAAGTGGGTGTTATGTTGTTCGAGGAAAAAGCAACACAATATTCCCAATGTTTTCTTTATATCCCATTCTCTTCAGGGAGTTGTCGTGTCTTCTCCATATACACCTCGGACTTCAAACACAACTCTGCTAACTGCGAAACTGTTTTTGCTGTGAAACTCGTATCCTTGCTGTACCTTGGTGTTCACTTTAACAATAAACTGGACAGGACTGATCACACTATCTGCTGAGGAGACTGAGGTCTTACCTTTTTTTGACTCCGTTGGTGCGTCAGCCCTCTTTTATGATGTGGTCTGCTTGAGCAGCAGCATCTTGACAGCCGACAGGAAGAGACTAAACAAACTCATCAAGAAGGCCAGCAGTGTGCTGGGGGTGTCCACTGGATACGGTGGAAGTGGTGGGAGACACCTATGCAGGTATCAAAAAAGTTGGAAATGCGCCTCAAGCTGCATTTCCAACTTTTTTGTCAAAAAACGACTTTTCAGCCTGGACAGAGTCCAAAAGTGGATTTTGTTCGTGGAATCTAAGAATACTTAGATTCCACGATTTCCTTCAGTTAATGTGCCTGTATGTATCATATTTCAGTTGCTGTAATAGTTTTACGTTATTCTGTCTGTATATATAATTCAGTTATTGTGATTCTTTACTGTTTTTATTACCTATTTACAATACTTGTTTTTGATTGTTGACCATGTCTCTTGTTTACACTTTACCCTCTGCTGCTGTAATCCTGTAAATTTATCCACTGCGGGATTAATAAAGGATTATTTTAGTTTATTTTATCTTCTAGATGTCCTACATTTATCAAAAGTTGGAACTTTTTTACAACACTTTGAAGTTCCTGTGGTAACAAAGCTTGCAATGCTAATATTGTTTTCATTGACATAAACAGCTGAACTTATAGATACTGTATGTTGTTATATATACTGTATATTCATCATCTTTCAGCTACTGGTATGTCGGCTTCATAATAGCTAAATGTTAACTCTTATTTAGCTTTTTTGTCCTTTTTTTGCTGTATTTCTACAAAATAACCTGTCAAATTCCTGATATCTGTACTTATTTATACCTGGCCAATTCCGCTGATTATTGTTCGGATTCTGTCTTTTTGCAGACAATATTGCCTGCATTTCTTGGAGTGGATTCTACAGAAAACAACTTTGTACTTTTTTTGTATTTGCTCAACTGGTAACACCTTAGATTCCATCATTTATAAAACTTAGTGAATAGTTATTTTACTTTTTACAAGCCTTTCGCGGCCTATAATAAGTAAAATACCCACAGCACACAATTATTATTATTTCGGTATGATTTATATCAGCATTCACTTAATAATAGGAAAATAAATATATACATTCAGTTTGAAACAAAGTCTGTGGGTTGCCCCCCTTAGCTCCGTCTGTTGTGTGTACGACAGAGCTGTTACATTTACTTTCTTGGTCAGTGATGTATTTTTACTCTGCATCATGGCGACGATGTCTTCTGGTACCATGGTGACTCATGAATGTTAAATTATTCAAAATAAATCCCAAAACAAATTGCTGCACATTACAAAATAAGTGCATGCAGAGCCATTGAGGCCTCAAGTGTGAAAAAGGCTATAGGGTGAAAAAGTTGTCTTTCAAACTTTTTATTGTGTTTTAGGACATATAGTGGACTCAACAGATTTCTCCTTGTAATGACCACATGGGTTCATGAACAGCATATTTTTCAACATTGATTTAAACGGCTGCAGTGCAGGGACCTCTGGTGTAAACCAGAAAGTCTCAATGTGGGACTGCAGAGATTTATTGAGTTAATATAAAAATACTTAACAGGAAACAAAAATGTAACTACCTCTCTAGTGGTAGAATGCCTCTCACCCTTTACTCTTACTTATTTGTCTAATGTACTTTATTCTCGCCCACACACTAGATTGGCAACAATGTATTCATTCAAAGACCAATAATCAACCCTCTGGGGACTAAGGTCATTTTCTTGATTTTACATAATTTCTTAAATCCACCTTTTAAAGGCACTTGCATATGAGACACATACCCATGTGTTACATCAAAAATTGCAGAACAATCTCAGCTCTCTATATAATGAAGCACAATTGTCCGAAGGCACAAGTGTAAAGAGAAAATATGGCCCTAAAGCTGAAAATGTTTATCTTGAGTTTGGAAATTCTTCATATCTTGTGAAAACGTAACTTTACTCATGTGGAAAAACTGTTTTGATGCTAGAAATTGGTTTACCAAAAGGTATTAGGTTCATAAAAGCAATGGAATATATGAATAAAAATGGTAGATACATGTAAATAAATGTCTAAAACCAAATTATTTATTATCGTTTTTTGAGTAGAAATGTTGTCCATCACACCTTTAACCAAAATGATAAAAATGGGACTGAGAAATGACTTTATACTGCAGATCAAGCTTCATGGGGTGTGTGCAAATAAAAAATGACCATTACAACTTTCAAATAAAAAATATACACAATATACATGTTCAGAAATAGAAAACAGACCCGGGCTGGTGGGGATGGCTGTGGTGAATCCTCTCTGTAAAATTATTTACTCCTATTCAGTACTAAGTTTACACAGTTTGAACAGTTCAATGGGTGTACATGTGGAGCTGATCCGTGTACCTTGTGAGTTTTCTGGGTCTTTGTCAGTCTTCCACAACAGCGTAGGTGCAGGTGGCTGGAGCGAAGCTGCATGTTGCCCACTGTAGCAGCTGTGAATCCTCTCTGTAAAATAAATTACTACTGGTCAGTACTAAAGAAAGTTGACAGTGATAGTTACGATAGCCGTAACGATTACGCACCGTGCCGTTTTACGGACACGTAACGGAGATGTAGCGCGGACTATGCTGATGGTATGAGCTAAATGTGCTAACTTTGTTATCATAAATATGCTATTGCAAAACAAAGTTTAGTAAATACACTTACCCATCTTCAAATGGATCCCTTCTGTTGGCATATTCCTCTTCGTCGCAGGAATCAAATCCTTCAGGCTCTGAAGCTCCTGTCGCTACAACAGCTTCCTCCGTATTAAAGTGTGTCCACGCCATATTCTCTCTCTGTTCTTTTTGTTCATAAACCTCAGGTGTGTGAGGTAGGGTCTTGTAGCTCCTTTGTGATTTCTTGAGTGTTCCTTGGTCAGTTGTTTCACAAAATGTCGACAGTACTTTCGGCACCGCGTCATTCGACACATCCCTACCCGCTTAATACCATGAGTCTATTTTTCACTGAGTGCATAATCTCAACATAACAACAATACCCTGCTGAATCACTCTATGAAAAAGTCAACTCTTCGAAAGTTCAGAGACTTACCACTGAACAGCAAATAATTCAGATAAAGTTTTACTCTGTGCTGCAGACGATTCAATCAAAAGAATTTTTTTTTCCAGGAAGAGATGAAGACAGAAATCGTTGCCTTTTCACAAAGTTTATAAACAACTATTTCATGGATTGACGTGATTTTGGTACAGGCGTCTGTAGTCAACAGAGGATCAGAGGATGACTCTTGATGCATAATCCGTCTGGGCCATGGGACCAGCTCTTTACCCTGGTAGAGATTTGAAATGTTATAAGGAGGCATAAGGCTATTTTTAGCTGTACTCTGTTTTAGGATACACAGATATTGGGCTGATTGGCTCAAAAATAGCTAGATTGTGTGTGATAAATGGAAAAGATTTAGAGTTAGCATCAGTGGCGGTTCTACATGTAATTACGCCCCGGGCGAGACCCCCTCCGAGCGCCCCCAGAATTTTGTCCTTCAGTGAAGACTTACATTGAGAAAGACCAAGTGCCTCAGCTTTGAGGGCTCATCCTGTTTCTTCTCTCCGTAATGATCTGCCCTGTTTTGGAGAAGATTCTCTCTGAGGGGACTGAAGTTGCTACAATGCACAGTCTCCGTGCCATCACATGAACTGTGTAACTCCCGCCCCTCCCCCCTCTGCTCAGCACAGGCACAGAGACGACGCCACACATCAAATGCGAGCGAGAGAGAAAAAGAAAAGAAAAATCCGGCTCCCGTCGTTCACGTCAAAGAGCTCTCAGAGTCGTTTTGTTCGCGACCGACACATCACTAGTAGACGGCACCTTCTTAGCAAGCAGGGGCGCCTGCAGCTGCAGGGGGCGCCAATTTGCCAATTCCCCACACAGTGATATGATAGATAATGGAAAACCGCTTCGCGGCCCAGATGATATATATATATTTTTTTTTTTAAGTGGTCGTGCCGCCCCCCACGTGTCAGAAAAAGTGCCGCCCCGTGCCCAAAACCGCCCCTGGTTAGCATACCACACATTTGACTGAAAAAAAAGTTTCAAACTTTGCTGAAAATTCTCCAGACGTCCATTTAGCAGGATGCTAAATTTAACACTGGTTACAACTTTTCAAGTCAGGGTAATTAATCAGCCCCATTTAGGCTATGATTTCTGGTGGGTTTTGTCACAAACTTTCACCTTAAAGTAAAAATGATATTTATAAGGGCTCCTTTTCTGCATGTCTGCAACTGATAACCGAAGAAAATGAAAGCACTCAATTCCCCTTCACTTTTCTTTCTACTTTATAACCCCCCCGATATTTTAAGTAATTGGATTCTGCTCCCAGCTAATAAAAGGACACAAAGAGCTTTTGGAAGAAATAGTACCCATCACCGTCTGCACTCAATTTAATTTCACTCTCTCACTATTCTTGACTAATAAACCAGAAAGACCTTAAAAATGATCTTAATACAACTTTCTATGGATGTCTCTAGGTTTTTCACAGTTGCAAAACGTTTTGATGAATAATAAGAGATAAAGAAATATTGTGTATATTTTTTAATGACACAGAAGCACAGATGTATAATTTTATAAAGATAGAGAAACCATTTTACATGCCTTGATCTCATCATGCCTGGATTACTGTTTTGTACATTCCTAAATAGAAAAACTGTAGACTGCCTACAAGACAGTACAGAACTCTGCTGCCTGGCTTTTAATCTGAGTAAACAGGTTTGAACCTATCACCACAGTTTGAGCCTCTTTGCACCGCCTTCCAGTGCATCTTTTAATTACTTACAAGGCACTAAATAGTCTGACTCTTCAATATAGCTAGACTATTTTATCCTTGTGCAACCCTGCTCATACTTTGAGGTTCCCGCACAGGGGCCCTTTTATCTATTCCAGTCACTCTGTCAAAGACTAATGGGGCAGAGCTTTGGAGATACGAGCCACATGGCTCTGGAACACACTGCCAGAGAAAATAAGGCAGGCTGAAGTTCGATTTATGCTTTACGCATTCTCGAGGATCACGAGCGTCCGCACAGCCAGTAACGTCACACACATCAGACTTTGTGGGGGTCCGCGGGTGCACGTCCTACATTCTCTAATTATGCAGACGTGGATGGGCAGGGAAAATGGAGAATTTTGATGAGCTGCGAGAATGGGTTGTTTTATACTTCACTTTTGATTTTAAGTTCTCTTTTGGGTTCTTTATTAATATGTTTTTAAGTTTTCATTACTTTGTTGGCCTCAACTAAGCTTCCTCTCATATGATAATGGAAATGAAAGTGGAGAGAAATTGTATTCTGTTCTGCTCTCCTCTTTAGGGCTCAATATGAAGTCTGTTGAAGTTATGAAATTTAATTTGCGTTATTCACTGGAGGGCACATTTTCTAAAACTGACAGTAAATCTTAAAAATAATGTACTGGAGTATAGTAAGACGTCAGCTATTTTCCATTAAGAAAGTGATTGTGCAAATAAAGTAGAAGTTATAGGGGCATTAGAGCCAGTGTTAAAGCTGCTGCCTCATACAGACTAAACTATTTGTACCAACTGTCCTTTGAAAGAGACTAATGAAATTATTTCAGTATTCAACACCGAGACCCATTGTTTCCTGCTGTAACCATCAACATTAAGCTTATTTACAATGTTGTATTGTCCTATTTCAATATGATTGTTTATTGGGTTTAGTTTTTTATGTGTTATTGCATTTCATGCGGATGTCTGCCGTGTGTTTGTGTGCGTGTATGTGCTTGTAAATGCTGCACATGTATCGTCAAGTTGGTGAAGATGTCTTTCTAAATACTCTACATTTGTCGCCAAATTTATGTTTTCGTGTGTCGTCAAGGTGTAGATGTTTTCTTACTGCTCATGCGTTGTCAAATTGATTTCTTCACGTGTTCAAGTTGAAAATGGTTTCTCAATGGTGTGTACAAGTCATCAAGGTGGTGAAGCAGTCTTCCAAATGCTTTGCGTGTGTCAAAATTCATGTTTTCGGTGTTGTCAAGCTGGAGATGTTTTGTATGTGTTTTGTCTTTGTGTGTCGTCATCAAGTTAAAGATTGTATGTTTACGTGTGTTATCAAGGAGGTGAAGATATTTACTACATACTGTATAAGGAGAGGACAAGTGGAGATTTTATCCAACTTAAAAAATCCAATTTAAAAAAAAGATCTAACAAGTGGCCGAAATTAGTTTCCTCCGTAGGGTGGTTGGGCTCCTGTTTATATTCAAGGGTTTAAGATCTACGTGTAGAAAAAAAAGTGTATCCTTCATTTAATTCGAATCTATATAGTTATGCGGTTATAATCGCTGTCACACTCGAGAGACGTGTGCATGGTCAGGTTTACCTGGTGGGAAAAATTATTCCAGTGTTTATCTTAGACTAACAGTGCCGTCTCCTCAAAGTTAAGTCTCATAATGGTGGTATAACAGTATGAGATGATATGGTCAAATTAAAATAAATTTAAAAAAGGCTGGAACATTATACATATTATGGTATAAGTGTAATATATCATGAAGTGAAATGTAGTAGTAGCAAAACAATATTCAGTATAGTACAGAAGTATTGCATGTTGTAAGTATTAAGTCTACAAAAAGACATATCTATTTGTACACTTAGGTATTGACAAAAGAAGAAACAAAACACAGCTCCTCCCTACTATGATGATAAAACTGATTTAAGAAATGTGGCTCCACCCACTCTTCTCGGCGAGTGACGTTCGCTGGCCCCTGTTCGGCACTTGAGTGGCACCTGCCACTGGCTCGCCGCAGAAATGTTGCAAACTCGCCACGCCTGCGCAGGCCTGCCACTGGGGTGCCAATGCCACAAGGAGGAGCTCAGCCTTGCTGCTGAAAATTAAGAAAACAAATGCAAATAGACACAACACAAAACATATGAAAACACATCTCCACCAGCTTGACGACATGGGCAGCATGTAGAAAACTGTTTCACCAACTTGATGAACCATGCACTACAGGTAGGTAGGTGTCACGAACTGCCAGTGCCAGTAGCTGTCAGAGAAGTGCCCCGACTCGTCAGATAATTGCCACCAGTAGTCAGACAGGTGCCACCACTAGGGGACCAGTAGTCAGGGAGGTGCCACTGACTCGCCACTGAGTCGCCGCTCTCCTGACACCTGGCTGACGCCTGCCACACGCTTGCCACGGACTCGCCGCTGCCAGTAATCCCACTCGCTGTCTCTCATTTTCAGTGCATTGAACTCTCAGGGCCACGGTTACATACAGCTTGCAGGGAGGAAAAATTATTTCAGGTTTGTGACTATAGACGCAAACTTTGGTCTCAACCTTACTTTCTGCACTGCTACATGTAGGGCACATCGTTTTCTAAATTGGCACTTGAAATATCCAGAGCATTAACACAGTCCAGTTTGCAGACATCAACAGCTGAAGATTAGACGGGACCTGAAGATTAATGAAAAAAAAATAATGCTTATTTCAGTTATACTACATTTACATCTCCACACCATGTCAAAATGCATCAAGGTTCAGGCTTGTAATGTCCAGATATTGCACTGAGACCGACAAACCCGGATGGTTTCAAAGCCCACTTTGGATTGCCTTTGAGAAGCAAACCTCGGATGATTTGTGAAGAAATGCAATCACATCTTAATTTGGATTTCATCCAATGTGTTGTCTCTCATTATGACTTATTGACAGACAGCACGTGCTTCACCTCACGTCCACACCAGTCTCTCTACTAATTGACCCACAATTGATTTTCAGTTGACGGATGAGCAGCTGCTGTGGGTTTTATCAGTAAACCAACATGCCGAGGAGCAAGCTGATTTGGGGGTTTCAATTGAGAATCACAGGGAAAAGATCCATTTGCAGAAATGTGCTGCTCCTCTGATAAAAAAAAATAAAAAAAGGCCTCGCTAAAATATAACAGTTTCTTGTTTTTCATTAGTTTCACTCCATTGTGACTTTTGTCCCACTGATATAATTACTACTAGCACTAATAGAGCCCTCCTAGGTAAGTTTACGACCATATGGGAAGTCCTGAGCTTGTGGATAGCTGTAGTCAATGGCAGCTGAATAAATCTTAACTATCATTTGCTGACTATCCTTGCTATATTTTATACAGACCTGGGTCCACATCTTTTAAAAACAAGCCAAATCTGATTCTATTACATTGTATTTTATTATGACATCAAAGAGATCCATGTAAATGGACTGTATTGTTTCACTATTTACAGGCACAGACGAAAGCTTTCTTATTCATAGTGTATTTTTCTGAAACGTTTTAGAACATGGCCATGTTGCTTTGTAATTTTATTTGTGTTTTGACATATTTACACATTCTATCACTTTTGTTTCAGTTGTGTTCTGTGTTGTTAAACTCACTACAGCCCTTTTCACACATTTATTACAATCCTGAAATGATCTTGACCAATAATTCCCAAAGACAACAGGTTGGGTCATAGGAGATTTTATTAGGCTTGCCAAATAAATGTACAGAATTTGTGTCTTTTATTTAACATGTATATCTGCAGTACACCTTTGAGCCACATAAGGGCCTGAATGTTCGTATAGTTCTGATACTTGAAGTCTACTTTTGAATCCAATGTAAAAGGCTAGCGATGTACATTTTGCAGTTTTTTTTATTTTATTGTCTAACTGGAGTGATGACGATATTCTGGACCTTCTGTTGGAAAGGGCTGACAATCGTCAGACAAATTCAAGGAATGGCAAGATATGTGACAGCAATAATCTGTGTCATGTCCCACCTCCTGCACGCTCTACCCAGGCACCACCCCTTGCCATAACCAAACTGTACTTCCGAGGAGAACGCGTCTAAAGTTAAAGCTAAAGTAGCTAAAGTTTCTCCTGTTATTGTGACTAACACAATGAATGTTTAATCCCCAGTTCTTTAAAGTCATAGCAAATTATTGGAAGGCTCTGTAAAGTGTAAGCAAGAACCTCCCATTCTTTAATTAATTCTGTTCTTTATTCTTTTCTTTTTTTTTCTGGTAAGGATTCAGGAACATGTCTTCCACCTGGATCACTCTGTGCTGACACTGATGGTAAACATGTCACAGCTTGGTGCTGTGATCAATATCCTGCTGAGTAATGAGCTCCAGCTGTGAGCAAAAGTCAGCCTCTCTTTTCAATAAGCGGTGGGAGCTCAATATGCTGCTCACAAAAAAATTTATAATACATAATAATTACAGAGTGTGTGCTGTGAATTTTTTTTTCCCCGATAAGGAGAAAGAAGAGTTATGTAAAATTCAAATCAAATATCAGATGTCGTACTCGAGGAAAGAAGAAAAAATGCAATCTTTCATAGTCCTTCAGGTGTTCAGTGCTTTCTGTTTTGTGATAAAATGTTATTCAAATTTAGCTGAATCCTTTCTGTCAACAATAAGTGATTACACACTCAGCTTTCCAAATAAATTGTCTTGTCCCTCTAAGTGCCTCTTAGTGATTTCATTATCACAATAAGCTTTACAGTGAAGTGAAATCTTAAGGACTTTAAAGATTGATTCCATCTCTCTTTTCCGTTTTTTGAAATAAAGAAATAACTGAAAGACGTTCAGATTTTTTGGAGTGGGTTTTTGAAGCGTCTGTAGATGGGAGCAGCAAAAAAAAAAAAACTTAATTTTAAGCCCACCAAAAAAAAAATATCGGAAAGTGTACACTATATTTAGAATAGTTTCACCTGTTTACCTTGCTTCATTACAGCCCTCTCCATTATATTGGAGCACCAGACTCCCCCTTCTTTCTATTTAGCAACCGTTGACTGAGATTGTGACTTGTTAGACATACAACTGAAGACATGAATCACTTACATGAAACATGTGACCTTGAATTAATATGTTAAACAAACAGTAGATTATGTTGAGGTGGAGTTGGATAAATGTGAGTCAAACTCGAGTAATTTGGCTTCCAGCTCAACTCAAGATAATAAGTAAATACAGGTTTTGACATTTTTTCCCACCTTTTACTCATTTGCCTCTGGTGTGTTTTTGTGTGTCTGTGCTTGTGCATGTGGAGGCATTCAGTTGACTGCCTTCATGTGCTTGCCTACATTACCACAGGTGTAGCCATAATCCTGTAATGCATACATTATGTATAATGGTGTGTTTGTATGTGTACAATGACAATTAAGCACCCTAACTGCTGCAGACCTGTTCACTAAAGGTCCTCTGTTGTAAATAAAGATCAAGGCATTCAATTATTTCACCTCCCGTTCCGTAAGGCCCGCACGATCAATGCTAGTGATTAACATGTTGCAGCTCCTGGGATAAATCACAACACATAGGGATGTGTGGCCAGTGGGAAACTGTAAACACTAATGGTTTTGAAGAAATCTTTATTCATAGCCACAGTGCTTTCAGATGAAAAATGAATAATTCACCGAACTCCAGCAACAAAAACTGACACTGGGGGAAAGAAAATGTGTGTCCATTAATTGATACGCGCTGTCTCTATAAATAAGTCTGTATACAAGATACAATCTACCTAAGCTCTTAATCTTTTACAGTGGAGGCATTAAAGTGTAGATGAGCCGGCAGCTCGATGTCAACTATTTATAAACCAAGCTGCTTTATCATGTGAACATCAACATTCTATATATTTCACAGATAAAAAACGTGTTTTGGCATAAATTCCCTTAATGATTACAGGTCTTAATCTGTGCCACCTGTTCAAGTTCTGTCAAAACAATAAGTGTTTGGGGTGTGGCAATAAGTAGAACAAATCATTATATATATATATATATATATATATATATATATATATATATATATATATATATATATAAATAACACTCAACTATTATAACAAAATTTAATTGGGCATGACTAAGGCCGTGATTACACTTTTTAATGCGACCTGCATAATCGGACAGTGATCGGATTTACTTTGTGGTCAAAAACGTGGTTGTACATTTTTGCATTTCCTATAAATTCTTCACAATGAATGTCCCTGTTTTATGCTCCGTCCCTGCAGTATTAGTAGCCTTGTTTATTGAAGAATAGTTGCTTACTAAGCTCCGCTAATTGAGTGACAAATACATTTTCCTAGGCATTTTTCACAATAAAAGTCCCCCATTATTTTATTATTTAATAGTTTTAATTTTTTATCAGGAAATGTTGGGTTTTCATCAGCAATAATTTAACAATCTCCCGTATGGGGTGGAGATAATGGAGACCTAATCAATATTTTTCAGTCATCATTTTTTATTATTACGATCAGCTGCAGAGTCTCAATCAGACACTTACTTTTTTTTTTACAGATCACACATTCTAATCCTCTCATTTGCTTATTGTCATTTCACTGTTTGAGCTTCACTTTGCAGAATGATTTGTGCAGTTGGACAAAGAAGGCTGATTTCAAGTCCATCTGCTGCTCTACATCTGAATGTTTCTTTCCGCTCAACATGAACGGTAATAGACTTTCCAGTAAAGTAGGTAGCTGCATGCAATGGTTCAACTTTTGAAACAAAAACATATTTGTATTTATGTAGATCCTGAATTGATCTAAATGCAAGAAGGAGTAGATGCAAGCTTTTAGAATTTCTAACTATTTAACTGATACTTGTGATAAGATTAGTGATGCTTTTCTGAGTCTTTATTATTCTCCCTGCTTCCCATTAAATATGGATTGGTTAACTTAGAGCAGTATTAATAGATAATTTGGTCTACTTTGAGGCAACTCAACAAGCTGCATACATAGCACTGACATATCAACACTTTTTAAAGTTGGCATGATGTGTTATAGCTATTCATACCTATAATGTTTGCACACTTTTGGAATGTTGTTTACACCTGACATTTCAGACGTGTTGATCATGTGAACCATCAGCCCAACATAGTTTGAAACAACTCCTTTGTAAATATATGTCAGTGCATATGTACTTCCACCATACAGAAAAAGAGGATACAGTTATTTATGCCCAATAGTATGTCCATGCATTGGCATTCATACTTTCTGACAGAGCATGATTAATGCCAGTTATTATTTTTGCACATTATGTATGTGTTTTTTTTTTTTATACCACTAACCATGTGAGCATATCTGTATCAGATCTTTCCTGCAGGGCTTTTCTACCTGCACACCCTCTCAGCTCCACCTTTTCTTGCGAAAATATTTATTTATTTATCATTTAGCCCTTTCCTTCTGCAGTCATCAATCGCCTTGCTGTGGCAAAACGTTTTTCATATTGAACCATTTCTTCATTATTTGAATCAATATGACCCTCGGGTAACACATCATTGGCACTGCTCCTTATTTTTTACTCATTTCTTGGCTTCAGCAGGTCTCTTAATTCTGCTGCTGACACTGTTAAAAAAGATATACTTTCCTTTAGGGATCTACAAAAGTAAGACTTCAATACAGGACATATGGGGCAGGACTCGCAGCTTGATATAATATCATGGGATTGATAATAATGATGCCAATTCACAATTCTTATTTGCACACAGTTGGCATTCATCATGTTTAGCCTGGCCTTTTACAGTTATCTGAATTTAAGAGTGTTTGCTGAATTTGACATGGCACGCTCAAAATAAAGTAAAAAATGATTAACACCTAGTACAAGGTTCTGATTAACTATTTGTATATGCCAAGCAAAATTGTAACTAATACACTAATCCATCTGTGAGCAGACAAGTGTTGCATGAATGCAGCAGCTTGGATGATCCTTAGTTGAAAAGGCTCAAAGGATGACAACTCCAACACATATCTGTCATTTGCACAACCGTTCAGCCATTCAGACGATACTCACAATACAATTCAAGCTAAATGGGGACGGCTGTATCCTCACCCTGCCATCATCTCCAAGGTGATGTTCCACACGATAGTTTGAAAATTACAGCATGGAAATTAAAATGGATATAAACTGCAGCTGCAAGACAGACTCTATTTCAATTCAGTAATTATCGCTTTCAGAGCAGCTATCACAAACTGAAACCACAGCCTGAAACCTTCAGTCCACACTCCAGTGCTAAAGCGTAATTACAGCTGCCAAATGCAATCTTGTCTCAGAGAGAGACAATGATGCCCTGAGTGTGTAATGGTTGGAAAAGCATACAGACAAAAGAATAGTCAGTGAGAAGAGATATTCAATTTTATTCACAAGTCCATATAAAAAAGAGAAAGGAAAAACAACAACAACACAAAATAAATACAATATGAGGAAACGAGACGCAAGAATAAACAAGAATACAAGAATACCTTGTATCACTTTGTGTTGTTCAGTTCAACATGTGACTTGCACTTGTCCATCTTGGCAGCTTGAGCAAGATTCTAAAAGCATCATTAAATGCTATCTGAATCGTTTTTATTTGTACTTTACTATAACTGCACCACAAGTGGGCTGTATAGAGTGAAGTACAGTAGGCTCTGAAGAGAGCAGTTTTACCATCTTGTTAACCACATTTAGCTCTTGGCCTGACATAAAAAACGAAGAAAAAAATGTAGCTTCCGATCCTCCTTTGTTTTAGCTATCATGATAACAACTGTGCTCTCTTACCCTCTATTGTCACTTCCGACGGTAAGCGTATTGCGTCACTTCCGGTTCCACCGTGTGTGTTGATAACGTACTTGTCTCAGCTCCAGCTAAACCGAGCTAATTGTGTGATATTCTCCAGTACAAGCGCCTGATCACCTGTTGTACATCTTTCACATCTAAACACTCAACTCTCTTCTTCTTTTAGCGGCTCACCGCTTACATCTAACTGTCCTGTTTTCACTTTGTTTGTTCTGCTAGTCGTTAGCTACCTCACTTAGCAGCTAGCGATGTCTTCCTCCTCTCCCTCTTCTGCTCTCTCCTGCTCAGCGTGTCACATGTTTAGCTATTCCCCTGCCTTCTTTAATGATAACGATACATGTAAGAAGTGTAGTTTATTTGCTAGGTTGGAGGCAGGTCTCAGTGGGTTAGATGCATGGCTCCGCACCATTGAAGCTCAGACGTTAGCTACGATAGCCATCCCAACTCCCATAGTCGGTGCGGACCAACTAGCTTTAGCTTCTGATAACGTTAACTGTTCCCCGGCAGCCCCCGAGCAGCCGAGGGACTGGGTGACTGTACGAGGGAGGCAGAAGCCGGGATCTAAGCAGTCCTCTGGACACCGCCACCCTCTTCCCGTTTCTAGCCTCTCGCCACTCGGCGGCACTGAGAAACCAACCTTGGTTGTCGGGAGCTCAATTGTTAGAAACGTGAAGATTGCGAAACCAGGGACCACAGTCAAATGTATTTCTGGGGCCAGGGCGGGCGACGTTGAGTCCTATTTAAAACTGTTGGCTAAAGACAAACGTAAATACAGTGAGATTGTAATACACGTCGGCTTTAATGACTCCCGGCTTCGCCACTCGGAAGTCACTAAAATCGGCGTGGAGTCGGTGTGTGCTTACGCCAAAACAATGGCGGACTCGGTAGTCTTCTCTGGCCCGCTCCCAAACACAGTGACTGATGAGATGTATAGCCGCATGTCAACTTTCCACCGTTGGTTGTCACGGTGGTGTCCAGCAAACAATGTGGGCTTCGTAGATAACTGGCGGTCTTTCCGGGGAAACCCAGGTCTGATTAGGGGTGACGGCATCCATCCCACTTCGGATGGAGCGGATCTCCTTTCTGCAAATATGACCAAGCTTATTGGTCGACCTCGTGCATGACAGACCAGGAAGCAGAAGCAGAGTTGTAGTCTTACACCCTTCTCTGCACTTCCTGCATTTTCTTTAGGGCAGCTGCCCATCTTTAACTCTATAGAGACGGTGTCTGTCCCACGGCCACTTAAATTAATTAAATCAAAAGTAACCAAAAGAGGAGTTATAGAAAACAACCTCATAAAGGTTAACACCACTACTGCAATAGTGCAACACGATAGGATAATTAAATGTGGACTCCTAAATATTAGATCTTTGTCTTCTAAAGCTGTATTAGTAAATGAATTAATATCTGACAACCATATTGATGTATTTTGTCTTACTGAAACCTGGCTGAAACATGAGGAATATGTCAGTCTAAATGAATCTACTCCTCCAAGTCATGTTAATATGCACATTCCTCGAGACACCGGCCGAGGAGGTGGAGTAGCTGCCATCTTTGACTCGGGTCTGCTGATGGGTCCTAAACCTGGATTGAGCTGCAACTCATTTGAAAGCCTCGTTCTTAGTATTTCACATCCAACCTGGAAAACAGTACAGCCGATTCTGTTTGTCGTGGTATACCGAGCACCAGGTTTGTACTCCGAATTTATATCTGAATTTTCTGAGTTTTTGTCAAGTTTGGTCCTTAAGACTGATAAGGTTATTATTGTAGGTGATTTTAATATTCATGTGGATGTTAGCAATGATAGCCTTAGTGTTGCATTTAGCTTATTGTTAGATTCGATTGGCTTCTGTCAGAGAGTACAGGAACCGACTCACTGCTTTAACCACACCCTCAACCTTGTTCTTACATATGGCATTGATGTGGAGCACTTAGTAGTGTTTCCACAGAACCCTCTTTTATCAGACCATTGCCTTATAACTTTTGAGTTTATGCTACCAGATTGTACAGCGTTAGGCAAGAGTTTTTACACCAGATGTCTAACTGACGGTGCTGTTGCTAGATTTAAGGAAGCGATTCCTTCTGTATTTAATTCATTACCATGTCTCAATATAACAGATGACTCCTGTGCTAACTTTACTCCCTCCCAGATTGATCAGCTCGTTGATAGTGCTACTGGCTCACTGAGAGTGACACTGGACTCGATAGCCCCTCTAAAAAAGAGGATCATTAAGCAAAGGAGGCTCGCTCCATGGTACAACCCTCAGACCCGCATATTGAAGCAAGCATCACGGAAGCTTGAGGGCATATGGCGCTCCAACGGTCTGGAGGAGTCCCGGTTGGTTTGGCGGGATAGTCTGAGAACATATAAGAAGGCCCTCCGTAATGCCAGAGGAGCCTACTACTCATCACTAATAGAGAAAAACAAGAGCAACCCTAGGTTTCTCTTTAGCACTGTGGCCAGGCTGGCTGTGAGTCATAGCTCGGTGGATCCGTGTATTCCTATAGACCTCAGTAGTAATGACTTTATGAACTTCTTCAATGATAAGATTATGGCCATTAGAGACAGGATCGGTGATCTCCTGCCCTCGACTACTGCCGGTCCATCCTCAGGTGGGATGGCCATGGAGGAGGCTGTGGGCCCTGCTGTGCGTCTGGATGGATTTTTTACCATCAACCTCGACCAACTGTCTTCAATGGTTTCTAATTCTAAATCTTCTACCTGTCTCCTAGACCCTGTTCCGACAAAGCTGTTTAAAGAAGTTTTACCCTTAATTTGTGCCTCTGTACTAGATATTATCAATGGGTCTTTACTAATGGGTCATGTACCACAGTCTTTTAAAGTAGCTGTAATTAAACCTCTTCTTAAAAAGCCCACCCTGGATCCAGAGGTGTTGGCTAACTACAGACCTATCTCTAACCTTCCCTTCCTCTCTAAGATACTGGAGAAGGTAGTCGCAAATCAGTTGTGCGATTTTTTACATAACAATAGTTTATTTGAGGAATTTCAGTCAGGATTTAGAAAGCATCATAGCACAGAGACAGCACTAGTGACAATTACTAATGACCTTCTAGTTGCATCAGATAGGGGACTTGTCTCTGTACTTGTCCTGTTAGACCTTAGTGCAGCATTTGACACCATTGACCATGACATCTTATTACAGAGACTAGACCAGTCGATTGGTATTAAAGGTACAGCATTAAGCTGGTTTAAGTCGTATTTATCAGATAGATCTCAGTTTGTATTTGTAAACGATGAGGCCTCGATGACCACCGCCGTTCGTCATGGAGTTCCACAAGGTTCTGTGCTTGGACCAATTTTATTCACCTTATATATGCTTCCCTTAGGCAATATTATCAGAAAACACTCCATAAACTTTCACTGTTATGCCGATGATACTCAACTATATCTGTCAATCAAGCCAGATGAAATCCACCAGGTCACTAAACTTCAAGCGTGTCTTAAAGACATCAAAACCTGGATGACCTGCAACTTCCTGTTGCTGAACTCTGACAAGACTGAAGTTATTCTACTCGGCCCAGAACACCTCAGAAATCAACTATCTGACTATATGGTTTCCCTGGATGGCATCGCTCTGGCATCCACCACCACCGTAAGGAATCTCGGAGTTATTTTTGACCAGGACCTATCCTTTGGCTCCCACGTGAAACAGATCTCAAGGACTGCCTTTTTTCACCTACGGAACATCTCAAAGATCCGGCACATCCTGTCTCAAAGTGATGCAGAAACATTGATCCACGCATTTGTTACTTCAAGACTGGATTACTGTAACTCCGTATTATCAGGCTACTCTGGAAAGTCCCTTGGGTCTCTCCAGCTGATCCAGAATGCTGCAGCTCGTGTACTAACAAGGACTCGGAAGAGAGATCACATTACTCCTGTATTAGCTGCTCTCCACTGGCTTCCTGTAAGATCGAGAATCATATTTAAAATCCTCCTCCTCACCTATAAAGCCTTAGCTGGTGATGCACCATCATATCTTAAAGAGCTTATAGTGCCATATTACCCCACTAGAGCGTTACGCTCACTGAATGCAGGGTTACTTGTGGTTCCCAGAGTCTTAAAAAGTAGGTTGGGGGCTAGAGCTTTCAGTTATCGTGCTCCTCTTCTGTGGAATCAGCTTCCACTTTCAGTCCGGGGGGCAGACACAGTCACCTCATTTAAGAGTAGACTTAAGACTTTCCTCTTTGATAGCGCTTATACTTAGGGCTGTTTCAGGCTTATAGTTAGGGCTGGCTCAGGTTTGCCCTGGTCCAGCCCCTAGATATGCTGCTATAGGCCTAGACTGCTGGGGGACATCTTAGGATACACTGAGCTCCTCTTCTCTTCCTCTTTCGCTCCTCTTCTCTTCCTCTTTCACTCCTCCTCTCCTCTTCTTTCTCTCCATCTGGATAAACTATTGTCTCTTCAATGCACATTACTAACTCTACTTTCTTTTTCCATGGATTCATGGCTGCCTGGAACCGGTCCTGCCTGCTGCCATGGCCCTGCTGATGGAACCGGCCTGGAACCGGTCCTACCTGCTGCCATGGCCCTTCTGATGCCCCCCTCCTCTCTACCGCCTTCTGCTTCAGGATTATCAGGATCATGGACCATGCCTAATACTCATTATATGAATAATTTCTGTCATATTCATTGAATGTGCTGTAACTACGCTATTCATTCTGGCCACATGACATCTATTGCTTCTGTCCATCCGGGGAGAGGGATCCTCCTCTGTTGCTCT
Organism: Myoxocephalus aenaeus; assembly: GCA_038501785.1. Taxonomy (NCBI): domain Eukaryota; kingdom Metazoa; phylum Chordata; class Actinopteri; order Perciformes; family Cottidae; genus Myoxocephalus; species Myoxocephalus aenaeus. Next base: position 3,899,377 of record JBAMJR010000039.1, on the reverse strand, counting down.
CCCTCAGGTTTCTTCCCTTTTTTTCCCTGTGAAAGGGTTTTTACTATCTTTCTAGGGGAGTTTTTCCTGATCCGATGTGAGGTCCCGGGACAGGGATGTTATGTGTACAGATTGTAAAGCCCTCCGAGGCAAACTTGTATTTGTGATGTTGGGCTATATAAAATAAACTGAATTGAATTGAATAACACTTTTTCTAGAGTTCAAATTAAAGTCATACTGCAGGCCATACCGTGAGCAGACTGAGGGGTTTGCTGTAACCCAGCGCTTTAAGGATCCAGCACCACTAAGTCATCAGCGTACATCACATGTTTTACACTCTTTTCACTTATTAGAGAGATCCTCCATATAGATTGATAAGACAGTGACAGTATTCCACCTTGTCACACCCCATTGGTCACTCGGAAGGGTGCAGATACACTCTTATCTTACCCCATCTAGCTTGCATGGTTTCATGCAAATACAAAAAGTTCAAAATCCTTATCAAATATGGAGGGACCCCTCGCTCTTGAAGTTTGACAAACATATCACCATTATTAATTTGGTCAAAAGCTTTAGTTGCAGCCAGGAAACACATACATACATAAATATTGTAGTGTTACGTCTCCTATACTAACAACTTCCTTCAATGCATATATACACAAATCTGTGCTATGTTAATTCTTTACTTTACTTTTAATTCTTTTTTACTTTTTCTTACTGTTTATTTATATGGCTTGTTTTTCCCCCTTTCTTTTGTGTGCACTTTACCAGTCTGCTGCTGTAATCCTGCAAATTTCCTTATTTTTTATCTTATTTTAGCTCTCTTTGTTCACTGCCAATTCCTCAACGGCATAGAACACTTTATCAAGTCTAATAAATACACTACCATCTTGAGGAACATCACCAACATTAAATTCATCACTGTTAAAAATATAGCCCCATCAATCTTGGATGGCAAGGGCATCTTATTGTTATTGGCAACCTTAACGTCATTCCAGAAATCATAGACATTCTTACGCTGAAGCCTTTTGGCAGGTGGCGGTCAGCCAATAGAGGGCCACGGGGCCTGGCCCCACCTTGAGCCAACAAAGAAAAATATAATAATATCAATAAATTATTCAAATTGTCAATATTTGTGTTTTTGAGATATGGAATATACCCTGTAATATATGTAAAATAGGATAGCTGCGCAAAATATATGCTTTTCCTGCTTGTCCTCTCCACTAGTGCACCACTCAGCTGCCCCATGCACGTCTACTGCGCCGTGCACATGGTGGGGCCAGGTCCATTTTGCCCAAGAATCCGATCCAGCGTGGACAGCCACGGGAGTAAGGGACATGAAGCAAAAACATTAAGAAAACATGAGAACACCAGGAGGACACACATGGATAACTCAAGCTACTAAGCTAGCATATCAAGCTAAGTCTACATCGCTACCCACGGACACAGACAGTACTGCGGTGAAGAAACACAATGAAGTGGATTAAAACGGGCACATTTTATCCAAAATAATTGATTGTGTGAAGTTTTGTGGGGCTTTTGAGTTGGCCTTGCATGACGAGACTTAGGGTGACCAGATTTGAGTTTGTGAAAAAGAGAACACTTCGTCGCGGGGGGGTGGAAGTAGTAGTAGGCTGTTTCTCAATATGTGTTCTTCTCTGTACTTGTGGACTCGTGAAACGTCATCAGTCGCGGCCCAAGTACTGTTCCAATTCAAAAGTCCGCTTCTCGCCAAGCTCGGTGAAAATGCCGAGCTTGGTTGCATTAAGTGCGGATTTAATTTCAAAAGCTACGGAATATATGGTCAGTTTTGTATACAAACTAGAAACAGTAACGGTATTAGCACTCCGCGGAAGAGGCACAAGGTTAGTTAAAGTTGTAATAACTGTGTATGTTTTAAGGAAATTGGCGTGAGTGTTGGCTCTGTGTGTGTGCTATTAATGCAAACGAGGAGTAAGCAAACAATTATTGTTTTTGTGCCTTGTACACAGCTCTTACCTTGGTTTTGGGAATTTATCAATACATAAATCAGCAGTCAAGTGCAGGACTATCTTTCGGAGGGGTATGCAACATTATATATATATATATATATATATATATATATATATATATATATATATATATATACAATCAAGACTATCAAACATAAGATATGGGTGTTAGAGTGGACTAGAGATGGGAAAGTATTCATAATAAAAAGCAGATGTGGTCCAAGTTTAGACCAGTGTTTGTCAACCAAGAACCGTTAACTGAGCTGATCGTTATTAGTTGATCTAAAATAAGATAATCCTTCATTAGTCCCGCAGTTTGTTTAAAGCTTGGTTTAAAGCTTATACAAATAGTTAATCAGAAGCACCATACAGTGAACACCATATTATGTTTGGAGGCTTCTCTAGAGTAGATAAGTGTAATCTGAGCCTGCTGTGTGAAAAGTCAAGAATGTTGTAGAGTCATTTTACTAAAAATCTAAAATGTTAATCTTATGGTGTCACCGAGCCATTCGGATTCTTCCTCTAGAGACTATATGATAAAGTTAGATGCATCAATCTGGTGCATTTTGAGAGCAAAATTAAGAAGCTAGATCTATGAAAAAGCTCTTGTAAAAAACTTTGTCATGTAAACAATGATGTGCTGCCAAATAATATAAACACATTAGTTAAATACGAATGGTGATGACGTGGCAACAAATTCCCATCAACAAAGCTTATTCAACAACACCGTCAACAAAGCATATTGAACAAACTATATTTATAGAACACAAGTGCTGTATACATATAGTTTTACTATTTGTATTAGTATTACTCAAAGGACCAGTAGTCAAGTGTCATAATTGTCTGACATAACAATACTCTGTCATATCTGTTATCTCTATTGTAAAAACAAATGCAAATGATGTGCCAAATGTCTGAAACTACTTGATTTCTTTGTAAACTTCATTGACTCAGGAATAAAAGGTAAAATATTTTCCACATCATTCATTTCTTCAGACTAAATAGGTGCCATTCTTCCCTTCTACTCTGTTGCATCATTTCTATAAAACGGTTGATGAGACTGAGTATAGAAGGGAAGGGAGGCGAGGCGACATGCACTGCAGTGAAAGTCACAGACCCGACAAAAAAACTCATCCCAGTGGGACATCAGCTAAGGACCCCGGAGCTGTAATTGAAACATGTCACCGAGCAGACTTCAAACCGCAGATTTCTGGGGATGTTTGAGGCCTGAGGCCGATGACTATCACAGGTTCTTGATTTTTTTTTTCTTTCACTGAAAGAAACAACTCCAAGTATCCATGGCACTCATAATAGAAGGTACAGGTACAGAAATAATCTCATATTTAACAGTTTAAAGTTACTTTCCGAAATATTTACCTGTTGCTTTTCTAAATCCACACAAACCACTTTTCACATTGGCATAAATTAGACAGCACTTATTTAAAAAGAAAATACTTCACTTATGACTGGTCTGTTGCCATATTGATCAAAGCACAGAAGGCAAAATTGCCTCCGGAGTTACATATTGTAACTCCGGAGACAGTTCATGACAATCAATACGATTATTTTTTAACAATATATGGCACAGTGCTCACTCCACATGAAACGCATCTGTGCGGCATTAAATCACTAGCCACATTCTCAAAGAACAATAAGAGCAAAACAGCATCACCGATCTGTTGAAATGACTATGCTCTGGTCAAGCTCAGCTAGAAACACAAAAACACAGAATCCATCAGCATGTTACAGGGTACCCCCAGGATTTTTCATCTCAAATTTAAGACTTTTTAAGACCTTTTCAAGACCACTTTAAATGAAATTTAAGACCAACATCGCACCTTTCCTGATATGCGTATGAATGAAAAAAATAGGAAATCAATCAAATAACTTTAATCATAAGACAGAACCATTTAAAACAATAACTGTGAGGGGTGTACGTGTGTGTGTGTGTCTGGATATGTCTGTGGGTGCACCTGTGTGCGGTTGTAGTACAACAGATCCTACAGCCTTTGGAGCTCTGCGCTTTTGGCAGCAATCTGTTCATCCAGTTTGATGAGTTCAGCCAACTTGTCCTTGTGGCTCCTTCTAAAGGCATTAGACTTTGCTATTAGCTCTGCCATCTTGCTGCCTGCTTGCTTGGCTTCAGCCTGGTCTGCCAACTTATCAGCATCCCTGAGCAGATGTTCGGCTACTTCCTGGATGGATTTTCTGTGCTTTCTCAGTTGCTCCAGGTTCTCCTCAATGGCCTTTCTTTTTTCTGACTGCTTGAGATTCTCTCTTTTTCCTCTCTGTCTCCAGATGAATTCTATATCTTGCTCTGGCAGATGAGACCGAGGAAAGCAGGGCTGGCGTGAGGGGGACCTTGGTCACCCCTCCATGGAGAGAGATGTAGTCACAGACAATTCTCTGTGCTACAACAGTGTCTTCTTGAATGTTAGAAGTTTCAATTTCTTTATTCACCGAAAAGCCCCGCTCCACTGTTGCCTGTCCGTGTGATAGAAGTAGAAGCTTCTGGATAAAGGACCAAAGTTGTGGGTAGGTCTCACTGATGATGCTGTTTAGAAAGACATCTAGTCTTTTCTTGAATGGCTGGAAGCACTGAAATTCTTCAGTGCGGACCTCCAGGGACAGCATCTCTGAGAACTTCTGGATGATCAGATCACCAGCAGCAATTCCTCCATCCAACTGTCTTGTCTTGTAGAAACTTCTTGACTATGCTCTTCATATGTTTCTCACATGATTCAGGGTTGCTGTACATAAAGGCTGGGTTCAGACAAGTCAATTGTCTAACAATCGGAAACTTCAGAGGGCTCTTCTCCTGAATCTTCTGGACCATTTTGGATAGACACTCCATGCATTCATTTCAAAAACGTAGGATGGAATATTCCTCTGAGGATTTACTCCGCTGTTGGAGTTCCTAGCAGACGTTTTTATCGCAGTGAAATGTGTGTACGGTATGGATTGAAGTAGAATATTTTTGTGAGATCTCACAACTCTTTTTTTTGTCTGTTTTCTACCAGGCTGCAACCTCCGTGAAGATGCCGGAGTGACGGTGGTCTTCGTGTTTAGTTAGTCTATTTTGAATGTAATTTAATTTGACCCTGTGATAACAATATTTTCTTATCATATATTATTATATATAAAATGTTATCTTATTTGGCATTTGTTGGACTGCTTGTGTTACCAAACAATGGGATCTTGATAGGCTTAATTTAGTAAGTAAAGTATTGTTTTTGTGTCATGATGAATATATTCAACTCGATTCTGGGGCGTCATTCATGAGACTTCGCTGAGTCGGCAACCGGACCCTGGCGACGTGTTTTCTGTAGTGCCGGCTTCAGGCCAGTGCTGGCCCCAGGTTAGTTTCAATTACGGCCGAGTGACGGCAGTGACGGCCGCCGGAATCGGGCCAGTGTATTCGGTCCGATTCTGGGGCGTCATTCATGCCGAGTCTCAGCAGAATCAACAACGGAACCTGGGCCGGACATGTTTCTTCCGGCGTGTCTAGCTTAAGCCGGATCCGGACAAGGTCATTTTGGCTACCTGGGGAAGAACCCTTTAATTTACAGAGAAGAAAAATCTTTAGCTGGAGGACTGTGGACTCTGTAACACTACTGGCAAGTGCATCTGACCCTGCTTGTGAGACACGCGCGATGGAAACGGGAAAGCAGGTTCGCATAGCTCGATGCAAACCTGCGAGCGCGCTAGTTAGCGCGATCAGCGCGCGATCAGCTGTTAAACTCTACAGCGTCTCAGCCAGTTCAGAGCCATATACAGGTTGCCTGATATTTTGGATGCGACGTTTGGGTGTACTAAGATTCGTTGTAACAACGAACAATAAACAAATGTTGTGGCGCCGTATCAAATAAGGAAGGGGGTAAAAATTAAGACTTGATGAACGAAATTTAAGACCTGTTGACAAAATGTAATACCTTTTTAAGGCCTTAAATTATGAATACTAAATTTAAGACTTTTTAAACACAGGTACCCTGTGTTAGCTTGTTGTTCACTACCAAGCCTGTTTGTCATAAATTAGATTTTGATAGTGTGAGGAGAGCACACTCGGTGAAACATGAGCTTTCAAATGACCAACAACAGACTGCTAAACGATAATGTCTTGGGGTTTTAGATCTATACTCCTTGCTTGTCACAGACTTTAGCACCTTAAAGTAGAGGTAGTGAGTTAATTTCCTTTGGGGAATCCAGGTGAAACACTGGAGCCATTAAAATGAATTGATAGAATGTGTACTACAGCACAATACAAACATTCTCTCTATAAAGGCGGTCTTATATCTTCATGTTGCATAAACCTAAATAGAAGCAATCTGTAAATTGTTAAAACAATACAAGAACTGCAAAGGACCAACTTTTCCTGCTTCTGTGTTTTAATAATCACAATTACACATGACGGTTTCAACAATCGGAACATTTAATCTATTCAAGTTCTTTTCTTTCTTCATCTCAAACGAAATGTGGGTAAGAATTGGAAGTATCGATAGTTCCGAAATCTTTTTAGCCCAGAGATCTTTGGAAAAGGCAGAAGACGTCCTTTATGCTTTTGGCAGACCGTCTTAACCTTATCAAAGATGATAGCTGACGTGAAATTGCCACATCTTCCCTTAATGCGTGAAGAATTCATGTGATACTGTACACTGTCTCTTCAAAGAGCTCAGCACAAATCTATCAGAAGTTCAGTTATATCACGCTGTGAGAACTTTTAATGACTTTAAGGGCGCCCTGCTGAGCAAGAACTGTAAATAATGTATTTCAACTTCTGTGACACAAACCAGCTGAAGAAAGACTGAACTTATGCTCTAAAAACATGAAGGGTTTTAAAAAGTAAAGAGATATAACAATAATACTGTTCATAATGGATATAAAACTGAATTTTCTGCTCAAAATAGGCTTCTTGGATTTTAAAATTCAATTGAATTATCTTGCCACTTGCTAACTGCGACCTAACATGCAAGACTCAGAGGTTTATGTTGTACAGTGACCCTGCCTATTTAGCTGATGACTCCTGTGTCAGAGTTCAACAACATATTCAGTAACAGCCGCTCATAGTAAAGCTACTAGTCAAGTAAATTTTTGTTATATAGTCCAATATGAAAAATCACAAATTTGCCTCAAGAGGTTTTACAATCTTAACAGAATATTACCCCCTCTGTCTTTTGACCCTCGTATATGAAAATAAAAAAACTCCCCCCAAAAAAAAACTTAAAAAGGGGAAATAATTGAAGAAACATGAGCAAGAGCAAGGCTCCCTCTCCCTTGATGGACATGGAATAACAAAGAAAAAAAATCCAGTATAGACATACCAGATTTTTTTTTTAAATCCACGGGGGAGGTTGAATGTTGCCATTTCTGAAACAAGAATAGGTTTCAAATCAGCCTTGTATAACCACAATACCACGTGGTTAACATTGTAAAATTATTTGTTAGGTTTACATTACATTTCATTTAGCCAACATTTTTATCCAAAGCGACTTACAATACGTGCATTCAACCATGAAGGTTTAGGCTGCAAAACTACTTAGTTAAGGTTAGAAAAAAGATCATATATATATACATGATCTTTTTTCTAACCTTGTATGTATATGTATATATATACACATATATATATATATATATACATGTATGTATATGTATATATATATATATATATATATACATATATACATATATATACATATACATATATATTAGTGCTGTCATATTAGCGTGTTAACGCAAACCAATTTTAACGCCGGCAATTTTAACGCCGGCAATTTTATTAACGGCGTTAACGCATTTTAATTTTTCAATTTTTTTTCTCGCGAGCACCACGCCGGATGTAGCTCAACCGGAAGCAAAACAATAGGACACCACAACGAAGGACAAACTTATTGCAGCCATAGCTAAATGGGTGGCTACTGCGTGTAGGCCTGTTAACGTTGTGGAGGACGAGGGTCTAGCTGATATAATACGCATTGCATCCAACGACAGGACCTACGAATTGCCTTAGAGAGCCTGACTGCTATGTTCACAGCGCGCGCGCTCTCTCTCTCTCCCTTGTTTACCTGAAATGTGCACTTTATAATTTTATTTTGTATGCCCTTGTTTACCTGAAATGTGCACTTTATAATTTTATTTTGTAAACCCTTGTGCACTTTATAATTTTATTTTGTACCGCCCTGTTTGGCAGTTGTTTTTCAATAAAATAAAACATTTGTATAAAGCAAGCCAATCCACTTTTTCATGTTGATAAGAGCATTAAAATGAAGAAGAAAAAAATGCGATTAATTGCGATTAATCGCGAGTTAACTATGACATAAATGTGATTAATCGCAATTAAATATTTTAATCGTATATATGAATGAATGAATATATACTTTATTAATCCCCGAGGGGAAATTTTGTGTCGGGGTAGCAGCAACTTACAACAAAAATAAATATATAAAAACAGCAGGATAAAAGATATATACAATAATACAAATAAAAATAATAAAATAGAAATAGCTGGGATTGTGCAAAATATATACATGTGATTAATCAGAGGATCTGGCAAGCGGTGATTTATTATAAAGCCGTAATGCCGTTGGCAGGAATGTTCTCCTGTAGCGGTCCTTGTTGCAGCCGAGTGTGAGGAATCTCTTGGAGAAAGTGCTCCGCTGTCCCTGCAGTAGGTGGTGGAGAGGGTGGTCCGGGTTGTCCGGGATGGACAAAAGTTTCTTCAGCGTCCTCCTCTCCGCCACCTGTTCCAGAAACTCCTGCCTGCAGCCGATGATGGAGCCGGCTTTCTTAACTAGCTTGTTAAGTCTGTTGGTGTCACCGGCTCCAATGCTGCTCCCCCAGCAGACAATGGAGAATTACATGGCGCTGGCCACAACCGACTGGTAGAACATCTCCAGCATCTTGCTGCACACATTGAAGGATCGAAGCTTCCTCAGGAAAAAGAGTCGACTCATCCCCTTCTTGTAGACAGCGTTGATGTTGGCCTTCCAGTTCAGTCGGCTGTCGATGGAAACACCCAGGTACCTGTACCCAGGTACCTGTACTCCTCCACCATGTATATATATATATATATATATATATATACATATATATATTAATGCTGTCATATTAGCGCGTTATTAACGGCGTTAACGCAAACCAATTTTAACGTATTTTAATTTTTCTATTTTTTTCTCGCGAGCACCACGCCGGATGTAGTATACGGCCCGTTGGGCTTTTTAATCCGGCCCGCCGAACTTGTCCAAATATTATTATTAGGGCTGCAACAACGAATCGATTATCAAAAGTGTTGGCAACGAATTTCATTATCGATTCGTTGTGTCGCGCGATTATTACGCCAGTCAATAAGTCACGGAGAAAGAAAAGAAGAGCGGAGCAGATCAACTGGCCGGCAGCGTTTCTGAGATTGGAGTGAGACACGAGACAAAATAGAACATCTTGGATGTGACGTGTCGAGTCTTGGCCAATCAGCGTTAAGATGTCGACAGCGTCTTCATTTCCCTCAAACTTGTTTTTAATGGAAGCTAGTCAGCTTGCTATCACGTTAGCTAACGTGTTTGGGTTGTGTATTGTCGTTAAAGTTATGTTCCGTTACAGTTCAGTCTTGCTTGTAACAAACTAACGTGATGAAACATGCCGTAACCCCCCGGTCTGGTTCAGTTCACCAGTCACTCGTTAACGTTAAACCGGCACACCGGAGGATCTGGATAAAGGTTTTTATTTTACTCAAAGTAGAATGAATCAAATCACGTAGTTGGGCTTAGCCAACAACGTGATGTCGTGGTCGCAAGAGACGTGAGAGGAGCAGTACAGCTTCCCTCTGTCCAGTGTTTCATACATATTGATAAAGCAGGGTATGCTAAATGCAGCCTCTGCTCCAAGGAGAACAATTACAGTAAAAGGGGCTCAAATTTGGCAAATGTAAAGCATACATGTGTATGTTTTTAGTGGTAGTGTTTAATTTTTTTAATTAACAGCTCACGGATGTTCAAGGAGCAACCTGTTTGTGCTTTCTGAAGATGTTTTGCACTGTGAACTGTCAGTTCTGTTTTTGAATAAAGGGTTGGAAATTAATGTTTTTTTGATGTTTTTATCCGATTAATCGATTATTGAAATAATCGTTAGTTGCAATCCGTGCAATTTGTTAAATTGCCTTGCAAATAAATGCTTTGCTACCTGTTAAAGGCCAAATCCTTTCATGTAATGTATTTTACATGTCATTTATATTAGTTCACACAAACACTCCATCCATCTGTTCCTGGCCCCGGCCCCTCTGTCAAATTTTAGAACCCATTGTGGCCCGCGAGTCAAAAGGTTTGCCCACCCCTGGTCTAGCTGATATAATACGCATCGCATCCAACGACAGGACCTACGAATTGCCTTCGAGAGCCACCACTACAAGACACGTTCAGAAGTTGCACGAAACTGAGAAGGCTAAGGTACAGCAGGCATTGGAGAAGACAAAAGCAGTCGCGCTCACTGGTGATTACTGGACGTCCCTCAGTAATCACCAGTGAGCGCGACTGCGCTCTCTCTCTCTCTCTAGCCCTTCTTTACCTGAAATGTGCACTTTATAATTTTATTTTGTACCGCCCTGTTTGTCAGTTGTCAAATAAAACATTTGCATAAAGCAAGCCAATCCACTTTTTCATGTTGATAAGAGCATTAAAATGAAAAAAAAAAAATTGCGATTAATCGCGAGTTAACTATGACATAAATGCGATTAATCGCGATTAAATATTTTAAATGTTTGACAGCACTAATATATATATATATATATATATATATATATATATATATATATATATATACACATACATATACATATATCACCCCGGACATCTATCAAGGTGGCAGTGGGGTGGCTCCGAACAAACTGCTTGAGTTCTCTGCGTAGGTAACAATCAGACACATCTTTGTTCAGTAACCCATTTGGGGTTATTTTGACAACCTTATCCATTAAACACATGAGAGCATGAGCAAATTATTGTAGCGTTTACCCCTCTTGTGGCTTTCAGCAGAAAAAAAAATCTTGCAAAGACACATGACCATCTTGACATGACACCCATACAATTCCTGCAGTATACCCAGAATCTGGTCAGGATATTCCCTTTCCTCCCGTAACCTGTATTTAACGTTGTCCCTTGCCTCTCCCTCCAAGTGATTATAAATGAAAAGTGCTTGCTCGGCTGGTGACAGATGAGCATGTACAAGACTGGACCTCTTCAACCCACTCAACAATGCTGAGACCTGTCCTACCCCGGAACATGGGGCACTTCCTGTCTCTAGGAAGATTTATCAGTCTCTCGGTTACTGGAGCATGGACCGAAGGGTTCCCAGGTGTATTAGAAATTGGTGCGGCGCTGGTCCCAGGCTGGTTGACTTCCCGCTCCTGACGCATCAATCGATTCTCAGTTTGCAGCTGGGTGACCAAGTCTTTTAACTGGGAGAGTTCCTCCTCCATGAGGGAACAGTGCAGAGGAGAAGAGTATTACTGGCTTGTCTTTTGGGATACGACCAGGGCCTGCTGCTGTTTTGCTCTCACACACACACACACACACACACACACACACACACACACACACACACACACCGTACAAATTTAATAAACCAACAAACCAAACAACGGCAGAATGTGACAGGGTCTTAGGGGAAAAGGGAATGAAAGGGAACCAACAACGCCACCTGGGGCCTTGCCACTGAGTGACACACACAGTGACTCTCGAAGGGCCAGACATGTGTTTCTGGAGACTCTTAGCTTCAGCACACTCCCTGTCCTGTCGGTTGAGGCACAGAGAGTCCAACAGTAGCTCCTCAACAGCTGAGCGGTCGTCACAGTCTGCACATCTTCTCTAAACCCCCCCTGTAACACACTTCATAGCCACAATTTCACTGTATCTTAAAGACAGCAGCTGCAACGTTTTAACATCCCAAAAACAAGACACAGCACAAAACACTCAACAGAAACGAATGAGTGACATTTTCAAGTGTATATTGTATATGCATGCTACAAAACAAACTCACGCTAGCATCCATCAAAGGCTGTTGTGTTCATAAGCCCCCTTGATATTCAAAGGCTGAAGAGGTAGAGGCCCTACAGTTGAGTCTGCACTGATCACGATGATCAAATACTCCACTGACACACACACACGCACGCACGCGCGCGCGCACACACACACACACTTAATACTTGAACTCTGACAGAGCCAGACAGACGGAAATAAGTAGTACAGTATATTGAGTAAATGAGGCTGTGATTTCACAGCCTCATTTATATAATAGATAAATTGACCTGACCACCTTTCAAGGGGTGCTTTCTCAAAATCAAATAGGCCAAGTAGTGTTTCACTTTTGGCTAGATTTGATTTTTTTACGTTTTTATAGTATTTCTGCTGTAGTTCTAGAAATCATAACAGGAACAATTTAAGAAATCTTTTGTTTCTTGTTTGACATTTACAATTGTAAAACAAAACATTTCCCCATCCCAGTAGTTGGACATTTTAATTTTAACATTTGCAATTTTCAGATTTTCGCTCGCCATAGTTTAATGGTTCTCTAAATGACAGCGTACCCGCCGATTCCCTCCTCAGGTAAATACTGTTCTGCCTGCCTTCACCATGTTGCAGTGGTGGGCCGTCAGGGCCTGCTAAGCCTTCTCTGCTGGCCTAAACAGAATCACAAAGTTTAAATTTAAATTAACATTTTTTATTTTATATATATATATATATATATATATATTTGTTTTTATATAATTAAAAGTTATAGCTATTTTATAATTTAATTGTTTTTCACCAATACACTACATGTATTATAATAATGTTTCCCTATTAGCTTATTTTCTCATTGCACAGCTCCTGTGTCCCTCATGCTGCAGGCTCTGCAGAGCCTTCAGCCTGCTTGTCGCAGGCATTAGGCTGAAGGCAGCGCAACAGAGCGCATGCGTGGCTGCATGTTAAGCGTCTGGTCACAATCACATTGGAATCGAGAGCCGGTTAAACTATATGACGATGCATGCTAGCTGGCACGCCAGTAGGTGGCGGTAATGCACCTTTTGTTGGATAAATCCGCATTACAAGAAGAAGAAGAAGCTACCTTGAGTACATCCCAAGTCTCTAAATTGCATCCCCGTTTCCCTCACTTGCGTCCTTTCCTTGCGTCTTAGTCCCTCCCACCAGGGATACATAGAGAGACGCAAGGAAACCAAGCGCGGAGAGACGACGCGAGGAAATATGTTTTAAGAGACATGAGACGTCCTTTCCTCTGAAGCGTCACGTGAAGTCGGTTTCTGATGACTGCGGCGGCCTGTGATCAGCTGTCAGTCGCTTTAACAGCTGACGGAGTTTTGTCCAGAGAGTTTTTAGAGAACATTCCAATAAAAATGCTCTTAAAATATTTAGCAAAATGATCGTATGTTTTCAGTTGATTTAATGGTGTTAAACTACTACTTATATTAATAAAGACAAAGTTATCATGAGTGTCAGAGTGGAGATGTTTTCTGTGTCGTCTGTTACCGTGTAATAAACTGCATTGAGTATTTTTATACTGTGTTCTGTGTCCTGCTTATACGCGCAGGATCCATTTCTACCGGCGGAATGCGTCTTATTTATTAATTTATTATTTACGTCGGTATGTTTTGAAATTCTGATTGTGACATCATTATAAATATAGTTTCTCTTCATTACGTGTTGTAAAAAAGTGTTTCCTCTCTCCAGCTCTCTTTGATTTTAATTACATACATAATAAAAGTTATTGAGGGAAACAGATCAAATCTTTGAAGAAAGTTGTCTGTGGTCCTTTTGTTGTTCAGACCTACAATGAACATATTTTAACCAGATGATGAATAAGAAAATATATAATATATAACTTGAGTTTAATCTGTAATCGTTTTACCTCTGGTATGAAACTCCAGCGATCAGTCCGCTCAGCTGCAGCGTCCAATCACATAACAGATGAACAGTGAGGGGGCGTGTCCAGCGTTAAAACACTTCCTGGAAGCCCGCTCTCGGGGCTCCTCGATCATGGCTCCTCCGATTTCCCTCCTCGCTCCTTGATCCTCGCTCCTCAGAGCAGAATAAGAGCTTTGGGACGGCCGTCAAGATGGCGACGCAGAACCACTTCCAGTCCAATCGAGGATCGAGGAGCGCGGAAATGACAGTTTAGAGACTTGGGATGTACCCTTTGACTCTCAAGCTGATGCCTGAGAGACGGATTAGCTGGTGGTGATTTGTGTTAAGTGGACCGCATGAGACACACAGCAGGGCTTAAAGCACACATTTAGAGGAGACAACGAGGAGGACGTGACTGCCCTGTTGACGGGGCGGGGTGGGGGGGTTGCGGGTGCGTCGCAATCAGCTGTTATAGCATGCGTAGGTACACAATCCATGGCCCGCCACTGCCATGTTGAGAGCCATGTGGAGGCAATAGATATGGTCTACATTTCTAATTTTGCACCTTCAACGCCTCTAGCTTCATGAATTAATCACTGAGGCTTAATAAACTGTACAGCGCTTTTCTTTACTTCCGACCACTCAAAGCACTGTAACACTACGTATCATCATTCACCCATCTCACCTATTCATACACTGATGGAAGGGGCTACCATGCTGGCCACCGTCCCATCAGGACTAACTACAATGTCCACAGAGGGGAGAAACTTGGGGTTAAGTGTTTTGCCCAAGGAACATTGACATGGACTAGTGGAGCCAGGGATCAAACCGTTGATCTACTGATTGAAGGATGACCATGCTCCACCACTGATCCACAGTCACAATAAAAAAAGCTCAGATATTTTGCAGTTAGTTAAGAATATTCTTTCACTGTCACCACTTGTCTGACCTGAAGTTACATTACATCGGTGTCGCAATCCTTACATGCATGTTACATTGCATTATAGCCACAGTTACTACAAAGAACTTTCCGTTTGTGTGGATTTTGTCAGTCTCTATGGACAAAGTGTTCCAACCACCAAATTCCCATTGGTAAACCTTTCAATTTACTGCCTAGCTGTCCCAGGCCAATTCACAGCCTGGGTCTCCAGCAGCGCGGTGTCGGTGTTGGCTCCCAGCGACGACCGCTGGAGGTCCTTGCTGTCGGCTTCTTGAAGCTGTATCGCTTGCCGCCCAGAAACTATTGAATGCAGTACCCGTAAAATGTAACAGGGGGTTTTCTTTCTTTTTTTACGCTTGTCTGACCTAACAACATTGAAGGAGGATGAGGTGAGGCTTTAGGCTTCCTAGTATCCCAAATAATATATATTACAATGGTCATGGAAGTGTATTCGTGATCAGAATATGAGAAAAAAATTATCTGCAGGAACCCTTAAGTAAGACAAGTCCTAACAATGCAGCCTGCATGATGATGTGCCAGTTGAAAACATTGGTTTAATGTGTGGTACTCTCCCTCAGCAACAGAGGCCTGTAGTGGATATTATGACAGTCACTCTTGAACATCACATCAAAAGGTACTGTGATCACGAAGACGAGACAAAAGCCTCGCTATTGAAAGAAATTATGCAAATATATCATGACACAGAATGCTTGTGACATACTCCCTGTACAGCTCTCTCTTAATTACCCTTTGAAAGATAAAGGCAGGGACTGACAGAATGAGAGAGAGAGAGGGAAAGACAGAGGAAGATAAAGAGCAGGAAAACAGGAAGGGGACCAATTAAATGAGGAGAACAAAAGAGGTAGACAAACAAGATGAATAAAGTTGAGAGTCTCAGAGCTGATGCTGAGTTATCATATACGCCATTTTGTGCTAAGTTTGTATGCATTAAAGCAGTTATTACACAACATATTAATCATTAAATGGTTTCACCAAGCAATGATCTAATGGTGATATACGGCATATTAATTTTACACATTTTCACTTAAATCTATTTTCTAGAAGGGTTTATGTCCATGTTTCCTGCTGCAAGATGTCACTGAAAACACCACCGTTGATAGTAAATTAGGTATTATGACAGCTCAGAGAACATACTCATTTCAATGATAAAAGTGTTTCATTAAGTTAATTTTTTTCATGCTGAGTGTTTTCATTAGACAAATAGTAAAGTATAGGTGACTGGATAATGTTAGCGTTCCTGTCAAATTTGCCTAAAACGCCTATCCAAGGCATACCCAAAGTAAATTGCAAGCTGTACCTGTATGGAGGACAGAAAATGACTTGAGTATAAATAAATAAATGCATGAATAAATACAGGAATAAATAAATACATGTTTAAATAAATGTATAAATAAATACAGGAATACATAAATATAACTTGATACCTAAACAGGACATCATTAAATAAATCTATTTCTACATTTCTGTATTTCTTCATTTATTTCTGTCTCTATTTCTGTGTCCGTATGTATTTCTTCATTTATTTATGCCTGTATTTCTGTGTCCTTATATGCAAATGAGCTTGGGCGGTCCGAAACTCATTGTTAAACAGGATTGGTCAAGTAGGGGAGCAAAACAGAAGCAACCGATCCCTAGCACATGGCCCCTGTAGACGAAGTCAAAAAGCTGTCTAGGCCAGTGATTCTTAACCATAGGGCCGCGAGCGCCACCTAGAGGGCCGCCAAAAACGTTCAGTTTTTCACCTGTGGGCCGCGGGGGCCGCGGGAACGCATAGGTAATGAATTGAAGACAGCAGAGATATCACTGTTATCCACGAGACGCTCAGTTACAATATAGCTTCCAACGCTCGTGGGAAAGCCGGTGGGATTTTTCTAGAGAAAGGACAGTGTACTACAGATGCAGAAAAGGTCTGCCTGTCACTGACAAGCAACTCCAAGTGTGCTGTGAAAGCCAGCTGTCACATATATGAAGAGCAACTTCTGGTTCTGCAAACATGAAGACTGTTGAAGCATATCATTCACATCATAAGGCTATATTTTAATTTGCACTTTATTTAAAGGTTATTTACAGTTTATTTAATTTGAAAATTATTATTTTGAATTGTGTGCACACTTGTCTGCACACTAATAGTTGCCCAATAATTGTTTACTGTATATTGTGTGTGAAAAAAGTACAAAGAGCAAAGTGAAACCGGAGTCAAATTCCATGTATGTGCAAGCTTACATGGCCATTAAAGCTGATTCTGATTCTGAACACACAGATATTCTCCTAAGAAAGTAAAAAGATCACTTTTACTGTCTTAAATATTCAGGTTTGAGGTTTATTAACATTGTGGATTAACCAAGAGCACTGTAGTAGTTCAATAATACAATTAAGCCTAAAAAAAACTACTTTCCTAATAATTGTGCAGTGTATTTCTTTTATCACCACATTATGTATTTATCAAATTTCAATTTCTTTCCCCTTGTTTTTGTAGAAAAATCGAATACTTAGTTATTTGTGTGTTAATACGCCTTTGAGCCTTTAAATTAGTTCTTGTATTAGCTTGATTTGTTCCATGACTTGTTGTCTGTGCAGGTTTACATACACATGATCAATGAATGTCTTTGTGATGATCACATTGCATCATGTCATTTATTTGACAAGGTTTTTGCTTGTTGAACTGTAGGTATATTTGATTTAGTTATTGAATACAAATCAAACCAAGAGTGTGATCAATTAGTTAATAAACCAGTGTTAATATTTGAATGGGCTCCGGGGCACTTTGTACTTGAAAAGTTGGGCCCCGAGGTCAAAAAGGTTAAGAACCCCTACTCTAAATTGTCTGCTAAAGATTGCAATTGATTTGAAATGGCTTGTAATAACAATGCCATGTTTCCAAGTGCTAACGACTGTTACGCCCAGACCTCCTGGGTAGTTCTGTGTTCTGTCTGTTTCTGTTGTGTGTCTGTCAGTCACCTTGTCTCTCGTTTCAGACTCCTCCCGCGTGTGCCGCCCTCCTGTGTAATTGCAAGCCCCGCCCTCATTGTTTCCACCTGTGTCTCATTCCCTTGTGTATTTAGTCTGTGTCAACTCCTTGTCCTGTGCCGGTTTGTCTCTTCATGTTTGTGACTGTTTGTGACAGAGTAAAACTGTATTTTCTAAAACCAACTTCCCTGCCTTGTGGTCTGCTTGTGGGTCCTGCTCACCGTGGTTCCGTTCCGCGATAGTACAAACCGGCCCAGACATGGACCCAGCAGACTCCAATCCGTGCTGTAACCTGTCATTCCGAGCCGACCACGACCAGCTTCTAAAGGACATGCTGGACTCCCTCCAAGCCCTCCGCCCGAACAAGGCTCCAGCTCTCCGTCTCCCGTCGGCGGCCCGGCCGATCCCGGACCCTCCTCTCCATGTGGCGGTCCAGCCAATTCCTGCACCACCTCTCCAGTCGGCGGTCCGGCCGACGCCTGTCCCACTCCTCCATCACGACGACCGGCTTCTCAGGGACATGATGGAGTCCCTCCAGGCCCTGTTTCCCAGCAAGGTCCCGGCTACCCCTGTCCTGTCGGCGTCCCCTGTCCCGGCTCCCGCCTCTGTGCCGCTGCCAGCCCCAGACCCGGCTCCCGCCTCTGTGCCGCTGCCAGCCGCAGACCCGGCTCCCGCCTCTGTGCCGCTGCCAGCCGCAGACCCGGCTCCCGCCTCTGTGCCGCTGCCAGCCGCAGACCTGGCTCCCGCCTCTGTGCCGCTGCCAGCCGCAGACCCGGCTCCCGCCTCTGTGCCACTGCCCCGTCCGATGCCGGCTCCCCGTGTCTGGTCGGCGCCCCGATCTGATCCGAGTTCCCCAAAGTCCGAGTCCCGTTTCCCAGAGTCCGAGTCCCGTTTCCCAGAGTCCGAGTCCCGTTTCCCAGAGTCCGAGTCCCGTTTCCCAGAGTCCGAGTCCCGTTTCCCAGAGTCCGAGTCCCGTTTCCCAGAGTCCGAGTCCCGTTTCCCAGAGTCCGAGTCCCGTTTCCCAGAGTCCGAGTCCCGTTTCCCAGAGTCCGAGTCCCGTTTCCCAGAGTCCGAGTCCCGTTTCCCAGAGTCCGAGTCCCGTTTCCCAGAGTCCGAGTCCCGTTTCGATTTCCATCCTCCGGCCCGCCCACCGGACTGTTTCCGCCCGCCTGATGGCCGTCCTCCGGCCCGCCCACCGGACTGTTTCCGCCCGCCTGATGGCCGTCCTCCGGCCCGCCCACCGGACTGGTTCTGCCGGGCCCCAGGTCCCTCCTCCGGCTCCCCTCCACCCACCCTATGTGGCCCAGTCCTGGTGGGACGTCTAGGATCCGTCCTTAGAGGGGGGGTACTGTTACGCCCAGACCTCCTGGGTAGTTCTGTGTTCTGTCTGTTTCTGTTGTGTGTCTGTCAGTCACCTTGTCTCTCGTTTCAGATTCCTCCCGCGTGTGCCGCCCTCCTGTGTAATTGCAAGCCCCGCCCTCATTGTTTCCACCTGTGTCTCATTCCCTTGTGTATTTAGTCTGTGTCAACTCCTTGTCCTGTGCCGGTTTGTCTCTTCATGTTTGTGACTGTTTGTGACAGAGTAAAACTGTATTTTCTAAAACCAACTTCCCTGCCTTGTGGTCTGCTTGTGGGTCCTGCTTACCGTGGTTCCGTTCCGCGATAACGACGACCTCTGCTAACGGTTAACTGAGCTTGCCAACTTCAACAACATGTGCAAGGCAGAAGTAGTAGAGCAGGGGTGCCCAATACGTCGATCGCGATCGACCGGTCGATCGCGGAGTAGTGCGGGTAGATCGCATGCCATTAAAAAATATATATATACTTTATCGACAAAACCCAGTTCCCAGTGTGAAAATGAATGTCAATCACCTCGGACGCTGCACCCGCAATGGTCGGGCACTTGAATGGATTTATTGTTAAGTGTACGGAGGACGATGTTTTCCCCGACTTCCTACCCACTGCATAATACACCAACAAGCATTATGCGCTACAATACTAAACATGAAAGAGATCACGGATGTTGCAACAAAGATCGTCTATTCAAGCGAGAGCTCTTCAAAGACGGCTGTTGCGTGCGCATCTGGAGAAGGACTGCGGCCACTCTGACTTCTTGCTACACACTGATATGAGATGGCTTATAGAGCTCTGTCCGGAGATAAAGAAGTTTCTCCATGGTGTTAAACATGCACAATACAACCAACTACGAGCATATCAATATGCTCACGTTTCTGCATTACAATTTAAAACGTGTGTTCCCCTAAAGGAGGGAGCAGCAAGACGTGGGACTGCAATAAGTCATTTTGATTTACTTTTAAACCCTTGCACTTTAATTGTCGGGTAGGATGGACTATATTTTTTTTTACTTTTGGCCTTTGAATGTCACTTGCAGCCCAGTTATTTAGTTATTTTGCACTTTCAGAGGCTTGATTGCTATTTTGAGTTACTTTTAAAACTTCATTTGTACTTTTTCTTTACTTTTAAAGCATATTTGCACTTTCATTTGTATTACTATTTAATTTATTTGTTATGATGATGTTCTGATGTTCA
The DNA here is from genome assembly GCA_038501785.1 of Myoxocephalus aenaeus. Lineage (NCBI taxonomy): Eukaryota > Metazoa > Chordata > Actinopteri > Perciformes > Cottidae > Myoxocephalus > Myoxocephalus aenaeus. The sequence goes on along the minus strand of JBAMJR010000039.1, from coordinate 3,879,050 downwards.
GATCTGGTTACTCAAATAGTCATTAGATTAGTCGATTAATCGAAAAAATTGTCGATAGATTAGTCGATTATGAAAATAATCGTTAGTTGCAGCCCTAGAGTCAGCCTTTTCCCACATGAAAAATATTAAGGCCAAACACCATTCCACCATGACTGATGACCATTTGGTCTGCCTGAGGCTGGCTACCAGCAGCTACTGTCCGGACTATGCAACCCTGCTGGTTCCATTCAGTGAAGTCATCAGAGTAAAATGTAATGACCAAAAATGTACAGAATTGTATTGTGTCATAAGGGTTCATGCAGTTATGCAAGGTACGCCAATATTGTAAACATAACGTATACTCGGTATATTTATACATTAATAATGAAGACGTGTGTTCTAAACCTCAATTTCATTACATTATCTCACACGAGTCTAAACATGACTTATTATGACTTATCATGTATACACGAGAGAGGGACGGAGGGACAAATTGTGTGATTTAAACATGACCTCTGCTCGTGTTGAACTACACATAGACCCTTCTCCATTTCTCCATGACATGTATGTCTCTACACCCCTGCCTATTTACACAGGTGGAACACAGCACCCCACATTTCATGTGGCCCGGCTGAAGCCAACCAAGGAGAGTCCATTGGTCCCTGCCACCAGACCTCCACCACCACCCCGAATCATTGATGGCGGCCCGGCCTACACTGTCAAGCGTCTCTTGGCGGTTCGGCGCCGCGGCCGTGGTCTACAGTACCTCGTGGATTGGGAGGGATATGGCCCGGAGGAGAGGTCTTGGGAGAGAGCCAGCAACGTTCTGGGGCCAGACCTCATCAGGGACTTCCACCGGAAGTTTCCTGATGAACCGGGTCCGTCAGGTCTTAGAGGGGAGGGGGGTACTGTTACACCCAGACCTTCTGGGTAGTTCTGTGTTCACTGTCTGTGTCTGTTGTGCTGTCTGTCAGGGGTGCGCGAGCTGCCTCTAGGGGGTGCGCGAGAGGAAAAATGTAATGGTGGTCTAATGGTGTAATAATTAATATTAAACATAATTTTAAAAAAATTAAGTAGGATTTTTTAATTATAAAAATTCCCTTTGTAAGATTTAAATTTAAAATTAAAAACGTACAATTTAATAAATAGATGCACTTCCGGTCCGGCCGCCAGACTGTCTTTTACGTACACACTAGCTAGCCTAGCTTGTGCCCCTAACGTCATTTCATTCATTCAGCAACATCCATGAAAATATGTTAAACTGGCTGAAATCAAGGAAGCTGTCAGGTGGGACATCTGAAGCTATCAGTAATACAAGAGGAGAGGGACAAAGAGAGAGTGAGGAACCGGAGGCGAGAGAAACGGAGAGGTGCGTTGGGGAGAGACCGGGAGAAGAAATCGACCGGGAGTCGGAGAAAGAGGAGACGGAGGAGACCGAGAAGGAGGAAGGGATATCACAGACAAACCGGGAGCACAGAGGCCCATCGCGGAGTCAAGGTGAAAAAAGAGGAAACGAGAGTGAGCATCAGACTGGGAAAAAAAAGAGGAAATATGATGACAATTATCTGGGTCTGGGCTTCACTTGGATTGGCAATGCAGATTGCCCGAAGCCACAGTGCGTGTTGAGCAGTGAGGTTCTGGCTAACAGCTGTCTGAAGCCCTCTTATTAGCGCCGCCACCTGAACACCAAGCATGCCAGTGCAAGTCAGAAGCCCCTTACATTTTTTAGATCAACATTGGAAGAGTTACGAAACAGCCAAAAACAATTGCAGTCTCATTCATGTGTTGGGTCTACACAAAACGCACTACGTTTTCTCACTTTCTCCCTCTCCCTCTCCCTCTCTATCTCTCTTGCTGCAGGCTGAGCCACCTGCGCTGCATGTGAAAATCCTCATATGGACTCCTCCTTTTTTATTTATATCTGTTTCTGAGCCTATGCATGTGCCACTCTTTGTTCTTTACGTGGCTTACTGTGTTTAAGTAAATAAATGTGAAATGCAATCTGCCTCTGAGCCTGTGCGTGTGTCGTCGCCATCCTTATTGCTCTTTAAAAGTGACGCCTTGTGTAACTGAAATTTATACAGCGGACAAAATCTTGTAACAAACGCCACGCGCGAGCAAACAGTTCTCGCATTGGTCCGATTTTATGCGGCTATAAATAGGCTCTGTTGCGGTTTTTTTTTAGGTGTGGGGGATTGGGGGTGCGTGAACCCGGTCGGGATGTAGAAGGGGGTGCGTGGCCTAAAAAGTTTGGGAACCGCTGTGTTAGAACATCGTGGTGTCAGTGCTCGATTATTATCCCTTCTGAAGAAGAGCGGGCACGCGCATTTATCCAGATGACTAACGTCTGGTTAGAATTAACGAGACCGTTTCAGCACAGATCTTCCGTGGAGAAACCGAGTTAGCTTGACGTCAGTCATCTCGCTAATTTAACCTGGATAATAGGACATTTGCTCGATTTTGTTGAGCCAGGTACGAGAAATAGGGCCCAGATCTCACAGACCTGAATACAGAGCCATCCCACAAAACACACAAACAGCATGACAGAGCAGAGTCATGCCGAAACAGCCGGATGGATTTAAGGAAAGACAGGAAGAGCAAAAGAAGGAGGATGCAAAACATGGAAGAAACTGAGAAAAGTTACTGAAAGAAGGAGCAAAACTAATGGTAACCTCAAGCTGGGCTGAACCATTACAAACTGACAATGTGTGAGCGCTCTTTGAGCTTCTTTTCAGATTTTACCAGCAGTGACAGCAACGCTTATATTGTTAAAAATTATCGTGGAAAAATGTGATCCTGGAAACACGTAAAATAATGCTTAATTTATGCCTAATTCACACTTCTGCTGTAAAGCTGGCAGAGCTCCCACAAAAGCCCCAGAGATGGTTCACAGAGCCGGCAGAGAGCCCCGGAGATGCGTCGAGCACCTCCTGACAAATGTGACTATGCGGCAGGAAGTATAATTGAACATCAGAGCTGGGAGGTGGCATATCCAGACACTTACCTCACATCTGACACAACAACAACAACAAGCACAGTGGACCAGTTTGAAGAGGGGCTTGCCGAGCAAGTCAGAAGATATGAATATACCACTGATGCATGCACTTCTAATGACTATACAACTATTAATGTTAAGCCTAATTCATGCTTCTCCGTCAGGTCGACGGCGTACCTACGCCGTAGCTTACGTGTCGACGCAGACCCCTACGGCGTAGCCTGACGCGCACCTCCAAAAAATCCTAACTACGCGTCGCGTTGACGCGGACCGCAACGCTGTGATTGGTCCGCTCAGAACGTAATTTCCGGCGGTTGCTCTTTCCGGTTTGTCTTCCTACACCGCTATTTTTAAAGTTCTTGTAGACCGGTAGTAACAATGGACCAAACAGAAGAACGAATCATCGAGGAGGTCAGGAAATACGACCACCTTTATAACTTTTCTTTGAGGGACTACAAAGACTGCAAAATGACATTAAACTCATGGCGAGAAATCGCGCAAAACACAGCCACACAGGCACACCCCCCTGGCGGCATGGCGGTTAATTGCAGAGCAACGCGGACCCTCGACGCAGAACTTCGAATGCTCAACGACTGCGTCAGGTCGACTGCGTAGGTACGCCGTCGACCTGACGGAGAAGCATGAATTAGGCTTTAGTCACAATTCACTGGAGAGTGATATTGGAGGATATAACCAAAAATGGAATTCTAATAGACAAATTTGTGAAAATAAGAAATAGGTCAAAGCTCTTTGGAGGAATACCATGCTCTTAAATAACCCTCACTTATAGAAGATTTATTTCCATCATATTTCTTCCTATCAATGTGATATAGTGAGGTGCAGTTTTAGTGAGTTATTACTGTGTATAGTAGTGTGTAAATCTTAAAGGAAAATATAATGGCATTTGCTCATATTTTCACATTGTTTGAATTCAACTGTCTTGAATGTGAAGAACACAGACAAAAATGCATTTAAAAAAATCTTTGTTAACACAATGTTATAACAGTCATGGAGGTTACATCTTTTTTAAGATACTACAAGGAACTTTATGGTTAGAATGATAGTGTTTCCAGAAACCAGAGTCCCTTTAGAAAACCTACTGCAGCAGGTCTGACGGTCTGTGGAGCTCAGTCCTTCTGACTGCAGGTCAAAGGCGGCAGCAAAGCTGGATCTGGGTCTGTGTGCAGCGGGCTGGCCCCCTGCAGTCTGAGCTGACGGATTATCTGGTGAACCTGCATGATTTCATCTCATTTTGCACGGAATCTGCCCTGGTGGCACAGATGACAAGCATTGAGTATAACTATTAGTGCTGTCAAACGATTAAAATATTTAATCGCGATTAATCGCATTTATGTCATAGTTAACTCGCGATTAATCGCAATTTTTTTTTTTTTGCATTTTAATGCTCTTAACATGAAAAAGTGGATTGGCTTGCTTTATTTTATTGAAAAACAACTGCCAAACAGGGCGGTACAAAATAAAATTACTGCACATTTCAGGTAAACAAGGGTTTACAAAATAAAATTATAGAGTGCACCAGGCATGAAAACGAGTCAGGGGTGAAAAAGGTGAGAAGGATATTACCCCTCTAGGGGGGTCCGGGGGCATGCTCCCCCGTAAGAAAAATTTAAATATTCCATATTTTAAAGCATCAATCTGATGCATTTTGAGATGCTTTTTTTGCCAACCTGGGGAGAGCTGGAGAAATTTAACTTCAGCCATGAGTCAAAAATTATTATGGCCTCCTTACTAATTATTATGAAAGCCATTTCATGCCAGCCTGTCACTGGTCTAACATTTACAGTATATGAGGCACAATGTGGTAAGGGAGAGCATGGCTGCCTTTGTTAGCATAATTCATATCTTTGATGCAGAGAATGCATCTGGCGAATCCCTGCCTGTTGATTTTGGAGAATACATCTCCTAGATGAAAGGACACCTCTTGCCCTTTTATTGAGACCTTGCTTCCAGTTTTAGCCACGACCAGTTCCAGCTGCATTTCAATCCAGCTGTTTAACAATGGCTGCATCCTTCTCCCCTAACACACTCATTCTGGAAAAATAATGTTTGTATTAGTGTTAACTTCTAGTTTAGCCTTATTCAGACCTGCCAACCTTGATATATAACCTATATATTGATAAGTCATTAAATACTCGTCATGCATTATATTGCATTGCATATAATGTGTGCTGGTCAATTAGTCTAAAATTAATTTTAGACACATTTTTACCAGCGTACTTTGACCTCAAAATGCGTATCCGCTACGCAAATTGCGTACAGGTTGGCAGGTCTGCTTATTGATAGAACGGTGGACCACTTTACCTTCTGCCTTGTCAGTCCCCTCACCTCAAAATCTACCTCCTCAAAAACGGTAGCATTAGCTAATAATTTTCCACCGGAGCTTTAGCTAGCTGGCTAACGTTGCGTTCTCTCCTGTTGTGTTCAATGTGTTCACTCGCGCTCCCTTCTGGCACGCGCACCTGTTCGCAGTTCACTGAATATCATTCATTTTGCCGTATCGCGCTCACCATTCATTCATTTCAAACCGTAACGTTAGCCTAGCTTCCAAGCCCGAACGGCGTGCCTATTGTTTTGTTTCCGGTTGAGCTACATCCGGCGTGGTGCTCGCGAAAAAAAAAAATTGAAAAATTAAAATGCGTTAACGCCGTTAATAAAATTGACGGCGTTAAAATTGGTTTGCGTTAACGCCGTTAATAACGCGCTAATATGACAGCACTAATAACCAGAGGTGGGACCAAGTCATTTTTTTGCAAGTCCCAAGTAAGTCTCAAGTCTTTGCCCTCAAGTCCCGAGTCAAGTCCCAAGTCAAGACAGGCAAGTCCCGAGTCAAGTCCAAAGTCAAGACTGACAAGTCTCAAGTCAAGTCCAAGTCCTGCAGTTTGAGTTTCGAGTCCTTTCGAGTCCTTTTGATCACAGAGTAATAATATATTTACACAGATCATGTATGCTTTTAAAATCTGTATTTATTTATTATAAGTACAAGTATAACTTGTATAAGTGCAATTGAATTGTGCTGACATTGCACGTCAAAAACCAGTCATTTTTAACATTTAACTCATATTTTGAAAGAATATTCTTCATTTTAAACCACTCCTTTACAGAATGAACACATTTGAAAAAACAAGTGCAACTGTAATTATTTGTACAAAAGTGCTAACATTGTATTTTGCATTTTAACTAGTTCCACAGCAGTTTCTGTCCTGTATTTATCTCATCTCATTTATCTCACCTCATATTGTCTGTGTGTGTGTGTACATGTGAGAAACGTAACAAATACATGAACATAACAATGAACAGGGTTGTGCTTTTTATATGTCAGGGCCCTATGCTGCATTGCATTTGCAAAAGACCAAATTGGCCAAAAGTCTGTCAGTCATTTGTGCACGATGGGGACGTAGTATGATTCCACCATGGCTGAAAACTCGCTCCACTGGAGCACTGGAGGCAGGCACTGCCAGGACTCTGATGGCCACTCGGAACAGTGAAGGAAGAGTCTTCATGTTCAATGCCCAGAACAAAAGCGCGTTCTGTCCTTCGGCTATGTCAAGGTAGTGACTTAGCTGTAGTGGTCCCAACATCCTTCTTCTGCCTCTTATGGTATGCAGCAAACAGCCCGTCTCCTTCTCTAAGGTCCTCTTGCTCTTCTTCATCAACAAGAGGCACAGGTTGCTCAGTCTCTGCAGCATCATGCAAGATCAATTCTGGCAAAACATGTAAAAACAATAGCATAAACAAAAGAGCCCTTAGTACCATTTGTGTTGGTGATGCAGTGTGTTAGACTGCAATACTTAATTATTGTTGCAGTCAATTATATTAGATTATGTGGGAAAATGGTACACGACTCAGTAACATTTACCTTTAACACGTTGTACCACCTCTGTCTTGACGTCACGACTGACCAGGACATGGGGCTCCACCCACAACAGAGAAAAGGCTGGATCCAAGGCAGCTGCTTTGAGGTAGACTGGATCTGAAAAGGGGGCAGTGATCCCATCTTGTGTCCTGGCCATTTTCATGTTGATGAAGATTCCAAGAAATCTTTTGTTCAGGGATGCCTGGAGACTTCTGACCAGGCCACTCAGGAACAAGACTTGAGGCTTCATCTTCTCAAGGTGGTGGTTGAGGGACAAGATGGATGGAACAACAGCACTGATTGTGATGACCTTCTCCCCCTGTGTCAAATCAGTCGCTTCTCCAAATGGCTTCAAGATGTCCACCAACTCCTTTAGCAGATTCCACTCCCGTGCTGTGAATGACAACTCCCTGTGCCCAGCCTTTTCTAGAACAGCACCAAGCTTTAGATGATTGCACTGGAGAACTGCCTTCACTTGCCTCAGTGTTGAGTTCCATCTTGTGTTGACTGCAGCAGGGATGGCTTTCTGTTCCCCAAATTCAGCATCAAACACATCTTTGAATGTTGTGCTTGTGTGCAGCAGTGAGCTGAGTTTTGATAACTTTGAAAGAGAAGGAGATGCCACTTTTGTTTCTTTCAAACCATCTCCCACCACCAGCTGAAGAGTGTGCGCAAAACACTGCAAGCGCTGTTTCTTCGCCATAGCAACATCTACTGTTTGCTGATCTTCCAGGGTTAAGTCACACCAGAGCTCAGGGTCATCAAGATGATCTCCGTCATCGTCATCCTCTTGTTCACTAGGGAAGCACACAGTGAATGCTTTTCGCATATTAGCAGCACTAATATATTATGTCACTAATAATGTAGTCCAGTTTATCTTTAATGTTGTATTCATCACATATTGCCTCAAATTGGTCACAGATTCTTTCAGCTGTGTGTGAGCCTTTGAAGCACTCACAGGCCAAGAGATTGGACTTTAGCTGTATCCTCTCCAGTGTTTCCCCTAGGTTTACAGCTTGAGGGGGGGGGGGGGCACGGCGGCGGCGACGACACCAACACAAACACTTAAAGTAGTGGTTCTCAAACTTTTTCTGTAAATAACTTCATTTTGTGACTCCATCTGTGCTTTTAGAAATAACAGAATAAAGAAAATTGCAATCACCTTCAAGTAAATCAGATTGCTCCATCGGACATTTTTTTTATTTTTAAATTGCAATCACTTAGAACAATGAAAATAAAGTTATATCTGTGCAAAAAAATAACTAATATTTAGTTACTACTAAATAGCTCATTGTGGAAAACAATAAGCTATTTTTTGTTTGCCAAACAAAACAGAATGAGTGCAGATATGTGAGCATCAGGTTACATCAGTATTAGTGGAGCAGTGAGCCTCTACACATCTTTTATAAACGGGGTTGTAGATTTGATGCAATACATGGTCAACGTTGATCTGAGATCTGTTTTCTGTTTTGAGACGCAGCAGCAAAAGGACGTCACGGAGACTTCTGGCAAAGAGCCAAAAATCGACGAGTCGCTATGCGCATGCGCAAGCGTAACCTGTTAACGGCATAACGTAAACATTTACCCGAAAGTACAGGCTTTTCTCCATGTATTTATTAATGACTTAGTTTTATGTCCGTGTACTTTGTACTTTTGTAATATGTGAAGGCAGCAGCTCATTGTTGGTACAAGACCTGGAGCTGCTCCGGGTTCAGAGAGCTGCTCCAGGTGAAAGAGAGCTGCGTCGGTGTTCCTCACATGAGAGCTGCTGTTGCCATCTTCACCCTGGGAGCGTTTAAAACGCATATATAGGTCTGTTTTTCACGCGACATATTTTTCGACGCTCTCTGTCCGCTGCTGTGTGCTGAGCGCTCACCTGTCTGTGCGCTTCAGGGCGGAACTCCGCTGTGTGACGCAGAGCAAAGGAGAAGTGTTAACGCGACCATGTAGAGACCGAAATGACAAGCTGTGTGTAGATAAGATCAATAAAATACGGCCGTTTAGTTTGTTTAATAACAGAACAAGGTGTAGACCGGTTCTATATGAAAGAGAAACTTAAATGACGACTTGTGATCTGGCGCTGTCGAGAAAATTACAGGGGGGCGGAGGGTTTTTTCAGGGGGGCGCCCCGCCCCCCTATTCTAACGGTGGGGGAAACACTGCTCTCTGCCTCTTTCTCTATCCAGTGCACAGTGACACCAAGGAATCCCCTCATCTTTCGGTCAGACCAAATGTCCACAGTGACTGAAACATGTTCAGTGTTGCTCAATTGAGTTTTTAATTTTGAACGTTTCTCTTCAGCAAGGTTCTCTGTTTTTGATGTCAGTGTTCTGCGACATACTGGGCTATACTTGCTGTCAAGCACTGTCAGAAAGTGCCGAAAACTCTTGTTTTCCACAATAGACAGGGGCAAGTTGCAATCAATAATCAAGTCGGACATTATTGCATTGGTGATAGCTTTCTGCTTTGGATGGCTCATGCTGTAATGCCCTACACAATTGTCCAGGAATTGCGAAATTGAGGGCTGCTGTGGTTCATTTGGGATGCTTTCGTTCATCTGGTATTCTTCAAATCTGTAAGAGGTAAGCATAATAAAACGGATGTCAGAAAATCCCTTATAGCCACAAATGAATTGTATTGAAACTACTCTTTATTACTCATATTATTAATATCAATCTTAACATTGTGTTAATATAAATTGTATTGTGTGTGTGTGTGTGTGGTAAACATCACGTTAGAGTTGCTGCTGTAGCAGATTACAGCACTGGTCATGTATTTTAAAATTTATTTCGGGATTTGTGAAGTTGGGTTGTATGAGGGACTATACACAGAAGATGGCGGTCAACGCACACCCATTACAGAGAAGCAGACAGGGGTCAGCAGGTAAACGTATTTAAGCCACCTAAAAGAGGCAAACCTAATAAAATCAATGTCAGTTTAAGTGTACGCCATATAAAGAATATTTTCATTGCTTTACCTTGCCGTCACGACGTGCACAAGCCACCATTTCAGAAAGTGCTGCAACTTTAAACACAAACTAGCAGCAAGCTAGCGTTAGCTCCCGAGAAAAAGCTATTTTCTATTTATACATGCTGCTTCTACCGGGGCGAAACACACACACAGAAGCTAGCGTTAGCTTGCTGCTGCTACCTGCCGCCTAAAATATGCGTTGCTGCTGATCGCCGTCTACTGTGTGTGATACACTGACTAACGTTATGTATAAGTACCTCATACAACCCTGCTTTAAAAAAAAAATCACTTAACAAAAGTATGAATAAGGGAGTGAACTCGCAGTGGACGCAGTAGATTACCGTGTGTGCAATGTAACGTTAACAGTGAATTTACAGCCTCGCAACAAAGAAAAGTAAGCTTTCATTCAAAACTTACCGTTCTCTGTGCAACTTCAAATGTCGAACGAAGTTGGAAGTTGTTGCGTCTCCGTCTGAAATCTTCGACCCGCATGTTTTGCAGACTGCACTTCGTTTTTTGTTGACCACCTCGTAGTTTTTATACCCGAACGAAACTATCTTTGGTATAATTTTTTCCCTAAAGCCTAATTCATGCTTCTCCGTCAGGTCGATGGCGTACCTACGGCGTACCTTACGCGTCGACGCAGACCCCTACGCCGTAGCCTGACGCGCACCGCAACGCTGTGATTGGTCCGCAATTCATTGATCTAATTTGATTGGATGTTGTGCCGACAGCACGTACACACACACACACAGATGCACACATACACAATGAAAGATACAGAGCGTTCCTTAATAACATACTTTTTAATATTTGGGTTTTGGGGAAAGGAGCAAGTCTTATCAAGTCAAAAGGCTCAAGTCCAAGTGAAGTCACGAGTCATTGATGTTTAAGTCCAAGTCGAGTTGCAAGTCTCTTTACATTTTGTCAAGTCGAGTCTAGTCATCAAATTCATGACTCGAGTCTGACTCGAGTCCAAGTCATGTGACTCGAGTCCACACCTCTGCTAATAACTATATAGCCAATCTTCTCGATGAAGGTCTTGTTCACTTATGGAGGTCATATAGAGAGGCATCTTTGTTAAATTGAGACTATTTCATAGCATGTTAATGTGATGCAGAATAATACTATCTTCCTTAACTTAATGTCGCAATGTCATTTCAGCTTGACGAAGAGGATCCATCCCCACTGGACAAATCACCCCAGTTGCCTAGCAATTTTCTGTAATCTGTTTCAGGCTACCTCGCCAATACATTGGATGAAGAGCAGACCAGCATTACACCCCTTTCATGGGGCTAACATACAGCCATGTGCACCCGCTCCATCATCTGCCTCTTCAAGCCTCAGGGCCCTGATGGTTACTACCATCCAGAGTGAAATCCTTCTTTGCCTTGATGGCATTGCTAGAGAGCTGCTCTGCTTGGTGTTGATGATGAGGACACAAGATAGAGGCAGATTGTCGCTGACACCTTGAAAAAGTTTCCCAGAAAGGAGAAATCTTTGGCCAAATTTAAAATCCACCAAATCCTCTTTGAGATTGAGCAGAGCCCTGCAAAACAGCAGAGAGAGCCAGAAGGACGGATAAGTGGTGTAACAGGCACTGAGTAGTTTCACTCATTCTCCCTTATGTGTACACACACACACGCTCAGGGTGTGTGTAGTTTGTGTATACATACACTTTAAACAAGTTATATATATATATATATATATATATATATATATATATATATATATATATATATATATATATATATATATATATATATTCATTTTACATTGTATGTGAACAATTCCCCATCAGCTGCAGACAAAGTTTGTTAAATCTATAAACTTCAAATCTATAAAAATTTATGTAATTTTTTCTTGAACAACACCATTCTGAGCCAAAATATATTAAAATATGTAACACTTTAATTTAATTGCTCAGACAGATGATAAAATATTTGATAAATTAATCTGATTGACAAATTTATCGTTTTGACTCTTGGATGGCAAATCTAGTGATATCTTTTGTTACTTTTAACAAGACAGGTTTCACGTCTTACACTTCCTCGTGGGGAGAGGAAGAAAGTGCAGAGATCAATGTGAATGCCCGTGGCAACCCTTGATGCCTTAACGTTGGACAGATGACCTGCATGAACAATAGTAGCTCCTATAGTTAAAGTAATTGGTGCCAGATCTTGATAGAGGTTTTATAGCTCCATGCTTTCCATCTACACTTCTGACACAACACAGTTCTAAATCTTTTAGGAGTCTTGGGCAATGTCAGCCCACTTTGAAGATGTTGGGGGAGAGATAAAATACTTTTCCAGGTCCGACTATAATGCATGGCACACTTCAGAGAAGATTCGGGACACAGTGGTGGACCCTAGTCTTTATTGTATTAAGAGGCCGCACATACCTCCACCTCATCTGGTTCTCTCTTTTTCTCCTTATTAATTCTAGGCAAGGGAGCTCCTCCTCATTGTAGCACTTTACTGTATTTGCAGAAAGCTAGGACCAGATACTAGGTTCGGCGGAGCAGTTTAAAACTAGTTAAAATCAGAAGTAACAGACCACAGACCAAGGAGTATGTTTGAACGGCTGATTGATTTATGTAGAAAATATAGACATACACATCTGTACCGTAACACGTTACCTTACAGATAAAGACAGTGGAATTGTGCAATTAAATCCCTTGAAAACATCCAAAATAAATACCAAAATCTCAGAAAATAAATATGTCTCTGTTTTATCTCACTTTGGTTTGATTTAAACCCATTTGAGATCAAGATAAATAATTCTACTTTAATTCCTTTAAGTTGTTATTTAGTTTCTCTTGTCTCTTTTAGTTGACTCAGTTCTAAGTTCTCATTCTATCATATTTTGACCTATTTAACCGTTTAGTCCTAACTTCTCATTAATTTACTTAACCAGTAAATTAAGTTCAGACTTTACAGTAAGACAATCCCATTTGCATTGCCAGTTTGGCACAAAATCAATGAAAAATAACAAACAACTTAATATAGAAACAAAATCCAAAACTCTCACACAATGGCATACAGTATATGATCATTAATGCAATTTCACAAGTAAATAGTCCTTTTGCAAAGTCTTTTGCTCTCCAAATTAATTCCACTGCGTTTTGCAGCAAAATATTGAAAGTCCCAGTCCTACCACGACTCAGGTGTGTGAATCAGTGTGTCCTTATCCAAGGAGTGTAGTTCCGTCTGGCAGAAGCAACGTTGTCCAACTCAATTTCTCTTCTATGGGTGGCTCGCCATCTTCTTTTCCCGGCTTCCGGTGTATAAACACCAAGCGATCATCTCAACTACAAAACCTGGCCTGTTGTACAACAGTGCCATAAACATACAGATATTTTAATCTTACATATTCAATCACAGAATGAAGTGCTTGAATAGAACTAGCACCTAAATACAGATTAACCATCTGAACCACACAAAATGGCGGCGCTGTTCACTGAACCATGCTAACAAGGCTAAACTTGAACATGCCTGCTGCATGTAGCTTCTCAGTTCACTTTGCACAGACAAATGCACAAACTACACGATATGAACTTATTCCCACCGTCTTAGTTTAGCTACGGGACATTTTGGCTCCACATTCGACTTAAGAAAACAATGAAATAGCATACTAATTTGACATGTGAAAAATACAGTTTTAACTCACCAAATCCTGATTCAAAACTCAATCGAACCTCTTCCAGCAACAGCAACAGGAAGATACAATCGTCCACGTACGGAACATTAAAGTTTACACTCTTCAAAAGTATTTATGAACTAATTAGCTTGTCTCTTTACTCGTTTGCGACCTCTCTTTCGCTCATCTCCCGCGATCTCGCTGTTTAGTCCCTCCCTCTCTCTCTCTCTCTTTCTCACACACCAGCAAGCGGCGCTGCAGAGACGTCGGGTGCTGTATTCCTTAAAGCAACAGTACACAAAGTAAACAGGTAAAACCAACAGTGTAAACCACTATTCTGAGAGTTATTGTTTAACCTTTTATTTGTTTACGGTTCTATTAACCTGGGTTACATCATCATCCGACTCTTCCATACATTTTGTTTTGTGTTTTTTGTGTGTGTTGTGTTTGGCCAAACCTACATGAAACTATTGAATCACGCCTGACAAATTTATCAATGACCGCCTGACAAACAATCTGTAAAAGGAAATGAAAAATGAAAAATAAAGTATTTTGGGGGGTTTTGTGTCAGAGAAAACTTCATATTACAAAAAGAGGGCAGCATTTCACTGCTACTACTCAGCCCATGCAATCAAATTTACACTCAAGAGTTATTGAAAAAGCCAACAACTAACTAATTAACAGCAGGGCAAGGATACACTAAATTAAATATGGTATACTAAATGGTTGGGATGGAGATAAAGCTTTCTTGCCAAGAGCCTCCTGTGTCTACTGTGCCACTAAAGGGGGCTGTTTGGTCCATGGATATTTTGATAGTTTGTTAACTGGATTAAATCAAAGTGGCAGAAACAAGAAAATGACTCATATTTTCCACTTTGCCGGGGAAAAAGCATGGAGCAGCTCAATCCACAGCGCCTTGTGGCACTCAATTCCTTCATCCTCTCATGTTGGACTGAGGGCAGACTGGATCCTAAAGTGACTCACTAGCCAGCTTGTTAACATGCTAATTCCAGTAGATATCTATGCAACACAATACACAGACATCTTAAAACCAATAGCTGCATTACTGTAGCAGTTTGAAGTTAAACTAGAAGTTGTTGTGGATAGTTTTGTCAGCTGTAGGTGTTAGGAAACTGCTGGGTGCATCTCCTCTGTAGACATTTTATTATTGAAATCCCCTGATACCTGCAAGGTCCATACAAATGCCGGTTTAAAGTATATTCTGCTATCAGCTCTGGATCAAGGTTTGTCATCCTCTCTTAGGTTCCTGTTCTGGTGGAGAGCACATTTGGACACCACAGTGACATTAACAAATATGGTGCACTCACACACAAAAGAGCAAGAGTGTTTCACAGAAAGGTCAATGCTACTTTGGCATTGGGAACTGGAGAGAAGAGGGCAGCAGCAAAACAAACAATGGATGCATCGGAAAAGGTTAAGAGAATATACGAACAAATATGTGATGGATTTCTTTTCTTTTAAAAAGTTAAACAAATTACATTTTCAAGTATTTTGTTGAAACTTGTGGGCTCATATAATCTGCTTTATGGATTTATTTATGACATTTATTCACTGTGTATGAATACAATTGTTACATACATTGTCCTCTCCAGAAAATTGACACCATAGTTTTGTGTTAAAACAGTTTGGTTCATTGCCTCTTATGTGCAGCTCCAAAGAATATTCAGATAATATTTGCTGATGGTTGGACATTTCAAAAGACACACCTCAAGACCAATATGCAAAGTAAAATTAATACATTATTGTAAAATAACCTACTCTGTCAGAAATATTATTCAAACAGTTGCTCACAAAAGGCTGTGGTATGTTGTGATTACATCACAGCTAAGGGTCGTTGTTTGGCCCTTAGCTGTGTATAAGAAATGGATGTGGTCAACGTGATGTCATCAGATGGTTTGTGAACGGTCTTGAAGCCTCAAGTTCAGCATTTTGGCCGTCACCATCTTAGTCTTTGGCTGTTGCCATCTTGGTTATTTAGAACCAGAAGTGACATGAGAAGTTGAAGCTAACTACAACCGAACATTGAATAAGACATTTCTATGTGACCAGAATGTTAATAACTAAAACCTACTGTGAAAGGCGTCAAGTTCTAATACGAAAACACGGACATCTCCATTAAAACTCAATTACAAGGTAGCCACACCCTAAAGCATACCCTGCTTTACTATCTATTTGACCATAAATGGGACCATACTTTACTATTACGTTATTTTACTATTTATTTGAAGAAGACTTGGAACTAGCAATTGAGACCATAAAGTTGTGTTACAGTGTTTACTAAGGTAATAAACATTGTGAGAAGTAGGGTTATTTTCTCATAGATGTCTATACAATCAGACTTTAGTTTGTAAAAAGAGGAGTTGCCCCCAGGTGGCCATTAGAAAGAACCTTTCTAATTCAAGGCACTTACGCATTGGCTTCACTTTACAGAACCTGTCTGTTCAGAACTCAGAAACTTTTACAGAGTTATTCTGTTTTACATGTGTGGATGACAGACAGAAGAATAAAGGTTAAGTGACAAAAACACAGGAGAAATGAGACATCGACTTTTGGCTTTGTTGCAAAAACAATGGCCTCGTACTTCATCTAAGTGTCGTCTTACAGCTGGGCTCATGCTAAAAGGTCTGCAGTAACGTTAGAGATGTGAAGTATAAGCGTCTGGAATATTGTCATTGTCAACTTCCGATGAAAGATTCTTTAATGATGTATCTTGTTCTCTGTAATTTAGAGTCCTCTACCATTAGTGGTTGACATGCCACATATTTTGTGCACTGTATTCTGCACATGCAAACTGTGAGCTGATTGTATAGTCTTGCAGTCGTCACAGACAACAGAGTCCACAGAAGACAGAAAGAGAGATCGAGAAGTCACTTTGTACAAACCACTCCATGCCCCAGGTTTGAATAAATGATAATTTAAGCAGCTGAACCTGATTAAAGCCATCTGCAGTTTTTTTCCCTCTCAGGTTCCTTACTCGGAAACCATTTAGCGTCCATAAATGAGACCCATATAATTAAAATCTGCAGGACTTTCAGAACATGCTGGCGGCTTTATTCTGCGACATCCTGTTCAAACTGCGGTCCTCGTGCTTGATATTAGACTATAATATCCTTATTGATTTGCTTTTGAGAAAACATTTATTTTTTGCTTTAATAGTCTGGAACAGTATCACCAAGCCAGACTGCAACCATATTTAATGCATGTAAGCTGCAATATTAATCAGCTGTACCATCATGTCGACAATTCAATCTGGAGATGTTATTCTGAGTTTTCTCTATGTACAGGGATGTATTCCATATTTCAGCCCGTTCTCATTCCCGAGGCGTCAAATACTGACTCTTTGTCACACGCCTCGGCATCTGATACTGATGCACAACGCACCCTTCAGCATCTGTATGAGAAGCCCCGAGCATTCAACTACATCCAATGTAAACCCTGTGGCGTCATTATGAGACATTCAGAGAAAGTGCTCCGGGAGTGTGATGACGCAGTATAAAGACAGAAAATATCCTCACAGGGTGGGTGGGTTAAACTATGTGAGATTTCAACCAGGAGACCAGTTTTTGTCTATCAAAGTGTTGTTAAGTTATTTAAAAGTTAGGTATTTTTCGTAGTAGCCATTGTTTACATTTGACTTAGTTCATAATAATCAGTCTATTATTACTAATCAGTCTCTCTTCAAACTCATTGCCGACAAATCTGGAATGATATTTAGGCTGCTTGGACGAAGACGGATGGAATTTGTGGCTGAAATTACATAAAAAGCTCCAGAAAAGGGGAGGAAATAAGTGTGTTCACCTGGGTGTCATATTTCCATCACCGCCAATCAGAGCTGGAGAAGATAGATACGTGTGACTACTGCAGAGTCACTAGTCCCAGGAATGAATGCCTATTGTAACCTTTAGCACTGAAGACAAAAGCCAGATGTTAGTTGGTTTCTTGTCCAGTGGGAAAGCGGCTTTTGAGTTTCCTCGTAAGACCTGTTCACAAAGTCAACATACTTCTTTATACTTAGAGGAAGTTGTACAATATTTTAAGCTCAGACGTCCATCAAACTGCGACTTTGGAACATCACTGCTAGATAAAATTCAGAATCAGAAAGCTAAATTTCTTTCTTAAGATATTCCTGGAGCTGTTTCCCCAGCACGTACAATATATTTATATTTACTTCCAGCTGTGAGCAGCTCTTCCTATTTCTTTTTGCTGTTGATGTATACTATGCTCCCACAATGCACAGTCAACCATAATGTAGTATGCATTCTTCCTGCTTTGAGTATACTTCATGTTGTCACCTGTGTAAACACACTGCCTGGCAAATTCAGAGCAAAGATGCTGACAAAAAGTTTTGCCGCCGAGTCCAATTTGCTCCTTTTTTCATCAATTTGCACCGAAACACGCTGTGTCTGATCAGGGCCTACTGTAGTATACGGTGGAAATACAAGTACCTCAACATTATACTTAAGTACAGTAAATGAGTAAATGTACTTTTCACCACTGCTTTTTAGAATATGGCTCAAGAGGGGCAGCAAAGTTCAAAAACTAAGAAAACCTTTTTGCAGAAGGCAAACATCTAAAGGTCACTTGGAACTCAGTCTGACATTTAGTTTGCGAACAACAGGAGTGTTTGTTGATCTCATCTCTTCAGTGCTCAACATGGTTAAAATAAACATCCTACATCTCAGTTCTTTTCTCTCATTGTCAGAATTCAGAATCTTTTTTGGAGGCGTTTGTCGTGGAGACATCATCCATGTATTGATTCAATGGCAGAGTATAATGTGTTCTATGATGGTTCAGTGGAGCAGTAATTAAATTGTTTGTGCCGTGAGCGCTGGGAAAATGGTTACATCTTGGAGACGGATGTTGTAAATAAGCACATGGAGGGAAATGACGTTCTTCGGGTTTCAATGGGGCAAGTTCCACGAGGAAATGAATGAATTACAGTAAGCATATCATCATAATTGCATTTGTGTTATTTCCCCTGAGCCCCTCGTTTGCCTCTGTCCTCCCAAAACACACCAATAAAGACGCTCATCACGGACAAGCAAAGACATCTGTCCTCATCACCTTTCTCTCTGTGCCTCAGTTTGTAAGCACTTTGATGAAGTCAATATCGGTTGTTATTGTGACTTGTTCTAGAACTGGCCTAGATATTCAGATTCTTTATATATCAGCAATACTACAGCGTGAAAATACTCCTAGATGTTAAGGTCTTGCACTCAAAAGTTTTATTCAGCATAATGTACAGAAGTATCAGCAGAAATAGTCCATCATTATGCGGAACAGTGTTACTGTAGTGGTATTACTGATGCATGAGGTGGAGTTAATTTTAACCATTTTATTCAAAGTTGGGTAGTTGTATAAATTGATCATAAAGGACAGTGGTGGTGCAACACTTTAAGCTCTTATTAAATTCCCCAAATCTGTCTTTGTTACCTTTTTCCACCAAAATTAGCAGGTATATGCTGTTTTTTTAACACTGAAAACCTGCTAAACTAATTAGCTCCTTTCCTAATGTCAGTAGATGAGTAGTAGATGTTTGTTCTTCTTTTCTGATGTGTCACATCCTTTCAACTGCATCTGTACTATTCATTTTTCAACCTAATACATATTCTGAAGCTACTGTTATTTGTGTGTGATGATGATGATGATAAGAAAGTGTATAGGCTACATTTTTTAATTGTCTTCTTTACTTGCATTCAGATATTTATATGGTCACTAAATATATCTGACTGCAAGTGAAGTCAAGACCGTGTGAGTTTTATTGTTCTATATCGTCTGTCGAACTACTGCTGTGCAGCAACTAAACCCTTTTGATTTGTCTAAATATTAACTCGTTGATGGTACTTGGTACCACTCTCTTGTAAATAACACTTTGAAAATAGTTTCAATTAATGGCTTTATGAATAGTTAATAACTAATGCTTTCAAGGCTAATTTACATAATAGCATTCGGGTTGCCAGGTTGTGATACATCTCTGTAATTAGTGAGCATCCTCCACCGGAAGGACAATTCACAATATGTTTGTTGTAGTTCATCAGGTGGACATGGAGCACTTAGACTTGCAGAGTATTTGGACCAGAGTCTGATCATTAACAAATTATTGATATTTATGACTCAAAGACTTGATGGGTCACTAATATTTACATTGACTATTGTTTTTAAGTGTGAAACCCACTAATATCAGCCACAAGGATTCTTCACAACCCCACAGCTCAAACATTGCTCTTGTCGATGGTTTACAATTAAGTGCTGAGATCTTAGAATAACAAAACTATTTCAACATTTTTCATCCATCCAACAGTTTTGTTCCTGACTTGTAATGAGCATCAACAATTTGAGATTCATCATCTTGTTTTTGAGAGGATCCTTTTGTCTTCCTCCCTCTTCATCAGATTCGTTCCACTGTGGCAGCTCAGTCCCATCATGGTCACGGCGGAGAAGCTGAATTAAAATGTGCTCATGCTTCACATCATACTGTCTGTCAGAACCTTTTAATGAACCAACACTGCCATCTGCTGGCACAGAGGTAAACGACCACCTGACACACAATCTCCACTCCTGTCACGCCCAGAGTTTGAATGTTTTCATTTTGTCTTACTCAGTTGTGTTATGGTTCATACCCTTTATCAGCCATAGTCCACCTCCACAGGTGCTTTCATTTTGCTTGATTTGATGTGTCCTCAGGACTCTGTGGGTCCTCCTCCCTCCTCTCAGCTGTGGTGCACCAGTTAGGGTGGAGCAACTTCCAATTATAGCCTTCTTATTAGAACTTTTTCCTTTATTTAACCAGACATATTTGAGATTAACATTGAGATTCAAAATCTCTTTTTCATGGGAGTCTTGGCCACAATGTATGAGCACTGTTCAGTAACAGGATATTCAGCAGTCAAATAGTCCTTAGTCCTTTTTTTATAATCCCAATGCGCATTAAATAATCTAGTTCAGGGTGACGCTGTAGTTCACAGTAGGATGAGGGTGCAAAAACATTAAGAACACTTTCACCAAAGGGTTTGAGGAATGCCGTACACAAGTTGTCCGTGTGACTGACGGTTGCAGCTACACTAATAGTCAGTAGAAAATATATATCATCACATTTTAAATTGGCTAATATTTTAGCAAGGGTTTGCCTATTTACACATCCAGCATTATCATTTATTATGAGTCTACTATCTTTTTTTTTTAAAACAACTGCCTGCTGCAGCCAAAAAAATTATCCCATGACAGCAGTGAAAGAAAACAGAACAGTGAAGATGACAGCTAAATAATGAGTTGAAACTCATTGAGCGCCACATAAAGCAGAAGGGAGCTGCAGATTCAGTCAATAATTCTCTGGAGGTTTATCACTACAAGTATTATTTGATATATTGTTATTATTAAACAAATATTAATAATATTAATTAAAATATTGATTATAGCCTTGTAGAATTTATAGTTTAGCTGCTTTAAAAAGTGGCTATTTCATTTTCACTTTCCAGTTGAAAACCCGACATCAATGGTCTTCATTTCAGATGTTTTTTAAATTTTAAATTTTGTTTTGAGAAGATCATTTCAGAGATATCATCCATGTGAAGCAGACATTTTATTAAATTAATTCCAAAATACCATCTCTCAAAAGTCTGTTCTGGGTACTCTTCTTTGCATAGTAGATGATAAACATCACTCCAGTGACGAAGGTGCATGGCAGACTCAAACTGATCAGCACCTGTGTGTTCAGGCAGAACAAATTAACTGCTGGTGAGAGGGATCAATATGTTGGCATCATCCATGACATTAACATTTATTGAGTTTAATTTGAATCATTGATTTGAGTTTTTAATCTGGTGGCTACGTAAAATGTTTTTGTAACAGCCATTTACACAACAATATGTCATTATGTACGTTTCATAGACTAAACTGTTAAGCAAGTAACCAAACAGTACTATGTTAAGAAGATCCTTCTTGTGGTAATGCTGGTCTGGCACGGTCTCATTGTGCTGGTTTCCAGTGACGTCCCACTGGGCCAGAGAGCTTTCGTAGTCCAGATTGAGAAACCCGACAGGCAAAACCCGGATCCCCCAATAAGCCCTTTTCACTCTGCGTAAGGTGACATCCTGGACAACACAGCGATAAGTACCTGAAAATTAGATGATTGGTAGCACTTCATTTTATAAGGAGAATTTGAAAGTGCACCCATGACTTTCTGTGTGTTTGTCTGTGTAGAAATGTCAGCGCTGCTCCTACGATGTCATTGTGAAGATGTTTATTTTTTAGGAATAGCTTCATTGCAGGTTATCATTGGCACATAAAAGCAATATTATCTTTCCATTTTTCTCACAATAACTTAATGGCGTCGTGAACAAATTATTTTATTCAAGTCAACCCGCGAGTATAGTTCAAAAGGAAGACTCATGTTGAGAAAGCGTGCAAATCAAGACAGCAAAAAAAGTATAAACAAATAAGTTGACATAGCTACTGGCCCAACCCAAGCTCACCAGGAAAAGGAGTTCTGAACTTCAGTCTTTGTGAACGCATGTGTGTTTACCTGCGTCCTCCTCCCTGATGGGGTCCAGAATCACTCGATCCAGCAGAGGAGCATCCCAGCGAATAAACAGAGAGTCATCAGAGGAAATTATTCCTCGGGCGTAACGCCATGACACCCTGAGCCATGAAGGAAAACATCACACTAAGCACTGCCCTCCATCAAACAGCTGTTACAGTGACAGATTGTTCTCCCTCTTAAAGATGAAACACTCTACCTTGAGAAAACAATGGATCATTGAATTAACGCGCCAGCTTTAAATGGCAGAATGCAACTTTTTAACAATTGTAAATAAAGGTCCTCCATCTGTGTTTGTAGCCTTGTTGGACTATTAAAGTATGCATTTGACCAAGGCCAAACTTGATGGTCTTGGGCCCCCGGGACAGTCGCCTACATTGGCCAGTTCGTAATCCAACATTGCCACAATCTCAATGTATTTGGTTGTCATCATAAGGACACAAATCGCTACCTCACAAAAGGACACAAATCCTTACCTCCAGGAGAACCTCCCCATTGCCTCCATTACTTCTCCCAGACAGTCAATCTCCAATCGCTCTCCTGAAGTCACAGTCATGGTCCTGAGTCCACAC
This sequence comes from Myoxocephalus aenaeus, assembly GCA_038501785.1. NCBI lineage: Eukaryota > Metazoa > Chordata > Actinopteri > Perciformes > Cottidae > Myoxocephalus > Myoxocephalus aenaeus. The sequence continues at coordinate 3,856,464 of JBAMJR010000039.1, read as the reverse complement.
TGCCACGACTCCAGACACTTTACCTTACGAACATGGCAAACCTCCGACACCTGCCATTAATCCCACACGCAGATGACAATAATTAGATCGAATCAGAGTTAAGCAAAAGGTTTAAAATGAGTAAATCCAGATTTAAAGAAATTAAGCAGAGCTCTGCACAAATAAAAACTAATCTCTGTTTATTAAATCAAACAGTCTGTCTGTCAGGCCGGTCACTGACTGAGCTGAAGGAGCTTCTGGTGAACCTGCCTGATTTTTTCTCATGCAACCCGGTGGCACGTTGACAAGCATTAAAGAATCAGCAGTCTTCTGGTTGATCGTGTTCTTTACTTATTATGAAGGTCATACAGAGATACCAGTAATACATTGAGGCTGTTTCATAATCAGATACAAGTTCCTCAGTGTAACTATAAAGAGAGGTTTAAATGTATTAATCTTAATTTTGAGCAGGTTTTGACTTTTGTAGCAACATGACAGGTTTAAACATGAATCCTTGTTAGTGCAACCCAACCCTGGTGTTAGATGTTCAAGAAATCTCTCTCATACCTCTGTTCCATCTTTACTTGTCACTTCCTCCGTGGCTGTCTCGCCATCTTTCAATAAACAAAGGGTTTGAGTTTTAATTCCCAGCCCACAGGTGGCGCTGCAGGGAGAGCTGTCAACAATGACCTCCACCGGCATGCTTTCCACCTCCTCCAGGGCAACTGAAGTCAGGCGATGGAGGAACAGGAGGAGGAGGAGGAGGAGGAGGAGGAAATGAAACCTGACAGTCTCATGTTGCATTTTGCTGTTTGATGGTAAATCTGTGGAAAATAAAAATATATTTAGTTTTCCACTCAATATGTTATTAAGAAGAAGAAGAAGAACGATGACGATGATGAAAAAGAAGTCGCAGTCGAGAAGTTTGTTGATTTGTTTAATTAAGTTTAAGGCTGTGTCCGAATTTGTTTGTTTCTTTTTAGGCTTATATGATTTTATCACATTAAATCAATATCATGTATCAAAGCATGTTCTCTAATACCAGTCAAAAGTTTGGACACACCCGCCACAAGAGCTTGATCCACTACAGCCTTGTTCCGCTCTAAGCCAATACAGGATGGCTGAGACAACTGCTCTGTATTTTTTTACTGTATTTGTCTGTATTTGTCATGCTTTTAGGTTGTGGAAAATTCTCTTCACAAATATATGTGATTTTGTATAAAAGGGTTTGTAAAAAAAAGTTGTGTTTTGTACATGCAGAACAAAATGCTGTACAACGGTTAGACAAGACTGACAATCGAAAGGGTATGAAGAGAAAAGCATCCCTCTGAGCAACAGTTGGATAAGAATAGAAGGAATGACCAGTTAGTGTTAAATGAACTGGAAGCTTAGCATAAAAAAGTGTGGCTTTTAAAAGGAATAAGTTCCTGTTAATGTGTCAAGTGCACAAAGGTGCCTGTAAAAAGATGGAATATTAACAGGTGTGTTTATATTTAGAGCTATTCTTAAAACATCACAATAGAAATAGAAGGTTAGTAAAGGGTTAGCAGTATTGGAATTGGATCAATGAATATCATATGGAGAAGATATGGACAAACAAATCACAGTGTAAAATATTCAATCCCACCACTGAGTAAAATGCAGAGGGCCCAAAATATTTAGAGCCCAAACGCACCGTTGTGTTTCAAGAATGAGCTTGGGTCATTTATGCAAATTGAAAAATAGTCATCATTGAAGGAAAGAAAAAACATCAACATATCAGGTGTGTCCAAACTTTTGACTGCCACTGACTGAATGATGTATCTACAATTAAATGACTTTAACCATGGAAGACTCAATGAAACTTAACATATGATATGTTAAAACTGGAGCGGACAGCTGTGAGAAAATCAGTCCAAAACGTTGCTGCTCTGCACAACACACTGCACCTTGAATGATTCTTTGCTGCCTCGGTGTTCAAAGGTCCAGCTGGCGCTGTTGTCAAAGTTAGATCACCTTCTTTGTAAAACTGAAGTCAAAAAATGACAAAATGATTGATCCAAACTGTGGCATCTGCTGGTTCTTATTATCAGATTTATTTTTGAACTGAATATTGTGTCATGACAGCCAGAGTTCCGGGCAGCAGGTTCCCTCCTTCTGTGGGTCCAAATGTTGAAATATAAAGATTTGTAAATATAACACAACAGTATTAAGTAGCCATAATTTAATTTACATCAAACTTATTGTTGGATTTGATTTTTGACAGATAATTTTTTCCGTAGACCGAACCAGTGAAAAGTGTTTTTGTCAGCTGTCAGACAGAAATCAGAGAACAACCATTCAGCCATGCAGTAGCCTTCAGTTCATTGATTACTTTGTAAGTTTAGAAATTAATCAATCAGATGTTCTTTTGATGGTAAACCATCTTTATATAATTCACATTATTAATACAGAATATTATACAATGTCATGGATATTTATATAAAATTATTTGCTTTTTAATTAATTGATATTCTGTTTATAAATTAGTTATTTAATAATACCGTTTATAACATTACATTACTGGCTTCCTGTAAGATCGAGAATCATATTTAAAATCCTTCTCCTCACCTACAAAGCCTTAACTGGTGATGCACCATCATATCTTAAGGAGCTTATAGTGCCATATTATCCCACTAGAGCGTTATGCTCACTGAATGCAGGGTTACATGTGGTTCCCAGAGTCTTAAAAAGTAGGTTGGGGGCCAGAGCTTTCAGTTACCAAGCTCCTCTTCTGTGGAATCAGCTTCCACTTTCAGTCCGGGGGGCAGGCACGGTCACCTCATTTAAGAGTAGACTTAAGACTTTCCTCTTTGATAGCGCTTATACTTAGGGCTGTTTCAGGCTTACATTTAGGGCTGGCTTAAGTTTTCCCTGGTCCAGCCCCTAGATATGCTGCTATAGGCTTAGACTGCTGGGGGACATCTTAGGATACACTGAGCTCCTCTTCTCTTCCTCTTTCGCTCCTCCTCTCCTCTTCTCCTCTTCTTTCTCTCCTTCTGGATAAACTATTGTCTCTTCAATGCACATTACTAACTCTACTTTCTTTTTCCATGGATTCATGGCTGCCTGGAACCGGTCCTGCCTGCTGCCATGGCCCTGCTGATGCCCCCCTCCCTCCTCTCTACCGCCTTCTGCTTCATGGATCGTAGTTATCTGGATCATTGACCATGCCTACTACTCATTATATGAATAATTTCTGTCATATTCATTGAATGTGCTGTAACTCCGCTACGCTATTCATTCTGGCCACATGACATCTATTGCTTCTGTCCATCCGGGGAGAGGGATCCTCCTCTGTTGCTTTCCCTCAGGTTTCTTCCCCTTTTCCCTGTGAAAGGGTTTTTACTATCTTTATTGGGGGAGTTTTTCCTGATCCGATGTGAGGTCCCGGGACAGGGATGTTATGTGTACAGATTGTAAAGCCCTCCGAGGCAAACTTGTATTTGTGATGTTGGGCTATATAAAATAAACTGAATTGAATTGAATTACATTTAGCTGACGCTTTTATCCAAAGCGATTTACAATAAGTGCATTCAACCATGAGTAAAAACTCAGAACAACAAGAATCAAGAAAGTACAATTTCTTCAAGAAAGCCAATCTACAAAGTGCTATAAGTAAGTGCCATGTGCTACTAAAGTGCTACTTTCTTTATTCAAGGTATAGTATGACTATCCATCCATTATCTTTAACCACTATCTTTAATTGGGTGAAGGCAGGGTTCAACCTGGACATGTCGCTAGATTATCGCAGCGCTGACAGAGAGACATTCACACTTACGGGCACACATTGAGTCATCAATCAAACTAAACTGCATGTCTTTAGACTGTGGGAGGAAGCCGGAGAACTGGCACGATTATGAAAAAGGTTTGTATCGTTTTTAAAGTTATTTAAAATGTTTGAGGGAAATGGCCATCATATAAATATCTCACATTAAGCTTTGATTAAACTGATTGACGCATTGGGATTTTCAGCCTCACTTGTGACTGTTGAGGTGAAAGACATCCGACTCTTCTCCTCTCCCTGACTACATTATTATTCCGATCACGAATGGAAAAACTCTTTCGAATACATGTTGATCAGACCTACACACAAGACAGAGTTCCGCTATTTTCAACTCAATGGTGAATCAGAAAACATGAAACTCGAAACACAAGTCATGAATTTGTGAGTGGAAGTCTGAAAGCAGAAAATTGAGAGATCTGAACACCACTGCAGAGGTGAGGCATAAACACAACCTAATGCTTTATCATGGAACTCAGAATCAGTAATCTTGTATTGGCGAAATGTTGGTGTTATTTATTTATTTATTTTTGAATAATTGGCACACACTTGCATGACATAGCTATGTCCAGCCTTGCTCTCAGGTCCAACGAAGGACCGGCTTTCACAGTCCATGGCTCCTTCTTCTGGAAAACGTTTTTCTGGTCCAAGCAAAGATTATAGTACATTTAGCATTTCATCAATGGGTTGGGTCTGTCAATAAGAGTTATTGTTAAACCCTGAGTGGCACTGCAACTGATACTGGGAAAAGGACCAAGACATGACAATACCCAAACAGGAAAAACACACTCAAATTCAGAGGAAGATGACTCAGCTCATGACTCATGACTTGTGATTTATGTTCGGTAGTCAGTGGCCTAGTTGGCAGACAAGTACAACTCAGAATGTGGTCAACACCACATGTCTCGCAAAAACATAGATGCACAAGATGACAGAAATGTAGATGGTAAAGTGGAGGCAGAATGGGAGAGAAGAGGAGGAGGATGAATAAGTGTGATGGAGGAAGACACAGAATAGGAGATGTCATGAGAACAAGAATAAAGAGGAGGATGAGGAGAGGCAGGTTGGCTCACTAGGAACTACATCCATATTGGACATGAGTTACGTCCAATGCCAACGTTCAGTGCAAATGCAGGAAGCAGTGTGTTGTTTCTGCTATAAAGGTGTAAATAAGCGCGTGGATCGACAAGTAGCGTGTCTGACTTTCATGCCGGGGATCCGGAGTTCAAATTCAGTTAATGTTTGCCTTGCGATTAATTGTGTCCACCATCCTTCCCTAACCGAAGCTGGTGCAGGTGGAGGAACTGGCATAAAGAGCTAAAAGGAGATTACATCACTGAAGGGAAGAAGCATTGTTGTAATGAACTGTGTGTAGTTCTAGTCCCAGTGTTTGAATTGCAGCCTAAAATCCAAGAAGCGTCTCTTCAAGGCAATGCCAGAGCAACCCATGACTTTACTAGCAAAATGTCATACAAACTTCTCAAGTTTTAGGCAGAATAATGGCATTAATATGTCCCAAAAAAATTATCTTAGAAGCATAGCCCTTCCCATCAGTATATGAATGGGTGAATGATGACATGTAGTGTTAAATCGCTTTGAGTGGTCGGAAGACTATAAAAGCACCGTACAAGTCCATTTACCATCCATAGCTCCTACTCCACTATTGTCATATTTGTGTCATATTTCTTGAAGAAATTGTACTTTCTTGATTCTTGTTGTTCTGAGTTTGTACACTTATTGTAAGTCGCTTTGGATAAAAACATCAGCTAAATGAGATGTAATGTAAAATGTAATATTTCCAACAATGACGTGCAAGAGAACAATGTGGAAGAGGAACTGTTCTAGTTTCCTGTTTCATGAAGGCGTGTTTTATGACGATGATCTATTTTTGGCGTTTGACAACTTCCTTTACTGAAACCAAAAGTAGTCGACCTGAGCGCCGTGCTTCACAGAGAAAAGGAAAGTCTGCTGCTTATGGTTAGGAAAACGTATTCTAGGTATAGAGTTGACACAGTAAAGAGAAATGGATTTATTGTAATACAAATTTGGGGGTTTAGAGGCAGGGAAGTTTATATTTTTAGTGGATACATTGAGTTCAGAAGGACTAAAGGGAATTATAATGTTAACGGTCAAACACTGCAAAGAAAGGCTCAGGTAAAGCAAAGTCCAGGTGGGTTATGTAGTATTTGTTTAGGTGCAGAAAAATAACTAATTTCCTGAAATTGAACTTTGAGCTGTTGGCACATGATGTTGTCTGACAGAGGACAGCGATGAACGAGCACCTGCTGAAAATACTGATTGTTGGCGATGGAAATGTTGGGAAATCCTCCTTTGTGCATCGCTACGTCAACGGACAATTCAACAAGACGTACAAGATGACAATGGGAGGTGCGGCTGCTTTGGTTTCTCTGTGTTCTGTAGTAGAACGTGACTGTACAGTATGTGTGTGTGTGTGTGTGTGTGTGTGTGTGTGTGTGTGTGTGTGTGTGTGTGTGTGTGTGTGTGTGTGTGTGTGTGTGTGTGAGAGAATATTGAATTATTGGTAAAAGCTTTGTTAGATCAATGAAAGGTTCACAATTTTCCTCAAACCCTCAAATAGCTTTTCCTTGTTCATTGAAGCTTTATTGGCATCATATTTGGATCAGAAACATGTTGCCAAATAATAGATAGAGCTTACACAAACATGTGTTATGAGCATCAAGTTTCATAAACAGAACCAAACAAACATCGTGTGAGTCCTTATTTCTTACTTTCCTACCCTTAGACCCAAGCCAAACATTAGCATTTCAGCGTTGTCATTGTGAGCATGACGTATCCTCATACAATGATTTGTATATTTTATGAGACGTTATTTTATATTTTTTGTCAGGGGCAGGTTTTTTTTTATTGCTGTTTTTAGCATTTTGCTAAAAGTAAACATAATTAAGTAGTTGGTCCTATAGGTGAATCTGTTCAATTTATTTTACTGAAAAGTTTAACTGTAAATTTACATCGCTGCTGGTATGGCTAGTTTTCATTTGAAATATTCGCAGATGAGTGTTTAGCATTTTGATGTTGTTTACTTGTCAAGCCCCCTGTGTGTAAAGGCCTTTAGAATGAAAATCTGGAATTCAGAAGTACATTTTGGGGGAATTTTCTTTTTTCCTATTTTGAGCAATATATGTACGTCTATCTGTCTTCACTTCTGTTTCAGTTGTCTCACTTCTCACTTATTTCCTTTCACTTCTTCTATTTCGCTTTCTCTTATGTATTTATTATCTAGTGGATTATTCGGTGAAGCTGCTGCTCTGGTCGGATAAAGAAAAAGTCAGACTGCAACTGTGGGACATCGCAGGTACAAAATGGTTGGTTGAATGCACGGATGTATGGGTGAGTGAATAGATCAAGTGAACTCTGTGTCTTCCCTCCAGGCCAGGAACGTTTCATATCCATGAACAGGATCTATTATAAAGGCGCACTGGGCTGTGTCGTGATGTTTGACGTCACCAGCTCAGCCAGCTTCCTGAGCTGTTGCCATTGGAAACGGGACCTGGACAACAAAGCCATGCTACCCAACGGAGATTCAATCCCCTGCATCCTGCTGGCCAACAAGGTGATTGAATGCATTTGAATAATGAATGATGTGTGTCATGAAACCCTTCTGTCTCAGTATTAATAAATGAGCAATGTACTGTTGCTTGATGGATTAAGACCTTCGGCTTTCAGCTCTCTTGCATATTAAGAAGTGTTGCATTATAAAAACATGACAAAGAGGTGATATTAGTATGGTGTTAAAGGCTGATATTGTTGTCACTCAGTGTTTCTATGAATCAACTTAATTAATCAATTATATTCAATGTTCGCCAGAGAGATAAGTGAATAGAAGAAAGACAGAAAGAATGAAAGAGATTAGAATGGAAAATTATATCAATTCAATCAAAAATCAAACAATGTCTCAGGTCATCTATTTTATTTTGGTTCAACAAATTCAACTGTAAGTCTGATTTTGTGTGTGTGTGTGTGTGTGTGTGTGTGTGTGTGTGTGTGTGTGTGTGTGGCATGCATGCATACAATTCATTTTGTATGAATTATTAAGAGATAATAGTCCTATTTCACATTAAATGAAAACATTGGAATCTGCTAATAATGGATGATTAAGTTCGATGCAAGATTCTGAGCAGCTCCCCTTATAACAACACAATGTATTCCTGCCTCTCTTTCTGTCTGCAGTGTGACCTAGATCAGCGGGTTGTGTCCGCAGACAGCATCGACAGGTTCAGTAAGGCCAACGGCTTCGTTACTTGGATGGAGGTTTCGGCCAAAGAGAACAAGAACATTGGGGAGGCGATGAGGTAATAACTCCAGAAGACATTAAAACACTGAGTACAGAGTTCAATTGTTACTATACTTGTTTTGCCAAAACAATATAATGCCTATCCTTATTAACCAACAAGAAATCCTACTCATAAATATGGAGTCTTTAGTGAATGATTACCAAAAACCATCCATTTATTCATCTTGGTCGGGAGGCAACATTAGTGGCACATAGTGGCATCACTAACTGTGAGCCTTGCAGGTCCACCAAATGAATGCAAACATAGGTTTAAAGGAAGGGGGTAAAGAGACAGGCACTAAACGCTGTGTTTCAGACATAAGGTAAACACAGGTATATTCAGACAGTATAATTTTGTTTTACTGTTCTTTGATCATTAAAGCACAATAACTTGTTCTATGAGAAACCCAAAGTATGAGCTTGAAAATAAGCATGATGTGTCTTCTTTAAATATTTACTGATTTTGAAGTTATATATTAGATGTGCTAGATTTAGGCTGCAGTTTAATTTAGCCATTTTATATAGCACAATTAGTAAGAGTAACAAAGTTAAAATGTTAGCCCAATCAAAGTGGTTATACGATTTATTGTGTAAAGCAGTGATGTCATAGCTATTTGTAAAATGAAATTCTCACTTGTTTGGATGTATACGATGGAGAAAAACTACAAAATGTTGTATGCATAATCCTGCAAACATATAAATATTGCAATACTTTGATCTGTGGACCACAGTCTCAAACACCATTACATTTTAGGGGGAACATATTTACTCCTGGATTATGGACACAATTTCTGACAATTAATTAGATTAGATTAGATTAGAAAACGTTTTCAGTGGGGAAAACTCATTTGTCAACAAAGTAAAACAGACAACAATAAACAAGAGACACATTATAAAGAACAAATACCAGAAAATGCCATATGAAACAAGACACATGACCGACATCAGAAAGATCCTAAATCTAAAAACCACAACTAAAGGTGTTCATTAAAAAAATCTAACTGCTGCCGGAACAAAGGACCTTCTGAGTCGTTCAGTAGAACACTTTGGCATCCTGAATCGCTCACTGAATGAACTTCTGAGTCCTTTAAAAACACAGTGTAGTGGATGGCTTTCAAAAGAAACAATCATTTATTTTATGTGGTTAATGTTGTAAATTGAAATGCAACAAAACTAAATTGCAACAAAACTACTTGGTTAGGTTTAGTAAAACATCATGGTTTGGCTGAAAATAATTTGGTAATTTGTTACCTTGTCTAAATCCATCCATCCATTGCTGTGGTGTTTAGCGAGGGCATCTGCAAATGCCACACTCATGGCATTTAGCAATCACTTCCCATATTTGTCAAATTTCCTCTTTTCCGAGAACGAGTCATCACACAGGTTGCTTCAAAGCGGCGCATTAAATGTTAAAAGCCTGAAAAAAGTCTGGAAATTAGGATTTGGCTTTATAGGGACATTTTTGTTAATCTAGACGTCATTTTCAGTGAGTGAATGGCAGCATGGAAACAAGAGGATGCTCAGGATCCTGTCGCCACTGTTAGTACTTAGTAAGTATTGCCGTTGCCATGTTTGTCAGTGTATCGAACCACAATAACACTGAGACAAACGCCTTTAATTTAAGTGGCTGGATAAACGGATTTCTCAATGTGAAATATATTTTGATGATTAATTGAAATCATAATAAATCACTATATCTGTTGTGTTTCAGGAGATTGGTGCAGGAGATTTTGTCGGTTCATTCCAGTCTGGACCCGCTCCTACCTGGACCTCAAGACAGCGTTTACCCTCAGCTGGACTCAGAGTGCAACAGAGGAGCAGGCTGCTGCTGATACACAGTGACAAGCAAACAATCAGGACCTGCTCATTATTTTAGATCCTCAAGTTGTCTGAGGCGCCACTGAGCACAGCACTTTACTCTCAAGTGAAGAAGCACAAGGAGGCTGCCAGTGGAGGCATCCAGATGTTGATGGATGTATGTATGGAGGTGTAGATTGTGTATGCTGCTGAGCAGATACTTGCTGTTCCTGTGTGGGTCTGCATGGATCTAAAATGGCTCAACAAGTACTGAATCAACACACAAATCTAAAAAAAAAAAAATATTCACAAACTTATTGTAATTGTCAAATTCTTTCAATTTGAGTTCATTTTGATTAGTATTACTCCAGAAAACTCAGTGATCACCACTTTGAGGGAAGGACAAGGAGGAGAGAGAGCCATGAAGAAACAGGAGCAGAGGGAAAGTGTGAGAATAAGGTGTGTAGCGTGTTCAGTGCAGCCGCCAGGTCACCGCCTCCATTAAGCTGAGACACATGGTGTGCAATGCGTTACCCATACTAATATACTATTTAGTATACCAGAAAAAGGTTCACCGTGTCCAATGCATAGCAAGTCAAATGCAATATGCCGAAAAGTCCAGGATGTCCTACTGCATCTGCTCCAAGTTTGCATTATGCAAGACAACATGCTTTTCTGGCTATTCTGACCCAGAATCCTCTGCGCAGCAAATCTAAGTTTGAGGTGCCGCGTTATGAGAAAATAGTATATTGCATGCAACAGTAGTTTGTAAGTGCAACTGCAGTAGGCACTAAAAGTAAAAACAAAGTGAATGCAATTTTGAACGCAGCGGTGGTGTTCCTGTGCTAACGAGGGGTGTGTGTGTGTGTGTGTGTGTGCATGTGCATGTATGGTGAAAGGCAAATGGTGTGTTGGTGCTGCAGTGTTAGCGTGTGTGTGATACAAAGGCACATGGATGTGCATGTGCCCTGGCAACGTCAAAAGCTCACACACATGCTGTTGACATTTGTCAACATGACCCTGTGATAGCAGAGAATTGTGGGTAAATCCCTACTGTTTTTAAAGCAAGGCAAGTTTAGAGCACCATCAAAGCCTTTTACACAAAACATCAGAAGACAAAGACAAAGTGCAAAATAAATGCATCATGAAAGAAACAATCATGAAAGAAACAATTTAAAAACGTAAAAAAATACGAGAGAATGGAAAATAGAAAACAAGTTGAAATAGAATAAGACAGCTTTAAAAGCTCTTTGCTTCTATACTCTTTGGTATTAGTGAAGAGGAGCCGTTACCCTTTCAATTAGCCTAACATTAATCATAAAAATTTAGTTAGTATGCTAGTGATTGGCATTAGCGATTAGTCGTAGCAATTAGCATAAGATAAATGAAAGAATAAAGGCTATCATGAATAATCTTTAAAAAATTCTGGTTCAATGTTAAAGTAACATCAAGCGCAGCAGTTCATGTGGTGTGTTTTATGTTCTGTGACTTTAGCATGAGAGGATGGTGAAATTAGCAACTAACCAGCTGCTAAATTAGAAGAATTTAACAACTACTTAATGCTCCATCCACACACTCTTGTCACAGCATATGGTAGCACATTGCTATTGCCAAACAATCAGTCATTAACACTGATTTACCAGATTTTGTAATGTCCTGATGGTTGAATTTCAAGTCCACAGAAAAGAGATAAATTGTTTGTCCTGTGCTGTGATTGTAACGCTGCTGGTTAGGCCTACAGAAAATAGGATTTTAAACAATCACGCTTTTAAAGAAAAGAAAAAGAAAGAAACATGTACTTTATTAATCCCCTTGGGGAAATTCTTCTCTGCATTTGACCCATCCCTGGATGGGGAGCAGTGGGCAGCCCTGTGAGGCGCCCGGGGAGCAGTTGAGGGTTCAGTGTCTGGCTCATTGGTCTGAAATGTAGTCCAATTTAGGACACGGTGGAGCTTTAAAAGCAGCTCAAGACCTACTGGTATGGCCAATTGTTCAGTTTTTCTTTTTAGTTTGTCTATGTTTTTAGGTCTTGCTATTTCTGTGCACTTTATCTGAGATGTTTGATCTTGAAAAGTGATGTAAAGATACATTTTGTCTTACCTCTCACGCTTCATTACATCTATCCTCATTAAACAATAAGGAGAACAAATTTAAATGGTGCTTTTCTGCGGCTGAAGATTTTAAAGTTGGTGCTGTTTGACCTGACCATTCGGGGACACCAGTATTTGCTTGATGCTGCTGGTGAAACTTCTCTGAATAAATAACAGTAAAAAAAAAAGGGGACTGTATTTTGACACAAAATTAACAACCTGAACATTGGGATTCTTTGCATTTTGCCAAGGAAAAATAAACATGAACAGAAAAACAGCCAGTTGTAGCAGGTTTATCTAATGTAACACCTATTCAAAGTTACAGTTCTTATCTGGTCAACAGAAAGAGTATTGTAATAATAAGTGATAATCAGTTTTATAGCATATTACTGCAGGGAAAAAGTTTATTGGGAAAAAAGTGCACTGTTGCGGTGTGCAAAAAGGAATACTGAATCACATTAAAGTGGTAATTATGGGAACCATACAGGAGAAGAAATAGATCAAATAAGAAATAGATCAAATAAAGTAGGAGCTTGTGTACATGCCTAAAATACTATTTAATTTCTCTAAGAATGCATGATTATAAACTGTTAGGTTTAACCATTGTCTGATAGCGTTCAATTTTGAAGTATGAAGAGAATATAGACCGGTTTTTGACACCATCTCTTTCACATTTCAAAACATGAGTAACCTCTAATTTGTTCAGGCCAGTTTTTAATTTAAAGGTGCATACACATAAATTGGATGAGCGACTTTATTCAGAAAATAATTGCTTTCTATTGACATTATCTTTCGCTGTTTGTTCATCACAGCCGCAGCTGCTATTTGCTCTGAGGGGGGACTTCAGTATTTCCACTGGTGGAATATATCATGAAATATGAAAAGCTTGTATCGTTTCCTTGAATCCCATGCCTCTCAAACGTGACCTGACATCGTCGCCTACACGTGGAGACAAAGTGGCCAATGGGAACGTCGGATTGGATGCACGTCGCTGGTCACGTTTGATATCTAGTGCAGCATTCTAGTACTTCGGTAAATAAAACAATCCAATTTTTATAACATATTTGACGGTTCACATAGACTCTCAGGCAGAAAATCTTACTATTCAAACTTCCGTTTGAGCCTCTCTTAATCCTCTGATTCTGTTATCAGTGTCACCGTAAATATATATGCTCAAAAGCACACACAAAATGCGTTATTTCCTTAAATAAAAACAAAATGGTTCACACGGACACAGTTTTCATCATATATCATCCTAAAAAATATTTTACACGGAGGTATGTTATTGTGTTTCCTGTTATTGCCCACTGATAACGTCAAGTATACTGCACAATTGCCAAGTTTGGTGGACGCCGTCCGTAAATGGGCACTCGTTTATTTATTGAACCGTTGTTCCTGAAGGCAGCATTAGAGTGGGATCAGATTATGGAGCATGCGCAGTCAGCCCAACTCTTATGAAACAAACTAGTGCAGCAGCAGGTTAACTGAAAGTGATTCTCAGGCTATAACTAGAGACACACTACCGGCACACATCACTTACCCGGACACCAAAAAGGAAGGAGAAGAAATATTTATTTCCCTGTGCTGGACATAAATATCACCTTTAAGAAGTCAGCACGAGGTAAGACGTCTCCCTTTATCATTTTAAAGGGTTTAGTTTTAGTGGAAGCCAGGTATACTTCTTAAACAGCGCAATTACAGAATGGTGACCCCGTTTTGGTCAACAGAGATGTTGTTTCCTTGGCAAATACTTCAACGTAAGGTGTATTTTTCAACGCCTGTATAAACTCCCAAATTCCAGCAGCTTTTTATTTGTACCGTTATTCCAGTATTTATCCTGGGTGGAGTTCATGAAGTGAAAGTAATGTCCGCCTCAATTCAGAATAGACGGTCACTTAGTCACTTAGTTAGTAGGATCCACCAAACTGCCTTTTTAAAGCATTCCTGCTTTTTTTTATTTTTTTTATTGTCAAGTGCACCGATGAATTACTGATATAAAAATGTGAATCATGAGCTTATTTCTAAATTGTTTTGGTCCACAGAAAGCTTATGTTTACAGTGGAGTTGACGTGCTTACATTTCCTTTAGTACAGCATGTCTTTAACTCATGTCTCAACACTGAAAGTTTGCAGTAAAAATAGTGTCACATTGGCTGTTAGAGTATCAAGACCTTCATGTTTTCAACGCCTCAGTATCTGCCGATGGTCAGGCTTTCTCCCAACTCTGAACATGAGCCAATCAAATTAGTCATCCAGTGGCTTTGTGTCACACAGTACAGGAACACATTTCAATGAAAATTGAAGAAATATTCTTGGCAGGCAGGTAAAGACGGTATTCTTTTGAGAAACACTTCACTCAGACCCTTTGCATAGTTCCTCTCTTCAACGACATATCTTTCTGCTTAATTTAAGTATGTTAGAAACAAGTATAAAGTTATTCTCATTTAATATTGCTTATACTGATCAACAATTTCATATAAACAAACTGCCTCTGGTGCGTCTTTACGCATGAAGCTTCTGGTGGTTATCACTTTAAGGGTTCAGGTATTGGTACTGGCATTGTCATTTTTTTATATGATAACCAGCCCTATAAATATGTATACAGTAAAAAAGCAAAATATTATAAGTAGGCTAAGCTGAATGGTTAAATTCACATTATTGCTCATAGGAAATATTGATATTGCACAAATCAATGCTAAAAAACAAAACATGTGTAGACATGAATAAAAGGCTAAAGAAATACATCTTTGTTCCTTTTTTTTTTACCTTTTTTTATTTTACTCTCGGGTCTATTTCAACAAGCTCCAAATGCCCCAAAATGTCTCTGCCTACAATTTGGCCACCGCAATGTGATAGTGACCACATTGCTCTATTTTTGGCACATCCCACACTGTTGGCAACTGTTAACTTGAATGCTTCAATTATCTCTCCTGCAGGGAGGCGTTGAGTTTTGTGCTGAACTGTAAAAAAGCAACATTACGTTCTGTTCTGTACATGCAGCGCCACAAAATAAGCACCATTCAGGCATCTCTTCACAGTTTGCTACGACCCGCTCTGACGTAATTCTTCTTCTTCTTCTTTTCTCAGAATAAAATGGCACCAAATTCCATCCACTGGTTCCGGAAGGGCCTCCGTCTCCATGACAACCCAGCGATACTGCAGGCGGTCAAAGGGGCGGGAACAGTGCGCTGTGTTTACTTCCTGGACCCTTGGTTTGCGGGCTCGTCCAACGTCGGGGTCAACAGGTGGAGGTAAGATGATTAAAATGTTGTTTTTATTTGCCCATTTTTAAGTTTTTTTTTTTGTGGTGACATTTTTTTTATGCTGTACCGAATGTCTTTTTTTACATTCAAAGCTTCTATATGTAGTTTACTAATGGAGCTTTGGATATCTGTGTCTTTGTGTAATAGTTTTTTAGAGATTCCAACCACTCGCTGCACCTGAAGTAGTGCTATTGTGATGTATCATCTGATCGTATCATGGTACCATTGAGGCATTTATTTTGTCTTAAGTTTGTGGTTCCTAAACCTGTGGGTCACAAGATAAACCTCATGGGTATAGAGATGATTTAAGAGGATAGGAAAGGAGGAAAAAAAACATATTTGCGCTAGAATTGTGAAGAATTATGTTTATATTTTCACACTTTCATCAAATCTAACTTTGTTTTCTTTTCGTCTGGATGACTTGATTATTTTGAATTATTCCAATAACCAAAGTAAATGCACAGCTGTAAAAAGCCACTGTACAGCATCTGCTCAGTAAACAGTAGACAGACACAGTTGGAGACTAGCTGGTGAATATAATGGAGCATTTGGCAGTTGAAAGAGACAGATATTTCCCTGTGGAGTTGGTAGAGGACAAAAACAGAGCTAGAAGAAGTATAATTTTGGACTAACATTCATCAGGTGGACACAAATGCCTAATGAATGATTATGTTGCTTTATAACTGTTGGATAAAGAAATACATTCACCATATCAACTTAGAAGGTGAGGATGTGCTTGTTTCCACTGTCCCTAAGTGGACAACAATACAATCTGGTATTGATAGGTTTAAAGAATAGTTGGCTTCCATAGTAAGGTGTACAGCACATCATGTGTATTGATATCTGCAAGAAAGAAAAAAAAAAAAAAAAACGGTGAGGGGACTAAATTATGTTTACAGTCGGTCAAATTAGGAATGCAAATTTCTCATATTTTATGTCTTTCGGAATATAAAGATGACAGTCAGTTACAGCAGAACTGCTGGATGCTGCGACTCGCATTATGAGGAGAAACTAGAGAGAACCACAGAGCTGCAGTGCTTCAACACACAGCAAGGTGTCAGCATTGCTCTGCTTTTGAAGCATTATTTGTTGTCTCTAAGGCTTTAGGATTTTGACTGGTTGACTGGAGCCTTTTGCTCATTGTCTAAATTGTTGGTCTTGTCTTCTGCTCCTACACGAGTCGGAATTAAGACTTGTAAAGACTTCTTTTGGTTTTTATTTTCCAATGCACCACAGACGACAATTTTCTTTCTTTTAAAAGACACCTTCACTTAAGCGGATTTAGACAACAACAAAAAAGCCAAAGGGTGCCCTTTTTGTTTTAGTCTCTGCTCACGTAATCCCCATTATACATAGAGGTCAGGTCAGCAGGTGTGTATATATAGGATTGGGTGACTGGATGAATAGGTTACAAGCGGCAGGGATAAATGGTGTGTAAATAAACTGTGTGTGTGTGTGTGTGTGTGTGTGTGTGTGTGTGTGTGTGTGTGTGTGTGTGTGAGTGTGAGTGTGTGAGTGAGTCCGGCCCCGTGTTGAGGGAATGCATGTGAGTTCATGCGAGAGCGGAGTCTGCTTGTAAACCATCATATCTGCTCTGCAGGGAACGAGAGTCTATATCACTCCAACATTCATTGCTCGCTGGCCCGTTCTTACTCTGAGGTGCTGGTTGTATTTACCACACTGGAGTTGTCAATATTAAATTAAAGTCGCTGATCAGTATACTAAAAATGGAAACCGATCGCTGGCAGGAAAAACACATCAGTGACGCACATGTCTGCATCACTAGGATGCAGAATTGAAAACTTTGGTAACGCTCTATTTTATATGTCCATAGTTTCCTTAGATTTTTCTAGAACAAATCTGGAAAGATCTATATATTTTTGGATTAGTCGTAGGTAGAACAGAGACCCTATTAAGTTGATAAACTTAGTAAACAGCAGGTCAGTTGCAAAATCAATGAAAAATACATAAATAACAGTAAGCAATACATTCACATGGTCTTAGGTTAAGTCTTATTCCAGTCTCAGGGTTTTTAGTGATTCAGTAGCTCTTAGGAAGCAAAAACTGACATAATTCGTATTCATTGTGCTGCGAAAGATTGCATTTGGTTCGGGGAATGTATGTTGTTCACACTGGGAAAGCTCTTGAGTCTGATCATTTTCTCATTTTAGAAGAAAAGTAGGCATCTACTACACATTATCAATTGAAAGGAGCAGAACAATGCTGACTGTGCACCACTTATCTAGGTTAAGGCACTGACGTACACACTGCTTTTATGACTCAAGGCTACAACAACCCTTTGTGTCTACAAAAGCTAAAAAGCTGCATCACTGGTCAAGTTTAGACCAATATATTTGACGTATAAAGAAATAATAATAATTAATTAATACAATTTAACAGCAATATTGTTGTAGGTTTGTCATAAACTACCTGCTATTTATCACGTTAACTGAAATGCTTTTAAATACTGAAAATTGAATGACTCTTGTTTATTGTGGTCCATTTCCACTATGTTTTCAAGCATCTTATGTGAAGAGATTATTAAAAAAGAAAGTTGTGCTTATGTGACTAAAACATCTTTATTATTTATTTACTAAACTGTTTTGTCATTTTTGCATGAGTGTCTCCTCACAGACACACACCAAAGTTCATGCAACATCTATTGATATAGTTATAAGAGCCCATGAAACTGAAAACAGTACAGAAGGCCATCTTGAAACAAAAAGTTGTAATCACAGACATTCTAGTTCAAATGCATTTTCGCATTGCATATATTCTTTATTTAATCACATTATCATATGGCATTGAACATAGCTTTAATGACAACAAATGACAGCCACAGTGAACAGTCAACAGACTAACGAGTACTCTGTGACCCCACCATAGTGATGTACATCATACAAGTGTTGGGGAAAGAGAGCGAAGGCAAAAGCCAATAAAAGTGAGGATGATCAATTGTTTTTCCATCTAGGGGAAAATGTGAGAATAGTCTGTCCAAGAGATGTAGGCCAGTGTATCTTGTGAGTGGTTATGTGATGGTGACCTACTTAAAGGGAGGCTTTCTTACGCAGCCTGTTAGTGACATACATTAGCTTTAAAAGAAAACAGGTCGTAATTCATTATCTTCTCAAAGATGCAAGATCTGAGGTTTACACACGCCATCAGCTTTTTCTCTTCCAGTGACCAAGGTTACCAACTATCCTCTTATGAAAAATACGATTTCATACTGCCGCTTCATGAAGAGTAAGGCCCAGAGTTATAATCTCTCCATCTCTAAATGATGTGTCCATTCGACCCGTTGGTTGTTCTAGTTGTATTTTAATGTTGAGTGTATGCACTTTTGATGTAGCGATCGTTTACCTCTCCACCTGACAATTCTCTTTGCGAATAAAAATGAAAAGTGTAATTCCTGCAGTTGCCATGTACGTTTTTAACTTCCCTTCTGATAAAATGTTTTGGTGGGTCTTGGGAGTTGAAGCAAAAGCACATTTCCAATAAAAAGCAAAGGACCACTAAGAAGATTTTCACACGTAAAAACATATTTTCTTTTTCTTAGGGTTTACTGCTTTTCATTCACACCCAATGGTTCAGTTATTGTTCTCTCTGTGCTCCTTCTGAGAGAGAATACATGTGTGCCCTCCACAACCAGAAATGAGGTTACACAGCTTAGGGATGGTGTTATGGCACAGGAGTCCATGCTGAGTGTGTGTTCTACCAGATGTAGGCCAGGGCAGTTGTATAATGACTGATGTATGACCAGGAAGCCAACACGCGCACAACAAGGCAGGCAAGCAGCCAGAAACACCAAGAGGAAGTGGCCAACCCAGCAAACCATACAGAACAACACAGGTGAACAGTCAGAGGCTCACAAATGTGGAAGCTCGAATTGATACTCACACATGAGCACACAGTCATTCACATTTGGGCTCATTCTCATGTGCACACGTGCATACAAAATATTTGGATGAATGCATGTGGGTCTATTCACTGCACACACACACACACACACATGTATAACATCTGACATCATGTCACCCAGAATGATTTGTTGAGCATCTCAACATGATATTTTAATGATTGTTGTCCACTGAGATTGGAGGGCAGCCAAAAACTCTGACGTAAACTGATGCATGTCAGTGGTCTGAGGAGGTTTTTACGCCCCTACACAGGTTTCATAACGGTTTCCAGCTCATACGCAGGCACTTGCCTTAAGTGCTATTCCTGTTGTCTGTGTGCTTTGTCAGTGATCCCGCTAGATTCTGCTAATGATTGGGACTGCAGGTTGGGCACAACACACCCTAGAGTGGTGGTACTCTGGTAATAAAGTGATCCCTGTTAGCAGGCCGAATGTGCAGGTTGTGGAAGCAGAGGTGTTATAGTGATAGAAGTCATTATTAGTTTGATTAAAATAATCCTAACCGTCTTAAATTGTACAATCAGCCTTTACGCCTTTTCAAGCAGTAGTATTGTGACAGACAGAAAAACAAAATGTGTAATTATTTTTTACCAGGTTAAGTTATTTCTGCGTTTATAACTATACTCAAACCTGCAATAACCGTTTTATTTTGTGTAACGTTTCATGAACTCATTCAGTGTTCGGAGAATCTTTCCACCATATTTTCCTCGGCTTCAGAACAACCTTTATCATAGGATCATATCTTAAGTTTAAGGGGAAATTCTGAGAAAATGGCAGAATTCTAAAGACACATTTTTTATTGATGTAGAAAAAATCAAAGACAAATGTGACGTGTTTGCCTCACGACTCTAGAATATAATCAATAGATTATTATTATAGTAATAAATATGTTTCTTCCCTCTTCAGGTTTCTCCTCCAGTGTTTGGAGGATCTGGACGCTAACCTTCGGAAGCTCAACTCTCGCCTTTTTGTCATCAGGGGCCAACCAGCCAACGTGTTCCCACGGCTCTTTAAGGTCAGCATCTGCAGAACATTGGCACCAGCTCTGATAATCTCATTTGAACAAAGTCCTTTATCAAACTCTTTCCAGCTTCTCAAGCGTGAAGATTTGTAGCTTTTTGCTATTTTTTATAGCATTGCAAATATTATATTTGGCTCTGTCAGATAAACCAGCCTTTGAAGATGTGATGTCAGACTGTCAGCTATCTCTCTCTCTCTCTCTCAGGAGTGGAAGATCTCTCGCCTGACCTTTGAGTATGACTCTGAGCCTTTTGGGAAGGAGAGAGACGCTGCCATCAAGAAGCTGGCCATGGAGGCAGGGGTGGAGGTCATAGTCAAGACATCACACACCCTCTACGACCTGGACAAGTGAGCAAAATACAAACACAGACACACTGTGTGTGTGTGTGTGTGTGTGTGTGTGTGTGTGTGTGTGTGTGTGTGTGTGTGTGTGTGTGTGTGTGTGTGTGTGTGTGTTAATGTATAATGTCTCTGTTAAATTAACCACCTTTTGCACGGGACATTTTGAATTTCAGTGTCAGCGTTGTGTCTTTAAGTTTTTGTTTTCCTTTGTTAAACTCTAAATTTGATTTAAGATTAAGAAATGTGACTCGTCCCTGTCTCCTTTCTTCCCCAGGATCATAGAGCTGAATGGGGGACAGCCTCCCCTCACCTACAAGCGTTTCCAGACTCTAATCAGTCGCATGGATCCCCCTGAGATGCCTTTGGAGACGCTGTCAGATGCCCTGATGGGCCGCTGCGTCACCCCCATCTCTGAGGACCACGGAGACAAGTACGGGGTCCCGTCCCTAGAGGAGCTGGGTGAGAAAACAAACGCACACCCCTGCACTTGAACAAGTATAGACCTGATGTATCCAGCAGGAGCAGAACCCCTCAAACCAACCCCTACAGAAACAAACATTAGAAATATGGCTAACACTGAAGATACACTGACGGATCATTTGACTCATTTATTTGAATTTATTTTCTCTGTGGCAGTAAAACCCATTAAAAGAAGTTCAGTTAAACTGGATTGCCTAATGACTCGGCCTGACTAACTGTAAAATACTAGTTTTACACAGAACAGATTAGAAGAAGCTTGCTAGCCTTGAGTCATTAAAGGGATAATTCAGATTTTTTTTAAGTGTGTGAGGTACTTATCTGTAGTCGGTGTATTATAAACAGACAGGAGTACCTGCAAGGGACCAAAGCAATGTACTACTACATAATCTCTGGTTGGAGTTATTCTCTGGTTGGACGCATGCTGATAGCCTGGATGAAACTACATTGTGTTACTATTTTAGTGTACTTGACATTACTGAAGGATTGTCGATTCATTCAATATACGAGTGCAACTCACTGTTGTCAACCAGAAAGTGATTGAGATTATTGTTTTTAGGCTTCGACACCGAGGGCCTGCCTACAGCAGTGTGGCCGGGAGGAGAGACTGAGGCTCTGACCAGGATAGAGCGCCATCTGGAGAGAAAGGTCAGTACTGTGGCTCAGTGGTTAGCATGCCCATCTTTCAATCAGAGGATCGATGGTTTGAGCCTCGGCTCCGCTAGTCCATGTCGATGTGTCCTTGAGCAAGACACTTAACCCCTAATTGCTCCCCGTTGTTGTCTCTACGGTGTATAGAGCAAAAATGTAAGTCGCTTTGGAAAATGAAATGTTATGTACTGCACCTCCTGTTTTTAGGAATCTGCATGCTTGAAGTTAAGAGAACATATTTATGATAGTTTTAAATAGTTTACACAATATAATCATATGTATATTATGAACATTATATCAATATTTCATTTAATATCACTATTATCATAAATACTCTTGCTGTAATATATATCTCACAACATGCTTTTGTTTTTTTTATCATATTCTTTAAAATAATAACCTATTTTGTATAATCGTGTCCTGGATCTAGCATTTCTTATCCATCTTATTCCTCCCTCCCTGTACACCTTTCTCTCTGTCTCTGTCCAGGCGTGGGTCGCTAATTTTGAGCGTCCCAGAATGAATGCCAACTCATTGCTGGCCAGCCCAACAGGCCTCAGCCCTTACCTGCGCTTCGGGTGCCTCTCCTGTCGCCTTTTCTACTTCAAGCTCACGGACCTCTACCGCAAGGTCAGTTTACGACTCACCAAGTCTTCCAGGTGTTATTATATTTCTGCGTCACCGTGTAGACCACAACGTCACAGTGAGTTATTTTACAAAACTTGCTAACACATCATATATTCTGTATACTTTCAGTGTTGCGGGCATGTAGAAATTGAAACCTAGAAGAAAGAAAACGTGAATTATTGTAGTCCTATTTAGAACATGGGATAGTGGTGCGCTTCAGCCTCTTTATTATTATTATAACACAAACCAAAAATAAATAAAAAAATGCCCTGCCAAAAAAGTAGCAAAATGTTTTTCTCCTACATTGTGACTCAAATATATTTGTGTTCTTACTTGCCTATCAGGGCTTCTGTAAAATGATTAAGTTTAATGAATGAATGAATGAATGAATGAATATATACTTTATTAATTAAATAGAGAGACTAAAGCCTGAAACATACTAATGTCTCCAGTTGCTAAAGGAAGTGCTGCTTCATTACAGCTCAGCCAGCAAGCTTGTTAACCAACTTTGTTACTTGAATTATAGGATTATTTTACCCCCCTAACATTCTGTACTATCTATTTGGCCTAATATTGTGTATTCTTGCTGTGGTTATTTTAACCCAGGTGAAAAAGAACAGCTCCCCTCCACTCTCCCTGTATGGCCAGTTGCTGTGGCGGGAGTTCTTCTACACCACAGCCACCAACAACCCACGCTTTGACAAGATGGAGGGCAACCCCATCTGCGTCCGCATCCCCTGGGACAAAAATTCAGAAGCACTTGCCAAGTGGGCCGAGGCTAAGACAGGTTTTCCCTGGATAGACGCCATCATGACTCAGCTGAGGCAGGAGGGCTGGATCCATCACCTGGCTAGGCATGCAGTGGCTTGCTTCCTCACCAGGGGTGACTTGTGGATCAGTTGGGAAGAAGGGATGAAGGTGAGAATGCAGGAATGTTCACTGCAAGAGAGGAACAACAGAGGGTATGAGACAAGGCAATAATGACTGTCACCTTCTTTCGGCCTATTTCTAAACCAACTCGAGCAGCCCATTTATATGACTGCGTATTAGGGCCATTGTAGGTGTAAAGGAGCTGCATTTAACATTCTGAACATTAAAATAGCTGACTGAACGCCAGGACAAGCTTTCTTTTTAACAATAACTTAAATGATAGGTATGAAGAATGAAGTTGCTCTCCCTCTGTGTGTTTCGTTAACCAAGCTTCTGCTTCCTTGTTTACATAGCCGGGAGGGCTTTTAGTGCATGAGAGTGTCCCGCACTGTTTAGCTCTCAGCCGCTGCGCTCCACTGCTCACATGGGGATGTTACAGCTGATAATGCCGTCGTCACAGGAGCGAAGCACTTACCCTCCACTCCCACCTCAGAATATTGCCTCTCACCTCAGGCTCCTTATTATTATTATTATGTTTTTACCTACAATAGCCCGACTATGCTGTCGCATATTTTTAAATACCACATAAAGCAAAGACCCATCATTTCCCATTGTTGCATCAAGAGTCCAGAAGAATTGTGACCTTCAGTATATCTATCCATGTTTGTGCCCCCTGAACGTTCTCTATCACAATGACACTTAAAGAAACCTCTGCATCAAGTGTAAAACAAACATCTGGTTTGTTTTTGTGTGGCAGGTCTTTGAGGAGTTGCTTCTAGATGCAGACTGGAGCGTGAACGCAGGAAGTTGGATGTGGCTGTCCTGCAGTTCATTTTTCCAGCAGTTTTTTCACTGCTACTGCCCCGTGGGCTTCGGCCGACGCACGGACCCCAACGGAGACTTCATTAGGTGGGTACCTTTCCCAGGCATCGCCCATTAGGGTCACCTGCTGGCCTCCCATCTGGATGGCACCCTTCCTCCCTCTGTCTCTTTGGACTACATGCTGACAAGGAAACACATTGGCACTGAGAGAACAGAAAGAAACTCAGAGCTGCTTTTATAGACAAAGAATTAGACACATGCATAGATGCACATGCACAATACAATATTAATGCATGTTCAGTGTGTCAAAGAAGCTTTAGAAATGAACATATGTGACAGGATATCACAGAGTATTTCACAATTATACTTGATACCTTTTTTAAGTTGTAGCTATTTAAGATTGTTTTTTTTCAACTACTAGAAGATATTAAACACTTTTTTCCTAACTTTTAGAAATAATTGCATCCCTGCATCACCCCTGATTTACTCTGTAATCTTCCACATCAGGTTGACACAAGCATGCAGATCTAATGTCTCCCTCTTCTTACAGACGATACTTGCCTGTACTCCGAGGTTTCCCTGCTAAATACATCTATGACCCATGGAACGCTCCGGAGTCCGTGCAGGCAGCCGCCAAGTGCATAATAGGCGTCCATTACCCGAAGCCCATGGTGCACCACGCAGAGGCGAGCCGACTTAACATCGAGAGGATGAAGCAGATCTACCAGCAACTCAGCCGATACAGGGGACTGAGTAAGAGATCAACTAATTAACAAAACTGCAGAGCCATGCCAGTTGCCAGAAGGTTATTGCAATACCCTGCCGCCAATTTTGGTAGTACCAGTAAATAAAGAATGACAGTGTTTAAACAAGACCAGGAGGCTATTTCCTATGAGTTGCGCAGATGTGCGGCAGCGGAGGTGTGTGTGTGCGCAGTGCTCTGCTAGAACAGGGTTTTCCCAAACTTTTTTTCGGGGACTCACTTTTAAAAAAATGACAAACCATCACAACCCAATTCACAATAGCCCTTATCTATAATAAAGTACTTTTCTGCAGGAAGTTATATATTTTGAATAGGTAGACCAGCCATTTCGAAGAGATATGACAAATCATAACTCTGTTCAGTCACTCAGTGTGGCAAAAGACTAGGCAGACTAAGACTAAGTTTGTCAGGCTCAGCTCTCCTTGCGCTAACTTAACTTTCATCACGGCCACGTATGCTTTAAAACTGAATGCTTCACGTTCGCATGCTAATGTGGTTAGCAGCGGGAAAAACAGGTTTCCCAAACACAAAAATGGCCAAACAGACTTATTTTGACATCCTATTATATTGTTTGCTGGAGTAAATGTTCATATTTTTATTTCTAATTATGTCTTATACTATTGCACTGTGTTTCTTGTCATGCACCAATCACCAAGCTAAATCCCTTGTATGTGCAAACATACTTGGCAATAAACCGTTTCTGATTCTGAAATGCAAACAATTACAGACTTGTACCTTTTTATGGAATTATGTCCTCTCTCCTCGAGATAGAAAAGTAAATATGTGTTTGTGTCTTTCAGGCCTGCTGGCATCAGTGCCGTCCACCAATGGGAATGGAAACGGAGGAATGATGGCTTACTCTTCTGGAGAGCAGCAGCCAGGGACCAACAACAACTCACATTGTAAGTCAATTAAAAATAAATAAACGTCTGTCAAACATTTCTTGCCATTATGGTTGGTGCCTTTATAGAAATGGTGTGGTAAATCCACTCATGGCAATCAGTCACATGTTTACATCTGTGTTGTTCATTTTCCAGTGCCTGGAGTGTCGGGGAGCTCCGTTGTATCGGGTAACAGCAGCAAGAGCATCCTACTAAATTTTCACAATGACGAACCCATGGAGCCGAGCAGCAGACGACTGCAACCGCACTCGCAACAGCATGGTAGGGCATCCCCTGACACGAGTGTTTTCTGTCTGCATTTCAAGCTTTTTACATTCAGTCTAGCTTTTATGCGAACCACCACAATTAATACATTTTAGAATGTATGAGGGACAGATTGACATTGAGATTCATCTTCCCAGAGAATTAACACTTACAATTAAAATAACTTCGACCTTTACAGTGGCGCATCCTAAAAAAAAAAAAACACATTCAAGAATAATATATATATTAAAAAAATATAGACCTTCCCAGACTTTCTCGGATGTCTATAACAGCCTGTGGACTGATTTCTACGGAAAGGTTGCGGGCCTGTAATGGTACAAAGTAAAGGTGTATAACTAATGATTGCTTTCTACGAGCCAAGAGCGATGCAAGGCAGGGCGCAAAACTATCGAACTGTAACCTAAGCTAAGGGTAGCCAGCTAGCTGTAACTTAGCTACGCGGCGTGTATCTGGCCTATAACATTAACTGATACATTTATTTGCAAACAGCAAGCAAGTTAGTTGGCTTTCGTGGAGCCATTGTTATGTACTGTCACGGCCAACATTAAAAGCATTGAAAATAGTCTTTTTGCTAACAATGGCCCATTTATCTGCTTACAAATAAACCATATACATGCTATTTTAAAAACGATTGCTGGGGAAATTGTTATTGAATCAGTGCATGATACTTAACCCCTTGAGCCAGCTGAAAAACCACCAAATTCAAAGTTTGTTTGACGTGTCTGTTGCAGGATATCACTCAGTGCCAGAAGCCACCAAAACCATCACCAGCAGCCAAGTTTACCACGAGTTTGCTGTGCCTCAACAGCCAGGTAGGAAACCCAAAGTTTCTGGTGCCACTATCTTTTTGTGCTACTGGATGCTCAGGACCTCTATTTTATAGAAATGATACATAGCCTTCCTCATAGTGTGATGAATGTTGCCACACAAGGGCAACTCTATCCCCATCACCAACATCAGGTTCTTCCCAGTGGAGGCAGATTACAGAAGAACTAGACCTCCTATTTTACTCACACATACACCTCGTAGAGTGTTTCTGATAATGATAAAGGTTTTCTTCTTGCATCTTTTGGACATTCAGGACTTCTCTGGCACAGCAGAAGCAGTATCACAGGAAAGCGGGAGTCGGAACGAGAAGGATCGGGCGAGAGAGACCCGGCATCCTGCTCTGCGCACAAGATGCAGCGGCAGAGTGCAAAGGTCAGACTACTGCTCATTATAGTACCCGATATATATTATTACATTACTTTATTGAATGAAAATACAATTTGGCCATTTCCTTATGTTTTATGTTAGGGTGGAGAGCAGAAAGCTTTTGTATATTGTTGAGATAATTTTTTTAAACTACATATTTTGTAGTTGTGTGTTTTTACAAAGAAAATAATTCAGGTGTGTGTACCCATTATACTTATAATTAAGAAGAAAATTGAAATAAATACATTAAATGCAAATAAAGATTAGTAAATCTATCCACAAAATGGCAGTGAAAGTTAGCATGACAACAAATAGTGTGACAAAGTAACCACACAATAAATGGAGACTGTCAGTCATCTATGTAAATTTCAGCCTGTCATGAAGTGGCTGTGCCCAAAATAAATAGGCTCGTTCGAGATGAGCCAGTTCTGCGCAGAATCGATCGGCGGCGATCGGCGCGCAATGCATGCCGGTTAGATTTGTGTCCGACTTGCTCCCGACTTGCTCTGACGTCATGCACACGTGGTCAACGATACTCGCGCGAGAGCAAGTCGGCCGTCGATTTTAGAAGCAGGCGCTGCAGTGACTCTCCACCGACTGCTTGGCCCAGTGCATGATGGGAAACGCCTGCTGTCGCCACATCAGAGAGCTGATTGGCTCTTAGATCTGACAGCAAACACCACGTGTTCTCGAAAATTCTTATTTTATGTGTAGTTGTAATACTTAACGCTTGATTGTTGATTATTCGTCTCATGTTTAATCTTAAAACATATTTTGTGTGGTTGTTAATAGAAAATCGTATTTATACAACACATATCTAAACCAGTAGTAATGTATTTCACAGGCAGACATAAAAAGACCAAAGGATGCAGCTACACATACATTTCTACATAAATATATATTTACAAACACATATGAATAAATCCAAACGTGATCTGTAAACTACAAGTAGACAAAAGTTCGGAACTAACAGGAAGTCATTTTTTCTGTGACTTCCTGTGTGTACTTTGAAGGCAGCCTAAAACTGTCCGACTTGATCGCAGTTTTTTGACTCCGCCCCTTGCTGCGGCCGCCTGCTCTCGTCTGGATTCCAGGTGAGGCGCAGCACTAACGAACGAGCCTAATAATACAAAACGGTGTGACGGTCCCGGCCCCTAATCACTGCAAGTGTGCTTTGGTTCGGCAGATTGCATGATGCAGAGCACCTGGTCCGGAAAGGGGAACAGCATAAAAGCCCTGCACTGGTGTTGCTGAGGGAACGGGGTCTGGTGGAGTGATCACAGACCGTTGCTGCCGTCTTATCTTTGGTTTTCACTGACAAACACCTATACACCATTACTCATGCACCCACATTGACATCACTGATGTTACTGACTGCCACACTCCATACAGTTAACTATTTCTTTATGTAAATAAACACCGTACGTTATCCTCAAACTGTTGCCATAATTGTTATGGCCTAAGAGCCGGGTCATGACAACGGGTGTTTTGATTCAGGACACTGTGCAGTATGTGGGCGACCGAAACTGTAAAAGGAAAAAATACCGTTCAGCAAAATAAGAAAAGGATGTGTGCCATGTTTTCTCTCTCGGTAAAATCCTGTGTGTTTTCCTTATTTTCCCTGCAGACTACTTAGAGCAGGCGGGGGTGAGACTGAATCCCAGTTGGAGTCACCATCCAGCCAGCGGAGAGAGGAAATCCTAATGTTGCCACCTGTTCTCCAAACACACGCAGTCATGACTGCCTCCTCTTCAGACATCTTAAACTGCTCTCTCTGTGTTTACTCCACTGGGAATGTTCTGACTGTACAAAGGTGAAAATGTGATTTTTTTTTTTTTAATCTGTATTTATTTTTACACAATTTTTAAAAAGGCTTTTTCAAAGAAAACGCCTCAAATTTACAGGAAGACAAAGTGTTTGTCAAAAAAAGAAAAGCCAATACTGTGTGAACACTGAAGCAGCTATAAATGTATGTAATATGTAATATTTTTTTAAAGCTGCAAATACAACTCTATCAATCACCTTGTCTGCGCTTTCATACACCATTGTAAAACCAGGCTAATTTAGTCAGAGTTTATGGAATCAATTTTACTACTGCTTTGTATTATGTTTGTCCTTGATGTGCTGCATCTCATAATGCTCTCTAGGGAAACACCATCACCTCCACACATGCTGACCAGTCAGTCTCACTGCAGGAATATGTTGTCACATGTGTAATCTTTACATTGGAAAAACAATGTTTATAATGGTATTTAATGTTTCGGTGTCTCGTGTTGTAGAGATGAAACGTTTGTAAATATGCCAAATAGACTTTTACCAAGATTGTTTTTCCCAGATAAAATGTGATTGTCCAACAATGAAGGACGCTAATATTCTAATCTTTAAACCAGGTATAACCAAACCTTTTTGAATGTGGGCCATATCCAGAAAAATCAAACAGTTAAATACATTTGAACTCAAATACAGTGCATGGCTAAGAGGCCACTTAAAACAATGATGTCACGTGTAAATCTGTAAAGTTAAAACAGGCAGAAATCTGTACAAGTCATCACAGTTCCTACAGGTTCTGCCTGCAGAAGAAAAACAAGTAACTTTGGGTTCTCTCTGAAGCATTCTGTTTTGAAAATGTTGAATTTTTGTGTTGAACACGACAACCAAAAACAATGTTGTGGTTAATTTGCGTCAAATACCACGAGGCAGAGAACACAGACTGTTGGGTGCAAACGCCTCACAGTTTAAGATTTCTTATTAAAAAAAAAAAATGTAAAACTTGCTCGACAAGAAAGGAAAAATAAAAACAAAGTTGAGTCGGCACAGACATCTGATCCAAATGAGCCTAATTCTGTCAGCTGACCAGAAACCAACATTCCTCTTGAAGGATTTATACTACTGCACAGGGAGTTCCACAATATACAGTGGGTACGGAAAGTATTCAGACCCCTTTAAATGTTTCACTCTGTTTCATTGCAGCCATTTGCTAAAATCAAAAAGGTTAATTTTATTTCTCATTAATGTACACTCAGCACCCCATCTTGACAAA
Source organism: Myoxocephalus aenaeus (assembly GCA_038501785.1). Taxonomy (NCBI): domain Eukaryota; kingdom Metazoa; phylum Chordata; class Actinopteri; order Perciformes; family Cottidae; genus Myoxocephalus; species Myoxocephalus aenaeus. Next base: position 3,826,334 of record JBAMJR010000039.1, on the reverse strand, counting down.
AAAAAAACCACAGAAATGTAGAAATGTTTGCAAATTTATTAAAAAAAGAATAACTGAAATATCACATGGTCATAAGTATTCAGACCCTTTGCTCAGTATTGAGTAGAAGCACCCTTTTGAGCTAGTACAGCCATGAGTCTTCTCATGCAACAAGTTTTTCACACCTGGATTTGGGGATCCTCTGCCATTCTTCCTTGCAGATCCTCTCCAGTTCAGTCAGGTTGGATGGTGAATGTTGGACAGCCATTTTCAGGTCCAGAGATGCTCAATTGGGTTTAGGTGAGGGCTCTGGCTGGGCCAGTCAAGAATGGTCAGAGTTGTTCCAAAGCCACTCCTTTGTTATTTTAGCTGTGTGCTTAGGGTCATTGTCTTGTTGGAAGGTGAACCTTCGGCCCAGTCTGAGGAGGTCCAGAGCACTCTGGAAGAGGTTTTCTTCCAGGATCTCTCTGTACTTGGCCACATTCATCTTTCCTTCAATTGCAACCAGTCGTCCTGTCCCTGCAGCTGAAAAACACCCCCATAGCATGATGCTGCCACCAACATGTTTCACTGTTGGGATTGTATTGGGCAGGTGATGAGCAGTGCCTGATTTTCTCCACACATACCGCTTAGAATTAACACCAAAAAGTTCAATCTTGGTCTCATCAGACCAGAGAATCTTATTTCTCATAGTCTGGGAGTCCTTCATGTGTTTTTTGGCAAACTCAATGCGGGCTTTCATATGTCTTGCACTGAGGAGAGGCTTCCGTCGGGCCACTCTGCCATAAAGCCCCGACTGGTGGAGGGCTGCAGTGATAGTTTACTTTGTGGAACTTTCTCCCATCTCCCTACTGCATCTCTGGAGCTCAGCCACAGTGATCTTTGGGTTCTTCTTTACCTCTCTCACCAAGGCTCTTCTACCACGATTGCTCAGTTTGGCTGGACGGCCAGGTCTAGGAAGAGTTCTGGTCGTCCCAAACTTCTTCCATTTAAGGATTATGGAGGCCACTGTGCTCTTAGGAACCTTGAGTGCTGCAGAAATTCTTTTGTAACCTTGGCCAGATCTGTGCCTTGCCACAATTCTGTCTCTGAGTTCCTTGGGCAGTTCCTTCGACCTCATGATTCTCATTTGCTCTGACATGCACTGTGAGCTGTAAGGGCTTATATAGACAGGTGTGTGCCTTTCCTAATCAAGTCCAATCAGTTTAATTAAACAAAGCTGGACTCCAATGAAGGAGTAGAACCATCTCAAGGAGGATTAGAAGAAATGGACAGCATGTGAGTTAAATATGAGTGTCACAGCAAAGGGTCTGAATCAGTGGCGGCTGGTGAATTTTTTTTTGGGGGGGGCGCAGTTGGGCGGCGCGGTTTAAATAGCACTCCACAATGAGAAGAAAAGAGGTTTGGAGTAGAATATTCTAAAAAACAAAGCTTTATTTCAAGAAAACAGTGCTCAACACTGTCCAATAACAACTATCAACAAACTGTAACTTTGGGCATGAGAGGTTCAGAGCAGAATGGTTTAAGAAACATTCAATGTGGTGGCCAGAGCAACTTCAGGGAATACATTGACGTAGCATTCAAACTGGGGGCCCTGCAGTAAGGTGGCACTGGTGAGGTGGTCTTTGAAGGCAAAGCGTTCCCTGGTGTGTCCAAGTATGGTGTCACAAACCTACAGATAAAATATATATAGAGAGAGACAGAGACAGTAAGATAAGTTGTGGGGAAATATCTACTACAAACAGGCTTCATACTACAGACAAAAAACTATGTTTTGTGTGTCTTGATGCTCAGCAACATAGACAAAAGGCCAGGAGCCACCTTGATCTCTCTCTCTCTCTCTCTCTCTCTCTCTCTCTCTCTCTCTCTCTCTCTCTCTCTCTCTCTCTCGTTGGGGGTTGAATTGGTATTTTAGATAAAGTTATAGCCTGATATGATATCCACCCAAATCTAACAATGTCCAACATGTGTTCTGCTGTGGGAAAGATAAAACATTAAACTCTAACACAGGCATCTGCTGATTTTGACACTCACCTCTGCAGCAATCCTTCAAGCTCATCTTCCTTCACAGCCCGGCGCTTCCTCGGCTGCTCAGAGCCACTGATTTGCTCCACACTGAGCCTCCAGCTAACAGCTCCGGTTAGCATGTAGCTTGAGGAGAAGCTCCGGGTGTACGTCCTCCCGCGGTCACTGCTTTGCTGCTGAATATTTAAATCCGGACGTTCGGGTCCCAACTCTTTCAGCCTCTTCTTGTCAACATCTGATCGTGGATTGAAAGGTGTTTCGCGTAGAGATACCACAGAGTTTTCAGTCGCCATACTAACATAATCAAAGGCTCTGCTAGCTGTGTTGCTCGCGTAGCTACGTGGGAGCTATATGGGATGTGAGGGAATGATAAAGGTCTCTGATTCGACGAATAGTCCAACCACGTTGCAATAAGAAACGATGTCATTGGCTAGGGCGCAGATTTGTGCGCCCGAAGATTCACGTTTCATCCGCCAATGAGAAGCTGTCCTTGTCGCAACGAGGGTGAAATGTTTGTTCGCTGCCATAGGGTCAATTCCAATCTCCACCCTTACGGACTCACGGACTTTGAGGCGCGCTCCCGCGAAGTCCGTGAAGGTTTAGGGGTGTCCCATTGTCACAACGTAGAGTGCTCGAGGCTCTCTGGCAGACATTTTGAGCCCTTTATGATCCCTTTCCGTAAGTCAGCATTAGATGCTGACTTTGCCTAAGGGAATTACCCATAGTTCATAGCAATGTGACGTTAAACACGCAGTTCCCAATGGAAGCATGGAGACGTAAAAAAAAAAGAAGGTAAACAAAGAGACACGTGGGCGTTCAGCCCGATAAAATACATTTACACTACAACATTACGGATTAAAGATTGAACATAAAAACACATGAAATCAGAGGAATGCAAGCAGAACATATATTTATAAATATTTTGTTTACATTCATCAAACATTTCGTTTTGACAAAAACAAGTAAATATATCATCTAAAATGACTTCTCATCTCGTGAGGAAGACGTTCAAATCAGTGAATAAAAAGTATAAAATAAATACACAATATTTTTTATGTAGTCACGTGATATGTTGCAGCAAAGTGCTGTCCCATTCATATTCACACAAGTTCAAGCCCTCACAGCCTCTCACACTCAGCCACTTAGCAGCTGACGTCAGTGAGTGCCTGAGGGTTCAGGGCATGAGGGTTTAGGGTGGAGATTGGAATTGACCCATAGACTCACATTGGGCCGGCGCCCCGACAGGGGGAGGGGCTTTTCTCAGTGATGATGAATGGCGATATATTATATTTGGTATATCTTAAGTGGTTGTTGACAGGGGCTTACGGTCTCCCATACACATTTAGCGCGTCAACACGGTATATTTCTTATTTAAATTATTTGGTATATAATGTTTTTTGACAATATATATTATATATTTTTTTTCTTCTTTTTTTTTTTTCATCGCAAAATTTTAAGAGGGGCGGCGCCCTAGCGCCCTCTATTGACGCACCGCCACTGGTCTGAATACTGACGTTTTTTTTAGAGTTTAGTTAGTCAAATTTGGACTTGTACAGTGTGAGGTATATTGTGTACATTACAAATGCATGAAATATGATAATTAATAAGGGATATTATTATGAAGAATGTGTAATTGTATGAATATGAGGGTCACTGTGTTTTTTATCACTGTATAATGATTCAGATGTGGAAGGATTTTAAAATAGATTTGAAACAAGAAGAATTATATAGTATTGCTGAGGGTCACATGGACTGTACTGAGAGTGCAGAGGTCATTTACACACAGACCGTGGTTGGGGGTTTTACAAGGGAGCATTTGGTTTTAAGAACAAAGGGGACTGGACCACCTGTGGTCTGGGGATCTCCCTACTGTTCTTATCAGGCACAGTGGGGGGATTCGATTTGCATTTCAACCAGCAGAGGTGAAGGGTTTCTGTGGGAGGATGAATGTAAAGCCTAATTCATGCTTCTCCGTCACGTCGACGCCGTACCTACGCCGTCGACCTGACGGAGTCGTTGAGCATTCGAAGTTCTGCGTCGAGGGTCCGCGTTGCTCTGCAATTAACCGCCATGCCGCCAGGGGGGTGTGCCTGTGTGGCTGTGTTTTGCGCGGCTGTGTTTTGCGCGATTTCTCGCCATGAGTTTAATGTCATTTTGCAGTCTTTGTAGTCCCTCGAAGAAAAGTTATAAAGGTGGTCGTATTTCCTGACCTCCTCGATGATTCGTTCTTCTGTTTGGTCCATTGTTACTACCAGTCTACAAGAACTTTAAAAATAGCGGTGTAGGAAGACAAACCGGAAAGAGCAACCGGCGGAAATTACGTTCTGAGCGGACCAATCACAGCGTTGCGGTCCGCGTCAACGCGACGCGTAGTTAGGATTTTTTGGAGGTGCGCGTCAGGCTACGGCGTAGGGGTCTGCGTCGACGCGTAATCTACGGCGTAGGTACGCCGTCGACCTGACGGAGAAGCATAAATTAGGCTTAAGCTGTAGTAAGATTCTCATCAGCTGTAACAGATATAACTGAATAACAATTCCCTAGGTAAAATATGTTGTTAGTAAACACAGGAGGGCGGAGTGAGGACTTCAGGTACCGGAAAACAGGAATGTTATGGAGCCATCTTCAAAACCTGCGCCAAAGAGAGACTCCGCCCCTGTGGGACTTTTAGCCAATCACATGCCGTAGAACTAACCAATGAGTGGCCTTAAGCTCTGTGAATGAGACCTATAACTAACACGTGTGCAAGAAGAGCGGCCCTTTTAAATCCCCACGTGACTGGACAAGACCTGCGGTCTGGAGTTCGTTGAGGAAGGAGGGGCCCCGATCGGGTTTGCATAAGCTGTTCTGTCATCTTTCTTTTATTAAATAATTATTAGTTTAACTCTTTTTGGACTCCGGACATTATTCCTCCCACCACCTCCCAGGATTTGAATTTTTATTTCTTCAATACTTATGACCATGTGATATTTCAGTTTTTCTTTTTTAATAAATTTGCAAAAAATTCTACATTTCTATTTTTTTCTGTCAAGATGGGGTGCTAATTAATGAGAAATAAAATGAACTTTTTTGATTTGAGCAAATGGCTGCAATGAAACAAAGAGTGAAAAATGTAAAGGGGTCTGAATACTTTCCGTACCCACTGTACATGTATGGATACCTGCAACGTTTAAACCTGGATATATTTGAAACTGAAAATATGAACTAACGAAAATAGAGTCGTTCCAATGCCGATACAATATTGGAAATGCCTCCAATGCAGCTTTTTATCAGGGTATCAGTCATTACACCAGTCTATGCACCTGTGATACCATTCATAAGCCCCTTAACCCAATCGTTGCCTCCTGCCTGATCAGCACTGCACATGTGCACATAATGCTTACAACGTAATGTAACGCAGCAAGACAAAATAGATATTTGAGAAGGAATAATAACCTCTTTAACTTCTTGACACTAGCTCTCAGCAACTTAACGTACCAATCAAAACTACTAATGCGAAGACATGTTTTTAATCAAATAAAACATTTAAATGACTACCTTTTTTTTGTTGTTTTCATATGCACTGGTATCAGATCGGAACTCTGTATCGGCCGATTCACAAATTCAGGTATTGTGATCAGAAAGGTAAATGTTATCGGTTAATTTCAAGTTGTAAACAAATTAGAAAAATCTCAAAATGGCTTGAACTTGGCTTAAATGAATTCAGTCTCTATTACTGATGTTAATACACACACACACACACACACACACACACACACACACACACACACACACGTTTGTGTTAACAGCAAACCGCTGCAAAAGTGAATCAAGACAAATCTGTGTAGATCAGAAAACACGAAGGCTACGTGAACTTTTTAAAAGGGAAGTTATAAATAAAGTCGCTCTGTCTCATAATGAAGACAGTGTATGTTTTGTTTTGAGAATCTATGTTGGATGCTTGCACACACATTTTCATGAATTACATTCCAGCACACCTTGGCTTTTACACTGGCACAGATCTCTCAAATGCTGCCACGTGTGCACAAAGAAAACATACTACACACACACACACACACACACACACACACACACACACACACACACACACACACACACACACACACACACACAGTGGCGGTCCCCCCCCCCCCCCCCCCCGGGAAAATAAAAAAATATTTAATTTGTTTTTATTATAAACTTAAATTTCTCAATTGCACAAATCCTTCAATAGAACATTTGAATAACACACTTAAGAGAATCAATGCACACAATTCTGCACAACACAGTATAAGTTACAACATAACTGACTTAAGCCCACTACCCAGCCAGCATGTCCATGTGGGGCCCATAAGGTTTAAATTTGGGCTGCCGATAAGGGTCCCAAGTAGGTTTGTCCGTAGTTTCCACGGTGGCCTCACCTGTGTTTGCCCATACTGGGTTTATTCACCGACTTTAAGAGGGATCTGACTGGGCTTTAAGTGGGACCCAAATTGGCTACAAATTGTGGAAACTGCGGACAAACCCACTTGGGACCCTTATCGGCAGCCCAAATTTAAACCTTATGGGCCCCACATGGACATGCTGGCTGGGTAATTGCATTAGAGTATTGCTCTATAGCCTACAGTGGATCCCCCTGTCCCCCCCCTTGTCCGTTCCATTTGGGAGACCCAGAGGTGAACTTCCCCTCCGCGCCCCCTCCCCTTCCCCCTTCTCACACATGATCTGTAGACGGTAGTGATGGGAATTCCGGCTCTTTTTAGGGAACCGGCTCTTTTGGCTCGGCTCACTAAAAAGACCGGGCTCTTTCGGCTCCCAAATGGCTCTTCAGATTTTTTGGTGCTTAAATTAATTTATTACCAACAATAATGTAAAATGATGCGCAGTATGAATTACTAATGTAAAAAAAATGCACTATATCAAATGTTTATTATATAAATACACTTTTATGTATACACTCTACAGAGTGATAAAAAAAAATAATAGAAAGTGCAAAAACAAACGTTTAACTATTTACAAATGAACTTAACTAACTTTTAACTATTTTAAACTTTTAGCTTTTTAATACTTAACATTGATAACATTTAAAGTGAAACAACATACAGAAGCTTACAGAATCACACAACAAAATATAAATTAAAATGTGTAAAACAAAAAGAAAAAAATCAGCATCCAGAGTTTTGTCCTTCAGTGAAGATTTACATTGAGAAAGACCAAGTGCCTCAGCTGTGAGGGCTGATCCTGTTTCTTCTCTCCGTAATGATCTGCCCTGTTTTGGAGAACATTCTCTCTGAGGGGACTGAAGTTGCTACAATGCACAGTCTCCGTGACGTCACATGAACTGTGTAACTCCCGCCTCTCCCCCCTCTGCTCAGCGCAGGCACAGAGAAGACACCACACATATTGACCAATCAAATGCGGCTTGAGAGAGCGCGCGAGCGAGAGAGAGAAAAAAAAAAAAGCTGCCTCCGTCGTTGTCAAAGAGCTATCAGAGCCGTTTCGTTCGCGACCGACACATCACTAGTAGACGGCACCTTCTTAGCAAGCAGGGTCGCCTGCAGCTGCAGGGGGCGCCAAATTGCCAATTCCCCACACAGTGATATGATAGATAATGGAAATCCCCTTCGCGGCCCAGATGATATATATATATATATTTTAAGTGGTCGTGCCGCCCCCCACGTGTCATGAAAAAGTGCCGCGGCGGCTGCCCGGTTCGCCCGTGCCCAAAACCGCCCCTGCACACACACACACACACACACACACACACACACACACACACACACACACACACACACACACACACACACACACACACACACACAGCATTTTAAATCGTCAGACAATGACTGACAGACAATGACCGTTATCTGACTATTGTCAGATCAGATAACGGAGTGAAGTGAAGTCTGCATCAAGCCCCAGTCTGCTATTTGACTTTAAGTGTAACTGCCCTATAAAACAAATCTGTGGCTATGAACAGAGAAGTTGTTGTTTTTTCTCTGCAAAAATGACAAATAAGAGTATTCCATCAAATGCTATCTCGATATTAATTTCTTCGTATTGGCATTCAGCTGAAAAATCACAGAAGCAGAAAAGTGACGAATACATAACTCAAAGCGACGAAATTTTGCGCCAAATAAAGAAGGCAGTGAGTTAAGAGTTTATATCCCTGTAATTTGCCTTCAGGCGCTCTCCTAAGAAACTTCAGTGGGGCTGTGATGAGTTGTGTCCGTGCACAGTCCTCCATATTTGTTCATCTATGACCATACTGCCCTTAGCTTTAGGAGTAACTCAGAGGGGATAAAGGGGAAGGAGGGGGAGATGAGCATATTGTAGTGTCTTTGATCTGTATGGTTTCAAGAGGATTTGAACATTGTTAGTTTTTTTTAGCTTTTATCACGATGATAAAAACACGTTGAACCAAGTGGAGGTGAAAACAGATGCCATCCATCGTCTTTGTAATATTATGCTATTTTTCTGTCTCTCCTAAAATTGTTACAACTTGACATATTTTACCCTTTTTGTCTTCTTCATGAGCATTGACGCAATTATTGACCGTCAAACGCAGAAGGATACTGCACGTTATTTTGGTATAGTAGGAGCTGATTGTTCAGCGTACTGTCACGCTGAAAGTGAGACTAAATACACATCCGCTGGGCATGCTGGGACACACACAACCTTAAGTAGATACCAGTGAACTTGTTGGACTGGTTTTAGTAACATGCTACGTCTTGTGTTGGATATTTTTAGACCACAATTTTATATAACTTCCACCTACCAGAATTAATCGAAACCCGTCCCCCAGACTATTGACAAGCTTTTCAAACTCTCAGTTTCTGCTGTTTCTTGCACAATCAAATATTATTTCTTTAAAATTTCCATCTTATTTTACATTTGTGTTGCCTTTACTAGACACAAAAAAGATCTGTCATTGTTTTAATTTGATAAGAAGTTGCCTATTAGGTGTGGTGTGTTTTATATTTCCTTTGTGCCTGTGGCAGATTTGGGACATTTTACCTTTAAAATCTAATATTGAACTTATATCTTTTTCAAATATGAAATGATTCATGTGATAAATGTGTGAACGCCTGTCCCTTGGACAAAATGTAAATTCAGGGAATTTTCATAGGGTGTGTACTTGGTGACGGCATGTCGGTTCCCATAACAGAATGTCATTGAAAAAAATTATAAATTGAATTTCCAATGCCATAGTTTCTGTGGCGCTGACAATTTCTGTGAGATCAAGTTGGCCTAGATATATCAATACTACAATGCAGGTATAGATAGTATCACCAAGTATGACAATGTTATTTATAACATGTTATTACCTAAATTACTTTATCACAGCCACTATCAAGTGTTTCTACAGGATGGAAAAATAGAACATATCAATACATTTACCTAAATATGTGTTCAGAGTTTCCAGACCCCAATATACTATAGTTGAAGAATCACCCATAGATATGGATGAAATAGCACCCACAGTAAAGCAACGTGTCAACATGTTTGGACACTTGCAAACATAAAGCATGCTCTTCACTTCTCAACGTCTTCTCGTTTCCTGGTATCAGGTGTTCATCGCCAGTGTGTTCGCAGCGATGACTTCCTCGAATGCTTCCAAGGTTCGACACAGACACATTACTCATTACTATTCAAAAGCAGAGAGTGTTTTGTTATGTTTTGTTATCTTATTAGTCGCTCTCTTTCTCAAACACACACACACACGTTCTCTCTATACACTTATGACCCTTATTGATATATGATACATTGCCGTTTAACCTTCCGTAAACCCAATTCTAACCTCTAACACTAAAAGCAAGTGTTAACCTTCAGTCCTTAGTGAGGACTGGCAAAAATGTCACAGTGCAGAAATGTCCTCCCTAAAATGGATAAAAACTTAAATTCCCTCTGGCAAAGATAGCAATATAAGCACACATACACACACACATACACGCACACAAACCATTCACACCACCCCTGTTAAACGTCAGCTTCAAAATAGATTTTTGTTTGTGAATCAGCAGATGCAAAGCATGTAGCGGCTTGAACCAGCAAGGCTTCAGCATATTATGTCAGGCAGCCAGCAAGCACCATAGCAAATGGTTATAAACTCAAGCTTATCAGAGTACAGATTGGGAAGCAGCCATCGCGTTGACCACTAATTGCGAATAAATACATTTAAAAAACTCAAACAATATTTATTTTCAGAAAAATCCTCTGAATAGAAGTGTTTCTCCCCATACGGACACTTCTTTACTTTACAGTAAACTTGGATTGTACTTTAGCTGTGACCAAACTATTTTTGACAATCTGATTGTCTGTGGCAATTGCCTCAACGTTAAACGTGTCAACGTTAAAATGTACTTCTGTCATCTTGTTACACTTTCTGTTGTCATGTGTCGCCCTCACTGTTGTTATCAATGTTGTCATAACATGTCGTCCAAATTTATATTTATTTAAATTATTATATTTTAGTCGGGGATATCCTGCAGTCAAAGTTGAGATAGGAGTGCAGCCTGTGACTCACAGACCAAACAGTAATAAAGTGTGGTGGCCTGCTTTCCATGTGTGTGGGAGTATGTGGAGGGAGTCCCTGTATGCATACATGAAAATTAGGAATACTACCCAAATGGCTAGAAACACCAACCCCACAACAACACCAACAACATTAACAATGTTTGATATCATTTCCATTCTGTGAGTGACCAGCTTTTGTTCCTGCTCTCCTGTTTTCTTGGACTTCCTCCATCAACCAACCTGTTGGGCTTTATTACCCCAAATCAACCAAGCATCCAATGTCTTCCACAAGAATAAAGGTTTTGGAAACAGTCTTACAACAACAAAAATACAACAAAGCCTTGATAAAATGCCAAAGTGTGGTTTCATTCATTATTTTTACATGGCGGCCATTTTGTTCTCACGTCATGGTGGGAAGGAACATCGCAGCAATTAGTCAGACAGCTAAATAGCTATGGTGAAGTGGTCTGACCATGTGTACCCCAGCTGAATGTTGAAACTGTCCAAACATGGAAAGGTAAGTCTGTAAAGATCCCCAAAATAACCCCAACAAACAGTACGACAGAGAGAAAACTTTAGCTAGCAGGTGTTTGTTTGCAAGGTGACATTTGTGTTTGTCAACTGTGACCCTTCAGCGTAGGCTACCACAGGTTTGTGCACACACTCTTCTGCACGAATCATTGCCGTTTTCACCTAATTTACAGAGCGCAACTTTCAAACACCATAGACAGCGCCTCAGCAAATGAAAAATGTTTTTGTGGGGAATTATGTTTCTGAGAGACAAAACCCAAGGGATGCACAGGCTGCTGGCTAAATGGTCAACTCGTACACATTCTCTGGCAATTTAATTTTTTAACTGGGACAATTTGGTAGTGAATGTTGAAAACCAGGACACTTTAGAGTTGTACAGATATTTGTCGAGATTCGGGACACCCTTGAGACCGGAACGTCTGGTCACCTTAAGGCAGCAGCACTATTTTACCTATCGCATACTATCATACAAAACTGATAGGCCGACAGGCTGGAGATGTCTCCTCTGACAAAATAGTTTATTGAAACACTGCCACTGCACGCTAAGGCAATGATTTCTCATGACAATTTTAGCTAGTAAGCTAGCTACTTGCTAACAGAACTAATGTCACATAACAAGGCAGGTGATGGTGGTCTTTCCTTCAACTCTGCAGTCCAATTGTCGTCTTTATTTGGGGTACACAAGTCAGATGCTTAGACCACTTCACCAAAGCTATAGAGCAGTCGGACTACTTTCCGGGAGATTCCTTTCCACCCTGAGTGTGAATTAAAAGTGAAATGGCTGCCGTGTGAATATGGTGATAGCGGCTGCGTCATGACCGCCTCCCACACCTGATTTCAACTATTTGAAATTCTTCTGTATTCTGGAGTTTTAACCGGCCAACAAAGCACACTCTGAGCTAAATGCCCACGCTGTAGTTGCCAGGTGGAAAGTGAGGAAAGCAGAAGAAAAGACTAACAGCGGAAGTGACTCACTGCTCACTGAGAAATGTCACCAACCTTCAGTATAAGGCCAAGTTATAAATCAATACAATATAATGGGGCTGAGGCGAGGGAGTATGAAAATGTATCCTCGATAATGTAACATGACTTCATCATTGTTGATTTGTCACTAATCAGTATTGCTGTTAGCTGACCTGGTTGTCAATGTGTTGGTGGTCAAAATGCAAATATGCTTGTCGGGGATCAGCCCATGTGCTGTATCTAGAGAATTATGTCCATATTGGACAATTCTGCACGTCAAGATTTACATCCAATGCAAACGATCAGTGCTGGACACAGGAAGTATGTCCTATGTTGGGTGGAATAGTTAATTAAAAAAATTATATCCACCCCTATGGGCCCAGATGTTTTCTATCTAATGGCTTTAAGGGGAGCAGAGTGCCCCAAAAATGATAGCATATCAGTCCAAACTGACTTGAGAGTCTGAATGAAAGACAGCCAAAAGGGTTATAAAACGTGTGAAAGACGTACAAAAAACAAATGGCCGTGATCAGTTGTTATTATTAAAATATTATAATACATGTAGTGTATTTGTGAAAAACAATTACATTATAAAATAGATATAACTTTTAATTATTTAAAAAAATTAAAATTAAAAATTACAAAATTAAATTAGAAAATAGCTATAACTTTGTGATTCTGTTTAGGCCAGCAGAGAAGGTTTAGCAGGCCCTGACGGCCCGCCACTGCTAAAACCCCTGCAAATATAACTTCACAATGTCTATGTGTAGATACTTTACCTGCTCTGGTGTTGGCACATCCATATCCACATAGGAACTTAGTGGAGATTCAGATATAGATCAAATCAGTGGCGGGCCGTGGTATGTGTACCAGCTATAAAATAGCTATAACTTTTCATTATAAAATATATATATAGGCCAGCTGTTTCTCCCACTGCATGCATTACCAATAATACATTTTATACTTATTTCATAGTTTTGTCCCAGTTGAACCTTCACAGTTCACCAAAATCAAAGGAGTGAGCAGGGATTGTCTGTCAGACTGTGTCTAGACTGAACTTGTTAGCGTGCGCCTATTGATGATGTCATGGGGATATACTCCTGTGTGGGCGTTTGTGTAGGCTTTTCTAAGCAAATTCGGTGTAAGCCTTGGCGTATGGATGTTGTCATAGTTGGGGAATCCCTGGCACTCATTCAGGAGTTATCCCTTTCACTTGTCCGTGCAGTTCTTCTGGTTTGATGTGGTATGTGTCATCGTATTAGGAGAAGACAGGATGACACAATCGGGTAACTACACACTGATGTAAAGATAAATTTGTTTGATCTTTTTGTTAGATTGTCTGTGTTTTATAAATATTACTCATTCTACTTTGTCAGACAATATATCATTAAAATATAAATGTGTCTGAAAATGTGTCAAAGAAAATCTACTTATACTATACAATTATCTACTTGAACAGGAAAATGGATTAAGCCATTATAAGCCTCTGTGTATTAGGTCCTGCATTGAATTTATCGCAGTGGAGATTCAGATATAGATCAAATCAGTGGCGGGCCGTGGTATGTGTACCTATGCATGCTATAACAGCTGGGCGGCTATTAAATAGCTATAACTTTTCATTATAAAATATATATATATACATATAGGCCAGCTGTTTAGGCCAGCAGAGAAGGCTTAGAAGGCCCTGACGGCCCCCACTGGATCAAATACAATGGATTGTTTCTAACAAGTGTTTATAAAAACGCCCAAATAGAGGGAGCAGCTTTGACCATAGTCCATTTGTTTCCCACAAATCGAGAGACACACATCTCTTGTGAAATCAAAAACTATTAGTCTCTCCCACTGCATGCATTACCAATAATACATTTTATACTTATTTCATAGTTTTGTCCCAGTTGAACCTTCACAGTTCACCAAAATCAAAGGAGCGAGCAGTGCATGCTTTGTATTATTGGTAATGCATGCACTGCTCGCTCCTTTGATTTTGGTGAACTGTTAGTAATACAAATACACTTAAGTCCAAATGTATAATTATAACATACGCAAATGACTTCTGTCAAATTGTAAAATTGTAAAATGATACGGCATATAAAACAATAATAAAGTGCTATATCAAAAATGCAACTCACCATTACGCCTAATTAGTGGGGTAACGTATCACTTAACCTCTTGACATGTGTCACGAGGCTCAGACGCACAGACTGATGTATCAGGTAATTTTTCTAAATAAAACATCTTCCGAACTTGATTGATTTTTTTCATCCATTCTTTCTGTGCGGCCCGGTATCAAGGGACCCACGGCCCGGTGGTTGGGGACCGCTGATTTAGATGATACGGTTTTGCTTCCAACTTTTCCAGTTATAGATTTAAACAACAAGGATTTTCAGCAGTTCAGTCCAATACTTTTGTGCTGCTTTTTGTGCTTCAACACTTTTCAGCATGAAGTTACCCGTTCCCTTTTATTTTCAGCTATTTTTTCTTTTTTCTTTCAGCTTTCTAGTTTGTTTTAATACCTGAGAAATAAACCACAAATGAAATCTATCTAGTGTGACAGATAAATATGAAGTCGAGGTGCCCTCTTGGCGATATTCCATAAATACGGTGATTCACCTGTCCTGTGATGCAAATCTTTCTCACCGCGGGAGTCATAAAAGCCGCTCTGAGAGAGTAGACAGCTCTGTGAAAGAGAACTCCAGAGTTCAGACAACCGGAGAGGGATCACCTTCGCTTCACTCTGTTTTCAAGTAATTTGCTTTAGCTTATCAGCCTCAACATGAACTTCAATGCTCTTTTGGTGAGTACTGCAATGATGCTGGGTTTCAGACCTCAATAACTTTTCACAAATTAATAGATTAATGCATTTAAGTGATGAATCAAAATAAAATGAATTTAATGCGCTTTCAAGGTTATTCATTTAGGTACTTAAAATGTTAATGTATTTTACATGCAGTGCAGAAATATTAGACGTTATGCCTTCTGCTACCAAAGAAAGGTCCTGATAGTTGGAGGGATTTTGCATCACAGGATACATACAAATATTATTGTACAAGACTTTAAGACATTACCTGCAAATAATAATTTTGACTGCAAAATGAATCAAAGCTTTACACGCAATTTCATTCACAGAAGCCGGTGATGTAAGAATATATTTTCCAACAATATGACGATAATTATGATTATTAAAGTGTTGTTGTTGTTTTTTGCATTTGAGCTTTTATTTGGTACACGGTCTTGAGGAGGGATAGGAAATGCAAAAGATGTTTATAATGTGACTCTAACATTTATCTATACATATATCTTACTTGTGTTTCCAGTTGTCACTGGGACTGATGGGGACGGTGTGGAGCGGCCCTGTATGTGACCCGAACTGTAAACATGTCACTGAGTATCACACACCGGACTTCAAACAAGTGCCGGAGCTTAAGGACTCTTCAGTTGCGCCCTGGAGTATGAGGTGAGTTTCCTTTCTGTTGGCCAGGATAGAGGAGAGAATATTTTCGTCACTAACACCGTTGATGGGGTATAAATGAATAATAGCATTTTTAAAAGATAATTGGAGTAAAAGTACTTACTTTGCATAGCTGAACTTCATCTTCCGCTTCTAATAAGACCATAGATCGGGTTATGCTAAGACAACTGGTTCAAAGTGTTGTCAAAATAAGAAGGTGGTAAAGGCTCACATCTTCTCACTCATTCCTGAAAGTCAAGAATGGAAACAGAGAGCTAAAGTGAGAGGTTCAAACCCTGCTTCCCTCCACCATATCAAATAAATTATTTTAGATGTGAAAGAACTTGAATGAAGTGCTGGAACAAGTGAATGTATTAAATCTATAACTTTCCAAATTCCTGTATTAACCAGCCTCTATAACCCCTAATTTTCTATGCCTGCCAAAAGAAAAAAGAAGACCATTACATACATAATAAATACCATTTGCGTCAACAATGGGTTTGTGTATCAACATTTTTTTTTAAACAAATGTAGGCAAAAATGTCTATTTAAATTTTCTTATTTATTTATCTTTGTACGAATTACCATATCTATCCACTCTTCTATTTAATTGTTTTTATTCATGTCTTTATTTGTATTAACTTTTAAATGTGTTTATTTATTTATGTATTTACTTACTTCTGCTTAATTTACACTTTGCATTTTTCCCTCTTTTTTCAGTCTTGATTGGAGAGCAGACAGAGAGCCCTCGTCAATCCCTTATGCTAATTGCAAGAATTGCACTGAAAAGCACATGATCGCCAAACCGATCTTCCTCCAGGTTTCAGTCTACCACAGGATACGCAACGGCCACAATCCCATTTGGTGCCAGTGTCCCTTCAAACTAGCTGTGGGGTGTACATGTGTCAAACATCAGGGCAAGTCCTAGTCCTGGACGTAGTGGCAATTGTTGCATTTGTAGTACTTTGTGATAGTATTTGAACAAGTTTAACTGTTCAAAAAGACCTAGATGTTGTTTTGTTTTTTTCTATATTTGATTGCATTAGTCTCCCACCACTTTGGTCCATTAGGGTGAAACTCTCAAAAGTAAATTTTTATTTATTAATATTTTAAGACAGACTTTGTATTAGCTGTGCAAATATATAATTGTTTTAGATATTCGTAGGTTACAATTGAAAAGAGTCTATACTCTATATACATCCTTTATGATAGGATGAATAAAATGTTTTTGTTGAAACAGTTATTGCTGAAATCTTATGAGATTAAACGCCTGTAATTTTGGTGGTGTAGTAAATGTTATCATGGGAAATCCAATTTTGTGGATAAAAAACCCTTAATGTAAGATGTGGTACGTGTGTAGCATACGTTTATCACACTTTTATTACATATCATGTAATGTGCAATAATGACAACTTGATACTTTCAGAATATTTCTGTTCAATACAAATGTGAAAATTATTCTTTTACATAATGTCAATTATATTGTGTTACAATGGTTGAGGTGACTGTACCCTAAATAAACATACTGAAATTCAAGTATAAGCAAAATGTGGAGTTGTTGTATCAGTCACTTACACATACACTATATACAGTACCTCAGCATATGGGGTCACGTTTGTTTGTGTACTGGGGCTACTTTCCATTGTTTGGCTCTGCCTCTTTCTTTCTAAAGAAGAGAAATCCTGCGACAGCATACAATGATTTTAGACAATAATGTGTTCCTAGCTTTGTGGCTACCATTTGGGGAGGCCTAAATCCGTTTCAATATTCCGATTCACAAAACTCTCAACTACTGAGAAAAATACTTTCTGTAAGGCATGATATTCCATTCAACAATTGTCTATTGCCTATTGCCCTAATGTTTCTTCTTCCTTTGTGGACCTGGATTTTTGCATGGCCTTCCCCAAACTGTTGCTATTAAGCTAAAAGAAAACTATTGTCTGACATGTCATTTTAGACTTAGCATTTACCTTCATTGGACCTAAAGACAAGATACGTTTAAACTATATTGTTGTGCAGCAGTTGTGGGAAGTGCCAATATAAAGAGTGCATTGTCCCTGTTCAAATAAATAAATATACACACATACTTACCCAAAATGTAAAACATTCCATGGCTAAAAGTATGTATGCAGGGTGTCTACATACTTTTGACCATTTGGTGCAGCTCGTGTGTAGTACCAGCACCGAGCCAGCAGGTGGCGAGAGAGAAAGAGATTTATTCTTCCGGATCAGCAGCTCTTCCTTTCCTGTCCGCCATTTGTCGTATACGGTGAGTGTCTGTCGAGCTCTCGTCTTCAAAACGGTTAAAATACGTTTTCTATCCCTACATAGCCGCAATTTTCGGTGAGATGTGTCAAAGTTAACGTGGCTGTGTAGATGTAGATGGCCGTTGGAGGGTGTTTACGGTGGAAAATGTGTGTAAACGGCAGGCGTTTTTCCCGAGTGTGTGAGCAGCCACATGCGGCCGCGATGAGCTAACTGTGCTAACTGGTTTCTCTGAAGACTCTCATTAAATGAAATACAATCTTTGTTTTTTATCCTGTGATATACACAGCGTTAAATATATTCACGTAAACAAGCGACCGTAAAAACATGAAGCGTCCCCTGGAGTATGAGCGGAGTAGCTGTAACGTGAGCTAACAGCTAGTTACCGCACCATAAATATACGTCATGTTATTTCTAATTTGTGGTTGTCACATTTCTTTCAGATTTCTCGGCGACCACCTGAACAACCTGTAAACATGCAGAACGACTCTGGTGAATTTGTGGACCTTTACGTCCCACGTAAATGGTGAGTGTCTTCTTGCTGTGTGCAAAGTATTACATCCTTTATTTACGTTCGTAAAATTAAAAGTATTGATTGTACAGATTTGACTGTTCAGACAATTTCCCCCTAATAACTTTCTGGATTAATGTGATTTGGGCGTTGATGTTGGGTAGTTTGATTTTCATTAATGCCTAATCTATAAAATCACCATGTTTGTAATGTGTAGATTTTATTTTTATTTATTTTTACTAATCATGAGCTCAGAAAAACAGCCCTGCTTTGTGATTTTGTATTTTTCAACTGAAAGCAGTTTATTAGCTGAAGGATACTAGTATGATACTTTTATCAACCCTTGACGGAACACTTCATCCTCAGTTTATTGTATAAAGTAGCACACAATGGGGGACTAAAAGTACAAGTTTAGTTAATAACAACCATATTTGGGTAAATGTACCTAGTTTCATGTTCCACTGTCCACTGTCATAGGGTACTCGGAGAATATTACAGAATGTAATACTTCTGGCCCTTTTTTTTTTTTTTAAAGGAACATCAGAAATTGTTTCATTAAGGCTCAGCCGAAAGCTTTGTTATGCAGAGTATCGGTGTGAATGATGGCGAGATTTAATTTAGATGAACAATGAATTAAAATATTGCATGTGTGTATTGCAGCTCTGCGAGCAACCGAATCATTGGAGCCAAGGACCATGCCTCCATCCAGATGAACATTGCTGAGGTAAGTGGAGAATTTCAGTCTTAAAGTTTAGTCTTATTCAGTCGTATGTGATAGAAAGCATTAAACTAGGTTAGTGTGTCCTGATTGAACCACTATTGGGCATGCTGTGTTTATGGTTAATATCAGTTGTATTTAAAAACTATTATAATATACTCAAGACCTGAACAATACCTTTATTGACATCTTGGTGTGCTGTATTGTAATATAGTATAGAAACTCTACCAGCTGATTAAGTCTAAACAAAATTTGACATGAGGCCAAATGTCTACATAGATCACATTTGTATCCTTTAACCCTAATAAAGTCAGATTATTTGTGAATTTTATCAGCTTGCTACTCATTAAGGTAGTCCACTGGCTTTGTGACGCGTGCTGTAGTCTGTTTTACAAATACACACAAAGTACATTTAAACACTGGGCTCAGTGTTGGTGGTAAATATTTGCATGAAGTTAGCCTCATGAGTAAACCACAGCGCCATGATGGGAGTAAGGTTCCATGGGTAAAGGAAAAACTGTTGCTGTAACAGCATGAAGCTGGACCATTTTATTTATACACGGGCTCCATTGTCATGGAAAAAAGAAAATGACTGGAAAGGTTTTGGCAGCAATTAATAGAATATTATCATTCTGGCTGTTACTATAAAGATAAATTATCTTACTGTTGCAATCCGTCAGTGTTGCTTGTTCAACAGTTTCATACACATCACATGGGTGGAATAACAGTAAAGAGGGTCCTGGGTTTGATTCCTTTCTTTACAGACAATGACGGGATCTCTTTAATATTCATGTGATATCAAAGTCAATTGGCAGACTTTTGAAACTTGTTTTACATGTAATGTATGCTAAAATGATTTTTATCTTTAGTGTTATGGATTACATCTGTTGGGTTGTAACATAGTTTGAATTGCCTTTTGAATTGTTTAAAAAATACACAAATCCATGCAGCAATAATATAACTTAAACAAATCATTTATATTTAGAGATAAATTACACAGTAAGTCTCAGGTTAATTGTTTCCATATCGCTTTGGAACGTGTAGAAAAAGTGGATGCCTGACAAAGAATAAATAATATATTAACTAGAGCTGCACTGATTTGTTTTGGCTAATTTAACATTTTCTTTTTAAGAGCTATAATTGTCAGTAAGGTTTCAGACTAATGTGTTCACACCAAGCATGAAGCGTACTTACAAGAGTATTTGTTTATTCGTGGAGGAGTGGGTAGAATATATACATTATACACATGAATTATAAATCTTTACGATTTATTCTTTTAATTAACAATTACATGTATGTAATGTTTGTTTACAAAGTTATTAAAGCAGTGTTTACATCAAGCTTGATGTTGCCTTTGCCATTAAAAAACGATCTTAGACACTAATGCAGTGAGGCATAGACCTTATTGATTAAACACTAGTATCGGCTTGGTGCTACTGCTTACTAAAACCGTACAACATGCATTTGTCAAAAATGAAGAAAAACAATCCTGGTTTTAAGCTAGAAGATTATTCAAGTTGCAAACATTTTGTGAAACTAAGTAACTAATGTCAGAGGATGACTATTTATCTTATCATTATGTGAAGAAAAAAACCCTTACATTTGCAGAACAGCACAAGTTACCCATGTGCAGTGGCTGATTTGGTCTTGGAACTGTTCTGATCCAACGTTCTCTGTCCTCTGCAGGTCGACAAGGTGACCGGTCGCTTCAATGGCCAGTTCAAGACCTACGCTATCTGTGGCGCCATCCGCAGAATGGTACGTCTCAGCTGAATCTCTGTGGCTCTGTACTTTCCCCGCTGTCAAATGTTTCCTTCCATCAGTTACAGTGTTTGAGAGGATTAAATAGGTTTGTCACATTGTACATTTTTTTCTTTTCTTTACCGTTAGACAGTTGCTATTTCTGTACAGCACGTTTTTATTTTTTTATTTACATAGTTCAACAGTTTTTCCCATTTAATTACCAAGAC
Organism: Myoxocephalus aenaeus; assembly: GCA_038501785.1. Taxonomy (NCBI): domain Eukaryota; kingdom Metazoa; phylum Chordata; class Actinopteri; order Perciformes; family Cottidae; genus Myoxocephalus; species Myoxocephalus aenaeus. The sequence continues at coordinate 3,805,431 of JBAMJR010000039.1, read as the reverse complement.
TAGCAACCCGTTAATGTCTTCATCAGTCTAATGTTGCAGCTGGTAAAGGTTGAGCTCATATAGGCTACTTTCTACAGTTTAATGCATCATTGTTTATTAGTCAATTTATATTTTGTATTAAGAAACAGAATATGCAGAATAAGTAGCGAGCAGGCTAATTGTCAAATACATCTAGTGAAGTATAAAACTATTTCCCTATGAAGGGGGGTAGAAGTATATAGTTACATAAAATGTATACTCAAGTTATGTACAAGTATCTCGATTGTACCTTAGTACAGATTTGCATAGCCTAAATGTACTTGGTTACATTCCACCACTGTTAAAACAAGAAAACAACATTGTGAAGAGAACAGAGTTCTTCGTAGCATCAGCTTCTCAAGTTTGCTCTTAAAGTGCACCAGATTGAAGTAATTACTTTTTTAAATATACCGAATTTGGGGTGACCTGTGACCCTCCCTAAAGGGTCAACGGTCCACCAACCACATTCTAACAAAACACTGTGGGAAGCACTGAACACTGATTTACATTTTTAGTAATTTCAGCTGCTGGGCAGTTTATAGAACTGAATTATTTGTGGGATCGTTATCTTTCATCCTTCATTAATAATTAAACAGGAAGTTTTTTTAAATGCGTTTTGACAGTTGAAACCTGACTCTGCCAGGACCTCTTCTTATAAATGCTGAAAGCTTTTGTCTGAACAGATTTTAATTTTTTTTTCGTCCTACAGGGCGAGTCTGACGACTCCATCCTGAGGCTGGCAAAGACTGACTCTATTGTAGCAAAGTAAGAACCTGTTCTCAAGTGGTATACATGTGACAGTTACTGTTTTTCATTGATATGAAAATAATTCAGCATGCATGAATAAGGATGACAAACACATTTGTGGTTATCTGTAGTTTGAATCATAGTAACGTGTGTTACTTGTTCCAGAAAGGAATAGTTCATAACAAAGAGTTTCTGTGAAGCTGTGCTAAAAGCATGCATTATTTATGTTTGCTCAAGCTACATGCTCTCAAAGCAAAAGTTGTTCCTCTTTGTAGGAGGAGAATACATTTGTACTTCAGTGATTGTTGAAACAGTCTTATACAGTAAATTAAAACAAATGATCTAATTCACATTCTTTTGGAAATGAGGAAATGTATAAGCCTCTTTCACAGCAGAAACTTTGACTAGTGATAGGAAAAGCACATGCGTCACTCATGAATGAAAGACTGTCTGTGGTCTGTGAAAGGGTCAGAGTAATGCCGTGTTCACACCAAAAGAGTTGCGAAATATTAGCGCGAGTAGATTACATGTTAAGTCAATGCACAGACGCAAGTGGTTGCGAAAAGTGAATTTTTTGCCGGCCGGCGCGATAGAGGCGAAAAGGCGTTGCGAATATTCGCAAATTCGCCTTATCGCCCGACGCAGAGTTGAGAAGCTCCGCCCGGCATCACCGCCGTCCTGCCGTTACTGAATCAAACTGCGGGTCCGCTGAAGGAGCGCTGGAAGCGGCTTCATTCAGACAATCGTCCTGGAGGAGTCGGAGCTGTGTGCGACTACGGATAATATTATGAACCCAGACACGGGGGCGTTTGATTTTCCGACGTGTGGGACTTCCTCAACAAGTATAAAGCAGAACTAGTGGTTATTTCAATGGTGAATGGCAGAAATAGTAAATGTTTTCACAGACAGAGATAAGCCCTGCCCCCTTTCCGCAGCGAATGGTTACGAAAAAGTGAATTAACCACAAAGTCGAGCGAGTAAACTCAGGCGAAAGTGTTGCGAAAATTCGCAACTCTTTTGGGGTGAACACGGCATTAGGCATAATAGTTTTTAGAAAAAAATAGACTAGTTAGTTGCTCTTTTTTTGTTCTTTTCAAACTTTGGAATGCTCCAGAACTTCAGCCGTTTAATGGATGTTATTTGCAAACGTGTGCATCTTCATGTCTCGGGACAAATCCATGCAGGACATTTGTCAGTTAACATCTGTATCGTTTGGTAATATGAATTCAACCACTAACAATCCTCTTCCTCTTGTTTCACAGGTCCCTCTAAGTGGCGATGCAGAAGTGGAGACTTTGTAAAAAATAAAATGAGGGAAAAAACTACTTTTGTTGTCGTTGTAGTAATTTCTCACCAACGAATGGAAGATGTTAACCGTTTATGTGTTTACATAAGTGTCAGGCAAACTGTCCATTTCTACATTTTAGTATCGATCTTTAACATTGATGTTTTCACAATGAGACTTGAGAATCGACTTCTTGCCAAAATTGGTTGAAACCGTGGTTTTAGATTGATACAGTTTTGGTTTAAAAATGATTGTAATTGTACAGATGATGTATAGTCAACATTAGAATTTGGCAGATGCCCCAACAATTCTTTTTTTATTCTTAGATAATGTTTTTGTTATAGCAAAAAATCTTTAGTTTTACCCTGTTTGGAGTCTATCTTGCCTGGGTCCGGACTTTTGAAGAGTTGGAAGTCGCCTGAGAGTGTAACGAGTTTTCAATTTTGTCTAATATCGGGCAAGTCGGTCACTGCAAACTTCAAACACCACCTACAAATCCAGAACGCTTCAAATAATTGGGTGTAGGCAAGGCGTGGCTGAATTCACAGCAGGAGGATAAAGGCACTTTGGCTGTCGTTTTACACTTGGTTTTGTTAAGACGCACGCGATCGGCCCGTAACGTTAACTATATGGCCATCCATATAAAACTGATTCTATGGCTTTAAAATAGTGCTTTATGATAATGTTTATCTTAAAACAGTATTAACAGCTCAGTGTGCAGAGCCTCCACTGGTCTGAAGTCAGTGACGGCAATGCAACATAGTCAATGGTTTATTAATACAAACGTCATTGGTTAAGTGAATTTAGTTTCCAGGAAGTCTAAAAATGTTGATGCACATTGGTGCTTGAGTTGGTAGTACCGGTAAGTAACATTGACATCAGTTGTTGGCACTACTAAAGAGTTCATGTGTGATCATGGACATTTTTGTGGACGGACAGTGACGTCCTCAGTAGTTTGTTGCAACGATAAAAGTAAAAAGTTGACAAAGCCAGTTGATATGAAGCCGAAGTTGTCTTGTGAATTAACACTTTAAAACATTAGTCTACTGTATAACTTAAACTTTAAGCTCAGTATTACCTAAGCACAAACCCCAAACGGCAAGTATTTACAGCTGGCTTTTATTGTAACTAGGTACTCAGTGATGAGTGTCAGTGACACTTATTACACATTGATTAATTTGATCGGAATCACACAAAATAAATCGGTAGCATGAAACTTGGCCTTTGTTTAGGGAGTTGGCTTCAGTCCTAAATCATTTAAATAGCTAGCGAGGTCTACGGTAACGTTTCCTCTTGGGTCAGAACAAATCTTTACACATGCTGAACTGAAGGATGATGTACAGTTGGGAACCAGGACCCCGTCATCACTGGTTTATTCCAGCAGAGGGTAGCATGTTGCAAAAAAACCTTCCTTCAAAATCAGAAGAAAAAACTTGTTTTACACTTGGCAGAAAAATAAACTCTGGACTATACTTTTCTTGTAAATAGTATTAAAAGGAAACTCGTTCAACTGATCGCTCCCTTTCTGTTGCCAAATTGTTGCCAAAACGGCACATAGGTGGAGGATGAAAGTTACTGAGTACATTTACTCAAGTTTACTCTGTTTACTCATTTACATTATTCTAATTCAATAATATGACACATTCTGAAATATGCAATTCTGAATGAGTACTTTTACATTTTGATCATTATATTCTAATGCTGATACTAAGTGTAGATACATTCTCACTTTCTTTTATTGCATAGTGTACTTTTACATTTATGATAATACATTTCTTAATTGTATGGAAACAATATATATATATATATATATATATATATATATATATATATATAGGATATATTTATCTTTTTGATGGGTAGTCATATGTATCTGGTATGTTCTGCTTCTCTTGTTGCTTGTATAAACTTGAGAGTTCAACGTGGACGACAGCTCTCACAGTCATGGGCAGTAACACTTGTGATAAAGAGCCGTGCTTTCGCTTAACCAATAGGAAAGAAGCTCTCGTGGCTCTCGACCAATAGGATTCGGTTGCTGCCCCCTCTCTCGCCACTATAAAGAGCCTCCCTCAGCGAGGCAGGGTGTTGGCCTCTCACACAGCACTCCTTGAAGCGCAGCTGTGAGAGTTAAATCCGTCTAGTCATCCTTTTTTCACCCCCTTCAGACACAGCTACAGGAAACATGGTGAGTGTGGAACAATGGAAAGTTTTTTTAATGTTTTATTTAATCATGCTCACAGCACACGTATCACAAATGTATTAGCATTAGTTAATTCGCTTGAGCTAATGTTGCCTTGAATGAAGTCGAATGTGAACAACAATTAAAACAATGTTATGACGTCACTGTATTTCTAATGGAAGATGTAAAGCCTATAAACCCAGTTGGGGTAACATACAATTAACTTGTCACATTCCTTTGTGGAGTGTTTTATCCTCTGTTTTTATTTCATATTTTAGTACTATTATATGTGTAGTGTATTTTAGTAACGTTATGTTGTTGTGTATTGTATTGATTTTCTATCTTTTTCTCCTAATCTTTGTCTTGTTATCTTTCCATTTTGACCACCTCTTTGAAAGGGTTTTCCTAATATAATTAAAGAATCAAACCCTTCATTTGTAATCTTTTCATGTACTATTGGCTCTGGAAACTGCGTGCCTACGAACAATATGACCACAGCTCTATCTGGTTTTGGTAGACTAAAATGATGTCCCTCCAGAGATTGTTTATTTAGATTATATTTATTTCATATTTGTTTTTCTCTCAATATGATTGTATTCATGGAAAAATCAACTATCTGTTCATCTGAATAAACTGATTCATTTTAAGGCTATAAATAAATGGGCAGCATGTGTCAGGTGACTTGGTCATGATGTTGTGGTATCTGCTACTTTACAAAGAGTCCTTTTATTTCTTCCTCCCTCTGGACCCCGGCTGTCTTCAACATGTAGTGATGACCTGAAGCTTCTAATTAGACGTGGTTAAAACGTATAGCTATCTGGCAATATGTAATGGTAACCAATGTTACCAATTGCTCGTTTTCCTTCCAGCGTGAGTGTATCTCGGTGCACGTCGGTCAGGCCGGCGTCCAGATTGGCAATGCCTGCTGGGAGCTTTACTGCCTGGAACACGGCATCCAGCCGGACGGATTGATGCCCAGTGGCAAGACCACGGGAGGAAAAGACGATTCCTTCAACACCTTCTTCAGTGAGACTGGAGCTGGAAAGCACGTCCCCAGAGCTGTCTTTGTGGACCTGGAGCCCACGGTCATTGGTAAACTCATTAGATACAGATCCCTCTTTTATTCCATCAAATCAAACCCTCAAGTAATTATGATTTGAATCGGTCTGTTCAGATGAGGTGCGCAGTGGGACTTATCGCCAGCTGTTCCACCCCGAGCAGCTGATCACTGGCAAGGAGGATGCTGCCAACAACTACGCCCGTGGACACTACACCGTCGGCAAAGAGATCATTGAATTGGTGCTGGACAGGACCCGCAAACTGGTGGGTAATTCAGAGCAGGAGAAGTTCCTTCCTAATCATGCTGGAACACGTGTACGTGTACTCTGGTTCAAAGATGACAGTACAACCCTAAATAAAAAAGTGACTATCTCAATACTTAAATACGACAAATCGTATTGAACTATATCTGCATGTCTTGACATCCCTCGGGGTAGAGGGAAAAATGTTTTTATTTTATTTGATATTTGATTTATATGATATTCAAAAGTAGTCGTTTGATTACACTACCAGTAACCTACCAGTTTAGCCAGCTCACAGAACTAATGTTTAGTGGCTATCGCTGATAGAATCAGCTGTCGTTACTTCATCTGATAACGGTGTAAACCTTCAAAAGCTAAAAGGATGAGGAAATAAAATTATAGTATTTTTATTTAAGTATATGTTTTGATGGGGGGGAAAAACGTATTGGCATTAGTAGTTATGTTTTATAAGCTGCTTAGAGTTCGTGCTACGAAGTTAAAGGAGCGATAATTCCCTCTCTAACATCTATTTTATATTGCTGTGAAAACATCTCCTTCATGCAACTGCATCTATTGAAGTTTCTTGCCCCAAACTAAATTTTACAAGATTGCATTTGAACTCTTCATGCCAATGTTATAATATACCGTCGCACAATAATAATTTTTATTGAAAAGAGCTGAATGCATCATAATGCAACTCAAAGCGACCTCCATTAATGTTTGCTGTCAGTGCCAATATTTAATTAAGCAGGACTTTTCTGCTCGCCGCTCACTAATGTGACTAGCTGCCTCCTGTCGACTATTATCTGTCTCACACACTTAAGCTGTGTCCCAATTGAGCGGCGGCATCCTTTGAAGGCTGCAGCCCCGGAATATGGACACCGCTTGTGTAAAAGTTCTTCACCGCCGACACACGTATGTTTAGTTTTGGTTGCGTGCCTGAGCAACATGTATACTTTTTTTTTTTTTTTTTTTTTAAATGCACAAATGATGTTGTTTCAAATTTGTCTTTCTGTGTTAAAATAAGCAATACTATTTCAAGCTAAATCATTTTACTGCATCTCATATATGTGATTAGTGTGATCTCCCTCTGCCCTCAGGCTGAAAGGTGCGTTGGCCTTCAGGGCTTCCTGGTGTTCCACAGCTTCGGAGGTGGCACCGGCTCCGGTTTCACCTCCCTGCTGATGGAGCGTCTGTCTGTCGACTACGGCAAGAAGTCCAAGCTGGAGTTCTCCATCTACCCAGCTCCCCAGGTGTCCACCGCTGTGGTGGAGCCTTACAACGCCATCCTGACCACCCACACCACCCTGGAGCACTCTGACTGTGCCTTCATGGTCGATAACGAGGCCATCTACGATATCTGCCGCAGGAACCTCGATATCGAGCGTCCCTCTTACACCAACCTGAACCGGTTGATCAGTCAGATTGTGTCCTCAATCACTGCTTCCCTTCGTTTCGATGGCGCCCTCAATGTTGATCTGACAGAGTTCCAGACCAACTTGGTGCCATATCCCCGTATCCACTTCCCTCTGGCCACCTATGCCCCCGTCATCTCTGCTGAGAAAGCTTACCATGAGCAGTTAACCGTGTCCGAAATCACCAACGCCTGCTTTGAGCCCGCCAATCAGCTGGTGAAATGTGACCCTCGCCACGGCAAATACATGGCCTGCTGCCTTTTGTATCGTGGTGATGTGGTGCCCAAAGATGTGAATGTTGCCATCGCCGCCATCAAGACCAAGCGCTCCATCCAGTTTGTGGACTGGTGCCCCACTGGTTTCAAGGTCGGCATCAACTACCAGCCGCCCACTGTAGTTCCTGGTGGAGACCTGGCCAAGGTCCAGAGGGCCGTGTGCATGCTGAGCAACACCACTGCTATTGCAGAGGCCTGGGCTCGGCTTGACCACAAGTTTGATCTGATGTACGCTAAGCGTGCCTTTGTCCACTGGTATGTGGGTGAGGGTATGGAGGAGGGAGAGTTCTCTGAGGCCAGAGAGGACATGGCAGCGCTGGAGAAAGATTATGAAGAGGTTGGAGCTGATAGTGTTGGAGATGAGGAGGAGGATGATGGAGAGTTTTAAACTGATCTGTACTCAAAAATAAATTGTGTTCAGTAACTGCACTATTGTTTAATGTCTTTCATACACCCCGTCCACAGGACAGAATAACTGTTGGACAGTTTTTAGTTTTTTATGAAGCAGTGCAGATTATTTTTTCCATTTCTGCAGTTGCCAAAACCATGCTGCCATTTTATATGTCTTATATCTTATTAAACTTGTGTGTAAAGTTGTTATTGGAACAGTTACTCAGCTAACACTATATTTTAAGCCAGTGTTAAATGTTTACCATAACTTAACTTTTTGACGTCACTAAATTGATTGTAAAAGCAAGACTTGATCTTGCTCCACTCCCTTTAGTCACATGGGGGCAGTGGTGTTCTACAGATGTTTGTGCTCTTCACCGACATTTGAAATTGTTGCAGCACATCTTCATTTCTTACATTTACTAGTTTACGGTGTGATTTGTGCTTTATTCTTGAGTTAAATGTAGTTCAGTACTAGTAAGACATCTTACCTGGCTCTAACAAAAACAAGCTAAATACAGTATATATATACAATAAGCCCTTCTAAGAAACTGAAACAAAAGTAAAATTAACAAACACACTCTGAAGACTAACTAATACTAAACAGAAATTGAAAAGTCAGAACTAAAATATTAACTCAAAATGTAATTAAAAACAACTTGCTACTTGCTGGAAACTTAATCTAAATACTTCAAATGATGATGCTCGGTAATATCTTGTAAATGGTGCAAGTCTAGTACATATATACATATATATATATATATATATATATATATATATATCCTGTATACATATAAGTACATTTACATATCCTGTATTTGTATGGAAGAGCGTGTTGTTGGAAGTGCATATTGATGAGTATTATATATTATAAATCCCAGCTTTGATTTTTTACTGATGCTGATTTTACAGAGAAACGACAGGGATTCAATACTTTAATGTTCAGAATCCCAAAAACCAAAACTTTCAAACTCCTCTTCTTTGCTCCACCATTCTGCAACTACCTATGAAGGAATATAAAAATGTTTAATAACAATGTTTTATCAATAAATGGGGACCTCTAGTGGTGGTAGAGAGCACACCACTTACTAATGTGAAACCACAGGTGTAATATTTATTTCTTGGATGTCAAATGTAATAAGATGACACATGATTGAATTTAAAATCAACATGATTTTATTTAACATTTCATGATTGAAATGAATTCATTAATGTGGTGGAGACAAAAAAAAATACAACAAATAAATAAGTCAATTTGACACAATTTGTCAAACAAAAAACAATTAAAACCAAAAAACAATTCATGAGTAGGACATAGTCCATCCACACGCACTACACCAACATGTCGTCCTCGTCGTGAACCTTCCTGCAAAGCCCCGCCGATCCTTTCCTGTAGACTATTTAGAGTGGCGAACACAAAGCAATGTTTTTCTCTCCCAGTTAAAAGAAATATGATTCTACTAACTTTCCAAGAAACGACATTATCACATTAAGGGAATACACTGCAGGTGAACAGGCTACAATAATAACTATTATATATCCCCATGAAACTTCCCCAGTTGATAAGAAAATGTTTTTGGGGATTAAATGTTTTTGGGGATTATAAATTGTAGTTTTAAATATGGAAATGATGTCAATAGACAAAGTGTAGTAAAATAAACACACAATGTATGTTTTGGATGTTCTCTTTCCACTTATCTGAAAGAAGACGTCATGGAGGCAGATCAGCCCAAACTCTTAAAACTGACCAAACAATGTTTTAGCCTCGGATGTCTCCAAAAAGAATGTTGAAGGTGATCCATCTGGAGAGAAGACAGGAGATGTCAGACAGGTCTACAGTAACACAAATCTGATTTAATCTGACTTTCCATAAAAAATGAATGCAGCCTTTGCAAAATCAAACATGTTGCATCCTCTTTGCTCAGCACCACTGAACTCAAAGCTGCATCTGATGTGCTGGAAACTTTATTTCAACAATATTTATGTCAGTAAGTATTTTTGTCGTGGGGCGACGTGACCTCCTGTCTGACTCTCCACCATCTGGCTTTCAAAGAATGAGAGAGCAGATGAATTAGAGGTCAAAGTGTGAATAACAGGGCAAGGCACGGGGAGGTTACAGTGGTCATTCAGGCTAAATACAGCGTGATGGTCCAGTGGTGTGAGAGCGGTTTTAGGGTGTCTTTAGCCTCACACTGCCTCAGTGATAGTTGTTATCAACTCCTGCTTTACTGCTTTGTTCCCACACATTTTCTCTCTCTTTCTTTTCCTACAAGTGAGTAATTGCGCAGAGGACAAGTTTGTCATCATCGTCTTCATCAACTCCCCTCCTCTCTTTGTCTCTCTCTCTCTTTTTTCCCCCAGAAGGCCTGGTTGGACTGTGAACCAAGGTATGGGAGAAATATTTGCTTCGCAACCCATTTGCGTTAATTAAAAACCACTCACAGGTCACGTGTTGTGAAGCGCTCTTACCATCTCGAGTTCACATATACTGAAATATAGTATATATAATATATACTGAAATGTGGCCTATAGATCTGCACGTCCAGCCAAAAATAAACTGTTGCTCACTGAAGGAGAATCAAAATTGGATATCTCTAGTGTGGGATCATGCAGTCAACCTTTTGCCATTCTATCATGCATATTATTATTTACTCCTGTAGCATATGCTTGCAACAATAGGTAATAGGTAACCAGCTCTCACCTCCTCAAGAGTCTCTCTTTCTCTGTTCTTTCTCGGGTAAAAATTACAGACGACAGTGGGTGTGCTCTGCTGTTCAGCCTTTTAATTGCATTACTTCCTGTTTATGGGTAAATTACTAACTGTTAGCGGCCTTAAACCTGTCTGGCTTGAGAAAAACACTTGACAAGATGCACGAGTGGGTGTGCTTGGAGAGGAAGAAACAGTATTAAAGTTAGTATTAAAACCAAGGCTAATGAAGTTGAAGTATGCGAGGATGATATGTAACAACCCTAAATGTCAACTGTCACATGTGTGGGATGCTAATGCTAAGGTTTTTCTTCTTCTTTATCACTCTTTATGTCTCTGTAACACACACACACACACACACACACACACACACACACACACACACACACACACACACACACACTCTCTCTCTCTCTCTCTCTCTCTCTCTCTCTCTCTCTCTCTCTCTCTCTCTCTCTCTCTCAGTGCACCTTCTTTTGGAGCCAAACTCCTAATCTGAATTAAATGCTGAACATTGCCTGTGGCAGGGTGCGCCAGGCGAGTCTAAGCTCGCCATACAATGATCTTAACGTGTAGAGATAGAGGCCCCTATACTCCCCCCAAACCCCTCACCTGGCCCCCTGCATACCTTTGACACACACACACACACACACACACACACACACACACACACACACACACACACACACACACACACACACACACACAAAGAACTCTGTTTCAGCCTTGAAACAAGGGACAGGAAGCCGATATGGTCCTTCAGCAGAACATCCATTTAAAATGTATCTTCATATTTAGACATTGATTGCATTTGTGCTGATATATAGTTGAACTTTATGTGTTCTATCAGCATTAATTAGTGCCAGTCAGTGAAACAACTTTGTTACCTGACTGAAGTTCAACTGCATTTTCATCTAAATAGAAGTCTATGTCACCGTTTGTTGCATCACAGTTCCTTTGAAGGCCGCTAGGTGTCAGCAAAAACAAAACTCAGACCACGTTCAAGTGAACTGAACTCCTAACTTGTGGTACTTCAAAATTAACAAAATATAACAGTGATTGGAAATCACCTAGAACCACTTTTACACTGTTTTACATTCTTATTTCTAATTTTCCTACTTCAGCCTATTTCTAACTTCCTGTCTTTTGTTGTGCGTCTCTTTCCCTTTTTATCTTTCCATCTCCCTCGCTCATCCTTTTGTCCGTCTTCAGAAAGCAGCCCAACTCTCTTTGTGTCTCTTTGTCCTCTTTCGGATGCCAGCGGACTTCAAAGTAGGCGAGATCTTTGAAGGGAAAGGAGGTGAAAGAGACACTGATGAGAGAGAGAGAGAGAGAGAGAGAGAGAGAGAGGAAGAGAGAGAGAAGTAAAGAGAGAGTGAGCAGGTCAAAGAGAGGGAAAAGGCTGCAGTCTAAAGACAAATGAATCCTCATACCTGTGGTGACATCGTATCATTGCAACTACACAAAAACATACTTATCATCAATAATATATCTTACTGATATATATATATATATATATATATATATATATATATATATATATATATATATATATATCACTCATGACATTTATTTTTGCTCTTTTCAGAAGACACATTTTGTTTCCCCGGCTGTAACATTTATAGACGGCCTCGAGGGCCTTCCTTTCTTAAAGCTCTTCCCATGGCGCCAAAAGTACTAACTGTATTCTGACAAACAGATTATCTGTTTCTCCCTGATTCCAGGGGTTGTGCTAAACTAAGCTAATCAGTTGCTGGCTGTATGTTAACATTTTCCAACCGACCACCGTAGCGGGGAGGGGAGTCCTGCTGACATTCATTTAAATTAAATTACATTTATTTAGTATTGCCCAAAATCACAAATTACAAATTTGCCTCAGAGGGCTTTACAATCTGTACACATAGGACATGCTCTGTGCCGGATCAGGAAAAACTCCCCCAAAAAAACTTTAAGGGGGAGAAAAAGGGAAGAAACCTTCGGGAGAGCAACAGAGGAGGATCCCTCTCCAGGATGGACAGAAGTACAATAGAGGTCATGTGGACAGAATTAACAACAATCCATATGACATAATGATTAATATAATGAGAGTAGGCATGAGGAAAAAGTTACGACGACCAAAAATAACAGCAACAGTGGATATTGTAGAATAATAATGATAATAAAAGCAGCGATGGTATTGGCAATACTAATAGCAATGCAATTGTTAACATGCTGAAACCCCAATTTAATCTTCCCATTCAAATTTGATATTTTATTTTGTATAAATTACCATTTTGCCCTGATAATGGTACTTGAGGAAAGGTCAGGGGGTCACCACATATCTTTCTCTGGTGTGAAGTGTTGTATGGATGGTTGGACCGACTGACCCACAGGCATCGTTGACATCAAGCTCTGATCTTTTCTTACGGGCAGTAAAAGCAGAATGCATATGGCGAGAGAAAGAGAGAGAGAGAGAGAGAGAGAGAGAGAGAGAGAGAGGGCCCACCAGGAGTGTGTGTGGTTTGAAATGTCTTGTTGGAGGAGACAAAGAGAAGGGCATGTAGGTACCTGCCTCACACACACACACATTTTAGTCCGCTGTCAACCCCAAACATCCCCTCCCCGACCCACAGCACATCAAACATATCCGCCCTCAGCACTGTGTGTGACATTTATGTGTGTGTGTGTGTGTGTGTGTGTGTGTGTGTGTGTGTGTGTGTGTGTGTGTGTGTGTGTGTCTGGAAGTCCTATCTCCAGAATGGGAGGCGGCACACTTGAGGAATGCTGGGAATAGACTCACAGTATTTACTCAATACTGTTAACATCTAAATATACCGAAGTTATGGCTACAAAAGAGAAGAAAAAATGAATTATGTGCATGTATGTGTGTTTGTGTGTAGCATGTGATGATAAGAGCATTACGTTTTGACTGAAGAAAGACTCTAACAGATGGATTTAGATAAAAGCATCTAGTCTTCACTAAACGGTGAGAACAGGAAGTTCGCAGCGCTGCTCCTATAACTTACACCTGCACTAATGTGGAGCAATTTGTTTACCTGTCAGATTGAATTATATTCAAACTCTGGCAAAACTCACACAAGTTGCCACTGTTTTAATATCAAATATTTGTCACTGTGACAAAATCCTGTCTCATTGTATTATCCTTACCGGATCGACTCAAGATATGGAGTGGATGTTGGCAAGCTGCCAGCTCGATCGAGGATCAAGCCAGGACAATAGAGAGGTCTCACAGCCTCACAGCCCACAGGGTTCAGCTCAACAGCAAACACAACCTTTGGATTGCCCAACAGTTTTGGATCTGCATGAATACATTTTTTATAACAAATTAATTTGACTTGCAATACAAACATTTTTGGATTGAAACGTCAATCCCCTGCACTTAAATCTTTTTAATTTTTAATTTCAGTGTGGAAAGGCTTGCTCTCAAACCTATTCTGTTTGATTGGATAATAAAGACAGCAGGGGGTAAATGGTTCAATTGGTGGAGGAGTTAGCAGTTGCCGCGACGACATGTGGCCTATCCCTCATTTCTCCTTTGGTTTCCTTGGTTTCCAGGAAGTAGATTAGTTATAGAGTTCAGGAAGAAAGATCGAGAGAACGAGTGGATTAGTGGGGTGAAACGGCAAGCCCTCTTTCTTCCTCTTTATTAGTCTCTTTATTCTCATGCTCTTTTCTCTTCCCCGGGTTTTCTCTTGACTCTCCATTCCTCTGCAGTTCAATAAATACTTCAAGATGTTGATGGAACACGTTTATTTGCTTGCTTTCTGAGAGTTAGTTGAGATCTTGGATTATACACTCCTGTCTGGTCATTGCGCAGGAACAGCGCTAGAGCCTTAGCTTAGCATAAAGACTGGAAACAGGGAGAAACAGCTAGCCTGGCTCTGTGCAAAACTAGGCCGCCATCTTGTTTAATCTGAAAATGACAATATCGAAGACCTCCGTTTTGTTATTTTTGGCAGTTCCTTTGGTGATAAGTGGTAATAACAGGTGTTTTGGGATGACTGGGTAAAACACAGTCTGTGATAGTAGTATAATGCAGCTGATTTTACTTTCCACCGTGCTATTTCAACATCAATCTGCTCCATGTATTTCTTTTCTGCTGCTGTGTTTTGGATCATTTTTCGACATTTAGTAAATTAAATTAAATAATGCATGGGTTAATTGATAATAAACATTGGTGTAAACTTGCAGCTGTAAACTGGAGCACACAACCCACACAAGTGTGTCCAGTGTGACCCGTGAGCCTCCAAACAGCCTGTGGAATGTTCTAGTGTGTCAGTGAATGAAGCTCTGCGGCATTAACACACTGCCTCTAGAGTCCTTTAAACTACAGGAGGTCACTGACCCCTGTGTGTGCGTGCGTGTGCGTTCGTGTGCGTGCGTATGCGTGGGGGCGTGTGTGTGTGTGTGGGGGTGAGAGGCAGACAGCAGTCCACAGGTCAGAGTTCAGCATGTGTTTGACAGACGATGGAGGAAGTAGATGTGTGAGGTTTCTGGACTCTGGACTAGACTGTGCACAAACATGGCAGTAATTTCACCTGCCTTACGTATCTTCTTTCTTTCTTTTTTCTCTGCAGGTTCAACACAAAAGGATTTTTTTACATATAAACATCCTTTCAAGCCAAAAGGCCTGTAAATACTACTTTGACTCACCTGAGCATCTGTTATCTAAATGTGTGTGTGTGTGTGTGTGTGTGTGTGTGTGTGTGTGTGTGTGTGTGTGTGTGTGTGTGTGTGTGTGTGTGTGCGTGTGTGTGTGTGTGTGTGTGTAAGAGAAACCCTTTCATCTTCTAAAGTGGTTCCTGTAGCTTGATTAGATGGCGGTGCTCCAGAGTCCATGGGAAAACACACACACGGACACACACAGCTGCTCAGGTGTTCCCTAGAGGTGTATAAGATTCAGCCCAATAGAGTCTGTGTATGCAGTGGGATGTTTTTAGCAGATTTTATTTTCAAAGAAATCAATCATGTAGTGATCTCTGGTGCTCTAAACTATAACTTTTGTCGCAAAGTCTCTTCTGCTCTATCTGTACAATTCCTCAATTTATACTTATACTTATCAAATAATACTCATATATTCACACTCCTATCTATACAAGTGATACAATACACATTTCCATACAACCCTTGTAATCAGTGTAAAAAAAAAAGCTTAATCCTCAAATTTGTGTTTGTTGCAGCCCTGTCTCCTAAAAATGACATTTCAATACAGCGAAAGTGCAATTGGGGGGGTTAACCATGCGACTGCAATCTAGGAGAAAATACGTATCCCTCTCAACGTACTTGATAATGAACTTTAGTTCTATGAGAACATAATTTTAGGAGGCAGGGTTATTTGTTTCTGTTCAGTTGTGGGAATTCAAACCTGTGAAATATGTCATTCCTTACTTTCACATATATAACTAAAGACATGTACGCCTGTGATTTAGTTTTTTCATTTGGCTGCTCACAAGCAACACACAGACTCTGGGCCTCTGAAGACACTGTTCCCAGGAGCCTCTTCACCTTTTAATCCATCCTTGATGCTCGGCCAGTTCTCGACTGGAGGAAGAAACACATACCAAACACAAAAATGAATTTAAAAGTGCAATGTACATCACAAACAACTATTTTTGAAATGCCAGTTATTGTTATCTGAGACTCAGAAACCAGCTGCTTAATTTAGAAAGAACAACTTATTCTGAGGGCCGACAGCAGCTTCCGGTGGTGTCAAACGGAAGACGGTTGAGTAACGGAAGATCATGGTGTCTTTTCTTCTGTGACATGAGCCATTTAGAGTTGAAGAAAGTGTGTGTGTTGAGACGGAATACTGAGTGGACACACTGTCTCTCTCTCACACACCGACCGACAGCAGGACAAAGGTCTGTATGGGATGGTCTGACGTGACAGAGAAAGAGAGAGAGGAGGACGGATGATAAGCACAGAAGAATGACAGGCCGCCTGCTGAGTCCTGGAGTTTAAGCAGATTAACACACATTTGTATACACAATCACCTAAACAGAATTTGACTGTGTAGCTGTGGTGCTAACAGTTTCAAACTGTGAGCCTAACCAGCAAGAACTTTAACAAGATATTGTAAGTGTGTAATAAATGCAGGTTTTCCCCAACCAACAGACGTACACAGGCCAAATCACTTTTCACAACGTAATGTTTATACAACTAAATTATTTTAACTCAAGGTCCATTTTCTAGCTTTTTGAGAGCTTTCAACCACATTTCACAGTCTTCATCAGCACATGTAGTTTGCTTAGTTGTCACGGGGTCAACCCAGTTGTCATCATGTGACCTGCTAACTATTTAACTAGAGTGACATAATAACAGGTGGTATGTATATATTATGGGGGGCAATTCTGTCTCTTACAACAATATTCATATACAACTAAAATGCTCTCTCAATTATGTTTTGAGTGAAATGTATTTTCTCCCAGATTACGGTTGCAATTTGAAACCATGCGGTTAACGTGTCAAATTAAAACCCCCAAAAAGTAAAAAAATAAAAGACAAACCTATTTGGTTTGGTAAAAAGTATCATGTGTTGGCTTAACATTGTTTTAAAACAAAGCAAAACACACTAAAGCCAGTGCCAAGAACAAGGGCAGACTGCATTGTAACATTCACTCTTCTGGTTTGCAGAAACAGACAATTACAACTTTTTTTTCTGAAGACCGGGTTCGGTCCATCAGGACCAAAACCTTGCTCAAAGACTTCCTTCCTCTAAGTTACATTACCGCATTCTGATTCTGACTATGTTTTATTATTAACAATTAACAATTAACAATAATTTAGTCAACTCCATTTTCTGATAAAGATGTGAAATGTGGTTGTAAGCTCTGGAAAAAGCCAGTTTAAATGATCCATGCAAAAATCACTAAAATGGTTGTCACAGCAAATAATGTGTGCCTCAATTGGCAAGTCAATACAAGGTTTCACTTTATTACATGTAATTCAAAGAGTAAAACATTTTTAATTGCACACATCAAACACACGTATCCACATTATATTTGATTCAAATTCTTAAATGCTGTGAAATTAATTATGGATATGCAACATGTACAAGCAAGAAGGAAACCAACTAATAAAAGTTATGCAATAAAAATAATGAATCAATACCACAAAGCATTGCATATTCCCAATTCAAACCTTCTATTCCTTTTTCTCTATGTGCTTACAGGAGCTGAGTGTGTGGCCGTCTCTGTGTGTTTGTTGAGAACACCTGTCTGTCTGTCTGTCTGTCTGTGTTTATTTGTGTGTGTGTGTGTGTGTGTGTGTGTGTGTGTGTGTGTGTGTGTGTGTGTGTGTGTGTGTGCGTGCGTGCGTGCGTGTTTGAGGGGTAATCTGGATGCCCATTCTGTTTGTGTGGTTTCATTTCCCATTTGTTGTTTTGCTACTGGGTTAGTGTAATGATGCAGGAATGTCAACATTAATGACACAGTAAAGAAACAAATATACTTTATTTTACACTTATAAGATGGAGTGATGGGGAGGAAAACGGGAAAAGGAATACACAGACTAGAGAATGAAGGGCTGGGAAAGAAGAAAGAGGAATGAGTAATCAATTCCCCAAAACATGTATCAGATTAACCGACGCATCCATGTATGATGGCTTTATTTGAACCAATTAATGAACCGTGATGATTGCTTTAAAGAAAGTGAGTCAAACACGAAGCATTGGTGGAAGTTGTGCCCTCCTCCAGCCACTGGGGACGGGCCAAACGAGAGGAAGGGGGAGGGAGGGAGCAGCAGATTGAGTTGGAATAGGTGCCTGGTGGAGCGACACGGAGAGAAAGAGGACTGAAACCTCAACGCACCGCTCTCCGGGAGTAAAAAAAAAAAACGAACTCCCATTCCTCTCTTTCTTCTCTCTCACTTCCCCCCCCACTAATGCATCTCTCCTACGCGCGTTAACGGCTCACTTCTCCTGAAACTCTGAGCGACTCATTCCTCTTAACTTTTCGCCCTCCTCGGACCGGGCTCGAGCGAACAGGTGGAGATGATGGCGAGTGGACCGGCGCTGCCACCGGCTCTGCGCACCCAGACGCGGCTCGCGCTGCTGCTGTGGCCGCTGTTAGCGACCTGCTGTCACTTCGTGTCGGCTCAGGAGCTGCCGACTAACGGGGTGAACGGATACAGCCTGCACCCGCCCTACTTTAACCTGGCCGAGGGCACCAAAATCACTGCCACGGCGACCTGCGGCGAGGACGACACCGGCAGATCCTTGCAGGACCTGTACTGCAAGCTGGTCGGAGGCCCGGTGTCCGGAGACCCGAGCCAGACCATCCGGGTGAGCAGGACAACACGTTATAAACATATAATTACATCACTATTACTGCTCAATACTGAGTCGGAAACTTGATTGGAGCCAATGGATTTTGTTCCTCTCCATAATGTTCCTTATAGTCAATGTTCATTTCAGTTGTCCTTCATAGTCTGTTACGGTGTTGCATGCTCAATTGTGAGTTTTACAGTGATATTTGTGTGTGTCAATGTTCAATTATTTTTATGATATTCCTCCAGGCGTGTGTCTATGGTGCTCAATAGTAGCCTCACAGTGACTGGTGTTCTTGTAGTATGTCTGTATGGCAGCATTAAACACTTATTCCTTTAATATGTGTAGACCTAATGGGATCTTATCCTATTGTGTTGCCTTTGCAGCATACTATTGCTTCATCAGTCTACTTTCAGGACTTAATGGGATCAGATTAAAGATATATGATGACACTATGATCTTAACGTTTCATAGTATGCTTTTTGAAATGTACTGCGTGAATGTTTTGCAGCAGTTTTCTGTCACGAAACTGCATGTTTTGATCCAGTTTTTCTACGTTAGACTTTCTGGGAATGCCAACCTGCACACTTCACTGCATTCAGAGTAGAGAGTTGAACAGAGGGGGTCAGCAGTGTGCATGCATCTCCAACTGCTCTGCCAAGTCATTATTTCATGCACTGCTTCCTTTGTAGGACTTGGCAACACTTAACACGGGCCACTTATATAAGGACAGGCAACATTTCACTTGGAAGGGACTCCACAGAAATTCCGCTACCACATCGTGCTTTATGTGTTCATAGATGAGTTTTTAATGTGATGATGTGCTTGTGAAAATCATTGTGGTGTCTGATGTTTGAGCCTCCAGAATATCACCAGTTAGCCAGCACAAAGGCGTATTGCAGTTTCATGGGTTAACCATTGATAGCAACTGTCTGGGCAATAACATGCAGGCGTATTGCCTTCTCCCTCTCTCACCTGTTGTTGCCCTTCCTCACAGCCATTCCTTTATCTGCAAGATTATCGCGCCCAAAGTGACTGCCACTTACTCTGGTCGTGATTCATAAATCAGGAGGGAACAGAGGGATTCGGTCACTTCTAAATCCTTTCGCTGATGTTTGTTGTTTGGAAAACAAGTGACATGCTTGCTAACAAGTACCTTGTGAACTGAAATGAAAAGAGATCAGACATGAAGATAAAGATGTGTTGTTGAGATAAATATGAGATTGGTGATAATTAATAGAGGGGAGTCTGAAGTGTTGTTTGAATGTAAAGACTAAAATGTTTTACTAAGTAATTAATTTTATCTTAGTAATTATCTTTAATTTTACTGAGTAATTATCTTTAATTCAGCTGGTAAATTGGCACACTGGTCTTAAATTCTCTGCAGTACTTGATCCTGACCACATTTGGCTCACTTCAGCGTCTCCACACCGAGAATTATAACCAAATATTCTCTCATCAGAGTTTTCTTTCAGCCTTTCTCTGATCTGCCTGCTCAGGGCAGTTTGGTAGAAGTGGGGATGTCAGTGCATAGTTAGCTCAGGAAATCTCAAAATGAACCCAAGCAATCTGGTCATTAGCTCGAGGAATGGCGCATTATGTGTTTGGGCCAAGAGGTTTAACCCACTTTGCTGGGCTATTGTGGCTCGGCCCACTTGTTGGGTTACTGCACCCCCAGAAAACACACTCACTTTTCTGTGCTGAAGTTAATCCTGTTTTGATTTGACAGCAAGCCGCAGAGTGTTTTTATTAATTAAAAACCGCAGGAGGACTGTAGTGTGTGTGGTGTGGCAGAAAGCTCAGGACTTTTACCCAGTGCTGCCCGTGTCCCGTGTGAAACCAGAATTTGTCACGTAACCACATCTTTTGCCAAAGCATATCCAAGTAGTTTTGTTGCCTGAACATTGCAGGCGATGCACAGGTGGACTGATCCCTCTCATGTTGCTAGACATCTGTAGGAAAACACACAAAAAAGTACTTTTCATAACTTCATCTGTTGAATGAAGATACGTTGCACCAGGAATTGTACCAGTTACTCATGATGAATTTAGTTGCTGTAAAAACAAGTACATGCACCTTTTTAATGTTGGTGAAGTATCATGAAATACTGATGCCATGTAAGATGTAAGCAGAACACAGAAATAAATGTGATCTAGAAATAGTTAGCGGAAGTATGAGAAAGGCTGCACATTATGCTAAGAGAGGAAAAAAAGGTTGATTACTTAAAGTGGCAGGTGTTGACTGAGCAACACTTTGTCTCCCTCTGAGGGAGGAATCCAGGTCCTCAGGGCAATGCTGCTGGAGAGTTTTGCTCATTGACCTAACCGTGGAGGGAAGGAAAGAAGTGGGAATAGAGGTGAAAAACGGTTGTGAGTGTGAGAGAGAGAGAGAGAGAGAGAGAGAGAGAGAGAGAGAGAGAGAGCATTGAAATGTTCATTTCCAGGTGGTCTTGTGCTGTGAAAGAAAAATGATGAAAAGAGAATGAAATAGCGTGAAAGGGTGTTTGACAGCCAGGCAGAAATAAAAAAGCAGACTCCCTGACATCTCACTGTGTGATGTTCTTTTAAGGTGTCACAAACTTGGGTAGGAAATCAGCTGGGTCATTGTTAGCTGTTTCCAACGAAGCACCTTCGTTTGCCTGGGTTCAGCTGCTGAATGGAGGTGGTTCCTACCTTCTTTAGTGTCTTCAAGTCGTTGTGAACTGCTTTGTGGGCTCAGATTTTACAGACAACATGATAAATTAGTATTACGGAATATATTTAGATAACTATAAGGGGGAGAATATAAGTGGACTTTTATTTTTAAAGCAATGAAAACGTAAGAAACTGCAACAATTTCAAAGAGACAAATGTCTGTTTTATCACTGAAATACAACTACAGAGCCCAATAGGTGTCACTGAGGGTCATGTTTGATAATTTGTGAACCTCAAATTAGTCATTCACACTTATTCATTCACTCAATGAACAATGTGTCCTCGATTTACTTAATCTTGCTCTCAAAAGAGTTTAATTTTCTCCTCACTAATCTCTTGTTCAGGGCAGCTATGTTTCTTTAACAGCCATAATTTGTACTCGAGGCACATTTCTTGGTTAGGGATTAAAAAAAAAGTGAATTGCTGATAGTGATGAAGGTAATAGTAACATGGACTAATTTGAAGAGAATGATTTGTAATTTTCAGTCCACAGACTAATTTTAGGCTCAACAAGGTTCACACAAATGTGAAAAGAAGGAAGTCAGGGGACGGGAGAGGGTGTTTGGGGGTGGGGTGGAGGGGGTAGAGTCAGATAGTAAGCAGTGACCTCTGACATCAGTGATAACATCTCCTAACTCAGGCTTTTGTTCAGGTCCACACTTGTTTAGTTTATGCTAACGCTTACATAGCCACGAGTGGTCGGGTTAAACGCTCTGACAAACAAACTGGATTAGCCAAGAATGAAGAGAGGCTTTAGAAACCAAAGAGGTGGCGTGGTCACTTCAAGTGGACTTGAGCCCAATCGCATCACATGGTGGACCCGGAAGTTGTAATTCTATGGTTTGGCCACTATGTAGACCGAGTTATTACCTTGTAACGTCAGAGTGTGTTCAGTTAATATTAAACTGAGAGTGTTTGTGACATGACTAGTAAGAATAGGTGAGGTATGTTTATAACGAGGATGACTACGTTATGACCGGAAAAAGAGGGAAGACGATAAATGCTAATAAGATAATTAATAACGATGAAGAAAACGGAGGATGTGGGCGATTTCAATAAAAAAAATTGTGTCTTTGTTTGTTTTGTGGGAGGCCCCTGGCCAGCATGCCAGAGAGGGGGG
Organism: Myoxocephalus aenaeus; assembly: GCA_038501785.1. Lineage (NCBI taxonomy): Eukaryota > Metazoa > Chordata > Actinopteri > Perciformes > Cottidae > Myoxocephalus > Myoxocephalus aenaeus. The sequence goes on along the minus strand of JBAMJR010000039.1, from coordinate 3,783,035 downwards.
GGGGAGGGCCGCCTCGGGAACGGCAGTAGGTGGCCGCACAACAGAGTCCACCATGCTTTCATTATAAAAAGGAAAAATAAATGTTGTCACGATAGACCATCAACATACCTCTTGGAGGGGAACGGTCCACAACTAAACTTCCCATCCAGGATCGTCCCCAGATCCTTAGGAGGAGCCGGTCCAATGTTGATTTCGTTTTTGCGTTTTCACCTGGACAGAGAATATTTTAAAACAGTGCTTGTTTAAACACAGTTTACAGAAATACGCATGTGTGTGTGTGTGTGTGGAGACTTATCTAAGATTGTGTGGAATTGCTAAAAAAAGCTCCTTTCAGACATTTAGACAGCAGGACTACATATTTACTTAGTAAGTTACTTAGGACTACAAAAACAAATACCAGACAGTGAGGCCTGATTTATGCTTTGGCCACTTTTGAGGTTATGTCTAACCTTGATCTTTTTTTAGGTTGTACCAGGCTTTAAATTTGTGTTCTTTGGAAATAATTGTTGTGAAGACGTGACTACAAGTGTGAAGACAAATTATTGTAATTTTGACTTTGTGGAATTTTCTCTGTGAGACACTAGTGTACCATACTCTAATTGATATATTATGTGCTTTATAGTAGCAAGAGTGTATTATGTTTTCATTAAGGCTATGGAATTTCCTAATATGAATGATTTTCCATTTTCCATATAGTACACTATGATGTCAAATCAGACAGCACACAACACATCAGACTACAACAGAGACAACATTTATGATACATTTGAACCTACTAGCAGAAACACAATAGAAGCTATGGCCTCACTGTTACAGTAACCTGAGTGCAGTCGCCTCGCCGCTGGAATATAAGTAACTTGACCCGGGTAGCTTCGGGGACAAACAGTTCTTTTTCATATTGTTTACTGTGACTCTGAAACACTGGTTTGGGTGGTTAGAGGGGTAAAATCCCACAGTAACCAGTATGTGTTCATCACTACTTATATCCTGCCATGGTGTCTCTGAGTAAGAAGTTCAGTCTCCATGGTAGATCTGTAATTAAGAGCAAAAACAAAACGTAAAAGTGACTTTTTTTTCAATATGAAATAATGAGATAATCCAACCAAAGACTACAGCAAGCGTCTCATTGATTAGTTCCTCCTCTCCTGTTGAAGCTACTCAGTGGACACACCGGGTGTATCAACTGATTGGAGTCAAACCCTGCAGACTCTCATTTGGTACATGGAAGCTCTTGTGTATCCTCTGTGACATTTGATGAAATATCTAATGATCAAAGCATAATGCAAGTATGTTGGTGAAAATCGTAGACATGCATTAGACACATGCCATGGTGCTTTGACTTAGTTTATATCCCCAAGATTAACTGTGAGGACGGTGCATAACGCTGTGGGGAAAATGTGGTTGAAACAGCTAAAAAGTGAACAGCGAGGTCTCAAGTACGGCCTCTTAGATTTGATACTGGACACAGGGAAGTTTCATTTAAAAGCTTTATGACAGTAACCGTCTATGATTACAACTGTATACATCTCTGTCTCTGTGTTCTCAGGGACAATACTGTGACATCTGCAGCCAGGGCGAGAGCGATCGCGCTCACCCCATCACCAACGCCGTCGACGGAACAGAGCGGTGGTGGCAGAGCCCGCCTCTGTCCCGCAGCACCGAGTACAACGAGGTGAACGTCACCCTGGACCTCGGACAGGTAGGACTCATTTAAATCTAAATACTGAAACACAGCTACGCATGGTGTCTATTTAGGTTTTTTTGTTGGTCAATCTGTGGCTGACCAGCACACCAGCTCTGCCAATGTTTTTAACGGTATACACTTTCTGTCTTCTAATTGGGCGTGGCGTGTTTGCCGCTGCCACGCCTGTCCCTCCACCTCTCAAATCTAATTTTGTAAATATTTGTGTACGTACCAATAGTCAACCCTACAATATCACCTTAATATCGATATTGAGGTATTCAGTGAAGAATATCATAATTTTAGTTATTTTTCCATATCGCCCAGCCCTAAAACAAAACAGCAAAGTGTAAATACCAAATGTTAAAATGTTAAATGTTGTCGTTTGTGGTTCCAAGATGTTTTTCCCCATCAGGATTTTTGATGGGTCACATGCACAAAAAGTGGCATGTTTTACTGGTGTCTCTAGAATTGTTGATTGTGTGTTTGCTCTAGGATTTCAGAACAGTAAAACATAGTCTTTGAGGACTGTGCAACGGTGTTAATGCTTCTCTGAGTGTTTTCTAGTATTCCAGCTTGACAGGGTGATTCAGGATCAGCGCCTTTATTAGAAATGTACAATTAGAGTACATTTATTCACCTGAAATTCGGTTCTTGGTTCTCATTGACTTGCCACTTGTGCTGGAAATGTGAAAATATTTTAGTTGCAGCCTTTACAGATATTCATTTATCTCAGATGTTTTATTTAACTGGAAAGGAGGCTGATTGGATTTCAGCCAAAGCCACTTGTAGTGAAGACATTTGTGAGCTGCTGGTAAACTCTGCGCTACCTCAGTCATAGCAATAAACAGCTCTGCCTGGCCCTCTCTGATAATTAATGTGAAATTCATCTGAGCCCATTAACTGGTTTAGTAGCTCAGTGATAAATCAGCCTCTTAAAGCTCACTGACCCAAAAGAAGATAAAAACAAAACAAACAGTTAACTCTTCAGTTGATTTGAGAGACGTTGTTATTGGCAGGAGCAGTGACTCTATCAGAATGACACACACACTCACGTATAGATGTATAGCACACACACAGGGACACACTCAGCATACATAAAAGCTTCACTCTGTCTTCCTGTGCTCCAAGTTAACCTTTTTGTGTTTTTGAACGTCGCTCTTGAACAACCGTTTCTGTTTCTGAATGTGACTCCTTTGTGCCAGGCTCTCCTGCTCGAGTGCCCGCATTCAGCAGCGCTGCGCGTCCAGTGTGTCTGTGCTCCTTGACAAGAGTGTTTTCTGTCATGGCATTCAGTTTCCCATCCCTCTTATGTCTATCGTCCCCTTTCTCCTCTCTCTTCACTTGATTCGCTTCCTCTCTTTCTCTCGTCAGCTTCTCTCTCAGGGTCGAAGGTCTAAATAGAGAAGCGGGGAGCTGTTGTTGTCATGTGTGTTTAAGCTTTTATAAGCCTGTTTACCTTGTGAAAGTAGTACAAACAGGAATAAAAAGATGTTCTCAATCATGCTAGCACTGACTGGATGACAACGATGCAGCCAGTATTTTATGGGATCTGAACTTTGTTACTGGGAGGAACTTTTAACTGGTTATTAAACAATCTCAATTTAATACTGATGTTTCTATTTTACCAACATTATGGAAGTTCAATATTTACTTGAAGGAGCGTCCCTTTAAGCAAAAACACCAATATGTTCTTGTTTCAAATGCCCAAATATGAGGATTTTCTTATTTGCTTTGTTTTATTTCTTTTTATATTTGGATATCTTTGGGTTTAGACTGTTGCTTGGACAAAACACGACATCTGACATCTTTTCAATCCCAATTCAATCCAATTCAATTGCGTCAAATACGAACAGAAGTTAGCTTGAGGCGCTTTCCATTCAGAAAGCATCGTGGCAAGAAAAAAACTCCTCTTCTCATATTATTATTACTATTATTTTTTTACATTTTATAGACTAAACAATCAATAGCAGGAATTAATTTAATCAATTAATTTAAATAAAGGAAAAAGTTATTCGTAATGAAAATCCTTGTTAGCTGCAGTCGTGTTAGCAGCTGCAGTGCATTAGTCGATACGTGTTCTTGTATTAGTTTTCTACAACAGCATTGTAAGGATATGTTTTGTACACTTGCCCTGCATGTTCAATTCCTCAATGAGTGCAGTGGAGAATTTTTTTTAGAAAATCAACAGTTAGATTTTTTAAATTCAACCAGAACTGATTCAGAAAGATATGTGGGTCCTTTGTATAAAACCTGCAGGTAGATCTGTTCAAAAATGTTTACAACCTACATCACAACAACATGTTTTCTGGGTGGTATCAACGCTAAGAAGACAGCTTTAGGAGGGAGGTCGGAGAGAGAGAGAGAGAGAGAGAGAGAGAGAGAGAGAGAGAGAGAGAGAGAGAGAGAGAGAGAGAGAGAGAGAGAGAGAGAGAGAGAGAGAGAGAGAGAGAGGAGGGAGAGAGAGTCTCTGGTTACCAGGTTGCAGTTTTGTCTTGAAAGAATGTAGGTAGGCTAAGGCCAGGGTTTACGAGTGTGTGTGTGTGTGTGTGTGTGTGTGTGTGTGTGTGTGTGGACAGGGCTCAGAGAGTGTGTTGAACCCCCCCCCCCCCCCCCCCCCTTACCTCTGGCTGAATGAATGAGAAGGAGAGGAGGGAGATATTGGAATGCCAGTTAACCTGCCTCAACCTGCTTCGGAGAAGGCTTGTTAAATGCCCTCTCTCCCGCTCTCTCCTTAATGTATATCGGTCACGTCATGACCGATATACGGTTTTCCTGTTAAGGACAGTTTTGGGCCGATCAGTGTATGCTTCTATGTAAAGAAGTCACATCTTCAGGAAGAATAAAACGTGTTTTGCCACTATTAGCTGGCTAACGTTCGCTCGGATGCAGTGACCCAAAATGGAACAGGCCTGTACCAGAAAAAGCTCCAAAGAGTGTGGTGAGGAAATATGACCCCGAATATATTAACTTTCAATGTATAATAGCAGGTGGTGATGGGTGAGGGTAAACATTTATTGTTGTCATATTTACAGCTAAGTTTATTTTTTCTCCCCATTTTTCATGTTATGTTTTATTTCTCACTTATTTGGGATTTGGGTTTTTCTCTCGATTTTTTTAACTATCAAATGTGGATCTTAAGTAACAAAAGGTAACCGGTACCAGGTAACCCCCGGTGTAGAGGAACCTGACTGGTCTGCACATCAATCAACAACAGGACCTTAGACTTGGACAGTCTTGGACCTTAATAATTCTCTTTTGGCTGAATGGGAGCAAATTCCTGCAGTCAGGTTCAAAATCTGGTGGAAATCCTAAAACAAGAAGGAGGCTGTTTCAGCAGCATCCCAACAGTTTGTACATTACTCTGAGGTGTCGTCAGGTGAATGCAATTTCGGAAGGAGAAGAAGCTGAACCATTTATTTTTTGAATTCTCATGGTGTGGAATTCTGTTGGCAGTAAATACACCGTACCGTCAGTATCAGTATATCAGAGCATTACTGCAGCAGGTGTGTACCAAGCACAGGCAGTATCCACCCAACACTCAGTTTATCAAACATATTACACTGGAATCTCGTCATGTTTTTCATTCTCTCTAATATTAAATCCTCCTCATCTTCTACCATATGTTTAGATCAAATGTGTGTCAGACTTTTACATTTTACTCATAATTAATACTCTAGCAGTAGAATATATATTACATTGTCAAAGAGTGACATTGTGATTCCATTATACATTCAATTTAATGTATTTCAGTTCTTCATACATTTTCTTTTTAAAATGTAAATAACTATTCACCCTAAGATCTATGAATGAAGTTAAAGTGTGTTTGCTGATGATTTGGGGTTCTTAGATAAGTCAACAATAGTTCCCCAAATTCTTGTCCATGATAAGTTCTGACACAACTCTTCCTGTCCTCCTCCAGTCTTTCTATATCTACACCACCCGCCTATCTTTAAGGATAACAAAAAGCCCATTATAGACCGTTTCTATCTCCTCTACCTTCCTGTCTTCTTTCTCCTGCTGTCGCCTGCTCTCGCTCCTCTCCAGTCAGCCTCTTTTTCATTACCTCTTCTCCCTCTTCTTCTCCCAGTCCTTTTCTTCACAAGTAAGAACCCACTTTGCTATTTTCTCTTCTGCAGTTTTAATCCCCTTTCTACTCTCTTTTCTTTTTTTGTCTTAAATTCTGACATATTTCCGTATGTGATAATATCCCTATGCGTCACTTTTATTATTGACTCTTCCTCACACAGATATTACACCTGCAAAAACCATACAGGTGGATAGAGGCGTTTTTTTTGCATTCAATATGAAATTTGAAGCTCGGCAACATCCTTTTAACAGTATGTTATTATACTAAATGATCCAATGAGGTTTAATTGGAGCTTCACTTCACTCCATTATTTTCCATATCTGTAGTCTATAAATCTTTACCTCTGTATACTGGGGAAGGCAGCCAGGGAAGCTGGAGGGAAAGAGGTGGAAGAGGAATGACAGCAACCTGATAAACTGTCGGAAGAATATATATCATCCGATGAGCGCACATCCAGTTCAACACAATTCATCGTTGTCTTGTATGTAGGCTGTGTGATCTAAGCTATGTTTTCACTCTCTGCACAGATGTATGTTTGTGTAAAGTTTCATTCCTCAGGTATGTGTCAGTGGAAAGATTCTGTAATAACAGGTGAAGTAGGAGGAGGAGATGAAGAGGAGGAGGGGATTAGAGATGGAAAAAACAAGGAGACCAAATCCATTTTGAAGGCCAGGTGAAACAAAATTCCCAGGAAGAGGGGAGGAGAGGAAGGAGGGCTAGAACATGGAAACAAGGCAGACAGGAAGGAGGTTTTAAGTGGGGAAGAAAACTGAGGTGAAGAAGAGGAAGGAGGGTGAGGGCATGGAAAGAAGAGGAGGAGGAGATGACAGAACAGGGGATGTTTGTCTGTTTCAGCAGCCTATTATTAGAGCACAATATAGGCTTCAGTTGGGAATGTGTCTTGGTGTATGTGCACGTTCATTTTCTTCAGGTGAGGTCTTCCTTATTCCATAATCCTCCCACCTTGAGTAAAAAAAAAGTTTCCCCGTCATCACACCTGTCAAAGTCTTTTGTTTTGCCGTGAGCTGCATTAGAAGCTTTCTGCAGTTCCAGTGATTTGAAGTGTTTTTAGTTATTTACAGAAGATAATTAAAGGAGTCAAGCAGTACCGGCGCTTCAAGTAGCGGCACTACAAACTACATTTCTCAGTTGTGTGGTGGTATTGTTTTTTTTCTCTGAATCAAATATCAAATAGCAAATATCTTGTCAGTACTCAGTAGCTTCGCTCTTTTAATGATCAAGCAGTGAGGTCGCGTCCACACAAGCTACATTTCTTTGACGCATTCTGAAGCTCAAGCGTAGCCGAGCTTTATTGCTGCAGTTGGAAATAAAGCGGAGTCCAACTCCAAAGCTGCCCTCCATAGCTGGTTGAGGCAGAGACTATTGGTTAAGGTTAGGCATTGATTTTGAGTAGTTAGGGTCAGGATAGCCCATTGTTGGTTAAAATCTCAGAGATATCTCAAAACCAGAAGAAATGAAACCAAAACTATCTGCAAGGCAAGAAAAAGGTAAAAGAGTGAACATGTTTTTCTTGTATTAAAATGTAGGTGAACTAATAACTCTTTAAACAGCCTTCAAAGTGGACCAAGAAATGTGAAAGAGTCAAACATGGCGACATGAATAATTTAAAAACTATATTAAAGAGGTATTTACCGGAGCTCGACAGCAATTTCTTACTAGAGAGATTGTTTTTCACCGTCCCATGTCCCCGGCCTCTCTGGTGTGTTGGCAGGTTTCCCTGCCTGACAAAGAAAGACACATACACAGATGTACACACACTTGCATGCAGTGTTGAGGTAGCTCTATTGTTTGCCGTGCGTAAGAGCTAGCACCGTGCCAACTGCTCCCAATTGAAGGCTTCCTGCTATTGATGTGGTTTGAACGTCAGAGTTAACTTTAGCGTGCCAGCCGGCTCTGAGCTGCAGCAGGGTGGAGGTTTATTAGGGTGACCAGACGTCCTCTTTTTCCCGGACATGTCATCTTTTCGAGACCTAAAAAAAGCGTCTGGCAGGGATTCCAAAAACGTCCGGGATTTTGCTACGTTCGGGAAAATAGTTATTACCCCCTTACAAGTTTTGGAAATGGTACGTCCTGGATTTTGCTACGTCCGGGAAAATAGTTATTACCCCCTTACAAGTTTAGGAAATGGTATCTCCCTCATGTTCCACCTTCTTGCGCAAGCTCTGACTGTAGAGAGAACTCTCATTGGTCGACCGATCTCAACGTAAATGTAGTGTGTAGCACGGCATGCTACACACTAATGCTACCCAACCCCCGCGACGAAGTGTCCTCCTCCTCCTCTCTCTCTGTCCTCCACCCCCCCCCCCCCCCCCCCCCCCCGGAACGTAGTGTCAGTTATGACATTTTTGGGGGTAAAGCTGAGTTCACACCAAACATGTTCAAAGCAGTTTAACTTCAAACATGTAATTAGTTTAAGTAATAAGTAATAAGTCAAGGGAAGCTTATTATTCAATGCACATGCCCTCAAGAGTTGGCTGGAACAGTTGCCTTTCCAGCCTGAGTTTTTAAAGCAACCTTTTATCAAACATGCTCTCAATTTGTGTTTTGAGCTCGAGCAAACCGTAGAGACGGATAGGCCGCGTCATGAAAACTGTATTCTGAGCTTCATACTGGTCTGTTTAAACAGATATACACTTGTATAAAGGTTCCAAAGAAAATGCAAATAAACTAGACAAATATAGTAGTTTCTTTGTTGAAACTATAGCTTTTTTGTTGTTGTTATTGTTAATAATGAGTCTCTCATGTAGAGCCAAAGAAAGTATGTGCATGGTGCTGGGCAGCTGGCCATCAGCTGTAGTGTTTGTGGTGTTCTAGCGCAACTTAACAACAGATTGAAGGCAATGCAAACACTTGTATCAGTCGGTGAGATCAATTTGGGTTGCCTGGGTCTTAAAAAGGACTATTCGCACTAAAGACAAATGGATAATATATTCAAAGATGCAATTCAAAGACAGATCGCCCTTTTTTAACAGCTAGGGTGTCAAAGGAGACAGAGTTAGAGAATTACTACAAAGTCCAATCATAAGCTCATAATAAGTCCAGTATACAGACAATACAGACTATGTAATTCTCCATTAGTCAGAAATCCAATATTTTGATGCCAACCACAGTCAAAACAGCAACAGACTCATGGATGAACTCATGGTTGCCTGCAAAATTGACTGTGGTGTGATATAGCAAAATCAAAGCCAACCACAATGACCCCCAAACACAAGGGCCTTATGGGTATTAGTAGGCTGAGATCACTTCTGTGTGTGTGTCTGTGTGTGTGTGGCTTACTGATTACAATCGGTGTGTCCGCTGCCAATTCTGCTATTTACGAGTGACGAGCATGGGAACTATACTCTGTCTATTGTTTTATTTATTATTTTACACACTCTTCAGGTTTGACACTGTGTGTGTGTGTGTGTGTGTGTGTGTGTGTGTGTGTGTGTGTGTGTGTGTGTGTGTGTGTGTGTGTGTGTGTGTGACAGGCTGTACAACATCAAGTCAAGTAGGCCGCTCTTTGAAAGTGTATGTGAGACTTTTCAAGATATCATCTCGCATTCGCCGTAATGTCTCCCTTTACTTTTTGTTTCACTCTATTTTTTCCCCATTGGATCGCAATCTCTCTATTCATTTTCTCTGACTCTGACCAGCCACAAAGACTCCTCTGTAGAGTGGATGACTGATGGAAATAAAGAAAAAGAGGGGACAAAGATAGATATGATGGACATCAAATATCCTTCTCATATTCCTCTATGTCCCTCTATTAGTCGCTTCTTGTTTAGAGTCGAGACAGATATATTCCACGGTTGGCTGCTGACTAAAACAGCAATGATGAGTATTATGTTTATCAAGTTATTGTAGATAATGTGTTAGCAAATAGTTATCTGCTTACATATTCAACAGAAACAGAGAAACGTGAACTTCAACATTAAAGTTGTTTTTCTGTCATGTTTTTAGTCTTTTTCGGTCTTGTTTTCTCTGAGGATTATGAAAAAAAATTGCCACTGAATATTACACAAGCTAAACAGTTAGCTTGTGTAATATCATGTGCCCATGGTTCTATATAAAGCAGCACTGTGTTGGTTTTGTCAGTCAAGCAAACTAAAACTGAAAGCTGAAATCTGCAAAGAACCACATGAGTAGATGTTGATTCACAGCGGGATTGCTAGTCTTACCACTTTCCTAGATTCATTGATAATAACATAATATTTTACTTCAGGCAACTAACTTCATTGTGTTTTCTGGCCCCTCATCACAAAGCATTGCACCATTGCAGTACCTTTTTCCATTTTATTGTGCGAGTTGTATGTTGTCATCATTAAGTCTTCAAAAAACGGATTTATTTCTGTGTGCAATTTTCCTCTTCATTCTTTTCTTTCTTACTGTACTGTCCACAATTACTCTCACTCATTACTCAGTCAACCACACGTTTCAGCCACATCCATTAATAGTCCCCTTCTTTCTTTTTTTTGATATAAATCCTTTTGCCCTCTTTAGCTCCTTGGCTGTGATTTTGAGGATCAACAGTTGGAGTCATTCATGACTCCCTCCACTCCTCTGTCTTCCCCAGTGACTCTTATATATGTCACCATCTATTCAATGGCCTTCATCTTCCTGTTTTCCCGTCTGTCCCTCTTGTTCAGGGTTAAACGTTGCCCCTGAAACTGTCCTCTCACACAGACAAGAGCTGACACACACAGTGCACATTTTTCAGTCATTCATTATGTGTACTGGCGAGGAAAATGAGCAAAGAGGGGGAGAAAGAGAGGTGGTGAGAGAGAGAGAGAGAGAGAGAGAGAGAGAAAGAGAGAGAGAGAGAGAGAGAGAGAGAGAGAGAGAGAGAGAGAGAGAGAGAGAGAGAGAGACACATACACACACAAATCTGACCTTAATAGGAGTGATTCAGCTTTGAATGAAGAAAGATTGAGGCAAAAGGGATAAAGTTGATGTCACATTTGAACCAGAATAAAGGAGGATGGATGGAGGCAGGGGCAGTAGTGCGAAATAGTTGGCAGATTTTTTTATAGGTCATTTTTAGTTGTGTGCTCCTGTATGTTGTTCTAGCTGATATCAGAGTGTGTTGACGTTGGAAGGTTAACATACCCTCTGTTTTAGCTTCAGTTTGGTATTTTTAACATATTTGGATGAATGCAGCATCATAGTTTCTTCTAGGTTTTCTCATTCCTTTGGCAATATCTGTCTCTGCCTTGTTTTAGAGTATATTATTCTGGGTTAAGTTTGATTTTAAACCTAAGAATATACATTTTCTGTTTCAGTCATTCGTTTTTATGTCATATCTTCACTTCTGCCTGATGCATAACTTTGACAATGAATGATTGCGTGATCACACTAGATTGTTATGGTCAATCATCGGTAGCTCTATTTTCTACTAAATGTGAGAGAAGGTTGCATTCAAAATGTCAGTATTATAGCCAAAACTTTCTGAATAGTTGCCCAGAAATGGATTTTTATTTATTGGTCACAAATTCAGGTAACTAATAACTCCAGTTCAGTAGCTTTAAACTCCTTTTTAGAAGCCTTAAAGTATTAACTGTTGGCAACTAGAGGATTACATTATTTATGTAGGAAAAAGGTTGCACCGTGTGGCTCCAGCCTTAAAGTTCAATGTGTCCTCATATGCAGATATAACAATGGCAATCACATATTAATACCTGTTTTACAAGCCCTGTGCATCAGCCTAAAAACTGAATTTTACTAGTCCAAAATGTTGTAAAACCAGTACAGTAGTCTCCATTATAGAAGTGTTTTAGGGTGTTTAAGTAAACTTCACCTTGGCTATGTTTTAACATTCAGAAATGGTATCATCCCGGTGATCAGCACATTAGGAAGATGCTGTTTTAACGGGCATTTACATGTTGGATATGTTTCCTTTCACATCCCATACAATAGTGGAGCAACGCCGACCCACCGACTTCATCATATACGCAGCTCTCTCTCTCCATAGCTGGCCGAGAGCCTGCTGCCAGGCCTTCCAGCTCCGGCATTTTTTTTGCGTATTCATAGTGTGAATGTGGCTCAAGGCGTACGAATAAAAGTTTAAAGGCGGAACTCGGGCTTGTGAACTTTGGTTCCACATTACGTGCGTCAATCTACAGACCGTGTACTCTTGTGTGCACCAAACCGGAACTCCCCACATGGTGATGAACACCACCAAGTATTTGACAGATTGGAGAAAAAAATGTGTAGAGTAGAGAACTCAAAACAAAAAACAGAGAAGGGGAAGGAGGAGGAAGTGATTGGAGGTGAGGCGAGAGTGATCGAGAGAAAAATAGGAGGAGGAGGAGTAGGAGGAGGACAGGAAGGGGAGAAGGAAGTAGAGAAGGACTCCAGCTGGGGATGATAGAAAAAGAAGCTATTCATACTCTATCTTTGATTGAAATGTCAAATGTTCTGTGTTTGCCTCCCACTCTTGTTGCTGCCCTTCAATGGTTTGGTTTTGGTGTGTGGGTGTGTATTTGTGTGTGTTCATAGTTGTGTGTTTGTCATAATGCTTTCTCCTTAGTGTGATGTCTAGTTCTGCTCTAATTGATTCATTATATCCTGACCCATGACTCTGCAAAGTAGTAACTTTGATGCTGCGTTTGTGTCACAAACGTCATGCAGAATGTCTGTTCCAACCTTTCTGTCACAGGTCAAAGGTCATTATCAGTTCTTACTTCCCTGCTGCTTTGAACTGCCTGACCGGCTCCAATTTGGACACACACACACACACACACACACACACACACACACACACACACACACACACACACACACACACACACACACACACACACACACACACACACACACACACTGTTCTCTGTTAAATGTACCTGCTTCCTATCAGTCTTTCTTGCCCGTTGGTTGCCCTGTTCACCTTGTCAACACAGAAAAGATCTGTTAACCTTTATCACCTTGTCGCTCACTAAATCTTCTCTCTGTAGCTTCCTCTTTCTACCTCTCACCCCTTTACCTGCCCACTCAGATGTTCCATCCACCTATCCTTGTCTCTTTCTTCTGCTTCTGCCGCCCATCCATCTCCTCCTGTCTGTCTGCCTGTTTCTGTCCTTGAAGCTCTGTTATCACTGAGACAAACATCTGGAGTTTCCTCCTATCCGGCTTCTGGAGGATAAACTAAGAGAATGACTGACTGAGATGGATGCACGCACATGGAGAAGTGAATGGCAGTAATGGAAGGAGGTAGAACATTGGCTCTAACTCAATGAGAATACGCCAAGGAAGTCAGATGATGCAAATGTTTGAAAAGCCGTAAAAGATGTGGCTTCTAGAAAGACAAACACCAGGAAAACTAGGAAAATAAAGAAAGACACTTGACCCTTGTTAAGACAGGACAGATTGGTCATAGCGTAGAAACCTATGGAACAAACTTAATCAGAGTACGCAAGCACATCATTAACTAGCATAAGCACATGCTAGCTAATATACTGAATGTATACACATGCTGCTTTTGCTCTTGAAGGCTTTTGCCATTCTGTTTGTACGCCCTCTGACAATAATGCAGCGCACAGCGCATATAGCATAATCACCTCTGTGGAGGCTCGCTACAGTGCCAAGTGCGAGTATTAACACAGTTTTAGTGACAGTGTGGGCTCCATGGTAGCTCTGTTGGAGTGGCAGCTCAAAGTAGCTGTTCAATGCAGCCCTGGTCCAAGTCGTATGTGTTCCTGACATCTCTAAAAGTGGCTTAAGTGTTTGCACCTCAGTGCTTCTTCAATACTTTTCAGGTCATTCAAATTCATTTCAGAGCTGTCGACTTGTGATTTGGTCCGACAAGACACATTTTAATGCTCAACAGGACCTTCATGATCAACTATATAGAAACATGGTTTTAAATAACTGCTCGGTGATCTGGTTCAGACACGTTGGCTCTCTCTTCCAGGCCTCACAACCCAGAATGTCCATTCAGCTTCAGCTCAGTCCCATTGTCTTGCAGTGTTTGCTCACCCTCCCAACCTGCATTTGATGCCGCAGTGGTCCTGAGCCCTCCCAATGAGCATTCAGAATACTTCTCTATCTAATTTCCTCACAGAGGAAGTTCCGATTCAATGTGAAATTAATTAAAGGAGATTGAGTTAGTTAATCAGTCAATCAGGCAAACAAACAGCATACACTTCCTTTGTTTGAAGAGGCTTTATTGTCCATGAATTCAGATCCTCATTCTGCATTTACAAAAAAAAAGACTCCTATACTAACAGAGAACTAATTTATTTTCTTTTTAAGGACATATGATCTTTCCATATACAGCAATGCACATGCAGCCAGGCAATACACAGATTGACATGTCAGACGTTCAGTGTTTTTATTTCAAAGGATGTTTTGCATTTTCAAGGTCTGTGTGAGCTGTTGACACATTCTCAGTCAACCCGTTCTCACTCCCAACTCGTCAAATACCAACATTGGTACCAGAAATTGGTACCAGAAATCGACGGACAGCAGTTTGCAACCGCCTTCAACTAATCCCATCATAAACCCTCCTGTGAAAACGGAGGTTTTATCTTGAAAGGACACTGCATATAACGACCGTATATTGACATGCCGTCCCGAAAAGTTGAAACTAACGTTAGAGGCTGTTAGCTAGCAGACTAGTCACCAGTGCACTTATGGATTAACAGGGTTTTGTTTATAGTTATTAAAGTGAACTAAGTAGGCAACTTAAGTGTGAGGACAGGACTTCTGAAATGCTGCTGTTGTTAAGAAATATGAAAGTTAATTTGGTGAAACCAAAAGTGTGTTAAATGCAGATATTGTAAATATACAATGTGTAAATAAGACAGTTTTGGAACTGTTGATGGAGCTATGCTAGTAGTTTCCCCTGCTTCCAGCCTTTGTGCTAAGCTAGGCTAAACACATCTCTATACTTATCCCACAACAAAGACAATCGCTAATATCAATTATTCTCATCTACCTAGTCAAACATGTAGCCCAAATATTGAGTGATCAGATTTCTGCTCGTGTTATATATGTCCAGCGGCAGTGTGCGAGGAGTGTGTGCAGCTTCCTCCCCAGACAAAATCCAGACAGAAAAACACTTTCTGTGCCAGGCTCGTCCTCCCTGAAGGACACCGGGGACTTTGAGCAGTTTTCATCCTGCTCTGCCAAGCCAGACTCAGAATAGCCTAATGCTAATCTCTGCCCGCTATCACACAATGAGCTCATTTAGTGTGAAAGCAGAACTGGATTTGAAAACTTATCAACTTAAAAGAGAAACAGAACGTGGTTGTTTTTATTTTTATTATGGGTCTGATGGATTTTGGATCCAATGTCAAAAATGAATAAACCAGAAGGTATTATTATTATATTAATGTCGGTCTTTGCGGCATTCATTCAAACTTAAAGGGATAGTTTGGATGTTTTGAAGTAGTGTTTAATGAGGTACGCATCCCTATTTATTAGCAGTTAATTAGGAGTTAACTTTCACACACTTTTCAAGTTGTTTCCAGTTGATATTACAAAACTGCAATAAAAAGCTTTCGTTCAGCAAAATCTTCTGAGTAAATTAAGCTGGACAAGTATTATTCTGTGCCGGCAACAGCCGTTACATGTAGTGCCTCGAGGGAATTTATTAAAATTTGGCACAAATCCCCACTTGGACTCAAGGATAACCTTATTAGAATTTGGTTGTCAAAGGTCACTGTGACCTCACGAAACACATTTTTGGCCATAACTCAAGAATTGATCATTATGACCATTTCACACAAATGTCAAATGTTTATCTTTTTTCATTTAACTTGTCATTGGGTTTTTTTGTGAACAGAAGAAGAAAGGCAGCCACACACACAATACTATGTGAAGAAACAGGGTATAAAAGCAACATAGTGTGAGGTAGAGATGAAGAAACGGCAGTGACAAAGAGAGAGGTTTGTCCCTGTTAATGCAACAGTAAATATTGGTTTTTACCTGGTCAACTCCAGCAGATCGTTTGAGTTTCTTTGCTGATGAATGAGACAACAGAGCGGGGGAGGAGAGGAGGGGGGTGCAGAGGAAATATAGGTCACTGAGTTAAAGTTAATCTTACTTTACATGAACACAAGTGTAAGGTCACTGGTGTTCATGTTAAACATGACAGCAGTGAAGGCGGAACAGAAAAAACATAAAATCCATAGTTGTTAGTTCCAGTGTGAAACACTAAAAACAACCATTCATCTTTTATCCAGGTTTTCATATCTAATTCACATATTTTCAGGGATTTATTTAATCCAGAGAAAATTTCTGCTCAAGATCTCATAACCAGTGAAATGTAGTTAGCTATTAGAGTTTTTAATGGACCTACAGCGTGCTGGTGTAGTGGTGTGTTTTTCTATTTTAAGCTGATATCAAAGGGAGACATACATCCTTTTATCTGTTTCCTTGTTTGGTGTAGAATGTATTTGCAATACAAAGGTCCTTCAGAGTATAAATTAAGATAAGATAAGATCAACCTTTATTGACCCCCAGAGGGGAAATTCAGGTGTTGCGGCAGCACAAAGACAGAAATAAGTATGGATAAATAAAGGATAAAAACAAATATAGGAACATACAACTAGTGAAGAGTAGAAACTATACAGTAAGTATACACTAATTAAATATACAAGTTATGGGGTAAGGGACAAGTTGGGTTAGCACCATTGCTGTACCGATGTCGTCATCTTACTGAAATGAAGGTGAAACCTGTGATTTTGATTCAATGCTGTTGCTGCGGTTCTGAATATGGCCTGAGAGTGTGTAGTTGCAAGAATGTCTTCCTCCTTCTACAAACAGAGGAGTGGAGAGTGGGCAATGGAGGGATGAGTCCATAGAGAGAGAACAGGAGGGCAGCAAACAGAAGGGAGTGTTTTCCCATAGTTAAGTCATAAAATGGTGAATGGGAGTGGAACGGAGGTGTGTTTTGGGGGTCAATCTGTTTGACACGCCCCCCCGAGATGCTGAGCACATCTCGGGTAAACACAAGATTTAAAGTGGTGCTTTTGCATGATTCTTTGTGGAGATCTCAGTTTTACAGTTCTGTCGATTTTTATTAACAAATCTATTAGTCAACAAAATCCTATGAGTGTTAGTCGACTAAGAATTTCTTTGGCTGAAGACAGTCCTACTGATTAGTCTGGATAGAATAGATAATATATAGCTTTGAGTCCCTCAAGTCTAAAATCCTTAAATACTTTTGGGATATCTTGACCAACAGTGATCAGCTATAATTGTCTAAATGTGTGTGTTTGTGTGTGTGTGTGTGTCCAGCTCAGCTAGGAGCTAACGGTGTCTTAATGAAGCTCAGTCAGAGTTCAGAGACTGTGACTGACCGCGATGTGCTCCACAGAGCAAAGTCCACATTTAAAACCTCCTTGCACTGAGAAAGACCTGAAAGAAATGGGAGTTTGTTGGTGGGATAGAGAAGCAGAAATTATGAGTGTGCCTCTCTACACTTTTCCTTGTCACATTTTTCTGTGAAAACCCCACCAACCTGGGGTTTGGACACATTAATGGGACACAGTCAGCTGTTTGAGAGAGCAAGGTGTTTATTAGCTACTACGGGAAACAAGCCGATAGCTGCAGCGGCAACTGTGACTGGTTCCATTAAAGCCAACAGCTGGGCAGCCTCAGCACTCCCAGTTACCATTAACATTCAGCCTGACACTGTAACACATGCTGGGAATAGTTGGCGTGCTAGAGCACATTTCTGTCTGTCGGCTTGTCTGCTTGATGGACACCGTATGCGACAAAGAAGATGTCTCACTAATATCTATAAAGCTGAGCTACGTAGTCAATTAGAGAGTGTAGTGGCATTTAAACACGTCACAGCAGGTAAAGCACAGGTGTAATATAACATTATCATTTATTTTTGCTAGTTCCAGACTGTAAAAAACATATTTAACAGTAAAACGTTCATTTTAATTTGATTAAAAATAATACTGGAAAATATTAAATTGAGTTGAAGAGGTACTGTTGATTTTGTTCTGATTTTCATTCAACTGGTAATGTTGTGATGGATACAGTCATATGAGGCAGAGAAAACGTATTGTCTGAGTTTACTTCCGTGTGAACAGTCTGCTGGTCATGGCATATTTAATCAAACACAGCTCCTGATCCCCGGCTAGCCCCAGACACTGACCTTTGACCTCTTTGCAGATGGGAGTGGGTGGGACACGCAGTTGGTCTCTCAGCTTGACTTCTAAACTAATTAATTGAAACCCTGCCCTACCCTGAGTTTTTATTCAACTAATTCCAACAACAAATATGTTTTGGAAGAAACGAAACGTTAGATTTTGGAAATGTTAATTAACGTATTGCTGCTAAGGTGCAAAACGTGGCAACATACCACACAGATTCTATATATTTATCTAATGTGTGTCTATATCTGTCAGCTGTTAACTAAAGTGATAATGAGACAAAACGCCTTTTGGTGCAAACCCTGATGTATGTCGATTATGATACATAATCAGTTTGTCTCTAAGATCACACATTTAAAGGAACAAAGACATGATTTTTAAGGTTTACATTGACGTGACAGACAAACGGTTCAAGTTTTGTCCTCGGTCTCATGATATCCAACTCTGTATTTGATATTAAACAGATAACTATCATCTTGCCTGAATGTAACCCATCAGCGTTTATAGTTGGAGAGTTTCCACAAACTCCCCCTTTCTCCCCCTCTCTCCTCCTCCTCTCTTTTCATTTAGACAACCTGTACTCCCCCCTTCTATCTCACTTTTTACTCCTCCTCTTTCTCCTCCCCCTCTTTTCATTAAGACAGCCTGCACTCGCCCTTCTCTCTCCCTTATCCCTCCTCCTCCTCCTCCTCCTCCTCCTCCTCCTCCATCATCATTTCCATCTTCACTAATTATGGAATTCGCCCCAGCTATCTGTTACAATAAAGCGCGGAGGAAACATATGAAAGGAGTAGTGAATCAGGGGAAGAAAGTCAAGGTTATAGGAGAGGAAACCTCCCTTTCTTCTCTGTCTGACCTCACTTTCTCGGTCTGTTTTATCATCAGTCCATTTGTTATATTCAATCGTTTCTCTTTGAGTTTTTCCCAGGAGAATGTCATGCCTATTTAATCTGTCAGGCTGCAACATGTCAGCTGACTTTGTCTGTGAGGGAGTTAGGAAGCATCTGAACCTCGCCAGATAAAAAACAACCAAAAAAAACAGCTTTACACTCAAATTGGGATTAAGTGTGTCTCTTTCCGTTTACTCGTTGCTATTTCGCGGTAAGTTATTGCTACGAGATGTTAGTGAATGATGCACAGTTCTAAAGTTTTTCCGATGAGACCAAAATGAAATGCTACATCGTGTCAGTAATATCTCAAAATGCAGCTCATCGATTTGACCAAACTTGACCGAGTGATGCATTAAACTGACCAGCTGTTGTTTTCTGCTTTTACTGGCCCATTAGTGATCACATTTGTATTGATTTAAACTCAACAAGAATAACTGATTTAGAGTCTAAATACCAGTCTTCAGGTCGTAGTGAGGCAGACTTTGTGATTAGGAAAGTGTGGACAGCGGTGTTGGAGGAGAGAGAGGATGATGCTAATAGTTAAGGACATGATGAGGGTAATTTGTCCTGGAATGTCTAAATCCTGTATTTCTCACCTCCTTTAGACCCAAAGTCCTTTAGTCCTTGACCAGCTTCAAGACATGTCGTACTAACTAGTTATTTTCTAGAATGAACTGGGTTTATATTACAGGCCTATATCATTTAAACCTTAAAACCAAGTTGTAACCCTCAAACAGCCATTTGAAGACTCAAAATCATCTGTTACTAGCCAAGTATGTTTAGACATACAAGGTATTTTGTCTGTGAGGCAATGTCCTCACTCAAGGTCTAAAACACACAACAATAGAAGTACAACAACACACACACACACACACACACACACACACACACACACACACACACACACATACACACACACACACACACACTGAGCAGGAGTTTCCACATCCTGGCGGGGATGTTGAACTGTCAGACAGAGTGGTGGAACAAGGCTTCAATCTGTAGAAGAAACTTGAGGATAAACTGTCCCCCCAGGGCCTCTTCTGCCTGTTTCACCTCCCTCCGCTACTTCTCTTCACTGCTCTTCCATCATCTTCCTCTTTTTCTTATCCTTTTAGCTTCTCTCTCTGTGTTTATCTGAGCATTTGCATCTTTACTTTTGTTGCTTCAAGATGAAAAGAACTCAAATATCACCAAGATGCATGAAAATGCTTTTATTCCTCAGCCACGTGCAGTCATAATGGCATTGTTTGTTCCAAATGTAGTTCAAATAAACTGAGATATGACCTTAAAATGTAAGGCTGTACGCTTGGAAAGCTATGCAACAAAATGTAGTGTGCAACACTGAACATATAAGAGTCCATGTCAATTAACTTTTAGTTTTAGTTTATGTTATTGCAAGCATTTAAGCAATAGACAGTATATGAAGACAGCAAACTTTAAAATCAGCTTGGTTTGACCCTCAGGTGCCAGAACTCTGTCCAATAAATGTACAATACAGTTACAACGAAATGCGTAAAACTAAACTTTTCAGTGGAGACTGAAACAGTAGCAGTAGAGGTGTCATCGTTCTTCCTCACTTTTAATCCTTCTTTTCCCTCCCCCTCCTTTCCTTTCCTTCACCCTCCCTTCCTCCTCCTTCCTCATCTGCACTGATAAATATTGTCTGAGAAAAAGCTTCACTCAGTATTTCCATGATGGGAGTCCATCTCTCGTATCTCTTATCTATCTTCCTGTTCTTCTCCTCCTATAATTTTCACATCTGCTTTTCTTTTCTCACTATTTCTACCACTCTTCTCATTGTCTTCCCCTCTCAGCCATCACCCTCTCCTCTCTAGCTCCTAAATACTCAGGATGCTCTAGTTAAGAGACATGGATGAAATATTGTTGATTGATCGGTAATTCTGTCCTGTATGCAACAGCTGATGCTATGCTAGTGTTCCTTCACATACCAACTAGCATAGAGAATTTGCAACTGTCTTTTCTTTTGCGCCAGTGGCGATTTCTCTCAAGTTATTACGTTTTTAATACCTTGTGACATTGAGTTGAGTTAAGAGATAAAAGACATATTCAGGGTAAAGAAAAAAAATTCCAGTTATGAGATATGGAAGTTACAAGAAATGTCCACTTTGTCTTTCTTAATTGACACATTTCTGTAGTATTTAACATAATACAAGGCTTAAAATGAAACAGTAGGATTTGAGTTGAACTGCTACTCTGCTTTCCAACAATAAATGATATCTTGTATGGTCACGCCATTCAATTTTTCTTTCCAGCGAGAAGTCAGTATTTCCACCTTTGTGACATCCCTAGAATGCAACTCATCATGAGTCTTAACCAAGCTTCTATTTTCTTGCTCTGACATGTCAGAGGCTTGTGTATGTGTATTGTGCCAACGTTTTCAACACTGTGCAAACCAACGTGAAGATGGAACGATAAAGACTGAGCATGTATGGGCCGGCTTCATGAATGTATAGGTGATAAAGGTGCCACGGTGCAGGTTGTCTATGCACATCTTTAGCCGCTGGGCAGCAAAATGCCACCTGGAGAACTATGCAGTTGGAATATGGAGGTGGTTACTGGCAGCATGCAGGCTGTTATTAGCTACTGAAAGTGTTGGTTGGGTTTTCTCTACCGTTGATTTACAGTTGTGTAGATATTATGTGTTTGAAGGTGACACCTTTTTCTCTCTGAAAAAGAAGACGACTGCAGATACCTACAGGAGGCTTTACAGGTCAGTTCGCTCTGAGCTAAATTTGAATATTGCAGCTCTAAATGTGAAATATCCCTCCACCGGCTCCATCATTGGCTGCAGGCAGGAGTTTCTGGAACAGGTGGTGGAGAGGAGGACGCTGAAGAAACTTTTGTCCATATTGGACAACCCGGACCACCCTCTCCACCACCTACTGCAGGGTCAGCGGAGCACTTTCTCGAGGAGATTCCTCACGCTCCGCTGCAACAAGGACAGATACAGGAGAACATTCCTGCCAACGGCATTACGGCTTTATAATAAATCACCGCTTGCCAGATCCTCTGACTAACAACATGTATATATATATTTTTGCACAATCCCAGCTATTTCTATTTTATTTTATTATTATTATTTTTATTATTATTGTATATATCTTTTATCTTTCGTCCTGCTGTTTTTGTTTATTTTGTTGTAAGTTGCTGCTACCCCCGACACCAAATTTCCCCTCGGGGATTAATAAAGTATATATTCATTCATTATTCATTCATTCATTCATTCAACTGCGCCTCACTTCCAACCAGGCTCATTGCTGTCTTTTAAAGGTTACATTTCTGCATTTATCTCTGTCAGGACTCTAAGTCCTCAGTAAATATGATGACTACAGTAATAGACAAATGGGGAAAAAACATCAGCTTTCATGGATTGTTTGGAACGATGAAGAAAGCTGTTTTTTTTATTTTTATCCGCGTCATACGCCACGGATGGTGTATTCGTACCATCCTATGATTGACAAAAACAACAACAATTGCAACAACCAACAACTGTAAAAGCTTGGTGGTAGTGTTGTGAAATGAAGTGCTTTTCACAACAAGTTGGTTTAAAGCATGTTGAGCTCCTTCCTGCCAAGCCCCTTTTTGTGTTGGAGGATAAATCACTCGACAGTGGAAAAGTCAAAGCCTCTGTCTGCTTTGATAGACACAGTATCATTTCCAGTCCTTATAATTCCTCAAGAGGCGTCTTGTTTTAAACTGCGAAACCTAAAACCGTCAGAAAATGTTCTCACTGAAATCTAAGAGAGAGTCTTCCCTCAGGAATCTGTCAGGAATTCTGCTCTGAGATCCTGAAGGAAGAGTAGATAGGCATTCCAGAACCCCTGGAGAGAGAGAGAGAGAGAGAGAGAGAGAGAGAGGGATAAATGAATGAATACATGAATGAATACATGTTCAGGGAGGATTAAGAAGGAAAGAGAGGTTCAAGAGAGACAATGAGATTGACTTGAAGGTGAGGAATAACCTTCGCTCTCAGGGAAACTCATGCACACACACACACAGAGAGAGAGAGAGAGAGAGAGAGAGAGAGAGAGAGAGAGAGAGAGAGCAGTTGCTGTCTGTCCACGCAGACAGATACACTGACAGACTGTAAAAGACGTGAATAGAGATGTTGTGTGTGTGTCTCTGTGCGCGATTACAACAGCTGCTCTTCAGTCTGGCACCACTGGATCTGTTTGCAGAGACGGAGTGAAACAGATTACACATTGAGAGATAAGAAGAAGAGTCGGTGGAAACAGAATGAATGGAAGGATTAATGTTTCACAAGGACAGGGTCATTCAAACAATCTGCTTTCCCTTTCAGCAGACTGACAACCTTTTCCAGATGTTATCAGATACCAAACTGATCATCAAAAACATGACCTTTGGGCTATGTATAGTCATGCTTTATAAGAGTAATTACTATTTTCTTTAAGGGTAATTTTAAGCCAGAATCAGTGTAATTTTTGGAGAGAGGCAGGCTGGTGTTGTCAGTTTAATTGTGTTGGAGTACAAATGGCGTTGTTTAGTGTTGTCAGTCTTAAAGGTTACCCTGAAACAAAGCCAGTTAGGCGGTGCAGGAGACAAGCAGAAGCATTTATGACCATGGAATGGTCCTTTAACTCTCATCTAGATAATGACGGATGAAGCTGCAGCTCCGTCTCTACTTTAAAAGTCTGCCAATATTTCCTTAGTCCTGTCTTTTATCAACCTCTCACTCTCTCACACACACTCATTCTCTCTCTTGACGCCCAGAAGACGCCAGAATAATCTTCCCATCCGCTTGGCTTACTGTAAAGAAATATCTTACATGCGTCACTCCCGACACACACACACACACACACACACACACACACACACACACACACACACACACACACACACACACACACACACGGACATCTGTTGGTGCTGAGTGATAAATCAGATCATGTAGTTGGTGTCACTGTAGCGTCAACACGGTGACCTATCCTGGAGGTCATTTGGTGACATTTCCTCTTTGACTCTCTTTCTTGGATCTCACTTCCTTCCCTCTCCATCTGTCCATCATCCATCACCGGTGTTTTGTCCTCCATAAATGAAGATTACTTTCTGATTTCATTTAGATTACTGCAGCCGCCGAACAGAGGCCAGTTGATTCGATTTTGACCGTGACCCAGATGTGGGATTCACAGCTGTTAGATCGATATCTCTAAATGTCCATGGACATGGAGACATTTGGTTTTTGGAAGAAATCAATTTAACGTGATATGTACACATTAAAATGATGCGTTTGAGTGAAATAGTAAATCAGAGTACTATTCAGCAGTATCTTGGTGCTTTTGTTTTAGGCAGGGAACAATCTTTACTCTTTGTATTAAGTAGGAAATACTTACTTTGAGTATTTTGATTTATTACAAATCTGATGAGGATTTTTACAATTAATTGATGTATTAAAATTCTGACAGGCATTGATCTGTTTTCCCACAGCCTTTTATTGTCTGACCAACTGCCCTAATCCTAATCCTAAAAATATAAAATGTCTTAATATGTAAGACTAAGAAGACCAGCAATCATCATTTAAGGAGTGAAAACCAAGGAATATTTGGTATTTTTGCTTAAAAAATTACATTAATGATTAATCAATCAAACAATCAATCAATCAATCAATCAAAATTCGATCTGTAGATAATAGTATGTACATATATATATCTGTACAAATGCACCATGTGGATTCAGCCACAGCATTTTCTCCATATGAGGTTCATGACAGGTGACATTTACACCTGATGTGTGTCCGTTCTTATCGCTGCAGTGTTTGTACATGTTGTAACGCCTCCTTCATCCCTCCATCTTTCATTCCTCCAACCTTCACCCCTCCATCAGCCATCCCCCCATCCTTCCCTCTGTCCTTTTATTGTGTGTCTCACGTCTTATCTCCATGGTTACCTTGCGGCAGGAATGTGGTGCCACAGAGGAATGTGTACAATTATTAAACCAGCCAGGGGCCTGATGCACGCACGCACACACACACACACACACACACACACACACACACACACACACCTACATTCCTTCGACATATACACACAGTACTTATCAGACGCCATCTTTATTGGGATTTGATATTTCTAATTTACATTTTGACATTTGAAAACGATCAAAACATCTCTTAGTAGAGAAGGTGTGTCAGGTCAAATGTAATAGTAGTAGTAATAGTAGTAGTAGTAGTAGTAGTAGTAGTAGTAGTAGTAGTAGTAAGCCACTTATATCAGGTTTCCCTGAGAAAGTGAGCTAACAGTGTTTGAGCCTCTTAATTGAGAAAATAAGAAGCAGATTAAAGTTTTTTTTCTTCCCTTTTCAGTAATAGTTCAGTACTAGATAGAAGAAAAGAGAAGACAGTTAAAGTAAAACATTAAAAAAAGGGCCCTCTACATGTCTGGTTCTTTAAGGACTAAGCACGGCAGAGCCCTGTCCCTGCGAGGTGACATGATGGAGTAATGATGGTGTCTTTCATTTGTTTACTAAGAGCCTTTTTAGTACCGTGTCGTCCGCCTGTTTGTACGAGAAAAAGTGGACATTCCATAAATGTTTTTGTTTTGTTTTCTCTTCTCGACAGATTTCTTCCAAGATATTTCTTATTCTCTCCATCAGTTTCTCTCGCCCTATAGTTTGACCTGCTGCTAGCTGCCTGTTGCTACAGTAACAGAAGTGTAATTGATGGGATTGACAGGCAATTCAGGGAGGCCGACCTGGGAGCCCGCCACTAATCCATAAATCCTGTCGAGGGGTGTGTGCGTGTTGGGAAAAAAAGGGGTCAGCAAAACCTTTTGTAGTAAAAGTGTGTGTGTTTACACCAGGCAACAGACTGACTCCTAGTGCTGGGGACAGACAGCGGAGCGAGAGGGAGAGAGAGAGAGAGAGAGAGAGAGAGAGAGAGAGAGAGAGAGAGAGAGAGAGAGAGAGAGAGAGATGTGGCTGGGTCACCAAAGCAACAGCCAATCAAAATGTGTATATATATTCCAACACAGTTCCAAAAAGGGCATAACCAGATTACTGATACATTTAATAAAAAGGGGGATTACTAGCAGATTACAATTTAAAAATACATTTTTATATGAAGAACAACACACCACCATGCACATGCACACACATTATAACACTTCACGACACAAGTCACACACTATGGCCTCTTAGTGGCCAATGGCCAACTTATTGCAAAGCAGGATGGTTTGTGCACTTTCCAGTTCATCAAGATGTGTTAAAGTTAATTTATTCATGCATGTGGGGCTTTTTTGCATGGAAATCCAAAATGTCTTTTCTTATATTAGGTGTGGTCAGAAATCTTCGATGTAGGGAAAAGTTTGGTGACAAGACCTGCAAGTGCAAATAAATTATATAGTCTGAAGTTCCGAGCAGATCACCTGATCTTTGCGTTTTCAGTCGTGTGTTTTCAGTTAGAAATTAATTCTTTGGTTCAAAGGATCTGCTCTGAACCTTAGGTCGCCTTGAGCTGGTCAAACTTTAACCCTGGAATCAGAGGAATGCTCCTGGATTCATCCTCCAATGTCTTTGGCCCCGAGGGACGTGCAGGGGCCTCACTTTCTATTTCCTGTCCTTTTATATCTCCTTCAGACACACACACACACACACACACACACACACACACACACACACACACACACACACACACACACACACACACACACACACACACACACAGTCTTCCATAGAGTCTTCCATAGAAAAGTGCATTTAGAAGTCTCTTTTAACTTCTTTCTTTCTATACATGTTGACAGATACAGTATTTCTGGATACCAAATTCAAAAACAACAAATGTGAGCTGAGTGAAAATTATATAAATCTTACAGGAAATTACAGTTTTGAAAGTTGCAGTATTGTAATATGATACTGACAAAGTGCCGTAACCGAGTATGAGTGGTTGGACAGATGGAGATGGATGGATGAACATGAATGTCCTCCTCCTCCATCCCTCCTCTCTCATTCAGCAGCATAAAACACACACTTCTGGCATTCCACAGTGATAGTACTAGTTCTTGCAGGTCTTTCTCTGTAAGTGCGTCAATGTCTCTGCAGGCCGTGTTTGTGTTGTCTTGTGTGTTGTCCTGGCCTCTGACAGAGCTGCCTGTCAGAAGGAGGAAGTATGGAGATCACAGGCCGAACTCCAGTGATGGATGGTCAAAGTGTGTGTTTGTGCTCCGATGGTGAGACAAAGACCAACTCAATGTCGAACTTGTTTAAATAGAAAGACAAGTTAGGTTTTTACCTCCAGGGATTTAAACTCAAATTATATTTTCCGTCAAATTTAGCCAATTTTTGGTCCTCGACTTCACCCTGTGTGGACAGTACGAGTGTGAGATCTGATGTTACATCTTAAAAAAGTTGCATCAGGAATTAATATGTACAATATTATATGTACACATATATAAACAGGACTTTTAAGGTGGCACAAAAACATTCAGTCATTGAAAGGGAAAAACATAAGATGAAGGGAAAAACACCTTTTAACAGTAAGAGTATAACAGCAAAGATAATACAAATTTTGATTTATTCCTCTTGTATCGTGCCTAATTTTAGAATATCATAATCTTTCTTACAAAACCTTTCTATGGAAATCAGTTTTTGAGCCACTACAAAGCTTGTTTTTAGTAGTACAAAACCCAAAAGAGGCAACTTTATTTAAATCTATAATAAAATTGGAGTTATTCACAAACTTTTAATCGTCAAATGCTGCATTAAAAAAGGAGCTCTTAACACACACACACACACACACACACACACACACACACACACACACACACACACACACACACACACACACACACACACACACACACACACACACACACACACACAGAGGATGTGTAAGGATTAAATGTGATTAGTTGTAATATTACTATGTGCGTCACCTTGTTATTTCAGTGTGTCCTGGTTCGAGGTCTGAAAGACTAAACACTGCAGCTGAACTTCTCTTTGCCCATGAGAGCAGTTTGTCATCGCCGTCGCAGCAGCTTCAGGGCCTTTTCAGGAAATGAGTGAGGGATGACAAGCGAAAGAGAAGAGGCTGCAGACAGCCGGAGAGCCTGAGAGTGTGGTTGCAGAACACCTGGTGTTCATTACTGACAGGAATCAGTTTTTTGACAATAACTCAGAACCTAACAAGTAACACGACATAACAAATCAGACGCTCTGTAGTTTGGTTTTGACGTGATGTCTCTCAGGGGGAAGAACTTTCACAGGTCAACTGTTCATCGCCAACGGTTGAATTAGCTTGTCTTGTCTACTTCTCTATTAGCCGTTTTACATGATTTTTTCCTTTGTATTTTCTTTCATTTCAATTCATTTCCTGTTTTTTTTTCACCTCTTCTTTCTTGTTTTTCCTTTGCTTTACTTCCTTTTCAGATGCTGTCCTTTACGTTTTTCCTTTTGTTTCATGTCTTACCGTTTTCTTACTTTCCTTTTATTTCCTCATCATATCCGTTCCTTTCATATCCATCCTTCCCTTTGTTTAGTTTCCTTTCCTTTCTTCCCTTTTCCATCCTTTTTACTTGTATTCCTATCCTTCCAGTTTCCACTCTTTTCGGTTTTCTTTACCCCTTTACATTGAATCCTTTTCCTAAATTTTCTGTGAGACACTGGTTATGAAACAGTCTGAATTTAATACTGATGACCCGATATGACCGACAGAAGTAAACAAGACCATCAGCGAGAAGATCGGCTATTTCGTTATGGTTATTCTTAATGCTTGTCATCGATGATCGGATTCTGCACAAAATCTGATGAAATCACCAGAAACTCATTCAGCTCAGACTCCAATCAGTAACAGATGTTTCCCTGTCAGACTTTCACTGATCAACCTTATTTTAAAACAAATCGGCTGGGTGCGATAAACAATTTAATTTAATTTCACATTTAATAGACATAATGTATCTAGAATAATCAAGAAAGGATTCGGCAGTAAATGAGAGATCAAAAGTTGTATAAATATAAATGTATTTGTACTGTTTTTATACCTTTGAGCCATTTGCAATGTGTCCGTTTTAAATAATTTCTTGTCATCCTCTCGTATTTCCTCTCTTAATCTAAGTTTGAATGTGGGAATAATGTGAATGTCTTCTTCTCTGTGTCTCTGCAGCTCTTCCATGTTGCCTACGTGTTGATTAAGTTCGCAAACTCTCCCCGTCCGGACCTTTGGGTTCTGGAGAAATCCGTCGACTTTGGTCAAACCTACCAACCCTGGCAGTACTTTGCCTGTGAGTATTGCACATATATATTCACCTATACAATGCATATATACATGTGTGTGATTCCAGATGTTTGGTCATTAGGAGCAAACAGAGTCAGATTCCATCAGCATCACTTCATGCTTTCCTAACCTCCCCCAGGGTTAGACTTAATTCTCCCTCTAATCTCACAGTTTAACAGCAGCCCCAAGGGCAGGCAGCCGATTGGTCGGTTAGTTTGTCGGTCAGGTCGGAGGAGGGGGAACATTACATCATAGAGCTGCTAGCTGATTGGCTGTGGCAGCTGTCAGT
The DNA here is from genome assembly GCA_038501785.1 of Myoxocephalus aenaeus. NCBI lineage: Eukaryota > Metazoa > Chordata > Actinopteri > Perciformes > Cottidae > Myoxocephalus > Myoxocephalus aenaeus. The sequence goes on along the minus strand of JBAMJR010000039.1, from coordinate 3,753,726 downwards.
CCAGGTGGGCTCCAGGGGAATTCCAGGCATGTCTGCCAACAGGTCACAGCTTGATATTCACCTGAGTAGAAGAGAAAGAGGCAAAGGGGGTTTGTATGTATGTATGTGTGTGTGTGTGTGTGTGTGTGTGTGTGTGTGTGTGTGTGTGTGTGTGTGTGTGTGTGTGTGTGTGTGTGTGTGTGTGTGTGTTGTGTGTGTGTGTGTGTGTGTGTGTGTGTGTGTGTGTGTGTGTGTGTCTGTCTACTCATTCATTTGGATTACTGAAAGCTGCTCCAGGTGCTCAAGATACCAGATAATTGATATCTCTTTGATAGCCATCTTTACCCTGGAATGCTTGAAGATGAAGTCGGTAAACTTGAAGGATGGCTGGTGAATACATTACTACATGCATACTTTATACTAGTATACTCACAGGGACTCATTGTCTTGTTTGTTTAATGCTCTCCAAGTGTGAGATCACTTCCCACCTGCTGGGAACATTTTCATTTAAATATTTTCATGTGTGTTGATTTTGGGGTGGGGGGTTTGAACTGCTGGTGCTGTTCGAGGTACCTTGACATTATAAAATCACCCTTGCCTCCTCTTCTTTGTCTTGTTTTCGTGGTCTTTCAGTCTTCCTCAGTGTCAAGGTCACTTCTGAGATGAAGTGAAACCATTCCAGGAATGTAGCTGTGTCTTCATGAAGAAACAATGTGACTTAAACAAGCTGAAATCTCAAACTGTCAGACACACTACAGTTTGAGTATTCTTTAAAGGCAGAAGTTGGTCTCTCTAAAGCCAAATTACCCAGCTAAGTTTCAATGATGCAATGCAATTAAATTAGATGAACATAAATGAGATATCATTGAGAATAAACCAACCTTTTTGTGTGCTTTCACACTTGTTTTGGGGTTTATTTTGTCCACACCGACGGAAAGATATATGATAAATTGTTGCACACTGACATTTTAAAACAAACAAGACGAGTAAACATGAAGCAATGCAGACTGACAGGTATCTTGTTGACTGGCATTATCAGGACAGAGATTTATGCAGCACTTTAATGTGTATATTAATGTTCCTTGGTGTCACAAAGAGGTCATAAAGAAATAACTAATTATAAGCATTATTAATACAATGGATAATGGATGTTATGAATATTGAATCAGGGCTTATTACTGTGGGATCGCTGTCACACATTATTTTAATTGAGTTAAAGAATGTGTTGAGGAGATAAGACAGCAGTTATAACACCTTCTGACCTAATAATCAGCAATAATACCTTGCTGCGATGCATTTATTGATAAATAGGTTGCATACATTTATATATGATAAATTGATTAATACAAATTAGTTATTAAATCTGTAGTCTTGGGATTTATATTGATTTAGATCAGCGTTATGTTTACAGTGGGTTAGAGAGTCATACAGAGTTAGTGTTGTTGGTGGAAGCTGATGATTAAAGATGTCATTCCAGCTGTTGTGGAGCTGAAAAGGCTGCTGAGGTATATTTAAGGAGAACTAAAGGAGAACTAAAATATAGACCTCCACCAAGCCGAGACCCTCCTCTAATTATCACACTGAGACGCATCATTAAAATGCCTCAAGATGGTTCACACTCCTGACGTTTAACACGAGGGGATGTTCACACGTTTGCAAATGTGGTTGTGGTTGATTGGACGCTTTTCTTTTCTCCCCCCCTTTCTCTCCTGTGTGTGTGTGTGTGTGTGTGTGTGTGTGTGTGTGTGTGTGTAGCCTCCAAGAGAGACTGTATTGAGCGTTTTGGACAGAGCACCATTGAGAGGATCAACAATGATAACGACATCGTCTGCACCACCGAATACTCCCGTATCGTCCCGCTGGAGAATGGAGAGGTGAGTGTGTGTTTGTGTAGAAAGTACTTCAATGTCTTCGTCCACAGCTGTAGAACACAAACCATTTATCAGTTAATTTATTAGTTCATCGACAGAAAAAGTTGGATCATTTTTAGGCCAATTTCCCTAATTCCAACTGCTCAAATGTAAGGATTTTATGCTTTTCTTTATTTTATGTGACTGATTATCTTACAGTTTTGGACTGGACTCTGGGACATTGTGATGGACATGTTTCATTATGTTATGCATTGCATAGATTGAAAGATGAATAGCTTCATTGGGAGAAATATCAGTAGATTCCTTTATAATAATAAATAAAGGTTAGTTGCAACACTGCATAGCTGCTATCGAGGTTATTTTTGTGGAATTGGGGCTTAAAGATCTTCAAAGTGTCCATTCAAATGAGTCTCCAAAGTTGTTTTCACACATAACTTCATTACATATGGCCAAAATCTTCTATTATGATATATGTAATTCCATGTCTCAATACAAATATTTATCACGATAGAGCATGTTTTCTGGTAAATCGATTATTTAATATATTAAATAACCACATTGTCAAGTCTATTTTTGTAGACTCCTGTTTGAAGTCAATATTTGACAAATGAAAAACAAAGTAGTGTCTCATTTAATTGTGAACTTTAGTGCAAAATTATTTTCTGTCTGTAAGTGCTTGTTATTTATTCAGACGACATAATTGTGTATTGTAATACCTTGATATATGATTTGCCACAATGTGATTACATTGAAAGACAAAAGATGAATCATCTTATTGAGTTATCACCCAGCCCTTACTGTAAATGTGCCAAAAGTCTATTTTCTTTCCATTTATTTATAAAATTGTACATAAACAAGAACTGAAATAGGACACGAGAGTACAGAGAATACCAAAAAAAGCATATTAAACAAGGAAAACAATCCTGAAGTATTGGCATGCAATACAGAATCAAAAACCAACATTTTGCTGATGCCATGATATCAAATTATTAATATGATTTGGTGGATATCATCCCTAATGATAATTACAGGACTTTCCCAGATTGTAATGTTTATATTTCTGCACCTGTTGGTCAGCTGATAAGCAGCCTCTGTTCTCCTCTCTCAGATTGTGGTGTCCTTGGTGAACGGTCGGCCCGGAGCTTTGAACTTCTCCTACTCACCAGTACTGAGGGACTTCACCAAGGCCACCAACATCAGACTTCGGTTCCTGAGAACCAACACGCTGCTGGGACACCTGATGGGCAAGGCGCTCCGTGACCCCACCGTCACCCGCAGGGTAACGCAATGCAACCAATTAGGAAGGACTTGTTGATGTCGGAAAGAGAATAAAACTTTTATTACAGTTTGTCGTTCCAGATTTTCAGCACAATTTATGCATATTAGACGTTCTTTAGTGGGTTTAGTAGAGTTAAAGAGATTCATTGATAAATTAGATGGCAATAGGGTGCTTTAATTAAAATGTAAAAAAGAACAACATACAAAACGTTGGAGAATATATTTGAACTCTACTTAAAGCAAACAATGATCACTTATAATCACATTAAAATGCATTATTACAGTGATCACAATCCATAATAACAACTATGTGAATTATAACACAATATGATCCTTGCTAAAACAAAGTCAGTGGAATATTTATGAAAGCGTATAACTATAATTGAACAGTGCTACAAGCAGATTATAAGGCATTATACGTATGTTTTATGAAGCATTATACACATGGATGTCATAGAAAATGTTACCAGTCTGTCCATTAGAAATTGGAAATGGGAAACAGCTAACCTGGATCTGTTCAAAGGATTGAAAAGAAATCTGCTTCCCAGCGTTTTACAAACAAGATACAACATTTGAATCAGTGAGCTTTAAAGGTTCTGTTTCCGACCTTTTATGTTAAGCTCAGCATCTCGAGGCCTTTGCCGTACACACAAGAGGGTGGTGTGTCTGTGGGATCGTATTTCCCAAAATGTTGAAATATTCCTTCAATTAAAACATGATGTACAGCAACATGTTGTTGATAATAACTAATGTTGTGTATTATTTTCATTTTACAGTATTACTACAGTATCAAAGACATCAGTATCGGAGGACGCTGTGTATGTAACGGACATGCTGAGGCCTGCAACGCCAAGGAGCCCAACAACCCCTACAAGTAAGACACAAATATATGATACCCGACCTTCAAAGGGTCATCGAATATCACACACACACACACACACACACACACAGACACACACAGAATCTGGGAATCAGACGGCACTATCATGACACAGACTTGTGGCAAACCAACATTGTTTTGACTGGATTTTGTGCGTGTGTGCGTGTGTGTGTGTGTGTGTGTGTGTCAAATCTCAAGCAGAAAACCAAGTCAAGTCTGAACAAATGAACGGTCGGTGCCAATTTAACACCTGAAATTTATTAAAACATCTCGTCCTCTGTCAGCAGAGTTTTTCTCAGGGTGTTCATCCAATTTCATGGTAGCAAAACAGCTGGAGTTGGAGAGGAAGATGTATATTTCTGATTACAACTGCCATACAAATAAACTTCCTGTCCTATATTTAGTTTTTTTTTTGTTTGAGCAGAATAACAAGACAGAGCCTGTTTTATTTCATGTGGATGGTGTGTGTGTGTGTGTGTGTGTGTGTGTGTGTGTGTGTGTGTGTGTGTGTGTGTGTGTTTGAGTCTGTGAATTTCCAGGTAAGTGTAGGTGTCTCATGAGAAGTGGAAGTGGACCGTATATGTTTAATTTAATAATAGGTGTGTGTATTGCATGATTACATTAGTGTGTGTATGTACAGGTTATTTTACACACACACACACACACACACACACACATACACACAAACACACACACGTCTGCCCATAAATATTAGCTCTCTATCTCAGTCTCTTGTAAAGCCGATGATGTAGCTCTTTCTTTGTTGTTGCACGTGACTAATTTGGGCATTTGGGAGGAATTTTAGAGGGAGGAGAGGGAGACGGGGGAAGGGAGAGCTGGGAATTGTCAGATGTTTTGATGTACAGTGAAGGAGAATGTACTGCTGCTAGGAGGCATTCACACTGTGACCCCACAGAAGATATTAAGCTGTGATTTGTTTGACAGTAGAGACAGAAAGACAGGTGGCTCTTTTTTTCTCCCTTTCTACTGTAAATCAGTGGTTGTCAATCTGGGCGAACGATCTAGTCCAGAGGTCTTAAAATTCTGCCAGGTCCAGTGAGAGACTTGCGCTATGATTTAGTGCGGTCCGCCTATTACTGAACCCTGATCTAGTGTATGACAATATGTAGGATTGGGAAAAACAACTCTACTTCCCTGATCATATATATGTTTAAATTTGAATGCCAAATAAACTGGATTTGTAGACCACTTGACTTTCTTTCTGTGCAGCAAAAAGCGCTGGGATACAGAGCATCTTGAAGAGATTCTTACGTTAAAAAAACTTTCCATAGGAATTAATAGAAATGAGCAGGGAATAACGGGAATGATATGCAAATACAGGTGTTTTCTGCTCAGGCTGTATTAACATATGCAGATAGAAACAGACTTTTAATCATCAAAAGTAGACACAATTGTGAACATGTCTAATAGAAGTGAAACAATCCATTTCTTTGAAGACCAAAAACATCAATATGCCGACAAAATCCATTGATTTGTTTGCTGTGTGCAAACTTTGGCTTTAAAGTGAACAACACATTTAGAAAATAACAGTTTTACAATGAAGGATGATAATAAAACTCAATTAGCATGCTCAAGCCACAGCTCACATGGTCACAGCTAGCTAGCAAAGACTAGCAGACAATGTTAAGTCTTTAGTTTATCAACTAAATAAGTTCACTATTATAAGATATGATTTTTATAATCAAATCTCAACAAATTCCCAAATTTGATTTCCCTTGGAAAAAGTCCTGAGCAACCCTAACCTGGATTAAGGTTGAATTACAAGAGTGACATATCAGTCACAGTAAGCAGCCGAATAACATACTGATTGACAGCATTATCCTAAAATGGGTTGTGTGCTTGGCGTTGAGATGCAGTCTGGGTGAATCCCTCAGGGAGACTTTACGATCTGCCGCTACACTGTAAGCAGACTGCAATCATTCTCCAAATGTCACATCTGTGTTTGAGTGTGTGTCTTCTGGACACTGAGCAGAGTTCAGCCTCAATCGCAGGTGTGTGTTGGAACAAAAGCTGTTGAAATTCAACTTCGCCTCATATCCTCTGCGTGTGGGTCGGTGTTTCAGGCCGACAGATGTAGGTGGAGGGCTGTGTGTGTGTGTTTGATGGGTGTTTGTAATATCTTGGGGGGGCACCAATAGTTACTATATGAAAACGTGTGTATACTTTCATGTATTTGGTTGCGTGCACGCACATATGTAGAAGACCTTCTCCCTCAGACATGTTACATATTTCTCTGCTGAAGGCAGGAGGACTTTTTTGCACAGAATATTCCTATTTGCTCTCCTTTCTTCATATGCTCTTTACACATTGAAACTAATTGAAATATCAGTTAAGTAATCTAAAATGACAAATTAAAATATCCCATGCTTTGTAAAACTATTGGTTGTCTTCTGTTAATGCCACCACACTACCTACAGGTTCTCTTCCACAACACAAGTATGTGCAATTCATTCTTTAATGGCTCTAGTTTATAGTTTCAATCAGTATGCAAGCTTTAATCTCTTTCTAGCATGCGAGCGAGGTGTATATTTACACGACAGGATGTGTTTACACTGCCATGATAATTTATGGCGGTTTAACAGAGAGTGCCTGCAGACCGATGTACAGTCAACCTGAGCAAGTCCTGGCTTCACTCCCTTTATGCCGCATTAGAGGGATTTCACAAGATTATGGTAACAAAGCACATTGATACTTATCTCCTGAGGATAAAATGGGCACCACTATAATCCACTGAAGCTGTATTTTGCTGTATATGCTTGTAAGGGTACAGAATTTTGTGATGTACTGCGTGTTGTCCTTACAGTGAATGTGTGTTTATATTGCATGTCATGTTCATAATGCAGATGTTTAACTGAAAATGTAACCAGAGGTTTTAAATGACGCTTAGCAGGGCCTGCAAATAATGTAAGAGCTAATGTGTCATGTCTCATGGAGGACTTTGTAGAGAGATGCAGTTACACAGTGGCAGCCCAGGATAAAAACATAGGTACAAAATATGTGTACAACATAATTGATGAAGTTTATGATAATTTTACTAATTTGGATGCAACAATCTAGATACAGGTGGATAAACAACAAAAAGTTAAGTGTGTAATAATAATGTCAGCTGATGATAAGTTGTCATGGTTCAATATAATAGTTAGTATAAAATTGGAATAAATTTGACGGAAGACTTCCACACATTGAATGCCTAATTAAGTACACATGTATGTGCAGCAGACATCATGTTGGATCATATTGTTGCCAGATGGCTGCTTGGTAGATATTGTATGTGCACATGTTTGCTGGTCCTGTTCTGCGCCATTTGGTTTCACTTTGCTGCATCACCTCCAGTTCAGGTTCAGCGATCCGAGAGGTGAGGCTACATCTGGGTTAATCATTAGCACCGCTGGTGCCGTGTGTACGTGTAGTAAGTGCAATTGTGTCTGAACCTATGTGTGTGTGTGTGTGTGTGTGTGTGTGTGTGTGTGTGTGTGTGTGTGTGTGTGTGTGTGTGTGTGTGTGTGTGTGTGTGTGTGTGTATAGCGACTATGTGTGTGGTTAAAAAGAAAACAGACTTTTTTCCCTTTGGGTGTCGGGATAATAGCAAAGCATAAAGAGGAAGGAACTGCGGAGGAAGATTAGTTGTGTTATTGGGCTTTTTTGTAATTCCTTTGTGACGTAAGTACAGAAATACTATTGAAGTGAATTACAATGAGTGTTAAGAGACTGGAGAAGAGTCTCATATTTTTTTTAAGACAGAACCACAGTCAGATTTGGTGTTATTTGATGCTCAGAGTTGATCACTTTCCCTCAAATAAATCTGACTGGTGGCAGACATTTTGTTGGTGTCATCGGTCACCGTGAAATCTCAACACATGATTTACGCCATAACTCAAGAATTACTATACTAATTATGACCATTTCCAACAAATGTTTAATTGGACTCAATTATGACCTTTTGGAAGAACATGGATGTAAACCTTAGTTTGGTTGGTTCTTGGAGGCATTCGAACACAAGGCGTTAATTCTATTTTGGTTGGCATAAGTGAAATGTGATCTCACAGAAATATGTGAAATCACGAAGACCTCTTACCAGCATCACTTGTGTTAGGTGTAACACATGTTAGGTTGAGGCAACACAACTACTTCTTAGTTTTAGTCAAGAAAATATCATGGTTTGGGTTAAAATAAGTGCATTTGTTATGTAATGTAACTTACATAGACTACTTCAATACAAATATTTAAATGTGACTTTTAGTTTCACACAGGACATGAACAATGGTCGCCTGTGTGAAAATCCTGTGTTTGACCCAATAATGATAAGTTAAAGTAGAAACAGTTGGGACAAACATTTTATTTTGCATATGTCTGAAGGGACATAACGATCTACATTAGGAGCCATAAGCAGTGCCTATTTGATTTATCACACAGTTCCTCGCAAATTCATCCAAAACCTTAGATAGAATAATAGGCAAAAAAATTTAATCCAGAGAGTATAAATTAGGAAAGCAGAGATTAGAAGGGAGACGTGAGTGTCAAGCAGAGAGGTTGTTTATTAACGATTGACCAGTTTGAGAGTGTTATTCACAATCAGCCCAAATCCAGACAGAATTCCCCATTTAGATCCAGCTGTTAGTCTTTTATCAAATAGATGGCAACAAATAGATTGAGTTAGTGTTTCATTTGTGAGTGGTATTTCACACATAAAAGAATAATTAACCCTAATGGAAAGAGCAATCCCTGAGACCCTGTCAAACTGTTTAAACTAAATTAAATCTAACTGACATTTAAAGTATTATATTTGTAATATTGCAGTGGATATAAATATGTGATTCAGGGAGATTATGGTATTTCAAACAGTCGGGGATGTGGATTTATATACTGTTGCACTGTGGTTTACACTTAGTGAATCAATTCAAAATATTCTTCCTCTCTTGAGTCTTACAGTTACTGTTTTTAGACTTGTTTCATGCCGGTTGTTGATTGATGGGAACCCAGCATGAGGATTTCAAATGAATCCCTCCTCATCAAGCTCTTGGAGATGCTCTGACTGCTTTGTGTCAGAGCGAAGGAATGCCGATCTGAAGACTTACATCAATGCTGGACTTTGTTTAGCGTTATATATCCAGCAGGTGTGTTGGAGACGACAGAAGGTCGGCTGACTGGAGGTCTGTGTTTAAAAAGTGTGACCTATAGCTGCACTGCTGATATGATTAGGACTGAGAACTCAACAGTTTAAAGACTACGAAACACAGACTGCATTATGATGAAGAGGGTTATGTACTGTTTGTTCTTAATTGAGTAGAAGCACTGATTAGAAAAGATTAATGTAAGAAAATGTAAGTAATTCACATAAAAACATTCTCAGATAGAAATAAAACTGAACTTAGCTGCAGAACAGCCAGTCTCCAAGTCCAAATTCCTTTTTTCCCTTCATGTTACAGAAGAATTCCCCCAAATAGTGTTGCCTTCCTTGGCATGGAACCTTTTTAGAATTTTCAGCGGACAAAACCAATTTAAAGTTTCATGTTTACATTCACTGAGAGCATCTTGACCAGTCGATGAAACTCAGTCAAAAAGTTATTTGACTGTAAAAGGGGAATTCAGCTTCATAGCCCTTTGAGTAAGGAACAAGTTCACTTTGCTTCGGCCAGGAAGCTGCTAGTCCGCAGCTGACTATCAAAACCAGGAAGTAGGGAATTTCGATGGAAACAGTCCATTGAAAGTCATTTCCTAAAACGCTGGAACAGAGCGGATCACCAGGGAGCAAAGGAAAGAAGGATGGAGAGCCAGAGAGAGGAGGGATGCATGAGTGAGCGTGTGAATTAAACTGTGTGAGCGAGAGACTGAATGAATGGATCTGATCGTAAAGGTGAAAGCTGGAAACACAATGAGCCTGTTGAAACACAATACACACACACACACACACGTTATCAGCACGGACCAGAGTGGAATAACACAACCTCCCAGAGCGGGTAGCCCTCCAAAGAGGCATTTTAAACACTTAATGTACCTTTCAAATGGAAACTAATTGTATTATACTGTGTGCTATTAAGATTTTGACCACTCAATATTTAAATGCATGAGGGAATCATCAGCCAACATCAACTCACGTCACCGAAAACATGAGAAGAACTACCTAAACTAGTGACTGTAAACAAAATACTGCTTGTTTTTGCATATGCGTAGTTTATCTCTCGCTTTAAAAAAATAGGAAACAGAAATGAGAGACAGAATTATTACAAAGAGACATACACGGACCACAAAGAGACAGGTCTGATGAGACCCTCAGCTCCTTTAAATCCAGATTGAAGACTTTTCTGTTTGCTGTTGCCTTTAATTGAACCAGATTCAAGGATATTAATCGATTTCACTACTGTATTTTATTTCTTAAACTGCACTGCAACTTTTATTCTATTCTTAGCTTTTTTACTTTTTAATGTTTTAATCAATGTTCTTAATTGTTTATCAATCTTGTTTTCTTTTGCATCATGTTTTGATGCTTTTAATGGTTTTATGTGAAGCACTATGAATTGCCTTGTTGTTGAAATGTGCTTTTCAAATAAACTTGCCTTGCCTAAAGAGATGCAAGATGACTACAAAAGGGGCAAAACAACCACAGAAAAAAGTAACTACAAAAAGACCAAAAGTATTACAAAGTTACACAAAACACTTACAAAGAGACACACAATTACCCCAAAGTGACTACAAAACGAGGCTAAACATATAAGTTTGAATAAGTGAAAATGAAAGTGAAACAAAATGTAATGTTTGTATATCGTATACATCCAAGAGTCCCAAACAATCTATTTCATACCTCGTTTTAATTTGTATTAATCTTAATTTTGAATATACTCCCTATACTTACTTATATATTCTTAAATGTATACATGCAATACATATCTTGACTACAGGTTGTGTCATATTTCATCCTGGTCTCCTAAAAATTACATTCTCATACAACAAAACAACATTGCGTCTTTTCTCCCGGATTAAGTTGACGTTACACAAATAGGTTTATTTGAAGTCTGCATACGGCCGTGTTGGAATGGAGGTCGGGGTGGACGAATGGGTCAAGCGCGGGACTTTTAATTTCGTGAAACCAAAAGTGACGTGCTTTCTTTAACCACAACCACAAGCTTTTACTAAACCTAACTGGTAGTTCTGTTGCCTAAACCTAAACGTAATTGAGAATGCAGTTTCAAAAAGGCAACAGCACCACTTGCAGTTAAAACCCAATAATGTTGATGTACATGTACATGTCTCTCCTTGAGGTAAGAGGACTGAGAGAGACGAGAGAATGGCGCTAAGAGGCTTTTTCCTCCCTCCCTGCTGTGTTTTGGCCACACTCGGCAGGCCGCAGGTTTACAGACTAATCCGATTAAAAGCTGAGGTGAAGCAGTCAGCCGCTGGTCAATGAAGGACGAAGATTAACTCTTTCATTGTTGGTGGGGGGGGGGGGGGGGGGGGGGTCTACTTCCACTTTTCTATTTACTCTCTGTCACACTCTTTCTCTTCCTCTCTTTCTCTTTCAATCTTTCTTTCTTTCTCTCTCTTTCTTTCTTTGAAGTGACAGTCACAAGGTAAGAGGTAGAGGAATGTGAACTTTAGAGAAAAGTTCACAGGATGTTTTACCCAAAGCACAGTGAGCTGAGATTGGTACATTGGTTCAAGTAGTGTGTGTGTGTGTGTGTGTGTGTGTGTGTGTGTGTGTGTGTGTGTGTGTGTGTGTGTGTGTGTGGGAGAGAAAAAGTATGCAGTGAGTGAGTCATTTTATCTGTTGTTTTCTTTACTCATACTGTTGCTATTGTTGTTGTTGTTTACAGATTACTATGTGACTGTCAGCACAACACCTGTGGCCTGTCTTGTGACCAGTGTTGCCCCGGATACAACCAGTTACCGTGGAAACCAGCCACGACCTACAGTGCCAACGAGTGTGAACGTGAGTAGGAGTCCTGTTACTGTGTTCACTCATGCACACACACACACACACACACACACACACACACACACACACACACACACACACACACACACACACACACACACACACACACACACACAGTTCAACCAGTGATCCCTGCAGAGGAATGTATTTTCTTTCATGTGTTGGTTCAACAGTACGAGTTGGCCTTAATTTAATGAAGCTAAACAGACACATGTTAACTTTCTTGAGCCCCAGTTCCAAACTGAATTTGTCTTTGGGGACAGCAAGCTCCATCAATCAGCTACTCGTTAGGATTGTGGGTAGTGTAATTCACATGGGCATCACAAATACAAGTTTCAGGGGGACTTTTTTTTTGTACTGTAAAATCAAACATTTTTTAAGGAAAGTTACAAACGAAAAAGTATTTTTATATCCAGATGTTGAAATAACACTCTCTGCTTGTGGACTCACAAGCTCAGTTGAAGCGTTTCATGAAGACTATCAGCCGAAAGGTTCAATCGTGCCGTAAAACCTTTCTGTGACTGCGTCCTGCTGCATTCTTGATTTATCAAAGCTCTGGTTGTATTTACATGTGAGAGCCGTCTGTTATCAAAGCTGCAACTATATTTAACAGGAACAGTTAACACTGTATCACATAGTATCACAATGGCTAAAGGGTCGCCAAAGGGCAACATGATAGGAAACTACAGGGAGAGGGAGATGCAGGCATATACTGCAGATAGAGTGAGACTCTAGTGGATCAGATTATGTTCATACGGCAGCTGGAAGTATGTGTATCAGATATTAAACATATAATACATAGCTCTTTTTTTTCAACTAGCACGAGGAACACAAAGCTGCATGAATTCTTATGATGCGTACATTATATTTTGGCTACTTGAATATAAAAACATTCCAGAAAGCCTGTGTATCATGTTTCAGTCTTTTTAAAAGACTGATGAAAGTATCCATTTCTGACAGAATATATAATCTGGCTGAGAGCAGAGAGTTGAATTTTATCTCTGTTCATGAGTTATTCTGGTCTGTTAGTTCAGTGACTGACTCACTGCACTGAATCGTCCTTAAAAAGATTTTTCTTTTCTTCAAGGAAGGAAAAAATGTCAAATGTGCCTCAGGTCTGAGAAAAACACTCACCACTATCAGAGCTGGAGGATAAGGAGCGCTGGTTTATTCGGCCGGCACCTCTCAGGCGCTGAGGGTCAGATAAGAACAAAAAGCTCCATATCAGGGTTTCCCCGACTCTGTATGAAGAGCAAACGTTGGTCAGGATTTCATGCGTGTGTCTCTGAAGCATGCAGCTCTCTTTCTTTATCTTAGATTAACTTAAAGAATGTATGTAATCTTCTGGCTGTGTTTACATGTGCAAGGATGAGGTCAAGTTTAGCCGTTAGACTTCCGCTTCCTCTTCATTCATATGATGAAAGGACTCGGTTACACAAGTCTTTTTCTTGTGGTCTCTGCTCATGGTGATCTCAATACTTTATGACGTCAGTCGCAAGCCCAATAAATAGACCCGCAAATAATCCTGCAGAAAATAACTAAACAATTTGGAATAAATCTGGTAGGCAGATATTTATTTATTTGTTTCATAGCCAGGCTTACTCTTTGGTTCCAGTCTTTAGGCTAAGCTTATTTATTTTATATACAGACATGATTGTTAGCAATCTTCTCTTTGGGCTTTGGGCATTTTTCAAGTCCCTCTTTTTCTTCATCTTGTATTTGACTCTTCTTCTTCTTCTTCTTCTTCTTCTTCTTCTTCTTCTTCTTCTTCTTCTTCTTCTTCTTCTTCTTCTTCTTCTTCTTCTTCTTCTTCTTCTTCTTCTTCTTCTTCTTCTTCTTCTTCTTCTTCTTCTTCTTCTTCTTCTTCTTCTTCTTCTTCGCTGGTCCTTACTGAATTAATATCAACGTCAAAGAACAGGGTTTATGGGTTACAGGCCTTCAGCCCTCCACCACCCCAAAGAGGATGCACAGTTGTAGAGGATGCATTTAAACTTGGATTAATTTAATTTTCAAATTCCCATGGATAGTTTCATCAGTGGAGGCTTTTGTGTGCAGTGTACCTTTAAGAGCACGTAGTAATACACATATATATGTGCATGTAGGGAGATGTTAAAATGCAAACCATTTTTAACAAACAGGATGTTTAACTCAACCATTTCAGCTTTGGGTAGTGTTGTATTTTCTTGACTCCATTAAAGAGATTCCACGGGTCTTTGTTCACTAACTGTAATCAGACATGAAATAACCCTTTTATGATTCATAAAATATCCCCAACCTTCTCATTTCTACTTCAAACTACAAAGAGCCTGATAACTGACTTTCGTCAAATGTCAGGAAATAATTAAGCTTGTGTGGGGTTAATTACATAGCGTCTCTCATTTCTCTCCTTTTTGGATTTGTTTGGACATAAGCTAAATATGATCCTCAGCAGAGTGTGTAATAATCTCCCTTCCAGCTCAATGAACACCTGCCGGAGGAAACAGGTTTCAAAACAACAACTACACTTGAAGTGACTTCACAGAGCAGCCTGAGAGTAACGTCTGAGGTGGTTTCAGATAAACTTTTCACTGAAGAAGTGATGAATCATTTAGTTGATCTTCTGAACAGCTGAGACATTATACCAGGGTGTTCTGTCTATACATTAAACAGATATCTACTAATGTACTTATTAGTAACTACGTGTTAACCCTTTATAGGACACTCATTGAAATACCTAACTATGAGCTCCAAGTTAATGATGTCATAGATAATGTATTATAATTCCCATGTTTTGTCTAATAATTATATTGTAGCAAGAGTTTATCATCTTTAAATACTTTAAAAACTCAATTCGTTATGAAAACTGTAGGGTTTTTAAAACCTAGTTTGTCATAATTGGACTCTGTACAATGTAAAATGAGAAGCTGTTTGGGTGTACATTACAATGCATGGAATATGATAATTAATAAGGGATATTATTATGAATGGCATGCATATGTAGGTCACTGTTTTTATTAATGATTAATGTATGACTAGATAAGGAATTGTAGTTCTCTTGTTCGCCTGAGGGGCGGAGCTGGAGAACGGACTTTAAGGATCTACCAAAGACGAAGAAGAAGAAGAGGAGGAAGAGGGGACGCGGCTCCGTCTCTCGTGGCGGACACGCCGGAATGTTAATGAGAGGGAGGGCTCTAGCTCGAAGGAGGAGATAAATTTGACTGTACCTGGGAGAACAGCCTGTTTTTCTGGCCACCACCGACGAAGGAGGAACTTCAGGCGAGAAGCGCCTGGGTGGATTGGAAAACAGCTCGATCGATCGAAAGCATAACCTGTTCTGTCATTTCACTCTTTTTATTAAATATTCTTTATTATAACGTCATCGGACCCCGGGTCCTTATTCCGCGCCAACTCCCAGAGTTCCAAGAACTTAACAAAACCTTACAAAATTCAACATGTATGTAAATAGAGTATTTTTCAGCTTAATAAATACTAAATACAAAATGTGAAAATGCTCAACTTTTAATGTAGTATTTGTATCATTAATAGTGTTTTTCTTTATTATTTTTGTCTGTTTTATTTTGTTAAAATAAGACTGCAGGTAAAAAAGATGACTGATATTTCATTATTGAATAATTGTACTGTTAAACTGTGTTTCAGCGTGTAACTGTCACCGCCACTCGTTCGACTGTTACTACGACCCTGAGGTCGATCAGAAGAGAGGCAGCATCGACATCCACGGACACAACAGAGGAGGAGGAGTCTGCCTCAACTGTCAGGTAATGGTCTTCTACTGGTCCCAGTAGGTGGCTGTTATCCCCGTCTTGTGCTATCTTCAAAGCTTGGTAAAATGTAATACATTTAATAATTTGTAGTTGGAGTTTATTATTGAATCCTGTTATATTGCCTGCAGGTAAAAGATAAATAATAATAATTTAATGGGTGAAAAAAGTCTGATATTCTCTGAGATTATAAAGTCAAAAATTCTTGAGAAAAGAAAAAGTGTTGTTTTTCTGTTCATCAAGAAATCGCATCGCTCACACTCCACGCTGACACTTGCCGTGTATTTTGCCTGCAGTGGATGATTTTAATAATATATACTTTGAAAACACTTTGGATTTCAGCCCATAATTACTATAGTATCATAAGAATCCAGACTTTGAAGAGAGGTTTGAGTGAATCAGGCCTATTCTGGAGAAAACTACATCCTGATTTGAGTTTTGTTCTCGTTAATGTGTTAAACTTTAAACTTTTTTCTTGGAATATATTACTCCTCTCATACAGCGCTGTAATTTGTACCTACAATGGCCCCAATGTGCCGTTTTACTAAAGTGATGATACATTTTGATAATGCAAAGTCAAGAAATACTTGAAAATGTACTTAATTTACAGTTTAAACATTGTAACTGTCATCTGTCATCTCTCTATGAGTTACTGATGAAAGTCAACTATAATGGAAACTCGCTCTTTTCAGCATCACACCACTGGAGCCAACTGTGAGCACTGCATCCCCACCTACTACAGGTCACCTGACCACGCCATCGACTCCCCATTGGCCTGCTCACGTGAGTGACAGCTGTCTGTCCTGATCAAATGGACATAAAACATTCAAATGCAAACATGATATATCCATCATTTATATCATATTTGTCTTATTGCCATCTGTTTGCCCTTGTATGTCTACCCCTCCTCTTCCTCCCTCTTCCTCTCTGCAGGCTGTGACTGTCAGTCAGAGTTTACAGATGGTACCTGTGAGGATCTGACCGGTCGCTGTTTCTGCAAACCAAACTACACCGGAGAGAACTGTGACTCCTGCGCCAGCGGTTACATGAACTTCCCAGACTGTTACCGTGAGTCCCAGACAAAAAACCCTCATGAGAACTGTCTGAACTTTGGGATTTGATTATCAAAGGGACTGGACAACACATCCATATGCACCATGCCTAAAAACCTCTGGTTTCTAATCTCCCTCTCTTAGCCATCCCCATCTATCCATCCAACAACAACAACGGCGAGGCTAAACCTGCAGGAGAGATCATCAGTAAGTTTAAATGTAACAAATGTTTGTGTGTTGTCCTGTTGTGGCCTCTCAGTCCTGTTTGAGTATAACGTTTTTGGCTTGTTTATCTAAACTATTGCAACGTATTCAAGAACAATTGTTATCAGTAAATAAAGTAGAAGGAATGGTTTCAGTTCAGAGAAAATACTTTTTAAGAGCACTTAAAATGTGCAAACAAGGTTAGCTTATAACATAAGTTAATAATACATTCTGAACAAATGTAAGAAACATACTCATGACTGACCTACCATACTGCCATACTGTTTCTGTTTTACCCATGTTCCTCTTCGTCCGTTCAGCTGTTGAGGATTTTGGTGAAAGTCCGATGTTTGGGGGAGTTTTGCGAAAATCAGTGTGGCGTGAATGGAATGTCAGAGGAATGTGATAAGCTGGAAAAACCAAAACACGGTTCAGCCGGACCTCATAGATAAATGTTAGTCTTCCACCTGCTGTGGCTCTGCTCATATCATCTTGTGTGTTGGGAGTTTTGTATGTGATGAACATAACTTGGAAAGCTGAACAGGGATACTTTCTCATCATATAGATATATTTGATGAAATCTCTCCAAATCACCTGTTCTCCCTCGTTAAATAACTTTGACAAGAAACATTACTGCCAAAAAAAAACATGTTTATGTCCTCTCTTTGCAGACTGTGAGTGCAGTGCAGCCGGTACTGTGGATAATTCCTGCAGGCCGGATCCCCGAACCCGGACCTGCGTCTGTAAACCTGGTTTCACTGGTGACCACTGCGACACCTGTGCTCCGGGTTTCTATGGACTCAACTGTCAGGGTGAGAAATGCTTACGTGGAGAGACAAATATATTATTATCTATTGTTTTTTTATCAATTTATTTGCCCAATATTTTCTCGATTTAATAAATGAATCCTTTGTTCTATGAGACATCACAAAACACTGCAAATTATCCTCGGCCGTGTTACACTTGTCTTTTGTGATCGGACGCCCCGGATCTGATCTCAGCTGTGTCCACATACATGTGTCGACACACATACTTATGAGCTAATAAAGGATGAACCTTCAGATGACGATCCCTACTCTGCTCAAAGCCATCATATAAAATGGCTAAGCTTTTAATTAGTGTGTTCAAATCACCAGGCGGCAGAGGTTCTTGATTGCAAAACTTCGACAGTTGAGTTTAATGGGTTGGGTCCCATTTGTTCCGCTCACAGACACAAATACAAACACACAAGCAGAGGTAGGAATTCCAAAAGCTTTATTTATAGGCTTGTTTATTTATCCTGTGTTAGTTTACCACCCAGGAGCAGCCTCAAACACACACACACACACACACACACACACACACACACACACACACACACACACACACACACACACACACACTCCTGAATAAACAGCATGCTTCTAAAGTCAGTGAAGATGTTAAAACACACACACATTCATCTCTAAATAGATTTTTTTTTAAAAGATGTGTTATTTATCAGTTTGTGTTATTGCTGTTTAATTAATCTAACTGTGTGTGTGCATGCTTGTTTGTGTGTGTGTCTGCAGCCTGTCAGTGTTCAGGTCCCGGCTGTCTGGACGGGTCATGTGACTTTGTGACCGGTCACAGCGTGTGCCGGAGTGGTTTCCAAGGTTACGAGTGCGACCAGTGTGCACCGGGCTACTCCAACTACCCGCTCTGCCAATGTGAGTCATCCGGCGGGTCAATATTTGTTATCATGTTTATTTTAAAAAGGGAATAGATGTATATTCTGCATCTATGTTGAATTAAAACGTTTGTTTTTAAGGCACAATGCGTCGGATTTGTTGGTTGCGGTTTGTAAACACGACATTCAAGGTCGGCCCCTCTTTCCTCAACAAGTTGTTACGGTGCTCACCAGTAACACCAGATTCACTCTCAATTTGGAATGAGCTTTGCAGGGTTGGAAATGACCTCCAGCCATCAGCAAAAGGCTGGTAAAATATGCAGGTTGCTGCCAGATTTGCTTCACTCACCAGTCCAAAAAAACAATGGTAATTGGTGGAGTGGCTGGTAAAATGTGGAATCCACCAGTCACAGTGGCAGGTGGACAAAACATTTCCATCCTAGCTTTGTTTGCGAGGCTTTATTTGTGTTTTTGCTGTACTGGCACCTGGTTGCTACGAGGTTGACACCCAAAAACGTCCCAAACAGACACTGCCACACACCGCCAGTGGGTCATAAGTGATGACTGAGAGGTATTATTTTTGTGTGAATTTCCTACTCATTGTGCCTTTAAAGTCCAACATTTATGTTCAACGTTCTAAGTCCGGTCTCCATCCAAATCTCAAAGCCTCTCCCCGTCTCTCTCCCCAGTGTGTGGCTGTAGTACAGTCGGCTCCTTGCCTGAAGGTTGCGATGCGTCTGGCCGTTGTCTGTGTAAACCAGAGTTTCAGGGTCCTCGATGTGAACAGTGCAGATCTGGATTCCACTCCTACCCCAACTGCCAAGGTACACACACACACACACACACACACACACACACACACACACAGAAATGTGAAAAGAAAGTGATTAAATGCACCTGTTACTGCTGTGTACCACACTGAAAAGAGAGAACACGATATCCTGCTGGACTGAACACATATGGACTCGCATGGAGAGACGCACATGGAAACACTTAACTTAACGCACCTTCTTATGAAGTGTTATATTGCCTTGTTAAATTAGGTTGCGTTTCACCTTTTTAGTGTAAAAGAATGAATGGGCAAATGGACAAAAAGCTACAACAATACAGTTATAAGGAAAGGATAACACTCTGAAATATGGGACAGACTTGCTCGTTTGAATCCCTGGCCTGGGTGGGAAAAAACAACGCCTTCTTCTCTCAACTAAATGTAGACAATTCCATTATTTTATTCAAAGCTTCAATTTGGCAGAACATTTAAAGTTGAACTCAAAATATATCCCCAGCACATTCAGTTACTCTCAGATATACTCAGACTCAATGAGGATATAGACTCATACTATTTTCTTTTCTTTGTACCATTTTCTCAGTTTTTCTTTCAGTTTTTTATAATAAAGGTGTTCAAATATTTCCCTCCCTGTTTTTCTTTTGTCGTGCCTGGATTGCTTTCCTGTTTATAATGTCTCACCTCTTGTTTTCCCAGAGTGCACCTGTGATCCTCGCACCTCATTGGACTCCAGCTGCACTGTGTCGGGTCACTGCCACTGCCAGCCCAACTACAGCGGAGCGTCATGTGACCAGTGCACTCCTGGTTACTATTCTTACCCAAGCTGCACACGTAAGTCATCGAGCTTTATATGGACGCCTTACACTCCTGACTGGTTTCTGTAAGGTGAACACAGCAATTAACTTTGCTTTGTCTGGAAATATCACTTGACTTGTTTTGAGCATCATCTTTTCTATCAAACTAGCAAAGTACTACATGAAAGTGAAGTTTTCGTACATGATGCTTACTGGCTAAATACATCAATATCAATAAATTGATGGGACTGATGAATAACTGGAGTTGATCGTGTGTTTGTTTCAGCCTGCCAGTGTTCTGCAGAGGGCTCCCGCTACACCAGCTGTGACCAGGTGACGGGGCAGTGTGTGTGCCTGCCCAACGTGGTGGGGCTGAGGTGTGACAGCTGTGCACACGGCGCCTACGGCTTCCCCAACTGCCGAGGTAAAAACAACATGCAATCATGCGGGTTAAACACAAACTCTCTTGACTGCTTAACATAATGGAGGTGAGGTGTGACGGCTGCAGTTAATATGAGCTACAGCTAATCACACACACACACTTATGTAAGAGAGAACATGCGTAAGATCACAAGCATTTTTGCAGGGCAGAACTGCTGTGCTGGAAGCACACGCAATGCTGCATTCACACACGATGAGGAAAACCTCCTGTTCATTCTGACTTGTGAGTGTTCACACATTATACAGGTGGTTACCTCCACTGCTAGCTTTAGCTTTATGGTGACACCATGTCCCAGAGGTGTGGACTTACTTGAGTCACGCAAACTCAAGTCAGGCACAAGTCAAAAATGTGATTACTTTAGACTCCACAAAGACTTTCAACTCGGCGTGGACTTCAGCAACGACTCATGACTTCATTTGGACTTGAGCTTTTAACCGAGAGAACATGAGCTATCTAGCGTTGGCAGGATGATGATTTTTCATTGTTAACTTCCTCTTTTCACTGAGCTTCAGTCTTGACTAACTGCCTTCTTGTGTATTATATTAAAGATATGTAAAGCAGTACAAGGTGTTGTTACCTGACAGAACAAACTATTTCCATATTGATCATGATTGGCGTCTATATGCTTGTACAGCTACTTCACCTATATGCAAAGTAAATAAATGCAGTAACAGGAACTATATAGATTGTTTGATTGTATTGATGAAAAAAGGCCGGTACCAACAATTAGCATATCTCATATTATGACTTGATTTTCTTGCCGTATACTTCCAATGGCTGCATTTTGACACTCAACCAGTTGTATCAATATTATTTTTTCTTTATTTTTCGTTGTCCTTTATAGCTGGTACCTGCCACCCTGCCGGCTCTGTTCAGTATGTGGTGCCGCCACCAGTGGTGAGTTTTAAAGGTTTTATGGGTGTGTTTTTTGTTCATGTTGTAATTTTTTTAACAAATTATTTTTAAGGTTAACGGTGACACAAAATAGTTCCAACTGAAAGAGCTGAGCTAATTATGAAAGCCCATTTAATGAGCCTAAATAAAAGGTGGATAGTTTTACCAGGGGCACCTCCCTTCACCATTATAATGAAAGAATTTCACAACTTATTGACTTAATATCTCAAAATAATGAGAACATTTCTCAAGATTTGTTATCTAACTCATTTTGAGAGTTTCTCATTTGTACGTACAAGCTCTCTTTTATTAATACAAGGCTAAGTTTTTATGTTACTATTTTTCTTTTGCTGGCGGAAATGGCCCCATATTAGTTTATTTTCCTGTCAATCACCTCCTCAGGGACAATGTGAGTGCCGTCGTCATGTGGAGGGCCCAGCTTGTGACAAATGTAAAGCTCTGTACTGGAACCTCTCCCCTGACACTTCTGATGGATGCACCAGTAAGAGATGCTACAAAC
The DNA here is from genome assembly GCA_038501785.1 of Myoxocephalus aenaeus. NCBI lineage: Eukaryota > Metazoa > Chordata > Actinopteri > Perciformes > Cottidae > Myoxocephalus > Myoxocephalus aenaeus. Next base: position 3,731,668 of record JBAMJR010000039.1, on the reverse strand, counting down.
ACACACCTCACATATGTTTCACTAGTTTGAATGCAGTAAAATGGAGCTCCTCAATGAACTGAAGTCTGAGTGTCTTCTTTCTCCTGCAGACTGTGAGTGTAACATTGCAGGTACCATCAGTGGGGTGGCAGAGTGCGCACAGGTGAGCAAATATCACTGTAGTTCTTCGGCCTATATTTAAATATTTATACGATAGAGATGACGCATTTAGCATATGAATATCTGCACTTAAAGACAGCAATTGTAAAATTAAATACTTTGTGGTTGTTATGACATTGGTTATTATTGGTTATAATTTTTTTGCAAGTGAAAAACAAACCAATAATTAGTTGATGTAAATGTGGTGTTTTAATTTGGATAATTTTGTCTCCATTGTTGTCCTTTAATAACCCTTCAGAATCAGAATCAGAATCAGAATCAGCTTTAATGGCCATGTAAATTTGCACATACATGGAATTTGACTCCGGTTTCACTTGCTCTTCGTACTTTTTTTTCCACACACAATATACAAGATAAATATAAAATAATAATAATAATAATGTGTATCCCTTTAAAAATGTTGCTCTGATATCTTGAACAAAATATATGCCATATGCAATAACACAGCCGAAATGGTTGGAAAATTACAAAGTAGGGATCCGAAAAGATGTTCAGAGTCAGAGTACTAAGGGTTAAACAGACGACAAAATGATCGGTACTGCTCTCTTATTTAATAGATGCCCTGTAAGATCAGCATCCATGCTTCCTGTTATCATTCTAAGTAATCTACTTCTCGTGTGAAAGGAAACTGGCCAGTGTCACTGTAAGCCCAACGCTTGCAGTGGAACCTGCTCCACCTGTAAAGATGGCTACTACAACCTGCAGGAGCACAACTACTTCGGCTGCCAGGGTGAGTGCTCATCAGCTGGGTTTCAAAACACTTTTTAAATGTTGTTTCCCCTTCAGACCAAAGCTTTGAGTGCTGTGATGCGGCCGTCTTGTATTTACATTTGTGTGTGTGGTGTATTTAGGGTGCCAGTGTGACATTGGAGGCTCAGCCGGTCAGTCTTGTGGAGAGAGGAACGGCCGTTGTCGCTGCAGACCCAATGTGGAGGGACCAAAGTGTAATTTGTGAGTTAAACCACCAACCTGAGAGGGATGTAACATAGTAGTTGATGTACTTTAGACATTACTTTATTTGTATTAATTTAATTGTGATGATATTTAGTTTAATTGCAGTTAAAGATGAGACTCAGGATCAGAATGATTAGTGGCCTTTGTATTTCCAGGCCAGATGCATTGGTAGTGAATCTTAAAATAAAGACTACATGTCCTATATTTCTAATTGCCCTATCACAAAAAAAAAGATAATCTTCAATCCTTATTATGTTTGGCATGCAGAAAGGAAGTTGTTACTTTATCGCCCTTCCATCTCTGGTAATTGGTTGTTAACGATGCAGAAAGTAATTACAATAAAATACAATACAATAGGAATTTAAAGACATCAAATTACAAATAGAAGGTGCAAGAAATTAACTGCAGTTGCTTGCTTCTGGGCAGGATATATCTTGCCTCGTATTGCCAACTTTATTTGGAGGGAAAATGTGGGGTAACTTTATGAAAATGTTAATCCAGACTTGCTTGTTTCTACATTAGCTCTTTCACCCTCTAAATGCACCCTACTGTGTCTGCAGACCTCGTCCAGATTATTACTTCCCAGACCTCCATCACCTGAAGTTTGAGATTGAGGAGGGAACCATGCTCGATGGCCGACCGGTGCGATTCGGCTACAACCCTCTGGAGTTCCCGGACTTCAGCTGGAGGGGTTATGCTCAGATGTCCCTGGTCCAGGTAGGAACGTTACATTTGACCTCCACCATCGGCCTTTACCGTACAGTCAGGATTTGGTTGGGTATTACAAAATGTTGCAGATAAAGATGTAGACACCCTCTGTATGTAGATATGAAGGGCTCAAACGACAGCACGACAATCCTTAACTTCATGGGATTGTACGTTGTGAAAATATAGTCATGAACATTATATTTAAATTCTGCTCATATATTTCCCTGAAATCCTACACACTGGCCCTTTAAGTTAGTACTGATACTACAATTTCTGGAGTCTTGAGATATCCAATACTACAGATCATTGTCATCTCACTATTTGTTTTCCAATAGTACAGTAAATATATAAAATGTATTTTCTATGTGCTTTTCTTCCAAATGATGTAATTATTATGTGTTAGATATTTTTGTGACTGTGGCCCGTCTCTTATGCTCTGCCGACATGAAGCAGAAAGCTTGCTCCATGGCTGAAAGTGATGTGGGCGTTTAAAGCAATATTTCTCATTGGCATAATTACTTCTCAGCACTTATTACTCCAAAGCACTTGGGAGTTTAATTTAACTTTTACTTACACCTCTGTTGATGAAGCAGTTGACAGATGTTAAACCTGGGTCTCTTGTCTCAATTTGGATCTACAATTTTATATTTGTTATTAATTTTGCCTGTTTTTTAATGAATAAATCATCTGGAAACATATTTTTAGTGGCTAACTACTTCTGAGATTCTTTGGAGGTGTGTGCTGAGAAGTAGAAATCCAGAGAGAAATAGTCCAGGTGGTTTTGGGTGATTAAAGTGTTTTGGTGGTGAAGGTGATGGTAATAACGCTTTTGGCTTGGTTTCCTATTCTGTTGGTGTTTCCTTTATTCATCTCTCCCTCCTTCATGTATATTTTCATATCCCCCCTTTACTCTTCTTTTCTCATCCCTATTCTCTATCTATCTTTTTCCTCTTTCATCCTACATACCTCCACTTCATCTTTCCCTCTCCTCTTTTATCAACTTCAATTCATCCCCTTCCTCTTCCCCCTCTTTCCACCTTGTCTTTCCTTTGCTTTTCCCCCGCTATTCATTTCCTTTTGCTTCACCTCTCCTGCTTCCTTTCCTCCACCCCCTCCCTCCTTCACTTGCTCTTCTTCCATCTTTACCCCCCTTCCTCTTCCCTCCTATGTTTCCCTATACCTCTTCCTTCTTTTCATCTTCTCCCCCCCCCCCCCCCCCCCCCCACTGTTCTCCCTCTGCCTGCTGCCTTGCTCACTGGTCCTTCGGCAGTCCAAAGTGTTGGTGTCGGTGTCGGTCAGCTCTCCAGACCTCTTCCACGTGGTGCTACGCTACGCCAACAGGAGGGGTTCGGATGTTCGGGGCCGGATGTCGGTCATAGACGACGGCTGGAACTACTACTGTGGTAACTGTGAGTGAGAAAAAAAAAGACATGAATGCGTCTTCTCTCTTCTCCTCCATCCCTCACTCCAGACGCAGTGCAGTGAATGCTCGTTTGAAAGCTGCACCTCGTCACCACTTATCTATTTATTTCCTCTGGATTTCAGCTGTGTTTCAAAGATGTGTCATCAATTTCGATTCCAAGTCAGAATTCCTACTGGGAGTCATCATCATATGGAAAATGTTAAACACGCTACTTTGAAATGTCAATAGAACAGTTTGTTCTACGCTTGTTATAGTTAGCAGCCAGTAATGTCTGCTAAATGTCTTTGACACAGCAGTAGCCTTTTGCGTACTTTTACATTATGAAAAGAAATAGTCCAGAGGTTTTTCTGACTTGGACTTTGATTGGAACATAACTTAATTCCAGCTTAATCTGCTGTCTCCTCCTTTCTGTACTCTGCCTTTCTTGCTTGGCCCCTGTCAGGTATTATCTGTCAGGATGATGGAGGGATGTGTGTGGTGCTTGGTGGTTTTGAGCGGCTGTTGGTGGTGGCCTCTCCTCCATCTTTTCTCACCTTCAGGGCCACAGATCAGTGCAGAGTTCAGGAATTTAAGATTTAAGTATTCATATCTTCTCCCCTCCACACTTCCTCTTCTCACACTTCATCCCTGTAGACTGCAGTGAAGCTTCAGGTTTATGTGAGCGAGGCAGACGTCTATCTGACTCGCTTCATCCTCAGATATGTAAACTCCGAGGGCGCTACGTCCAACGGTAAAATAACAGCCTATCAGGTCAACCGCAGAGGTAGGTGTACACCAAGCACAAGAGAATACCAGTATGAGTGTTTGTGACTGTGAAAAACCGCAGTAGATGAGACGTATGTATGTATGGTTGAGTGTCTTGTTGTATTAATCAAACACAATTTATAGTTTTGGGCTCCTAATTTCACTACAATTGCATTGTGTATGTTTACTATATATAATATAATTGCAAAAATAATTTTGATATATTTTTTTCTCTCTGAAACATAGTTTTATTGTTGTGAATTTATGTTACGTCGTCCAATTTTCACATGTCTCTTCCTCAAATACATTTAGAGTATTTTCACTTTTGATTGCATTTTAGTTGTAATATCTAACTCCGTAGATTTCTTGTGTGTTTGTGTGTGTGTGTGTGTGTGTGTGTGTGTGTGTGTGTGTGTGTGTGTGTGTGTGTGTGTGTGTGTGTGTGTGTGTTTTCCAGGTTCAGAGCAGTCCAAACAGATTGTCTTTGCTCCTAGTGTGGAGCCGACTTTTGTCAACGTTCCCCAGAACACCTTTGTGGAGCCATTTGTCCTGAACCCGGGAACCTGGACTGTTGTTATAGAGGCTGAAGGAATCCTGCTGGTGAGACACACACACACACACACACACACACACACACACACACACACACACACACACACACACACACACACACACACACACACATATTTTGTCATGTTTTGTTGAGATAATGAACAGAATACTCATATTTAATCCACCAAATCTCCACCACATGCCAGCACAAGTTGACAAAGTAATTGTATTCATTGTTCACCAAGTAACACTGTATTCATGCTCTGTTTCACCCTCAGGATTACCTGGTCCTTCTGCCCAGTGCCTACTATGAAGCTCCCATCCTGCAGTTCAGAGTTACTGAGCCCTGCTCCTACAGCTCTGTGCCCGGCGGCAGCCAGAAGTAAATATGCACATTAGTTTATCACTAAATATAGCTAAATGATAGCTTTAGTCAAGGGCAGCTCCACATGCAAGTGCTTTAATATGTAATGAATGTGGTAATTTTTTATCATATAAAAACAGGTTTTAAACCTTTGTTTCCTTTGTGAGAGTTATATAGTGAATATGAGCCTACAGCCAGCAGGCGGTTAGCTTAGCTTAACACAAATACTAGAAACAGCTAGCCTGGCTCTGTGGAAGTGCAAAACAAGTTGTTTCTTGGCCGAGCACAGAGACTTCCTGAATTCCAAGAAATAATCCAGCACATAGTTTTTACACTTCTACAGAGTAAGCAAACATCAAATCACTGTCTGTTGTGTCTCTTTATCCATGTAGCTGTCTGCAGTACAAATATCTGTCTCTGGACTCCTTCCCCTCAATATCCGGCAACGATGCCAGCTGTCGCAACGACAACCACCTGCCGCGCCCCTGCCCAACTGAGAAGGTCACCCCACGCCACCCTGACATGGCCGTCTGCAGTGGCTACGATGTAAGAGAGGGGAAAGTGTTCGTGCAGTTTGTGTATTGGTTTCTAGAAACACAAAGACTCAGAGGCCAGACAGAGCTTTAATAATTGTTATTATTATTTACGTTTTAGATCAGCGTCCAGCTGCGAGGGCGTCTGCCGTCTCCAGGCGATTACGTTCTGGTCGTGGAATATTCCAGTGAGGAAGAACTGCCACAAACTCTGTCTGTCGTTGTGAACATGCCGGGAGCACGAACACATGAGCACCGCATTACCCTGCAGCACTGCAAATACAGGTACGAAGAAGATCCTGCCTCAGATTCGGTGCTTTTAACCTACTTACTTCTTCCATTGAAATAATTTTTTACAAAGATTACACTGAGCTTTGATCCAGGTCTCTTGAATGAGTGCAGAAATCTGGAGAGGACGGAACTAAAAGATGTAGTTGTCACAGTTACCATCCTGTTTTTAAAGATTAATGAATGAAATGATGCCACTTATTTCGTCGTGTTGATCGTGGACCTGCAGGTTTTTTATGATTTACAGATACTCTTGACCCTTCCTTCCTCCATCCCCCCTTAGTTACTGTTGTTAGGTCGTGCAAGCTTGGCAGAAAGAAACATGGCGACACCGGTTCTGTTAAGATGCTGCATTGTGTAATTTAAACGGCAATCCGTTCCACAGTGACCATACACACTACTGTTAATATAAACAGCGATGTGTCCAGAGCATGAGTACTGCACTGAGCCAGCATGAGTGCTGCACTGAGCTGTTGGCTGAGCGATGGCTGATGGGTAATTTTGCTCGTCAATTTACTGCAAAGTCAAGACCCGTCGTTCAGTTCTTCCCGACACATTTCACAGTTCCCTTTGAACTGAGCATGTTTGCTCCCTCAGGCTTGTGATCTTACTTTACATGGCGCTCCTATTTATTCTGGCTTCAGTGGAAAGTTTGTGTGTTTTTACCATAATGTGTGGATTCAGCTGGTTCACAGTTTACTGTTACCGTCTGTTCTTCACGAAGTCTGTCAACAGCTCTTAATCACTCTGTGTGTGTGTGTGTGTCTGTGTGTGTCTGTGTGTTTTGAGTAGCTTCCTGTGTCGAGTCGTGGCCATTGATGGACAAAACAGAGCGGCCTTCTTTTCTCTCCCCTCTGATGCCGAGATCCAGCTTATCTCCGACCGCGCCAGCTTCTTCCTGGTGAGAGTCACACCCACGTCACGGTATCGACCCGGAGTTCCGTGGTTATTATACACATGGAAGGTTTCTCTGGCCTGAGATGGTTTTAGAGCATAAAAGAGATTTTCAAGATGCTAATGTTTGGGAAGTGAGCCTATGTTTATTATATAAATCAAATATAGAAATGTTGGTTTTATTTATATTATACCATAAAGGACCGAAGACTACAAAAGCCCTGAGAGGCAAGTGAGAAAAAAAAATATTCTGCTGATCCAATTATTGAGTCCGATTTAAATTGTTTTCTAACTGCTTTCTTTGCTTAAAAACAAGTGAAAATGTGTTTTGCCAGGATCATCAGTCTATGTTTCTTATTTATTTTTTTATAAAGGTTTGTTGTTGTAATACTCATTTGGATCACAAGAGGCTGAAGTGCACCACAACATGTATTAGTAGGACTAAAAGCATACATGTTTAATTTCTCCTTGCACTCTAAACACACGGTACATATACTCTGTGTAAGCAAGTTATGTAACTCAAAACTCATCCGGAAGAGAACATTTATGTTTTTGGTCCTATTATTGGAAAAATTATCCTGGCAAAATTATTTCACCTGCCAAATCTGTTTCACAGATTATTTTTTTTAAGGATCTGGCAAAACCTTTTACCTGTTCTTAAGTCATAAACATAGAAGTGAAAACTATTTAGATCAGACAAAATAGATCAACAGATTTGTTTTTCTATCTATCCTCTCTCTTTTGCAGAGGGAAAAGGAAATTACTACAAAACTATTTATTTTTGCAATAGAGTTGTTCTCTCTACCTTTATTTTGACCTCAATGATACAATACTTGTGACACAATAAAATGTAGATCTGAATAGCTTTTTACAAGTCATTCAATAAGACATAATAACTGTTTATTTTTTATATAAATTAATCAAATGGATAATTAGAGTGATTAATCACCTAACAATTTATCTGTCAGATGTATTGAGAAATGCTCATTTTAATACTTTCTTAAAATTGCATGTTTTGCATGTTCTAAATAAATAAGCAGTATATTTTTGATAAATTACTCTATCAAACATTTATTAACATTCCCTTAATTGACCGTCTTGTGCATGTTTCCATAAAAAATATGTGTGTTTCTTCACTGTCTTTAGCACAAAGTGTACCTGGTGCCTAAAGACCAGTTCACCATGGAGTATGTCACACCTAAAGTCCACTGCATCAGCACTCATGGACAGTTCTCACCTGACAGGTAAAGTAACACATAATAACTGTACTGTAACTCCCTTCACAAATATGAACATACCGAACAGCTTCTACTACCTCCCTCTGTTTCTGTAGTTCCTCCTGCGTCCCCTCACGCTTCCAGACCCCCTCAGACTCGCTGGTCCTGAAGGAGGGCCAGAGCTCCTCCATGCAGGAGCCCAGCCTGGCCTCCCCTGCAGCAAGTCCTCCTCTGCCCTTCCACCAGAGGGACGAGTCGGCCTGGACGGGAGGAGACAGACCTCCTCACGCAGCAGATAATGGCGACCACATCAGGCTGGATTCGCTGCAGGTACAGACTTTTTCATTTGAGTCCCTTGTAGGGATCATGTTCACAGTAGTTGTTTTTGGAGCTTTTTGCTTGAGATACATAGATTTGACTTCCTTTGTTTGGTTCATAGAGTCAGTGGAAAGTAGTTATTTTTATATTTTTATTGACCTATTATTATCTCTTTAAGATTTGACTTAACTACAAACATAATCTTTCTTTACATTATTCAAAAATCACGAGTTCCTCTATAGATGAGACTACTACAGGAAAAGAGTAGATTATGATACTTTCTTATAGAACCATTTAGTATGGTATATTATAGAATAGAGTATGTATATATAAATTAGGATCACCTAGACCAGCTGAACTAAGAAACCTCTTATTCAAACTATATGTCCTCCTCTAAAGTTAGCATTGAGCCTTTGATTAGGAGAGCAGATGAAATTCAAACCAACAGTGGGAAATGACAAAATAAGAAAAAAGCATCTAAAGATTTTTTCTAAAAATCACCATCTTTTCTCTTTTCTATCTCTTTCTCTGTCATCCCCTTACCCAGAATGCAGCGGTGTACTCCACCCGTGTCCATGCCCTGGGACGTTACGTCTTCATTCTGCACTATCACCAGCCTCTCCACCCCAACTACCCTGTGCAGGTGTACATTAATGGTGGACGAATCTGGCAAGGTGAGAGCACGTACAGTACTGACGGCTGTACAAACTGTACAAAATAAAATAGATTGACCCAGTTCTCATGTGTCTTCTTCAGGCCACGCCAACGCCTCCTTCTGTCCCCACGCTTACGGCTGCCGTAACGTCCTGGTGTCTGAGAATCAGATCATTCTGGACGTGACGGATCACGAGGTCTTCCTCACTGTGCAGATACCTGCTGGCAAGACGCTGTGGCTGGTTAGTGTTCCTGCCCTGCTTTTACTTCTCTCCCTTTGTGTTACTTATATTGGACTTTCCCTCTCTTTTGTTTTGTGTGAAACACTAAGTGTTACTATTGTTGGTGTTGTTTCTAAATTCTAAACAAAAACGTTAACAGTCTTAAAATCTTGTCATTATTCCACAAAAACGCACCGCATCTTTACGTACTCTTGGTATTTAAAGTCATGAATTAAAGCTGCATAATATAAGATTGTGAGCATTTGCGTTTCCTCTCAACATCTCTGTTACGGTTTCTGTTTCTGTCCTTCAGTGTGAGATCTGCCTCCTTAAAACTCACTTTTACAAGATGGCCGACACTTAACAATAGTAGTCTTTTTCTATTATCTCATCACTTCACATGTCCTACTATTCTATCGTGTTTTATTTTAACTTTATTGTCATTACGTGTTTAAATTGTGTATGTTTTAATATCATCATTTTTGTAATTTTATATGCACTTCCACATATTTTGCACTTTTATCTGTTTTTAATTCAGTTTGCTTGTTCTAATATTGAATTATATGAGATCACCTCTTCTATTTACATCTTATTTGATTGTATATGGGTTATATCCTTCAACTGTCTTTCCTCCACAATCTTAGTGCAACAGATGAAGATCCCTCTCGCTCTCTCCATACCTTTCTCCTCCATGTGCTGTGTCATTACAGGACTACGTGTTGGTCGTGCCTGAGGCGAGCTACAGCTCCAGCTACCTGAATGAAGAGCCTCTGGATAAATCATACGACTTCATCAGCAACTGTGGACAAAACAGCTTTTACATCAAGTCAGTACCTCAGCAGTTTGCAGTAGAGCTGAACAATGGCGGATGTTTTCATAATACATTTTCTACAGCAAAGGAAAAAAATCCTTCGCCAGTGAATTCATATTACTTGTTGAGCTAAATAAACATGTGAGATATTTTGAATGAGTCCTTATTGTGATCGTTCAACAGTACTAAAGTTGCTACAGTACTACCAGTCATACAATGTTTTCATTTACTTATTGTCAAAAATGTGAAAGTGAAAATCTTCCACCTCAACGTGTTTCTACAGACTCTTCCTCTCTTCTCTTCCTCCCTGCAGCCCTTCCACCGCCTCTCAGTTCTGCCTCAGCTCGGCGGTGTCTCTGTCGGCGTTCTTCAACAACGGGGCGATGCCCTGCGCCTGCCACGAGGTCGGAGCCGAGAGCGACACCTGCGAGCAGTTCGGCGGCCAGTGCCGCTGTAGGCCCGACGTGATCGGCCGGGACTGCTCCATGTGTGCCACGGGCTACTGGGGATTCCCCAACTGCAGACGTGAGTGTCTGATTGACTGCCAAATAGTTAGCTGTAGTCCCACTGATTATAAACGATGTTTAAATGATACATAATGTTTTCCTCACAAAGTTCAACAAAACAGATCTGCTGCTTCTTCAGTGTCCAAATCATAGTGTCCTTGTGTAACTTTTCAACCTTTTCTTTTAAAACAATAATAAAGAAAATAGTTCACAGACGTCTGTAGTATGTTGTAACAAAATTATTTGGATGGATTTGTTTCTGTCTCTTAAATGTTCAACCAAGCAAAGCTATTTTTCTTCTGATGAATTAATTCCTCCCTGGGTCTCTCTTCTTCCCTCCAGCTTGTAACTGTGGTACGAGGTTATGTGAACCGGTGACCGGCGACTGTATCTGCCCTCCGAGGACTCTGCTCCCAGAATGCACCCAGTGTGAGCCCCAGACGTTCGGCTGCCACCCACTGGTTGGGTGTGAGGTCTGCAACTGCTCTCGGCCGGGCATCGTCTCCCCCGATGTGAACTGTGACACCGCCAGCGGACAGTGCAGGTACGACAAGACGAGACAGAATTGGGGCTGTCAAAATTGCTCAAAAATTACGTTCGAATATTCCTTTAAAAAAACACATATATTCGAATATATTCGGGGGGGGGGGGGTGTATGTGCGCATCGGGCGGAACTCCGCTGTGCTGACGTGTAGATAAGATCAATAAAATACGGCCGTTTAGTTTGTTTAATAACAGAACAAGGTGTAGACCTGTTCTATAGGAAAGTGAAACTTAAATGACGACTTGTGATCTGGCGCTATCGAGAAAATTACAGGGGGGCGGGGGGTTTCTTCAGGGGGTTTTGATGTTTTGACAGCAAAACCCCGTGAAAGCCTCTCACCCAGCTTCACGTCTGCTCCGGGTCATAGACTCTGCCCCGAACAGCTCGTAACAAAAAGAGGACACTTCGTCGCGGCCGCGGCGGGGGTTGCCAGATTCATGATAATTATCCTCCAAATTCCTTTTTTTTTTTTCTTTTTTTTTTACATTCGAATATTAATTTTCACATTCGAAATTCTGTTTTTAACAACTATTCGAATATATATTCGAATTTCGAACATTCGTTGACAGCCCTAGACAGAATGATGATGATTGAATCATCATTGTTTCTCTGAGGCCGTAATCAGAGGCAGACAAACTTTCCCTCTCTAAAAATTCACACAGTTAAAACAATACATTCAGTTTCTTCTCATTTCCTCTCATGTTTTTTTCTCTCTTTAGAAGCCATGAATCATCATCTGCTCTCCACACTGGAGTTCAGCAAGTTCAACTCTCAAATGTCAGGCCTCCGTTTAGAAATACCTAAAAAGGCAGTTATTTCTCGCCCGTTTGGTCTCCTGACAGGATCTTGGCTCCGACTCTCTCACTGGGTTGATTGCTGTGTCTTTGGCCAGCTGCACTTGCCAACTCTTGTCTGTTCAAGACTGTATCTTGTCTGTGGAAGCTGCAGGTTTTTAAACTTAGCTCTCTGAGGACTGCCAACAACACAGCAGCTGTCTGTCCTCGTCTTTATCTGTCTTCCTGCCTCTGTTATTCCTCCTCCAAGCGTCATAACATGATGATAGACCCCATTGATACGCGTCAGTCAGCATCTTCTATGTTCACAACTACAACAGTATTTTTAAAGGCAGCTCACATTTATCACACAACACTATCCCTTGTGGTCCTAACTAGGATCAATAGTTGGTCATTGTAACGGTTCTCTTCTTCACTCAACATGAACTCTTCATACACCTGATTGGACGAACACACAGCTCACTGGGCTTATCTTTGCCGCCAATGCTTTAACTGGAAAATAAACATATACTGGAAACTGGGACACTTTGACCACCGAAAGTTAAAAGGATTTCCAGAACTTTGGTAACATATTCTCTGATGGTGTATTGTACCACGATCATCAAAGAAAAATGTTCTAAAAAAAGAATTACGGAGTTTGGGGAGGAGGTAATATTCTGAGAAAGAACTCTAAGATTAAAGTTGTAAATTTATTTTTTTATAATTTATGGCATCATAAACTCAGCAAATATTCAAGTTTCTTTTCTTGTAAATCTTTGAGTTATTTCATTAGAATTTTGTACGTATTTGCTTTCTTGTTTGGAGTTCAATGAGACCAATACCACTCATACATGCATGTATCCACTGTAAATATGGAGCTGAAGTCATCAGGTGATTAGTTTAACTTTGCATAAATAAAAACGTGAACCTGGCACTTTTTAAACTTTAAAAAAAATCCACCTACCAGCACCTTTGAATTTCACACGTTCACACATTGTATCTTGTATGTACATTTAATTTTTTGTGGAGATAAAACAATCAAGATATAACCTGAGAGGTGCTGATAGGAAAGAACACAGTAGGCAGAACAAAGGCAGAAAGCTCCAGGTCCTCACCGACGAGGAGCAGATGCATTCCTTTAAAACTTAAAGCAAGACATTTAAACGTGACAGAGAGAAATCGTATTTGCTTCAGTTACCACCAATTCTCTCAAGACATTAATAGTGTCCCTGAAACTGCATATAGCTATTAGCGCTGAACTTTGTAAATTGGACTGTTTGCTTGGCTCCCTTCTACTTTTGACAAGTGTTTTGAGAATTACACGATTTCTTTTTAGTGCAGGTTTAGTGGCTACAAAAGCCACGCAATCCTTTTGTGAATTTGCTCCAGAAAGTGCTGTTCTCACTCGAAGCCTGCAGAAGCCTGCAGCTGAAATTGTGCATGTATATGTACTGCTGATGTTTAGCCTTGCTGTAAGCATAGAATAATTAAAGATATCTTAAATCTTACACACACGCACACGCACACACACACACACACACACACACACACACACACACACACACACACACACACACACACACACACACACAGGACTGTGTCAACTTTGTCCGTACAAGTCAAGGATGTAAAACTTGTAAAACCAATTTCTCTGCCAAAAGGCTCTCATCAATCACCTAGTATTAACACACACACACACACACACACACACACACACACACACACACACACACACACACACACACACACACACACACACACACACACACACACAGTTGCATGTACCCTGCAGGTGCCTGTCAGTGTATGGCTGTGTGTGGATATAACAATGTTTATGTTTAATTAGTTATTTGTGATTGGATAATGGGGAGCAATAAACCTTTCATCTCTTGCAAGATTGAAATACATTCATGCGCATAAAGGTCAAAGTTTGTAGCTTTTTTTTTTGATAGAAAAATTTAGATTTACATTTGATCAATACACATAGGCCCATTGATTCTCAAACATGAATTAAAACAATTGCATGTTATTTTTTTCAGATGTAAGGACAACGTCGTTGGCCGTCAGTGTGACCGCTGCGCCCCCGGTTTCTATGGTTACCCCAACTGCAGGCTATGTGACTGCAACGAGGCCGGAACTGAAGAGGAAGTGTGTGACTTCTTCACAGGACAGTGTCTGTGCAAGGTGGGGCAACACACACACACACACACACACACACACACACACACACACACACACACACACACACACACACACACACACACACTCATCCTCCTGCACTCAACAGTGTGTTCTGACCTGCTGTGCGTCCTACACCTGCAGGAAAACGTCCAGGGTTCCCGATGCGACCAGTGCAGAGTTGGTACGTTCCACTTGGACCCAACCAACCCGAAGGGTTGCACCAGCTGCTTCTGCTTTGGAGCCACCGACCGCTGTCGCAGCTCTGACAAGAGACGCACCGAGGTACTCGTGTTTCTACATTCAACTTTTACCACAATTTAAAATTCTAACTGGTAAGGGTGTAACGGTACACGGCATTCACAGTTCAGTACTTCAGTATTTTATCAAAATAGTTGATGATTATTCTGATATTGTACTCACTTGTTTTGCTGTTGAACTTCTCTTGAATCATAGCGGAGTATCATCAACGTTCCCAACAAATTCATAAAATCAATATTCCTTGTTTTAGTCACATTAAAATGTTGCCTTTAATTATCGCAGTAACAAACATCTCTCAACATTTTGTGAACTTATGTGTTGATGTCTTCCCTCTGTTGTTTATTCACTGCTGTTTTATCATCTACCTTGTTCCCCTGTCCTGTAGATGATGGACATGGAGGGCTGGGTGTTGCTTGGAGCAGACAGACAGGAAGTACCGGTCGCGGTGTATCCTGGTCAGGACCTTGTTGAGGCCGACCTCAGCGATGTCCCCGACGTCTACCAGGACCTTCACTGGCATGCACCAAAGACTTACCTGGGAGGCAAGGTAAGAGGGGAAAGAGGAAATATATTCTGCAAGGTTATGGTTATGAAACGGTCTCAATGTAATACTGATGGCTCTATCGGACCTACAAAAGAAAACAACACCATCATCGAGAAGATTGGCTATTTCTATATAGGTATTCTTAATGCTTATGATGGGTGCTACAGGGTCGGACTCTGCTAGGCATGACCAGGCAAACTGGGTTTGTTAGAATGTCATGCTGATACAACTTTAAGCCTCAAGTGTCTCTTAGCTGTCATAAAATGCTCTTAAAACATCTGGAGATGTGGAAGTAGTTGCCAATATGCGTCTCGCATGTAGAAAGAGAGAGATTTTGAATGAGGGTGCGTTGTCTTTTTCCAGTGATTATGCTAAATTCAGCTCCAGTATACATTTTAACAGACAGATAGGAAAGTGGTTTTGATCTTTCCATCCAACTCTTGGCAAGAAAACAGATATGCCTAACTCCCAAAATAAGCATCCTATTCATTGAACAAAACAAGCCAAACTTCTTAAAGGTCACATATTGTCCAAACACAAGAAGCCGCAAAATATTATTTTTTGGGACTGCTGTAAAAATGCTAAACGGCAACACATATGGATTGAAGCAGAATATTTCAGTAGATACAAATGTGTTTGAAATTTTGAAAATATTCACATCTATCGATAGAAAATACGATAGAAATTACTTTTGGACTGTACGTTAATGTGAATAATATTAGTGTAGCCTGATCTTTATCTGGAACTGTGCAGAAAGACATGGTTTCAACACCATGATTCGACACGATTAAAGGAAAAACAAGCTGTGCAGCATTCAAATGTTGCTTTAGAAATTGAATGTCAGCGTTATGAATGAAGCGTCAAACTATTCGGTACAGCCCCACGACCGTAACCCTGTAATTTAAATGTCATGCTAAAAACACGAGACAAACAACCTGGGGCTTGGTCATAACACACACACACACACACACACACACACACACACACACACACACACACACACACACACACACACACACACACAAAATGATCCCCCATCATGATCCAGAGGCTGAGACGAGGTGTTTGGATGCAGATAAGCATTTTCGTCTAGACGTTTTGAATCGACAGCTTTCATGTGGGATTCAACCAGCATCAGTCTGCGTGCGGGCTGATGCTTTGATTTAAACCCCAAACTGAGTCGTGTTACGCTGCATGAACCTGCTTCAAATGTCGGCTTTGACAAAGCCTGCATGGAAATAAAGGCCTTGGATCGTGTTTCTGTTTGACATACAACAATGTAATCCATTGTTGTATGGATTAAGATGCAGTCTGTCTGTCTGTATTTCACTCTTTTCTTCCTGCCTCTTGACCGTCCATCTCCTTTTGTCGTTTTAATGTTTGTTTTTCATGTTAATATCTCCTGAAACTACTACCTGTTTCCCCAGGTCTCATCCTATGGAGGTTATCTGAGGTATCGTCTCCACACTCAGACCATGAGAGGTGACGTGTTGTCTCTGCCTGCAGAAGCCTCCAGGCCTGACATCATTCTCAAGGTGCAAAACACACAAATATCAGTGTAACCGAGGATCACATATCAGAAACTTGACACACAAACATGCATGTACACACAAAGAGAGTATTTACTTTTGTTAAACCAAAAGCCTGCCTAATATAAAACCGAACACACACTCTGTTAAACTACTGCACACACCCTTTTCACACAATGTGTTTGCTCCTTCAGGGTAACCAGATGACTCTGGTGTTCATGGAGAGAGAGTACTCCTCACCTGAAGAGCCTCACCTGGGAATCGTTCACATGGTCGAGGTAAAGTCACTGCTACAGGTCGTCATGGGTCATTTAAAGATTTGTAAGATGGGATATTTATGTGAGGGTCTGTATTTAACAACACAACAAGTGCAGACCGGAAGCAACATGTCGGGTTTGTCTTTTTTCCAAAATATTCTTTTCGTACTTTTTAGTGTTGATCACCGAAGGCAAGTCCTTTTTTGCTGAGATGGTGACCTTGGGTTATATCATCTTGTCTCCCACTGCCATTTAGAGCTGTTGATGTGCAATAATAATTAATATAGTACAGCTTTGAATAATATGTAAGACCCCAAGTTGACTGCAATATGCCACCATTTTATTATCATACTTTGAACACTTTATTTACTTTCTATCACCTTTTTTCTCCTTCTGAACCCATACAAGCCGAACAGATATTTAAGAGATAGTTTGTGTGTTTGGAGTGTTTCAGTAGGAGATACTTATCCATGGCGGTCGGTACACCCTCAGTTAGGAGAGAGAAAGGAGTACTAGCACGAGAGCAACGCATGTACTGCTGTGGACGAGGCAGCAGCCTAAAAAAATCTATTTAAGTGTGCTCTATATTTAATATATTTGAACTTCTTTACCTTATTCTCAGACAGTTATGAAGCAGTTATATATGTTAAGAAAACCTGACAACAACTTAATAAACAATACAAAAAAAGGTCTCATCATTTAAATGTTTATGCAGGCCCAATATTATTATTATTATTATTATTATTATTATTATTATTATTATTATTATTATTTCAAATATTTACATGACAATTTCTGTCAAGACTGTATGCTTTATGTTCTAGAGGAGATTAAGAATTCAGGATTGTATTGTATTTACCATTTGCTGGCCAACAGGCGTCGCTGTCCACTTACCTGTGTGACTGTGTCCCTGTACCTCCCTGAGGGTCATCGTGAAACAAAGAAAAGTCAAAAGCACAAACCTGACCTCACCTCCGTTCGTCTCCCTCCTTCCTCTCCTCACAGGGAAGTTTCCGCCACGCTCAGACCGGTAACTCTGTGTCTCGGGAGGAGCTGATGATGGTTCTGGTCGGTCTGGATTCGCTGCAGATCCGCGCGCTGCACTCCCAGTCCGCCCACTCGGTGTCGCTACGCGGCGCCGTGCTGGAGGTCGCTGAGAGCCTGCCCGCCGGTCGCCATGCCAACAACGTGGAGATCTGCATGTGTCCTGCCAATTACCTGGGAGACTCTTGTCAGGTGAGGAACCAAGACTGTCTCCCAAAAGCATTTGGAGAAAAGATGAAACATTCATTCAACATTCATTTTGATTATTACTAAAAGTGGGAAATTCTACAATTCATGCATGACAGTAACATTATGTGTAAATGTTGCATCATGTCACATCTTTGCATCATTACAATGCATCTCCTCCTATTTCTCAGTAGTCTATGAAAGATCTTCTCATAGTGACTTTAAGAAAGCCTTCAAATTATTCAGACGTTCAACACTTCGTTTGTAGAAAAATGAGACAGAGCTTTTTATTGTCAACCCAACTGTACAAAGTTTATACAGTTAATACAGTCCCATTAAACAGAAAATGTATTTGGCGATGGATGTTTTTTTAAACAGACATGTCAAGCTTCTTAAATGTGAGAGTTTTACTGCCTTTCACTGAATAATATTATTGTAAATTGACAATTTGTGGGTGTTGGACCACCTTTTGAACTAAACAAGTAATTTTAAGTGACCTTATCTGAGAAATTATTATGAGCTTTTTTGTTTTTTTTTACTATTTTCTGGCCTTTTTACTTATACATTCATTATAATTTAACAAAATACAATAAGAACTTCACTGCCAGATGATGCAAATGAGAAAAAAAAAGATTAATAATGATAATACAAAAAAACTGTTGGGAGTTGTTTTCTGTAAATGATCTTCCCAGCCGTTTCATACATGTTCCTCTCTTCTCTTTAGAAATGTGCTCCGGGTTACTTCAGAGACACTATTGGCCTGTTTCTCGGGAAATGTGTTCCCTGTAACTGTAACGGACACTCTGACCGGTGTCTGGACGGATCTGGAATCTGTTTGGTGAGGATTTTTAATGATAAATCAGTTGACACACACACACACACACACACACACACACACACACACACACACACACACACACACACACACACACACACACACACACACACACACACACACACACACACACACAAACCATCACCCCTCTAGCATTGCTTATAGGTACTGTAAGTCATCCATCTTTATCATTGTGTTTTCTCTCCGTCCATCAGAACTGCCAGCACAACACAGCGGGTGACCACTGTGACAGTTGCCCGGGCGGTTTCCTCGGCAACAACAGTCTTGACGGACAGGCGGTGTCGTGCTCCAGTTGTCCCTGCCCACTAAGGGTCCCATCCAACAAGTGAGAACACTTCACTGTCTTCTTTTAATTCCTCTTCTTGTTACTTTCCCATTTAATCGTATGTTATACACTCCTTTTATCTCTGTGTAGCTTTGCAGAAGGTTGCGTGCAGAAAACCGACAGGATGCAGTGTTTGTGTATGCCGGGTTACGCTGGACCGCACTGTGAAAGGTGAACTTCCTCCTCAACAAAGTGGGAGCCGGTGGCTCGAAACACAACTTGTGGATGTGCAATATTTTTTTTAAATATGATGTAAACCAGAACAAAGCAGGAAATTGCCATGTTTGACATATTCTAACATTTCTGCTGGAAAAATGACTTGCCAATTAGTTGACTGTCAATTACTTTTCTGTCAATCAACTAATTAATTAGTCGACTAATTGTTGCAGCTCTACCCTGGATTCTTAATTGATAACTCATTTTGGCTCATTATGTCACTAAATCTTTACTAATTAAACCTTTCCTAATTCTATATAGGTAAGTCCACATAGCTGAAGCAAAAATAAAATAAAACCTATTGTTGGTTTACATGTGTCATTAAAAATGGGTCTCTTAAACACAGGTGCGCCCCCGGTTACTACGGCAACCCCATGGTGCTGGGCAGCAGGTGCCAGCGGTGCCATTGCCACGGCAACACGGACCCCAACATGCTGTTCACCGACTGTCACCCGCTGACGGGCGAGTGCCTCAGCTGCATGCACGACACGGGCGGGCCTCACTGTGACATCTGCGCACCTGGTTACTACGGAGACGCCGTCACTGCCAAAAACTGCACCAGTGAGTTCGGCTTCGACACGCGTGCTACTTTACTGTTTTCCACTCGGGGAAATTTCTGCTGGACTACGGAGCTCTGCAGCGTTTGATGCAATGCATCAAAACTAATGTTGTTACTAATCATCGACATATCATGACACGGGTTAAGTGAAGGTGCATTAAGAACAGGGATGAAATCAGAAATTAGGACACTGATTAAGTGTCCTAACTTTTCCTTCGTAAAAGTTTTGTGCGTTCTGTTTTCTTCACGCAGAATGTAACTGCTCTCCATGTGGCACCGAGTCATGTGACCTTCAAACTGGACAGTGTCGCTGTAAAGCTGGAGTCACCGGGCCGCACTGTGACAGCTGTGAGGTGAGTGCTGCACTTATTTTTCTTTATATGTGGATTGTGGATCCAAAATATCTGATGATTATATTTTGTCTGATGATTATATTTTGCAATATTGCATCTAATATCTCAATGATAAATATTTCTGTTATATAAAATAAATGAGAACGTTCCAAACTTCACCTCATGCCGTTGCCTCAATCTGTTTCTCCTCTCAGAACGGCTCATTTGGCTTTGAATCGTGCTCCGGCTGCCGTCAGTGCGACTGCGACGCCTCCGCCGCTCTGGTACAGCCGTGTGACCCTCAGAGCGGTCAGTGCAGCTGCCAGCCCGGAGTCAACGGACCAAACTGCAAACAGTGCGCTCCGGGATTCTGGGACTACGGACCCAACGGATGCAGGAGTGAGTGCATGCATGTCACACTAAACAGCATACTGTACTTTTTTCACTGGCAGAATAATCTATTTTAAAATGCATGTGATGCATTCATGTGATCTTTTCATTTAAGTTTATTAAACACTTAGTATATTGTTTTGTAAGGATTCAAGTTTCAAGATTCAAGATATTTTTATTGTCATATACACAGATAACAAAGTTACTCCGTACAATAAAAAACGTATTTTACTCGGTCCTTCTTCCATACAGGATTAAATTAAAATTAAGAATGCAAAAAAATAAACATTGCTATAAATGCTATAGTATAATAAAATATATAAAATAAGGCACAACAAATATGAGAAAAATAAAGATAATCAGACCACAATTGTTGGACAGCATCTTTGAGTGAATTTATATTAAAATGCAGCTGGAATAAGGGCAGTGTGAGCACTTACAGCTTGGCAGAAAGGACTTAAAGGCTGAATGAATTCAAACAGTTGGTTTTATTTTGGTTGTATATATTTTTTTTTTAATGACTGAATGTTTTTATTATAAAGCTGTAAAAGCATCAGTAGAATTAGAAATGGTGGCATTAGCATTAGTAGCATTAGTAGGAGTCATATGAATACCTCCCTCTCTCCAGAGTGCAGCTGTAAAGGAGGTCGCTGTGACCCTCGCACAGGGGAGTGCCGCTGTCCTGGCGGGATGACAGGAAAACAGTGCGATGCCTGCAAGCAAAAATACAGCGTACCTGTAGAGCACCATGACAGCATGCACTGTGAACGTAAGTGAAATACACACCCGCACAGTAGTGCTGACCGCGATTGATACATTTTTGTGTTGAATTTATACACGTGATACATTTAAAATATGCTTAAGAGAGGACCAGAGTACCAGAGAACAGAAGGAAAAAAAACTTTCTTAGAAAGTGTTATTATAACCCTTGAGTGAAATGAAGTGTAAACATGTGTGTGTGTGTGTGTGTGCGTGTGTCCCCTTGCAGCGTGCGACAGCTGCGTCATCGTCTTGTTGGAGGATCTTGACAAAATGAATGACGACTTCCACTCGGTAGCCGGTCAGCTGAGCAGTCTCAACGCCAGCTCCATGGCCTGGGCTCAGCTGCACAATCTCAACAAGTCTGTGGAGAACATCACTGTGAGTGTGCACATGCGCAACACACACACACACACACACACACACACACACACACACACACACACACACACACACACACACACACACACACACACACACACACACATGATGTGGTTCCATCGATAGGCTGCAAGACTGCCATGCTGATGGTATCATATTGCTTATGACCCACATGTTTCCATGACTCTAGCGTGCCATAGAGAACTACAACAGTACGCTGGATGACAGCAGGACTCGGGCCGACGTGCTGGATGCTGAGATCATGAATATTAATGACGACATTGATGAACTACAGGGCAAGGTGTGGTAACTTATGACACACACTCACGCACACACATACACACACTGTAGGATTATGGCAAACAACACAGGACCTCTATGCCTTGCTCAGGGGCAAGTTCAGTTATCGTTGAAGCTTCTAAAATACAACACAATACAATGTTTTTTACTGTAATTTGAATATTACTGTAAATATTGTGATAATAATAAGACATTATTTGGATATTTATTTTGCCCACGCCGCTCACCACTACTTTCTAATTACATACAAACGTTAACAGCCTTGACAGAAAGTTAACAAAAATGTAACTACATTGTGCATAAAATATTTATTTTGATTTTAGTAATTCAATTATTATTATATCTGTGAAGAAACTTTAATTATTTATTTTGTATTCACGTAAAAGAGCAACAATGTAATTTCTCCTGGTTTTAAAAATAACAGTTTCAAGTCTTGTATGTAGAACTGAGAGTGTTATGTTGTGGTGTTTTCAGGCAACAGCGATGACCAACAGGGTTGGTGACATGCAGGACAGTACCACTAGTACATACCAGAGGGCGCAAGACCTGCTGTCCTTCATCAACAACATGACCATGGGTTTAAACGGTATGACGGGTGACAATGAAAGTTTTCATCGTACTATATTTTTATACTGCAGAAATGGGCTTCCCTACTCAGTGATCTTTTTCCATATATGTAGAAATTTCAAAAGGATATTTTAGTGTGTAATTATGTGGTAAAACAACAATACAAAAATAAACATTTAAAGGTTGCAAGTAAGTGTTAAGTTAGTTGTGTCTCTAGTAAAAATGACATACTACACAAAAAAAGCTAAAAGTATGAAAGTGAATTAGTAGTCGGTGGATAAACCTTGTGGTGTTCATCTTTCAGATATTGTCATTCCATACTAAGATGAACACAAAGTCTTAAACTAAATCATTCACATTTTGAAGGACAGTGTTGTTCAGAGTTAGGAGCTGCCATCTAACAATCTCATTTATAACTTCCAATTATTGAAAAGAGGACTACTTTATAGACCTTTTAATTGATTGATGTTTTTCTCGTGCTTTCCAAAGACATCCTGATGATGACGAACCAGACGTCGCTGAATGTCTCCGAGGCCGAGCAGGACGCTGGGGAAAGGGCGAAGAAGATGAGGGAGGTGCAGGCCATGCTGAGGGAGATGAGGTACAGGAGTGGTGTGGGACAAAGGAAGCTGGCGGACAAAGAGAAGATGGCGGCGCAGAAATGTGAGTATTTTCACTCACACATAGATTCCTCTGAAACACTTACCAGTTTTATAAATTGTCGCTTAAAAATAAGAGATAGTTCTCTAGTTCATATTCTATGTTTAGGCCAAAACACTTCTACAGCCTAAATTCTCAATGTCAAAAAGAAGTTGGTCAGCAACAAGTGTCCTTTTTAAATATGTTCACAAAAGGAATGACTACTAGAGTAGTAACTGCACATGTAATAGTATTTTTATCAGTTTGTTTACCCTAAATACGTAACATTGCACATTCAAGTCCTATTACACTTGTTTTATCGCAGATTTTGTTATCCTTTATGTTGTTGCGTGTTTGCTGCTTTTTTACATTGTAAACTTTATATAACAGGATTAATATGGGAACTTCAAAGCAATCCTTTAAGAGTTCGAGCAAAATTAACCGAGGAACAGCTGGTTGGACTACAGAAGCCCTGAGAGGCCAGCCAGTACAGTCTGGTGATCAGTTTTTAGTCTGATCTACCGGTAAATGGTTTTCTCTCCTGTGCTTGACTTAAGAACAAGTGAAAAAAGGTTTTGCCGTTAAAATCTTTCTAAGTGACAATTTTATTAGTTTTTTGTTTTCATGCGTGAAATAGAGTACAGATAAGTCATAAATGTGATCTATTTTCTTCTAAGGGCTATGGAATTGGATAATGCTCATATTTGTTCATTTCTTCACATGATGAAATCACAAAATGAATGCTTACATGGTCAGGTTGTGATAATTTTTAAGACAAGGCCTTCTTTTTGAGAATGACAATGGCCAAAAAGATATGTCTAATCTATCAATACATTCATTCCATATTCATACCATCAATCTGTGGACTTTCTACAAGGTGCTAGCTAATAAGAGAGACAGTCGGCGCTTAAAGGTTGAAACCATATTTCAGAACTAAAGTAATCAATCATATGCAAAAGGAATCAAAGTCAACGTTTCCACAATTTTAGACTCCAAAACAATCAAAAACTAATTGTAGACATGATCACCTCTTCAAACTCCGCCTCTGTGTCCTCTGCTAGTGTTGGACCGCGTTAACAAGGAGTTGGCAGGTCGTCAAGGAGAAAACAGCGACTTGGCCACTGCGATCAGAGAGCGCCTGGCCCGCTTCCACTCTGAAATGATGGATCTTCGAGACGCCCTGAACGAAGCTGTGAACAACACGGCCAGAGCCGCAGAGATCAACAACGTCAACGAGAAAACTCTGGAGGACAACAAGGTGAGCTGGGTAACCACCAACACTGATAGAGTGAGGACAGTGATGAACAGAGATGTTGACTCTCTCTCTCTCTCTCTCTCTCTCTCTCTCTCTCTCTCTCTCTCTCTCTCTCTCAGAGGAGCATAGAAGACCTGCTGTCCAAGCAGAAGGAGGTGAACGACCACTTGTCAATGGCTGAAGATGACGTAGCGCAGGTCAACGATGTGTTGTCCACGCTGCACGACTCCAAAGAGGTTAGAAAAATAACAAAAACATACAGATTTTAACATAAAATTCTGCCAACATCTGTAAGTCCTACCTGTACCACACCTGGTGTTCAAACCCTGATAATATAAATATGCTGAGCAGCTTTACAACTACCTTTTGGAGATGTTTTAAATTTCCGTTCTGCTTTATGGGTTTAAGGTTAAGTATTATTTGTTTAGGTTAGTACAAGAAACGGTTTTGTATATGCTTCGATCATTGTGAGAAAAAAAAGTGTTTCACAGGTATATTATGAATAAAACACATCTGCTTTTTTTTTTTACAATTACGTACAGTTTTTTTGCTTTTATTAATGATGCCAGTAGAGATACAGACAAAGAATGCAGGGATCTCAAATCAAAATGCAGATGTTGCAGTTGTATGGTATTCATCACTTTAACACTTTAAATGTCTTCCTCAGGAATATGAGCGCTTGGCGGCCCAGCTGGACGGCGCCAGGACACCGTTGGCAAAGAAAGTGCAGATCTTTGCTTCGGCCGAGTCCAAAATTCCTCTGGTGGAAGAAGCAGAGAAGCACGCTGAGCTGCTGAACACTTTAGCCATGAACCTGTCCAGGTAAAAAAAATGTTAGCTGCTCATACAACCGTGTATTAAGATTGTTGAACAAGCCTCACTTGTTTGTCAAGTGAGCTTTGATGAGCCTCACTGTATTGACAAAAATTTACCAGGAAAAATTCACTAAACAAATGGAAGCAGCTCAATCTTCAAAATCGCAGCTGCAGGCAGCAGCAAGCGGGTTTTGGACTTCAGCTGGTTTCATTCTGTCTAAACAAGAAGCCAACATTCACACACATGTTTCATCGTGACAATTTATGCTACCTTTCAATTTATGCTACCTTTCAGTTATGCCAGCTTTCAGTTATTGCAAACTCAATTTCCTGCCAGTCATATGTCTTGGCATTTGGGGACATGTTTCAAACAGCTTAAATTAGAAATATCCAGGAAGTTTGGTGATGTTTGGACAAACTGCCATTGGCCTAATTAGTGCCTGGGCCATGCACAAGTTGCCATGATAATTTAGTAGAAGAGAAGATGTTAATAATCTTGTTGGTCTGCAGTGTGGTAACAGAAACCAAGAAGGACGGATTAGTGGATGTGACACAAGCCTACAACAAGATCATCAACAGTATCAAAGAGGCAGAGGAGGCAGCTAAGATGGCCAGCAAGGCTGCTAACGACACAATGGAGGTACAAGACACACACGTTTATGTTTTCACCCCTAGAAAAGATGTATGTTCACAAATTGAAACTAATCAAAAAAACTTGCTTCCAATTATGTATTTGTCCGCGTCTGGCTTGTAATATCGGTGTGTGTGTGTGTGTGTGTTTAGAACATAAAAGACCAGAACTTCGGGCAGCTCGCCGATTCTCTGAGGAACCACAGTGTGGAGCTGAAAGACGAAGTCGAGAAGCTAAACGATGAACTCAACGACGGTAAACACACATCTTTCACATCAGCCTAGTCCTATAAGAGAGTCATTATAAGGGATGTCATGAAATCAAGTAAAAGTAGAGATTTGTTGAATTCCGTTTTTTTTCTTTCTTTTCCTGCTGCACAGAACTGAAGCCGCAGCTGGAAGACGCTCGGAGGCGACTGGACGATGCCAAAACCAAGCAGGTTGATGTGATGAAGGACCTGGCGGAGATTCAGAACAACCTCAACTCCACTACAAGTACGCACATTCGACACATTACATGACATTTATTTAGCTGACGCTTTTATCCAGATTGACTTTCAATAATTACATTCGACCATGTGAAGTTCAAGGATCATATGAGCACATTGACTTCATAAAATATGCTGATCTACTAAACTCACCTTATCCATCTCTATGATTTTATTTTAAATACATCTCCATCCTTCTTTCTCTGTGATGAACAGATGTGAGTCAAGAGATCGACGAGGCAAAGCAAGCAGCGAGTGTGGCGAACAGCACGGCCACACAAGTCAACGATGCCCTGCGTCCCATTAAAGAGCAGCTGGACAAATGGCAGCAGACATACGGAGACGCCAACGCCACCAATGATGACATCAACAACGCCCTGATTGAGGCCAACAAGACCGGTAGGATCTTGTTGACGTGTGTGAACGTATCGCCAGAGAAGCTTTTGTATATTTTCTGTCATTGTCTGCTCTTTTTTATTATGTGATTTCTTCTCAAATAAATATTTTAACACTGCCAGTTACATCACAATAGCCACATTCAAAAGACATGTAACCAAGCCGCAGATAGAAAAACTATTTAAAATGTTTCTTTTCTGTTAAAAGTAACAGACTTATCATCTGTTCTAATAACATAATACAATAATCAAATAGATTAGTTAGTTGACAGACGAGTTAAAAATGTATTGTTTTGAAATAGTTTTAAAACTTTTTTGGTCATCATCTTTCTTTTATATCATTATAAAAAATTATAAAAAAACGTTCAGAATTACATTTTGGACTATAAACCAGGCAACAGAACAGTAAAAAAAAACATATTTCACAGTGAGGAAACAATCGTCTTGTTCAGCTCCGTAACAGTTTCCTTGCTGAACCTCTGTATCTTGAGAGAAATTCAGCAGCAGCGTCATAAAACTCAATTGGGTCGAGTCTGTCCCTTAACTTTGACTATGTTGCTTAATCCATCTCAAAAAGAGAGCTGTTTTTAAAGGTTAAACACCCTCAAATGTAAGTTTAAATGAAATACTGGTCACAGTTTAAATTGGAGTTCAAAGTTGCACAAAAAAAATATATAATTAATTAATCTATAGTTTTTAAGTTAGTTGCTACATGATTTGAAGTTAAACTATGATTTAATTGGGTTTAAAAATGAATCCTTGTTAGTGCAAACCGGACTAAGTTTCTTTCTGCCGATCTTTCTCTCTAAAGTGCACGCACTGGGTGAGACTATTCCTCTGCTCATGAAGAAGCTGGATAAACTGCAGAATCACTCTGTACAGATGCCAAACATCTCTGAGAACATCAGCCGCATCCGACAGCTCATACAGCAGGCTCGCAACGCTGCCAGCAAGGTACGCACACTCACACTCTCTCACACACACACACACACACACACACACACACACACACACACACACACACACACACACACACGCTCACACACACTCTCACTTGAAATTGAAAAGCCTGTAATTGTCTCCTCCTCTTTCCTCCATCCAGGTGAGCGTGTCGGTGAAGTTTAACGGGGCGTCCGGTGTTCAGGTCCGTACTCCTCGTAACCTGGCCGACCTGGCGGCCTACACCTCCCTGAAGTTCTTCATCACTCTGCCGGAGGCGGCCCGATCCCGGCGGCAGGACAACAGCAACCAACAGTTCGTCTTCTACCTCGGCAACAAGGATGTAAGCACCCCGGCAACTCATTATCATCAACTCATCATCATGCGTTTTGGTTTTATTATTTTAGATGTCATTTTTATTGTTGTTTTATTCTTTATTTTTGTTGGAGATATCTGCCGTAGAGATGCCTGCCTTTCGCTCCAGTATGATTTAACTAGATGGCATTCGGCTTGTGGTGCTCAAAGCGCCAAAAAAATACATAAAAAAAAACTCAAAAGCAATGTCTCCTCCAAAGATCATTACCCAATACCTCAAAATAATCCACAGATTTAATTGTAAGCAGTTTCATGTAGGAACAATCCCTCCACAATGTTATCTCTCTACCGAACTACACCTGTGCATCTACACTGCATACTGCGAGCTCACCTTGCACCCCTGAGCGACCAAACATTACCGCTCAGCCGAGGAGGATGCAAGTATCTATCCTTCTCACAACCACTCCTCCATGAGTAAATGCACGCTTCCCTCTTCACAGTGATACGGTTGGTGACTGTAGTTTGGTTGAAAGAAAATAGTTTCTGCATGAAATGTAACACTCAGAAACTCACACAAAACACTGTAGATTGATCAATAGCACTACAGGTAAGAGGAGAAATGTGTATTTTAGATTTTGGGGTGAACTGTCTCTAAAAAGATCCCTTTACCACTCATTACGTTTCATTCATTTGATTGGCACAGTACCAGTACGGCATCTATCAATACGTTCCTGAGTTTATTCTTTGTTTAGTGATTATCAAGAGTGTTTCTAGGAGTTGTAAGAGCAGGAAGGAGATCCTTGCAAGGACAGTCTGGGTTTTTGTAGTTCATTACTGTCTATTTCGTATTTGTAGTCGAGTAAGGAGTACCTGGGCATGGTGTTGGTGGGAAAGAACCTGCGCTGGTACTTCAATGTTGGAGGAGAAACTGCTGAGGTGCTGATGTTTGAAGACGTCAAGGCTAATGGAAACTTCAATAGCGTAGTGCTGGAGAGGTAAGACACATTATGAAATATATGCATGCATGATGAGTATATTTTAAGTCTGTTTAAGTGTCGGCTATATTTATAATATTTTCCCTGTTTTACCTTGCTACTGAAGCCATTATCTATCCTTTCTTCAAAGCCACAAGACTCCATTAACAATAGCTATAATTTCACCTTGCAGAGCACAGGAGTTGCTGGTTTACTGCTGCCTTGATTGGTCAGTTAGTGTCTGTTATTGCGTGACTTTGGTGAATCCAAACTAACCCTTTAAAATACCAAAGTCACACAATAAAACTAACTAACTAACCAGTCGAGACAGGAGTATAGATAACGCCTCTTCAATAAAAAGAATATCTATCCCTCTAACTACTTTTATCACTGTACAGAAAGTTGATATTTATTTTTCAGGACAGACTGCCATTCCACATTCCATTGTTAATGTGTTGCTGTTATATCATTTCTCTAAACGCTGTTTCAATAAGACATTTATGCAAAAAACATTTGATGCAAGTTAAAATATTGACTTTTGGTAAAAGACATCAGCTTTCTCTTGTCCTTATTTATTTGTCTGTCTGGTTGAATGCAGGATCCTACAGTACGGTCAAATGTCCATGTCTTCAGAAGCTTCTGAGGGGGAACAAAAAGTCATCAAAGCCTCCTTGGAGGCTAAAGGGGATCAGGGGCTGCTCAACCTCCTGACCGACGACACCGTCTTTTATGTGGGAGGATATCCGAGTACTTTTAAAGTGAGTACATGGTGGAAAGCCTTCATATGAGAGCTGCTCCACCATTGCATTGCAGTCGTGGCCTATGAGAGCATCCACATTTTTATTACACAGAACTAATTACTGGATGTTTTCTCATGTAGTTACTGCAACTAAGCTGTTATTCTAAGTGCTCCACAGAAGGCAGCAAATTAAAATTGACCAGATTGTATGATGAAATGAATAAAAACCTATTCCAATAATGTAAGATAAAGGAAAGAGACATCTGTCTTTATCTCTTTTAGATAAAGACAGACAAAAAGAAAATTCAAAGAACATAAACATAAGTCAAATCATAAAACGCTCTGTCTTTTGAAAAGACATTAAACAGATATAATAGATAGGAGTTCATGACTGTTGTTTTCATTTTTCATGATATATATTAGTATATAGTTATTTCATCTTTATTCTCTTTTTGTTTTTTAGCCCCCCTCCCCGCTCGCTCTGCCTAACTTTAAGGGCTGTATCGAGTTAGATACGCTCAACGAGGAAGTGCTCAGTCTGTACAACTTTGAAAACATCTTCCAACTCAACACCACAGCGGAGAAACCTTATGGCAGGTCAGTGTACAAGTTGTCATTCAATTCATATAACTAAAAACATGGTGGGTAAATAACATCCAGTTTATTGTTTATAAGACAATATCTTTCATGTTGTCTTTTCTCTTTATATTTTCTTTACTTTTAACTAAACTCACTCTCATAGTGTCCATTTGTCTTCTTCTGTGTGATTCATGATGGATTCAAACAGGTCCAAGCCGGTGCTGACTCAGGCCTGGGTGAATGACGCGGCGTACTTTGACGGGACCGGCTTTGCTGAGATCACCTTTACTGATGAATTTGCTCGCATGCAGCGCTTTGAACAGGAAGTCAAACTGATCTCACACAACGGAATACTGCTGCTGCTGCACAAGGCGGTAAAGACTTCATTCATTAATTATTCTCTTCAGGAAGCCAATTAGAACCAATCTTACTTTCTCTTTCGTAAATATACTATTGCTCCATAATAGAGCAAAAGCATTTTTTTTATCTGATTTATCGATGCAATAATCGGTTATTATTGATGTTTTTATTGTTTTGCATTCATTGCCAATGTTTTGATCAGTACCTAACTTGGCCGGCTGATATTAATATATCACAGATACAAGACACTGCCTGAAATTAATTCAGATTAAATAAAATAAAAATGTGTCATTATCGCTGTAAATATCAGCCAATAAGTTTAAAAAAATATGCAGTAGAGAAATACACAATATCTGTTTAAAAACAATGTCTCCGTTACATAGTTTGTCCACCAGAGAGCAAGTTCTTTTCTTCTTTGTAGTGTCCTGCTCAGTGCACATCTTGTAAATATTGGAGGGATCCTTATAAAGATATTTTGTCTGATAGTTATCCAATTTTTTAAAACTCTCATCAACATCATTGAGTATGGGATTCAAAAGGCCCAGTATTGGTTGGGTTCATTACTATACTGGCTATATGGCTCAATGTTCTCTCCATGTCTCTCTCCTCCTTCAGGATCAGTTCCTGTGCCTGGCTATACTTCAGGGCAGACTGAAGGTTTTCTATGACTTCAATGGCGAGCTGGTGGAGCTCGAGCCCAAAGAACCTTCAACTCCATTCCTGATGATCAGTGATGCTGACCCCAAAGCTGTAAGTCTGCCATGTCTCTCTGCCTGTCTGTCTTTGTCTTTCTGATGTGAATAACACATTGTTACTACAAAAACTAAAATACAGTGTTCATTTCCACTGAGCACTCAAGTGTTCTCGTCTTTGTTGATGTGTGGTGGGTTGTTTTTATTTGTACAGCTGGAGATTATCATCCTGCGTTCACCCTCGAAGCGTATTGTGGTGAGGAACAACCGCGTGGGCCTCTACACACACCAGTTCACAGAGAGCATCCCCCTGTTCAGTGGCAGCTACTACCTGGGAGGAGTACCAGAGCACATGATGCCTGGGAAGTGAGTAGTACACACACATTATTAGTGGATGGATTGCCTCGATTGCAATCATGAAGTTCTACTTCAGTTTATAAGCAAATGCCTGCAAAACCAAGCCTCAGCTGTACTGTTTTCATGCAAATTTATAAATTGATGCAATTTGAGAGGCTGAAAAATAAAAAATTCACACTTACCACTCGGGGCTTCCAAAAATGTTTTTCTTTCCATTTTATTTTATTTTCTATGAAAAAAAAGCCCCTTGAGGCAAATGTATGATCTATTATAGTGGGCTTTATAAACAAAATGGACTTTCCTTGACTTTCATTTATCAGGTGGATGCAAATATGAACATACATGTATGTGGAGGTTTGCTATCATGTTAGCTGTAACAATTATATAAGCGCATTGTTTTTCAGCTTGTTGAGAAGTACTTCTGCCGCCAAATTACCTAAAGATGTGGCTTTAGACTTTAGACTTTTGCCTCCGCCAGGCTGTTACATTCGGTCTCTGTCTCTTTTCAGGTTGAAGACAATGTTTCACCAGCAGGGCTCTCTGAAGGGCTGTTTCAGGAACGTGAAGGCCCATAACTCCCACATCGACCTGAAGAGGATGAAGATCTCCGGAGTCAGTTTCGGCTGCGACAGTGACCTGCTGGTAAGAGTACATTTCTATGGCATTACATTATATATTTAGAGCTGCAGGTGTCCACAAGCTCAATTTCCTATCAAGCTCTAATATTAGTCATTATCTTTGCTGCCACTGGTATTTAACCAACCAGTAATTCTCTTGAGGCACATGCTCATTTATTGAACCTGTTTTGTGTGTGTGTGTGTGTGTGTGTGTGTGTGTGTGTGTGTGTGTGTGTGTGTGTGTGTGTGTGTGTGTGTGTGTGTGTGTGTGTGTATGTAGGTGGCTCGGGAGGCTCATTTCTCTGGTCAGAGCTACCTGGACTTGGCTCTGATGAACATTCCCAGCCTCAGAAATAACTTCTACTCCAGCTTCGGCTTCAGGACCGAGCAGAAAGAGGGACTCATGTTCCACCACCATGATCAGGTCTGACGAGTAACCCCCCCTTCCTCCTGTTTCCTCTGTCTTTTCTCTTATTTACAGCTATCTTTAATCAGTCAATACATTTTTCAAAGTATCTTGCATGATGTTTGTCTTTCCCCTACATTGGTCTCTTGGACTTGTAAGTGTCATCTTCTCACATGTTGAGTTCTGACCTACGGCTGTTGTGTGTGTACAGGACGGAGTGTTCCAGGTGTTTTTGCATGAAGGCCATGTTGTAGTGAGAGCTGGCAACAGTGAGATTAAGACGCAGAAGACTTACAACGATGACAACAGCCACTACATTGCTGTCTACAACAACATCAACGGGTAGGCTGACTGTGTAATCCTGTAAAAGTCCACATCAAGCTCTCAGTTGTCTCTTTGTTCCAAATGTCAACATGAAGCCATCAAACTTTGGTACAAATCTAGATTAAAGCGTGCATTGTTGACACTGTGTTGATTGCTCACCCTGCTCCAGGATGCGTCTGTACATGGACGACGTGCTGGAGAAAGCAAACGAGGGCATCCGGCTGGACAGCAGAGGGCGCAGTGTGGCGACCACGGAGGGAAGCACCTTCCTGGGAGGAATGCCCAACCAAGGCCTCTCTAATCTCACTGGATGCATCAGCAACGTGTTCATCAAGAGGTGAGAAGTAATGGCAGGATGAAGGAGCAACACAGCTCAGTCCAAAACGTTGATATCATGTCGTCAAACAGGCTGAGATCATCTGCTTCTAACTCCAGTTGTATCCCTCAAAATTATTTAAATCTTTTTAATGCCAGCGTTATTATTTGCATTCCTGCATTTAAATTATTGATAGAAATCTCTATATTCAGATTATTTTCACGTTTTACAGACACAATAGTTGTTTTTTCCTGTTCTCAACTCTTAAACTAACAACCTTTGACTCCTAGATAACTCTGCTGTAACCTGCCATAATTGTACTTGACTTGAATATATGTTTGTCATTTTAGTTTGAACCACTTTTCTTTAAATCTTGCAAGTAACTTTCCTTTAATTGTATTTGCGAACATGTTGTGTGTGTCTTGCATGATACATTATTACTATACAGACATATATTGTAGTTCAGCTTTGTCTATAATGTGTGTTTGTATATCTTGTCTGCAGTGAAAAGGGTTCTCAGAAGGTGTTGAACCTGCTGAAAGTGAAAGAAAACGTCAACGTTCCTCTTGACTGTCCTGCTGCCAAAAAGCCTCAGCAGATCGTTGCTGCCAAGCCCAAACACAGCAACAAACCCAAGGTACACACACACACACACACACACACACACACACACACACACACACACACACACACACACACACACACACACACACACACACAGCCAATTCTGCTTTTACCGCAAATAAACATTAGACACTAACTGAACCTCTGTGCCCAGTAATAAACACAAACTGAATGTAAACTCTCTCTCAAACAGGGAAAGCACAAGAAGCCATCTGGGTCTCGCAGCCGTAACACCAGGGAGTCCTGTCAGGGGGAGCTGTCGGACCAGGAGGCCGGAGCGACGCACTTTAGCGGCTCCACACACAGCTACCAGAGATACGACTCTCTGCCCAGATCACTCAGCTCAATGTGAGTGTGAACACACTGTCGATTAATTAAAACTCATCCCTCAAGTTCATGAAATTTGGTGCACACATTTCTGTCTGCCTCAGGGCGAGTTGTAATCACGTTGGTGATCCTCTTACTTTTCGTACAGCAAGGAGTTAAACATACAGAGAATGATCACATCTACAGGGTGTTTTAGTCTCTTTTATCACTTTGTTTTAGTTTTGTGGCATTTCTACTTTGTGGTTCAGTATCAGCATCATTTCCAGCATAAGGCGGTTTTTGTAAGCTCTGAAAAAACAACCTGGATGTACACTGCCAAACAAAAGACAAAGTTAGCAACTAGCTGGTAAATAATGTGGAACATTGAGCAAATATTAGATAAAGAACTACATATTTTTCTCTGAATATGGTGGAGCCCAAACCAGAGCTAAAATGAGTCATTATTGGACATGCATGCATTCATCAAGTGAATACAGGGCTGGACACTAAATACAACAATGTTAATATTTAACCATCTCTCTCTCTCTCTCTCTCTCTCTCTCCCTCTCTCTGCAGGCCTCACATCTCCATGGCGGTGAGGATCAACTCCTCTGATGGTTTGGTGCTGTACGCAGCCAGCGGGCAGCGGGGTGCAGCCACGATGTCACTCAGCGTGTCAGACGGCCACTTGTTGCTTTTGTTGGACGGAGGAAAGAGGAAGGTCAGCATGCGTAGCCGCAAGAAGTACATCGACAACCAATGGCACACGGTGAGGTTACAGGCAGGGTCATGTGGCATTGACTAAATCTATTTGACAATATTTTGATCTTGTAATTTATCTTTTCTTTTCCATAATCATGGAATAAAATGTATTTCCTCCGTCTGAATATCTCACCTGCTCTGTCTTTGTCACCTCAGGTGTTTATAAAACGCGAAGGCGAGAAGATCAGCCTAATAGTGGACGGTATCAGCGCTCAGTCTAAGAGAATCCCTGGAGGAGACAGGACTCGTCTCGCTGGGCCTTTGTATGTTGGAGGAGTCCCGCCCTCACTGACGGTAAAAAAGAGTCATCTACATGACTGGATGTGATATATCAGTGCTAGAGATAAATAATAGGCTTTTTTCTACTTACCTAAGTCTACTTACCTATCTACTAACCAACTGTAATTCTTACTCACCAGCTTCAATATGTAATGAATATTTGATAAATAATAATAATAATAATAATAATAATAATAATAATAATAATAATAATAATAAGCTGGCAGTAACATATAGACTGTACCAGTTTTCATGGGGATTGTCACATTTTTCTACAAACTCAATTTTATAATTAGAAATTATCCCAAATATAGTAGTAGAAAATAATGAGGTAAATAAAACTAAAATAGAAGAAAAATTAAAGACGACATTATTAAGGTAAAGGGGACGGTGGTGATGAGTAATATCTGAATGTGAGATAGTGTTATCTCTATAGAAAAGCTCCTTCGTAACACATCTATTCTTCATGACTTGTTTTCTTCTCAACTTCAGGCTCCAGGCTCTGGCGGCTTCGTCGGTTGTGTCAGGGACCTGGCGCTAAACGAAGCCCTTGCAAAAAGCCCCGCTCACAGTCAGGGGACGGTGCCCTGCTTCCAGAATCCTCTCCAGCCCGGAGTGTATTTCTCTGGCCAGGGAGGACACATAGCAATCGGTACATATCGTCACTCTTCTTCTGTGTGTTTGTTTTTATTCCAGTCATGATGCAGCTTCTTGTTCGGGTCATGATGTGTCCTGATTTAAGGCACTTTCTCCCTGCAGATGAGTCCTTGGTTCTGGGTCGGGATCTGGAAATCCAGTTGGAGGTTCGGCCCGTTTTGGACTCTGGGCTGCTGTTGCATGCTGGGACGTCACCTGACCAACGCCTGAGTTTGGTTCTCAGACAGGGAGAGGTGAGACGTCACCAAGGAGGGTTTTTAACAACAGCTGGAGACTATTTGTATTGAATTGTCAAAGAAATGCAAGAAAACAAAAGATGATACTTATTATTTAACTGCATTGTGAACTGAAATGAATTGTGTGTGTGTGTAGGTGACTGTTTCAATAAACAGCGGCAAAGGTGAATTCTCTACCTCCTTTACTCCTGAGGAACCTCTATGTAATGGACGCTGGCACACAATCACAAGTGAGTTTACATCGACAAGTTATTTGTCACTGTGTTGTCGCCCTGCTGTAACGCTGAGATAATGATGTTGCGTCCGTTGTCTCTGCGTCTCCAGTGGTGAAGAAGAACAATGTCCTGCAGCTGCATGTTGATGCAGCCAGTGAGCACAGCGTCGGCCCCAAACAGAGCCGCTCTGCAGGGTCCAAAGAGACCGTTTACCTCGGAGGGGTACCCGGTGAGTACACTTTCACACTGTTTTTTTTCCCCCTTCTTTTTTGCACCATGCCAAAATCATGTTCTTTAGCCTGATCCGGTTTCATTATGTATTATGGTGAAAATGAAAGTAGTTTCCCACAAAGAACCACCATCTGAGATAATGTATATTCATTTGGATCAAACTCAATGTCCTAATGAGCTTCTGATGTTATCAGTTAACTCATATACCCGTAATTCAAACATTTTCCTCAAAATAGTTTCTCAATATATTAATTCAATACATATAACGTCACAATAGTAACAGCATACCTTCTTGTGAT
Organism: Myoxocephalus aenaeus; assembly: GCA_038501785.1. Lineage (NCBI taxonomy): Eukaryota > Metazoa > Chordata > Actinopteri > Perciformes > Cottidae > Myoxocephalus > Myoxocephalus aenaeus. Next base: position 3,694,872 of record JBAMJR010000039.1, on the reverse strand, counting down.
ATTACTTCCTTTCTCTCTATGGCGGTTTTCTTTTGTATTGCAACCATTATTATGTGTTTTAGTCACTTTAAACTAACTCAACAGTTATCTATACTACACTATATACACTGAAACCTAAAATTTACACACCTCTTTGATTTATTTCCCCACACAGCCAGGTGTATAGAAAGCATCGTCAGATAACTGTGCGGCAAGAATATATTCTTGATAAATTCATTTATCTATGAATTTAGTTTTCCAGAGCTCAAGGCATTGTCCTAAAATAGCTTTTCTCGTCGGTCCAACTAACGGTTTAAAACCCAAAGATGTTCAATTTACAACGGTGTATAGTTGGGCATCTGGAAACAGAAAATAGTTTAAATTTTTTTCTTAATAAATCAACTTTATGACTTATGATCACAATATCTCAGAAACTCCTTGAGCAAGTTCCTTCAAATTTCGCACAAACATACACTTGCACCTAATTAATTAATTAGAATTTGGTGTTCACAATAACTCGTATCTCCAAAATGCATATGGTAATTATGTCACTTTCACACAAATGTGTAATAGGTTAAAATTATGAAGTGAGAACATTTTGGACAGACATAGAGTAAACAGCAACATGATGTGTTGGAGGAGGCATACAACCAACCGCAAGGCGGTAACTCTAGATTTCTGTTGAACATTTCATCCCTCTGTCCACCAGATGGCGTCACGGTTCCTGGTCTACCTGCAGGCCTGCCAGTCTTCCACGGCTGCATCCGCCAAGCGACCATCAACCGCAGACCTGCCATGTTGTCCAAACCCCTCGCTGTGCACGGAGCTGTGGGGACGCAGGGCTGCCCACACATGTAAAGCCAACACAAACTGTCTTATCCTCACATTCCACAACTGCAAATTACTGGTGGTGGGTGTCATGTTACTGTAGCTAATTTAAAATATATATTAATATTTATTTTCTATTTTCAGAAAAATGTATATTTTATATTTTACAGTTTGTTGTTGCAATATATTACTGGTTTGTTATTGTGCTAAAGGGTGCTATAACGACTGCAAAGAGATGCACTGATACAAGTGACTGCTACAAGATATCAAATATCAACTCTAAAATCTAAAGAGAATTCTGAAATGTGAAGTTTATTGTCAATAAAGGCAACACTGCTTGATTTTTCTTGCTTTTGAAAGCAAATGGTGGAAAATAAATGTCAATCGTCCAAACAAATTTCCTGGATCTGCATTATATATTTAAGTAAATGATGCATACAGTTGTGTATCGTGCATCTCTAGCAGAGAATGTTAAGAATACCTACTGAGTCGGTACACTGTGAAAACTGATGTATGAGCAACGTCCTCAGGCAGCGCAGATGGGCAATGTCACCTGGGACCGGCACTAGGACTGGACATTTGGGAATATCTCAGTGACGCAAAGATGAATACATTTATCATAAAACACCAAAATAATATAACATTAGGGTTGGGTTGCACCAACAAAGATGAATGAATCTACAATTAGAGTTTAGCCAAACTAGGTATTTGGAAATCCATACAACATTACATCACTAATGATGGCTCTGCAGACAACACAACTTGTTGGCGAAATAATAAAACAGCCCAATATTGCTCTTCAGCTCCATAACAGTTTCCTTGATGAACTAATATCTTGAAAGAAAATCAGCAGCAGCGTCATAAAACGGTCCCTTTACTTTCGAGGAACTTATTTTTGCTCAATCCCTCTCAAACGTTTTGGTGCAACAGAATAAATGATCATCAAGGTTTTGAGTAAAAACTAAACTGATGTTAAAAGAGAGGTTTGAATGTAGATCTTTAATTTTAAGATAGTATAAAAGTTGTGTGTTACATGATTTTGAAGGTACATTTTAGGTTAAAAAATGTATTATTGGTGCAACCATGCCTAGTTATTACAGCAGTAATCAAGTATGATTACTGCATGTGATTTCCATATAGTAGTTTATGAAAATTTTACAGTTTCCCCCAAAAACAAATATTGTAGTTTTTACCTCCACTACATTTGTCTGACGGGGTTAGTTACAGATGTTTTTGTCCCATTCCTGTCCAGTGAAAAGCAAGAATCTCCAGATGTATTGATTTTGAATGTTTTTGATATGGATGAAGTGTTCCTTTATTTGTTAAGAAAATAATCTTAACCTCCAAATTAAATGAATATAGCGCTATATTGTCACAGTATTCGAAAGCCTCACAGGGCATAAACGTGGGATTGATTGCTATATGAAGAGAACTAACATCCCATCTTCCAGCTCGTGTCCGTCCAGGTTCAGGCAACATTTCCCATCGCTATTCCTTCATAAATGTAAACATGTACCAAACATGAGTCTGTGTGAAACTTGTATGTAATATAACCACTTTTTAAAGAATTTATCACAGAAAGAATAAGCTGTCCCTCCCCCTCACTCCCAGCCCCCATATTTGTAAATGTATTTTTAAATAAAGTCTTTTTTTAAATACAAATTACACTTTTCAGTGTTGGTTTCCCATCTGCAAAAGATGCACAGTAGGTTGTTTTTTTGGGTGCCAATATGATTTTTTATTATTAAGAGTGAATCACAAAAGAAAGCCTGAGAACATCAGCACTTCGTCAGGCTCTGAACGGTGTAACAGAAGGAAAACAAACGCAAACCCTGGGCTCAATCCCCTCTTCATTTCATAAATTGACCTTTCAGAGTAAAAGTAATTGTCAATAGAACAAACAGAGCTGTTGATAAAGAAAGGTAGTAGTAGTCACAGGGAAAACTGGCCTAACTTTCACGTGTCAAACAGCTCTGCTAAATTGTGCTGTTCACCCTGAAGAAGCAGAGTGTTGCCTTTGGTATAGAAAGGTGGAAGACAACATGAAATGGGAGATAGGTTAAGAAAAAAAAAAAAATTGTCAAGGAAAATTAATCTCAGATTCTACTGCGGTTTGGCAGAGTGAGCTCTAATCCAGACTCATGTCCTCGTCGTCCTCTTTCTTCTGTTTGGAAGCTCCTTTACTGTCCTGCATGGCTTTGGCAAACGCCTCCACATCTGACAGGAAAACAACATAGATATGAATAAATAACCCAAGAAATGTGTGTATGAGTTAAGAAACAATAAATGGAACAACATATGTTCCAAGTCATGCGTCTCACCTCCTCGGTTGGCGGCATCCACAGCTTCTGTCGGCAGACCAAACTGACTCATGAGAGGGCCGAGCTGGCCGGAGGCCAAGGCACTGCTGAACATACTCATCGACTGAAGGAGGGAGGCAACAGACACTGGGGTTAATTTAATCTTGTCTACACAAACCTAAAGTGCTAAAACCTAATTAGCTAAAATCAGGTACATTGAGTCAATCAGGTACTTGTGAAGACACTATTTAGCAAATCAGATGTGGGTGCGAGGTCTTCATTAGTGCATCCAAAAATACAGCCTCGATACAGTGTACCGTGTGATTCTCAATAAAAAAACATCACATTTCCATAAATCTGTTCAGTAAAATATTTTTCTCTTTTCAACATGGATCAACATGTTGAAATGTTTTACTCCCCCAGCTATCCCTGACATAAATGTCTGAAACAGAATTTGTATGTTTATTTGGAGTTACTTTGCGTTTATCTCTTACCTGTTGGAACTGAGGAGAGGTGATTGTGTTCTGGATCTCGTCAGCGCTCTGCAGTAAACTTTCTCCACTGGGGAGGAAGGGCAGGAGCCTCTGCTGGACCTCAGCGTTGGTGAGGATGGGAGCCATCATCTCCGGGGTGCAAACGCTTGCTAAATCCACTGGAGAACAGGAGAGGATCCCGGTCATTCATTTTATTCTCTGTTGTTGGCTTCTTTCCTCCGTCTCCCTCACTTAGCTGATGCTGTTATTCAGACTGACTTGTAGTGACTAAGCCGTCCTGAACAAGACCCCACATTTAATCGTATGTTGCTCATAGTGGTTTAACAGACTGTAGTTGATCCTTATTTCATGATCTGTACCATCATAGTGTGCTATAAAGTTTTACTGGTAAATGTTATCGGCAAATATTCAGTAATAATATAAAATGGGCATTAATGCCTTCTAGTCATTATATTTGCTGCCTTTTATTCTGCTGATCAAATCCGGGACTCAAAACCATGAAATGATCTGAACCGTAAGTCTTGTGATCCTTTGCAGCTCGAGTCACTCACCTGCTGCTCCCTGAGCAGCTGAGGCTGCTGGGACATTCATGGTGGCGAGGATGCTCTGAAGGTCACTGAGTTGGATGGGCTGGTGAGAGGAAGGGCTTCCAACAGAGGCCGGAGTCAGTGGGGTCTGAGCTGAGGCTGCAAAGAGAGTAAACAAGATGGTACTCTGTTTTTTCCTCTTCATAAAAAGTGCAATTCTTAATTGGCAGAGAAACTGAAACATAATGACCGCACTGCACTTCATGTACCTGGAGTGGAAGGAGCAACACTTGTAGGGGAGACAGCTGTGGCAGCCGGAGTCACAGGGGTGGTGGGGGCCTGAGAGGAACTCAGTCTGGGAGCTGCGGCGGATGATGGAGTGGCGGCTGCCGACTGGCTACGAGAGCTAAGAAGGAATAATGTATAATAATTAGGGCTGGGCGGTATGGCCAAAAATTCATATCACTGTATTTTGTAAGATTCTGGCGGTTTCACGGTATATATGTAAACACATTGATTCCATTAACAGCACCCGTCAACTAGACAGCGGTGCTGTCAGCGGCAGCAACATTTATTTTTTACAGTTTAATACTGGGAGCGCAGTGGAGCTAGTTACCTGTCAGGGTAACTTGCTTCAGTCATGGTTCACACTTGTTATAAAATTACAGCGCCGAATTGCATGCTGGGTAGAGTTCGCACACAAAAAAACAGGAAGAGACAGACCGGAAGACACGCCACACAAACAGCTGTTCGCCGCCCAACTCACTGCAACTTCCTTGCCTTCCTAGCATGCAATTCGGCCGTGTAATTTTGAACCATGACTGAAGCAAGTTACCCTGACAGCTAAGTAGCTCCACTGCGCTCCCAGTATTAAGCTGTAAAAAACATTATGTTGCTGCCTGCGGTTGCGGATATGCACGGCTCGTTGACGGCGCTGATTGCTGACGGCAGCGCTGTCTAGTTGACCGGCATAGAGCAACAACAGTTGTTACATGTAAGCACCGGTATGACGGTATATGAAAAATTCATACCGTATGGAAATCTGAAACAGCCCTAATAATAATACAAATATTCAGAAGTAATTGACATATTCTTTCCATGTTTTATGTTATACATCTGGTTTCTGACTTACCTGGATGAGGAGCTGCTTGTGGCAGGTCCTCCACTGCCCAGCAAGTTGGCAAGTCCTGGTCCTGCTAGAGCTCCCAGACCTCCTTAGACAAACATGAACAAATCAAAGAGGGTCCAAATTGATGTCGGATTTAAAAAAAACCATATACAGCAGTTATAAGCTTCACAAAATGTTGTACAAGGAAAGTAAAGACACATGTTAAAGTTAGCTTTCAATACTACTACAAATTCTATTCTTTTTTTCGAAATAACTTAACTCTTATTTTGTCATTGTTCAATTACTACAAGACATTTTGGCTTATAATCATAATTTAATGAAATATTTTCAATTTGTCTAAAGAGTTCAAATGGAGGCTTACTGTACTTGCGAGTCTTTACATTCTCTGGTCTTTTCATACAGCATGACCAAATATGACCAAATTTCTGTCACCATGTTTATGGTTGTTTCCTGAAGAAGACTTCCCTCGCTCAACAGATTCATGACTCTGCTGTGGTGAGTGTCAAGATGTATAAATATCTAAAAAAATATCCAGTGGGGGGTCCAGAGACCCCCAGAGGGGAGACTATGTTGGAGAAAATCATTATATAACATAGTTTGAACACATTACAATTGGGATCATAAGGGAAACGTAATATGTAACTTATTATGTTGAGCACATTAGGTTTTATAAAAAATAGTCTCTAGCAATTATGACGTGGGCAATGACACTTTCTGTGTCATGAAACTTGGGTCAAGTAAACACATTTAAACACATGAATTGTGTGTTCTGCAAAGGTTATCTAGACCCAACCGAAGGCCACACCAAAAGAGCATAGAACATACCATATTTGGAAAGCCGGACGGGCTTTGTTTGTGTTACAACCGATTGGTCTGATTGATGGAAAGTGATCTGGGAGGACTGAATTACACTATAGGCTGAAATGTCTGAACTCTGGTCTTGTTGAATGTGACTTGGTGGTGGTCATTAAAACACTTCCCGCTGGGTTGCAACTCCAAATCAACGTCTCTCCTCGTCATTTTGCCACAACACTACTCACCCAGTCCTCCCAATCCAGTTGGTCCGATCAGCTGCATCAGCTGGTTGTGACTCATATTTCCCAGCAGGTTCTGCAGACCTCCCTCTCCTCCGAGTGCAGAGAGTTCGTGACCGCTGCCGCCTCCGCTTCCTGCCGCTCCGGGAATGGGAGGGTTGTTCAGGTACTCATTCACCTTACGGCAGTACTCATCATCCTTGTCAGTCTTTGGTTCCTGATGGAAATGAGGCATGCCAGAATTCTTTTAAATCAAAAGTTGAATTCGCCACAGACCAAATTAACAGGCTCTGTTCTTTCCGAGTCATTCATAATGTATGGTGTAAGGCAGATAAAAAAAAACACTGACTTTGTACTAATTGTGCTTTAGTCGATCTGTTTCACAAGGGACTTTATTCTACAAACACATTGCATTGAAAACTAATGAACAAAATCTGTCTCAACTGTTTTGACAAGTCAGAACATATTTTTAAACAAAAGAATATTAAAGGACAAAAACAAATCCCCAAAATGTGTGGGTGCCTGACAAATATACTTATTACAGCCATGCACACCCTGTCATCATGAGTGTAATAATCTCTCTTTTCTTATTGTCACCTACTTCAGTTTTCCACTCAGTTTCCCTCTATTGAATATCCATCTGCCTGCACACGAATGGACACACTTCATACATTCACAGAAGACCATTTTTACTCCTTTTAGAAAGAAGATGAGGGGCATCTTCCTCTCACCTGCATCCAGAAGAACAGTCTCTTGGATCCGGCCTTGAACTTCAACACGAAGACACGTCCAGTGGTGCACTGGCTCACCTTCTTGAATTCACAGTCATCGGGGAAGATGATCAGGTCCTGGAACAGGAAAGCCACAACATAAGACATTAAAGAGAGAGGCGGAAACAAACACTGAGGTTGCTCTGCCACAACAAATCATCATCAACCGATTACTGAAATGGAAAACAAAGTCAATAGCATCATCACTGCAGCTCTTAAATAAAGACAGTCACATTGCTTGCTCTGTGGAAGCCCAGCTAAATAAGGATGCAATGTGTAAGCATTGCTTGTATTCAAAATGTATGAACAAATACAGAACAAATACAGAATTAATAGAAACGGGCAAAATGACAAAGACAGACAACGTTCTTTTTTTCATTTCAGGAGTGCTGACCCTGCCCTCATTTCATTTGTGGTATTTGTGGAATGTACGCGATCTCTAATGATAGTAGCAAGTTTTTTTTATAACGTGTGATCACGCCAGCTGTCATAGTCTTTGCGGATGATTTCCATGTGAACCCTCAGGAAAGGCAGTTGTTTACTGCAAGCCTGCACCAATAAGTACAAGTTTTAGTCAAGTTCCAGTTGATCGATCTGATCTGTTGGCTTAGTTAGGGATTTTGTCAGTTAAAAAGGGTTGATATATTAGTCTTAAATTAAACTAAGCCAAAGACCTAAACAGCAACACATAAACAACAAAGTACAAGCATGGTTAGATTTACAAATTTCCCTAATCAGTAATTCTAGTACTGATTACTTAAAGTATTTGCAGTTGGATCTTGAATAAGAGAATTTAACAAATTGCAAATCATTACTGCTGACTAGTGGTAGAAGGATACATTGGCCTCAAATGTGACAACTAGAAAATATGACATCAGAGGAACCGTAAGTATTTTTAAAGTTACTCACATCATCAACATTTCCAGTCGTCCTATCCTTCCAGCAGAAGTGAATTAGGGAGTCATCAGACTGCTGGATGTATACAGTGCCCTTTCGTTTGTCCGGTGTTACCACGTTCCCTTTCAGGGTCATTTTCCCAGCACGAAACTCCACCAAGTACATGCTGGAGGTTCCCCTAGAGCCGCTCGCCAAGCTTGGAAAGAGAGCACCTGACGACATCTTTAGATCTCTTGGTAAACAAGCCTGAATACTGGAGGAGAAGAAAAGGGGGTCAGGTTTGCAAGACCATAGTAGTGGCATGATTATTACTGGTATGAGTAACAAATCTACAAAGAGGTGGAGACGTACATTATTTTGTGTCTGTGTGGAACCATATGTATTGTACTTAACATAATCATTTATTGAATTTCTAGACAGGGACAGAAATGCACCACTTGCTAACCTATTTAACAGGCGTACCATATTTAGCATGGATGGACATGTAAACTATTCCAGTTGGCCAAAAATAAATCTCAGTAAGATACGTTTAACGTTAGTTAAAATATTTTTACTACAACCCTAAATAATAGCTACTAACTTTTTAATAATGTATATTTTGGTACTATTACTTGTGTACTTAAGCTAAGTAAGCTAAATAAATTCTGCAGGACTTTAACGTTATCTAGCGACTTGAAACCGTTTACACCGAGGTATTGCTACTTCTACTGATATTTATTGAAACGTTAGGTTATAGACTTCACTAGACAAATATTTCGTGTAGTATCACACTTTAAACTTGATATTTGACAGTAACAGTAGTGTTGTGGTATAATCAAAAAGTTTCAGGAGTTTTGAGCAGTTCGTTTGGGTCACATACTTTGCTGAGCGATGCTAACAAAAGTAGCGGTTAGCCAGGAAACGTTAGTCACGCCGGATGTCATGTTAGCTAACGTTAGCGCGTGACTTGGCTAAACACACGAACAACAACGGCCAAATGTATCACAAGGTATCTAACGAGCAAAATCAAAATCCATTCAAAATGTTGAAATAACAGCCAACTTTGTACAAGGAGCAGCTATGTGTCAAACTATTTTTTACAAATGGATCGCGTTCAAATACCTGAATTCGTGTTGGCTGAGTTCATAAACTTTTTCTTCTTCACGTCGCTACTAGCAAAGATGCTCTGACTTCCTGTTGTGTCGTGCGCGCGCCTGCCGTTACCGCGACTGAGCTTCTGGGGAAAAGAGGGCGGGTGAGTCAGTGGGCGGGTTTCCGCGCGACCGCTCCGCTCAGCTAGGATTGACAGCACCTTCCTTCCTTCCCCGTGTAGCCGTTAGCTCTGCGACTGTACTACCGGCTGTTTGAATGGTTTAGCGGCGGAAAGAAAAGCAGAACTGTGATGCGAGTGTTATTTTAATAAAAACTAGAGTTAACGTTACGCTTGATTTAAAGATACAGAGAAGCCACACTGAAAAAAGGTAAGAGACGTACACAGTTGGGCTAACACAAGTCAGCTTTGCTGCCCTTGGATTAGTGAGCGAGCTAGCGTTAAGAGCTAGCTGGGTTATTCAGACCGGGCATGTCGCCCAGCGCAGCCTCGGCTAACCAACATGGATGCTTTGAGTGTTCCTTTGATGCGGCGCCTGGAGATTATCCGCTTTAACCACGGTGTTGATTCCCGAGCCGACCGTTATTTTCTAGTTTGGTTGCCAGTCACGAGCCGAGAGCGCTGGGCTACATAGTATCTGAGGGCAGGCAGACGAGGGTTGGATTGTGATCGATTTATATCAATTATTGTGGGTCCTAACGCGACAGATTTAACGCGAGTTAGTCAGTCTTGAGTGTGACTGGGAGAAAGAGAAAGACACCACGGGATAAATCCGGATTTGTAGTCTTGTTTCCAAGTGAGGGGCTGACGTATTTGTGATCTCGCCTGTCTTTGGTAATGTTGAAGAGACAGGTGCAACTTCCCATGGAAGTTAATAGCATGTCAACAAAAATAGCCAAGCTATTTAGGAATTGATAGTTAAGTAGTCTAAATGACTTCCATTGTATTGTTCTTAACAGGACGGTACTTCTGAAATAGCTGCAGTAGAGCTGTCTCTTTCGGTCTTGTTGTCCTCGTGACGTGTGTGTGGAGTGTCAGGTGGTATCAAAAACTGTCTGACGTGAGAGTGCACGCAGCGTGTGTGTTTATGGCAGAAGATGTACAGATGTAGATTTTATTATAAAGTCGCAGTTGTGGCTCTGGTCAGCCAATTTGGTTCCGTCATTAACTACAATTGTAATCTTGTAAATTATAAATGTACAACCAAGTCCTACAGTATGTCACGGTGACGTGTTTTTGTAAGCAGGCATTACATCAATTTATTCACATTTTCTCTCCCTACTTTGATTCTGAGGACTCATACTTGAAGTCTTTTATTCGTTTTTGTCAGAAATGGTTTCTTGGAACAATCCATTGTAGTGGTGTTGCTGTAAATGTACTAGTATCTGTGCAGTGTTACTTGTGGATTGGTCTTTTCTTCTGGGAGCTGTCACTTAATATAACCGTCAAACAAGCAGGAGGATAAAAGTAGGATATCAAAACAAAACTACAAGCATCAGCATGGATTCTAAATCGGTATAAGGGCGCTGATACAGTACTGTCATTTAGCAACTAAAAAGCCATTGGTCTATTTTCAGATACTATGAACAGCACTGTAATTCAGATAGCTTCTGGTAAGAAAAATCATCTGTGAAGAAAATGTTCTGCTGTTGCTTAGGGAAGAAGAAAACAATATTGTATGAATCTCTAGTCTCACACAATAGTTTCTACTACTGAAAATAACAAGTGTAACTAATTGATCAGTACTTAGCATCAGTCGCCTAATTTATTGAAGTACTGATACTTTAGGTTGTCAAAATGATAATGGTCTGGGTGATGCCTTGATATATTGCAATTATATTGTATGACCATACAATATCATTGCTTACGATCGGTACTTTCACAAAATATTTACACAATGGAATTAATATGAAATATTCATCACTAAAGTGGATTTAATGACTAAGTGTGTTCAGGAAAATAATAGAACAGCTTGATTTGCTCATTTTACTGTAATGCAGCCTTTACAACCAGGAAAAGACACTTATGTGATGTTACGATAACCAAACTCTAAGACAATATCTAGTCTCATATCACAATATTTGTATAATATCAATATATTTCCCATGTTATTGATTAAAACAACCTGTTTGTCCTTTTTTTTTATTGACTGGATATTGTCATCACTCCCAAAAGTATGTATCTGTACTAGTGGTGCACCTTTACTTGAATCTCCAAGTATACAATTCTCACAATGGCTATCCTTGTCCAGATACTGTAAGCCTTTTTAGAGAATGACATTATTGGGGTTCAGGCATTTTATCAGAACTAAACGTGGATAAGTTCACTTGTAATTTGCAACTAACAATTGTTTTAGTTATCGATTGATCTGCTGTTTATTTATTTTTTCAATTGATTGATGAATTAGTTTATAATATGTGAGAAAATAGTGAAAAGGGGTAAGTTGACTTGCATTTATATGGCAACTCTCCAGTCTTCCGACCACTACTCAAAGCGGTGTATACTACATTTCAACATTCACACACACATTCATACACTGATAGTAGGTACGATAAGATAAGATATTCCTTTATTAGTCCAGCAGTGGGGAAATTGCAGGATTACAGCAGCAGACGGGTAAAGTGCACACAAGAGACACATAGTAAAATAAAAAACAAGTAATATAAATAAACAGTAAATAATCCACAATAGAAATATTATTTATACATACAGAATAAAATGTATTTATATTGCACCAGTTTAAGTGATTAAAGTGACAAAGGTGTGGCCATGCAAGGTGCTAAACTAGTGTTCATTCAGGCATACCGACCGATAGCCCTTGCCTGGGTCTCGACCTTTGAATCAACCCACTTCTCTGAGTTCAAATCGACTGATTTATCTGGCATTCTGAAGCAAAACAGCGTTTTTTGATTAAATAGTAATTTACCAATAAGCGCAGTCGGGGAACGAATTATTAGCCAGTTAGTGGCAGGGGGAGGGACTCACGCCATTGACAAGCGTTGTCAGCTGTACCCCGGAACTGAGGAGTAATAACAACAATGAAAACCGTTACATATTTTCTCTTTTTAACTCTGCTTTGCTCTTAAAACGCCCGCTCAAAGAATGTTCTCATGGCATTTGATCCCCTGTAGATGTGTTGGTCTCAAGTGATTGGTTAGCAAAAATCGAATCCCCCACTGAAATTAGATTAGAGTCGAGGCAATATCAGACTGAAGATGGTTTAACAAGTGGACATTCTGTCTGATATCAGGCACCGATGACACAGCTGTCGGTGTCTTACCCAAGGACATTCCAACATGGAGACTGGAAGAGCTGGGGATCGAACTGCCAATAATTCAATTAGTGGATGACCCTATCTAGCTCCTGAGCCACATCACACTCTCCCAGGGCCCATAGGGACATCTTCATGCTTTCATCGTCGTTTTTTAAGAAGCTTTTTGCTTACATCACCCCAACCAACAATGGTCTATATTTTTCATACTGATAATGGGTTGAATTTTACAAAATAGAAACTTGTTTCTGTTCTATGTTTAATGGGATTTACTGAAGTTATTGTGCCATTTCTTAGTAATTTGGAGTGGCTGTGTGGTGCAGTGTGATGGTTTCTTGTCAGAGTGGCACTGCTGTGACCCTTGAAAACCTAAAATTATCCCCTAGCTGGGATTCCTACTTTGGTGATATTTGTATCCCCACATAGAAGGCTGCCAGGGTTCATATTCAGTCTCTGACTAAAGAGTATTAGACGCAGTACTGTATGAACTGAGCTTTACAGGACCACTTGATTCATTATCATTTCCCTATGCAATTAATGAGCCCAGCCCGGTAAATATTTGTATTATACAATGAAACGCTCCCTTGCTGTTATCGTTCAGTTGTGTTTTTTTAAGCAGCATTTGATACTTTACAAATTCAAAATGCCTGCTTTAACATCATTTACTGCTGCAGGAATGAGTCGTAAATCCCAGAAAAGAGCATTTTGCACTTCCGTTTCCCTCGTCTGAAAGGTTGTATGTTTTCTTTGCTTAGATACCTGAAATAAGGTATTTGGTAAACACAAGCTCAGGAAATTTTAATGTTTTGTTCTATGATATAAATTACGTCAGTAAATATATTTCTCGACAATTCTGAAGCAATTAAGTGTTTTTAAAAAAGGCGGTTGCAGCTTAATACTTTTATTAAACCTTAACACCTGGACACTAGTCTGAGTTTTATCTTTGGCAATTGTATGGACACATTTTTATGCTCCAAAAATCATAAAAATACAAAAACTAGGCTAATCTCGCTTTCAATGATCCTCACACTGACTGTAAAGTAATTCACGGTAAATAATCAAAATAGTAAATCTCCTCCTGTAGTATAAACCTTTAAGGTGTGTATTACCCTCCTCAACAGAGAAAACCACAGATCCCCTGAATGAAAAAACACTTTCCTTTTTTAAATGGGAGCCGATGGCTGCAGATGGTCTCAGGAGTCTTGTCATGATGACCGTGTCCTAGACAGGATGGTGTAACAGTCCTGTGATCGTAAGTCACATGAGGCTGTCAATTATTCACATTCCCTTTTTGGTGCGACACTTTGTCTCCTTCTCTTTCTCACCCTGAACCAATCCCTTCTCTCTGTCTGTCACTCCATATCTGTGTCCCTGTCACAGCCGTCTACCTCCACCTCTGTCATTCCATCTTCATCACCACGACTTCCCCACCAGGTTTTCTCTGTCATTTCTCTCTGAACTTTGATTCAATATGAGATTTGCTCTGGTGGATCATGGGTGTTTCTGTATAAAGTACTAACTTCCTGAATAGTGTGACAAACTAAGCTGCAATGCGAGAATTTCACAGCAAACTTGTTGATTATGTTAAAACACCATTTTTCTTGGGACTCTATGGAACATTATTTTTAGAAGTGCTTGTTTCACAGTTACACCTGAGCTGAGCTTTTATTCAGCACTGAGCAGTCAGACATGTTGTTCATTGCCCAAGGGCAACTCAGCAATTGCTACAGTCAGGTCCATAAATATTTGGACATTGACACATTTTTCATTATTTTGGCTCCCCGTTTTTAAGGGATCAAAAGTAATTGGACAAATTAATATAATCATAAATCTAATTGTCACTTTTAATACTTTGTTGAAAATCCTTTGCAGTCAATGACAGCCTGAAGTCTGGATTCCATAGACATCACCAGACGCTGGGTTTCATCCCTGGTGATGCTCTGCCAGGCCTCTACTGCAACCGTCTTCAGTTCCTGCTGGTTCTTGGGGCATTTTCCCTTCAGTTTTGTCTTCAGCAAGTGAAATGCATGCTCAATTGGATTCAGGTCAGGTGATTGACTTGGCCATTGCAGAACATTCCACTTCTTTGCCTTAAAAAACTCCTTGGTGAGCTCAGCAACACCAAAAGACCCGGAAGACCACGGAAGACAACTGTGGTGGATGACAGAAGAATCATTTCCCTGGTGAAGAAAAACCCCTTCACAACAGTTGGCCAGATCAAGAACACTCTCCAGGAGGTAGGTGTATCTGTGTCAAAGTCGACAATCAAGAGAAGACTTCACCAGAGTAAATACAGAGGGTTCACCACAAGCTGTAAACCATTGGTGAGCCTCAAAAACAGGAAGACCAGATTAGAGTTTGCCAAAAAACATCTAAAAGAGCCTGTACAGTTCTGGAAGAACATCCTATGGACAGATGAGACAAAGATAAACTTGTACCAGAATGATGGGAAGAGAAGAGTATGGAGAAGGAAAGGAACTGCTCATGATCCAAAGCATACCACCTCATCAGTGAAGCATGGTGGAGGTAGTGTTATGGCGTGGGCATGTATGGCTGTCAATGGAACTGGTTCCCTTGTATTTATTGATGATGTGACTGCTGACAAAAGCAGCAGGATGAATTCGGAAAGTGTTTCGGGCAATATTATCTGCTCATATTCAGCCAAATGCTTCAGAACTCATTGGACGGCGCTTCACAGTGCAGATGGACAATGACCCGAAGCATACTGCGAAAGCAACCAAGGAGTTTTTTAAGGCAAATAAGTGGAATGTTCTGCAATGGCCAAGTCAATCACCTGACCTGAATCCAATTGAGCATGCATTTCACTTGCTGAAGACAAAACTGAAGGGAAAATGCCCCAAGAACCAGCAGGAACTGAAGACGGTTTCAGTAGAGGCCTGGCAGAGCATCACCAGGGATGAAACCCAGCGTCTGGTGATGTCTATGGAATCCAGACTTCAGGCTGTCATTGACTGCAAAGGATTTTCAACAAAGTATTAAAAGTGACAATTAGATTTATGATTATATTAATTTGTCCAATTACTTTTGATCCCTTAAAAAACGGGGTGGCCACATTTGAATTTGTTGTAGTTCCTACACCGTTCACCTGATTTGGATGTAAATACCCTCAAATTAATGCTGAAAGTCTGCACTTAAAGCACATCTTGATTGATTTTTTTCATTTCAACTCCATTGTTGTGGTGTACAGAGCCAAAATAATGAAAAATGTGTCAATGTCCAAATATTTATGGACCTGACTGTATGTCCATATGGGATGATGATTTCCCATTCATTTTATCTTCACAGGTCTTACCAGCTGTTTTAGGTATTTAAACTGATAATGGTGTTGAAATTACAACTTACAAATATGTTTTTTTATTTTTTATTATTGAATTTCAACTTTACATTTCTTGGACTGCCAACATTGATGGATCAACTGACTTTTTTTGGATTAATCAATTAGTAGATTTAATTATAAAGTAATACAATAAAATATGTTTATAAACTGCTCAGTGATCATCACATAATAGTTTAAGTAATATATTCATATTGTTTTAATCTGTTGAATATTTTCTGATTTATATTTAATTTAGTCTATAAAATGTAAAACAAATAGTGAAAAGGACCAATTTCAGAAGGTGAATTCTTCAAGCAGTCCAAAACCCCCAAATTTAGCATTTGATATTATATTTGCTTGAATAACCATTCAAGCAAACAGATCACTTAATAGACTGCATTTATAACCAGATCAATTTAATAATGGTTCCGATTACAAAGACTCAATGATATGGCCTGTCAGCGTTATATAGGACTTGACCGTATACAATGCCTGCAGTCTGCCTCAGTTGTTTACATTCATACTAGTCATCTATCCTATATTGTTAGCTAGCCTATAAACATAAGTCATGACAACGATTAGGGAGACTGTAACATTTATTTTACACCTTCACAAGGATTATTACTCACTAACTAAAATGTGATGATTTGGTCAATAATAGAGAGAGCCCTCCTGAATAATTTTAAATTTGATCGGTTTAATAGATGCTCTATTACAATCAAATGTATGCAGACTATACCGGCCTTCTTTTTTGTATTCCTTGTTGCAGTCAAGGAATACATAGATAAACGTATACCTTCCTTGATTGCGTTGAATGTGGATGACATCAGCTGACAAGAAGTTCACATGGACCGAAGCTGTTGCCCCGCAATGCAATTCTGTTGGAACGCTCTATACAAAGTGTATGTGCACACACAGTTTGCCCAGTGTACCTCAGCAGAGTCATTACTTTAATGTTTTCTCCTGCACCGTTTGCATGAGTGTGTTCATTGAGAAAGCTCAAATCAAAGCCAAATTATACACAACACTTTGTATTTTGGGCTTAGTCCCTGTCATCATATGGTATGTTTTTACTCCTAACAAACCACAACGCAGTTGGAAAAGGGTGAGATTCCACGCATACATATCCATCTTGTCAACATAATCTTCTGATGTATGACAACCCGTGCAGCTGCCTTTAATCTCATTCATACTTGTTGCCATTTTTGTGACACTTCTTCCGTTGCCACTTCTCGGCTCTGGCACAGGAAGAAGATATTCTTGTGCTTACTCTCATATAAAGCTTGGAGAGGCTCAGTTCATGTTCCAGCTGCGAAGTGGACAGTGATTTAAAATGTTATTGTTCTCAAATGGGCAGAAAACCAAACAAAAAGAGAGGAAACACTTTTTAAAATGCTTGTTATTTTCGCGGACAATGCATCAGTGGGTAGTTTCCTGCGCTGCGTGCACATGTGTGGCAGCTGTGTTTACTGTGTCAGTCGTAGCATTGAGGTGTCATTACCATCTATTGATTTTCAGGCCGAAATGGCGCGTGTGTGTGTGTGTTTGTAACCTGATCTCAATGAATAAGCTGCACAATCAATCACTGCCTGCCTGTCTGGTGGTCTCTGTGTTTTATATGTGAACTATGCCTTGTTTTTATTGGACTATTATAATAGCGCAATAACCATTGTTTTCATTATCGAGTCATTCTCAGATTATTTTCTTGAATAATGGATTAATTGTTGTGTATACATGGTGTTTTTATACACATGCATACATGTACATATATACACATGTATAAACAAATGTAGCTCCTCCTCACACATATGATGTCATCGTTTCCATAGTAACACCTTGTTCCATGTCCGTGACATCACACTTTCAATGTTTGTTTTTTGAGCCGCTGATAGTCTGGGCTCTCCCTTGAGGCCTGTTTGCCTTTGACAACATGGCTCCCTGGATCACTGAGCCATGTATGTTTTTTTTCGAGTTGTGGGAGAGCCCTAACCTAAACTAAACATGTCTTTTATATTTGGGTTTTGAGTCCACCGGATTCAACCCTGGCTCACACGTGGAGAACATGTAATCTCCACCCAGAGTGCCCGCCCAGCTCCTTCTGTGTGGTGACTGTGCTTGTCACAGTCAGCAGCGTGTCAGCAGTAGAGATAGGGGAAGGTGGCAGAGACGTTGGTGTCCAAGCAAACTTGAGCGCGGCCATTAAGCAGTTAAGCTCAAGTTAGGCGTGTAAACAGAAATACTGCTGGTGCCTGGTGCTTAAGACGGTCTATGCGCTACTATCTAATAGGCTAGTGAAACTGGGTCCTAGTTTAGCTATACATTTAGCTTTAGGCAGGCAAAAACACGCAACAAAAACAACACAATTAATTGTCAGTTTCAAAAGCCAGAACACAAATTGGGTTACTTGTTTTGTCCGATCATAGTTGATAACTCAAAGATATTTAATTTACTATACGATACAGAAAACAATCATAACTTTCATCAAGTGGGTTGAAGTAGTTACTTCAAAGCATATACTTTCCACAGTCTTCCCACAGTGATTAATATCATTGGTATCTATCTACCGAGCTTCAGGGATATGGTGACAAGAGGCGCCACCAGAGAGCCCAGATGATATTAAAAGACAATACCCACACCAGCCACAGCCTTTTCACCCTGCTAGTCTCAGCTGCAAGTATGCCTTGCCTTACCACCAGTCTTCAGAGCTTCTTTCCTCAGGCTGTGAGGCTTAAATGCATCGCCCACCCTCCACCATATAATATAGATTGGGGTTATTTTTGTGTATTTTCTTTTGTAGCAAAAGGGGACTACAAAATGCATTTTGTTGTGCAATCCTGTGGTGCAAAGACAATGACCAGAAAAAAAGCATGCATGGACAGAGAAATAAACATCTGAAAATGAGGAAAGAGCCGGCAGGAGATGGGGTGACAATGAAGAAGTGATGACAAAAGTTAAGAGCAGGAAGAGGGAGAGGTGGAAGACAGTGTGATGATGGCAAGAGTGATAGAATAGAAGTGTAAAATGAATTACAGTTTCAGATTTGGTAAATAAATATATTTGGCTTAAACTGTCGGTCCAAAAACTATCTTGGCCTGTTTGGAGACATTTCACAATCAAGGAAATAGTGAATTGATGTACGTCATTATTTTGTGATGGCATTCCCAGTGTTTGTTGTGTTAATTATACTGTTGCAGTCGTAAATATAAATGTGGTCCCTGTGGTTCCTGCCCCTGGTGACAAGGACAAGAAGGATGAAAAAACATTTATAATTAATTGAAAAAAGGCTGAAAATAACAATTATTTTCATTATTTATTAATCTCACAATATTGTGCAATCTGTGTGAAACTGCAAAAGAGATAGAAGTTTGATGAAAATATGTTTCCTGCATACTTTGTTTTGCATTTACTGAATGCATGGCTGGCAGTGTGTGTGCATATACACAGAAAAAATGTGACTACATCCAGTTTTATTTAATTTCAGTCAGTCGAACACATGTCTTGCTGTACTTAACAGAAAAACAGAAAATTGCATTACATTTGGTCGACACGGTTTTGACGTGAACAACACAGATGTGACTTCTTCTGTTGTCCAGCTGTTGTGTATGCCTGAAGTGACGAGCTTTTGATGCAAGCTGACAGAAGCTTTGCTCTGTTTTTCCTCAATCTAAAATAAGTGCATAAATAAAACCATAGATTCCAGTTTCACACAGACTGTAATATAGCTACCATATTCTCCAAACGTTTGGCTGTTGAAATGAAATGACAGGACAAGAAAATTACTGATTTGCATGCCAGTAAACAGAAGTGAATCATCCACACACACCAGTCTCCTTCAGTAATGCCACTTCTTGTATTAAGCAAGGCCCAAAACGTCCAACTTGACCAATACAGCTGCTTTGAGTGGAACAGTAGCAGACTTGTGGTCCTTTTTCTCTGAGTTAATTGTGTTGACTGGATCTTCACATTTAAATGTGGAGGATGTAATTGTAACTCCTTTTAGTCTGGTTTGCATTTTACATCTTGGAAGTTTGAATTCCTTTGTCATTACCTAAAACTCTCCAGATAACTGGAGCTGACTTGAGTTTGGAGGCAGAAATCAGGAGGCCCACTGATATTTCAAACTTTTCAGAGAAGACTTTATTCCCATAAAAAGGATCAAGGCATTCCTGCAGTTAAATAAATATCAGGTGCACCTGTATAAGCTTATAAATTGTTTTTCCTGACACCTCTACCGCCTCCTGTAGATGGTTCAGTTTGAAACCACAATAATGTATCTGTCCTTTTTTGGATTGTCTGTACTCTTGAAGATATTTGCAGATCCCTAATTGTTTCCAAGCACTTAAAACAAACCCTTAATCTGTTTATTAAAACATTGTAGATTCAGTACTCTGCGGACTGTTGCACAATTGACAGTTGAAAATAAACTTCTGTGCTCTCTGCTGGGAAAAATATATAATGGAGGCACTCTTTAAAATTGCCTCAAAGATATATTTGGCATGTCTGCACTGCAATTATTTGTTATTTATCGGCCAATAAGAACAACAATTACAATATACTGGCGATGAAACATGTGGCATGAAATATATTACAGCAATAGCCCAAAAAAAAAGTGCTCATATAAAAGTGTATTTTCTGCCTATGCCAACATATAGGTCTAAAATAAAACACCTTGGTTTATTGACTATCAATCTCGTCCACTGCGTTTCAGCAATTGGGATAGCACATTGACTCACACAACAAACAGTGCTATCCGTCTCAGAATAGCTCATAAGTATCAGATTATAATCATTTTTGCAAAATGGACCCTGACAAGATGAGAAAAAAAAAAAATCTTTAGTTTATTGATTCGGACGTTTATTACCACGGTACCAGTCAAAGCATTTGGGTCAGCCTTAAGGCGCACTACCTTATTTTGCAACAGGCTTTTCTAAAAACCTTCAAACCGCAGTGCTCACTTCTCCTCTTGGTACACACAGCCTGCCGTCAGTGAACACTACCACATGATTTGTTACATCAGTGCTTTTTGCCTCATCATTCTATTTCACTTGCTTTTATTCCGTTCTTTCTTCTGCTTTTAAGTTCCTAATGTTGTGAGAGGATTTATGTAGTGTACAGCTGTAAAGCCAAGACTTATAAACACACAGGCCATCTCACATTTATGAGGACTTGTAGATTGTGGAGGGAATGCAGGCAGACTTTTATTTATTTTTTCTCTTAAGGAGTTTGACTCTTGTTAGAATTTACTGTCTCAACCTCCCCTTGTCTTTTTTGGAGAGTTGTCATCACAAGTTTACTTTTTTTTTCTAAACTTGGCATGGTATGAATCTGTGTTGATAGATTATGCAGTAACAAGGAGGTTTTTATTTGTGTGGGAGCTGCAATATGTTTGAATTGTGTGCCATTTGACATGTAAAGGATGAGTTGTGACACACAATTTCAGTCTCCCACTCGCACACGTTCACACTGTAAGACACAGGCCATATGCTGTCACCCTCACTACACCGGCTGAAGTAGGCAGAGTCTTTGGTTCAGCTCAATATGATGGTTGGATGCGCTTATTACACACACACACACACACACACACACACACACACACACACACACACACACACACACACACAGTCTTTTAGTGTGTTGATAATCCCTGGAGTTCAGATGAAACACACTTATTGGTTAATTCCAGTTAGGTCGGTGGTGAATCTGTGTTTAATCAGAGGCACAGCAGTGGGTGGGATTTAGGGAGGTGTTAAATCGCTGTCTTGTCAGGGGAGGTGTAGGGAGGGTGTAGGGAAGGTGTTGTCGAGCCATTGTGGGGTTGCCACAGCTGCCATCTGGTGCCTTATAAGCCTTTAGAAAGACTAATGGCCAACACACAAATGGGAACTTTGAAAATATGTTTGGCTGGCTCATTTTATTTCAAACAAATCTTTTCTTTAGATTCTACCAAAAAGGACGCGTTGACGCAGCTTTTAATATCAGTGTGTTTATGGCGTGTGTTTCATTTAGACTTTATACTGCCTTTTTTCTTCCACTGTAGCCAATTACAGGCTGATAAAGTCAGACGCGCACAACAAACATCTGTCCTTTGAGTAATAGAGCCCAACCAAAACCTCAGCATTATGGCATTATTGGCCAATTTAAGCTTATCAAAGGTATATAAGTATTGGCAAATATATTAGTTTGCCCATCAAAGAGAACTGAAATTGTCTCAAAATGTCCCGCTCAATGTGCTGGTCACTAGAGATGTGTACCGAAAACAGGTTTATTTATTAGGCACCGGTGCTTTATTATTAAAGAGCTATGTTTTACACAAGCACAGTGTGCTAGCTCGGGTAATAGTGAGTTGTTCCAAGAGAGCTAAAACAAAAGCTATCCGTATGTAACTGTTGAGCTTAGTTTGCCACATCTTAAAATTTGACTGCTTTGTCATCCCAAAAAAAAAATCATCCCAGTGCATGTTTCTATTATCCCACCATAGAATGTGTAAATCATTGATGGGAACCGTGTTCTCATTATAATATTGAGCCCATGAATCACAGTGTGATATTTTCTCATCAGGAAGGTGCAGGTCTTGTAGTGACGACAGGCATGCAGCTTATTTTCCTGTTGTTAATTTACGTTGAGCATACCAGTCCAAGTGAATCTGTGTAGCTGAATAGGCTTACTGTGGTCTCTAAGCCTACTCCCCCCTTACACCTGCTGTCTCACAGGGTTGTACAAACCAGAGGGTTAGTGCTCTGTTACTGCCCAGTTCAAAGGTAAGGAAACAGATTTCCTTTAGGACTTAAAAAACTTTAAATCCTTTGTTGTAGCAACACCTTTTGTACAAAAATAACACATTTACAAATACATATTTGTAGTTTATATTTGTGAAAATATACACATGGTTCATAATCATTGCTCTTCCTACTTGAAGTTAGTTTATTTGGTTGTTGTTGTTGTTGTTGGTGTATTGTGTTTGTTGGTGTCTGGTTGAATTAGCTCATCATGAAGCCGCTGTACATAAGCCCTGTAGACCCCAGTGGGTGGATTAACTGTTGTTTTTCATTGTGTCTCTGGCCTGCAGCACCCTGTCTGACTTTGCTGATCTCCTTCAACTCTCCTTCATCTATTTACATGCATTACATCAGGCTTTTACCTCATGATTGAACACAAATGCTAATATTGCATAACGTAAGCTTCAACTCCTAAATCACCAATATTTCAAAAGACACAACAGCTACAGTCGCTTGGACAAGGAAGTTGACAGTGGCTATTTTCCACAGTACGTATACTGTATTCTAAACTTTGTTTTTTTGAAAGGCTAAACTCCAACAAAGCTGAATGTATTGTTAGTTTAAAAACATGTTTCAAATTTGAAAATAATTACATTTATCTTTTCTCAATAACTATTGTCTTTTGTACTCCAACTTTCTGGAGTTATTGGAAATGTTTGGATCACACAAGTCAGAAAGAGTCTTACAAAGACACCACTGAATTAACACCTATTCTTTATCTTCATTCGTGCAGAAATGCGGGTGGGAAACACATTAAACACTTTATTTTTCAGGAATTGATAATGGAAGTAGCTAAGGAGTGAGCTTTCTCGCTTCCTTTCTCATCTCTGTTGAAAGTGCACAACCACAGTACACAGACACGCGTGTGAACATGACGGCGGGTACTAGAAGTGTGAATCTTCGCTGGCCCCATGATATGATTTGAATACAATTGATGCATCTCAATTTATTGCATCCTCAGTTTTCTATAATTACTGCACTTGGCTACTTTTTCAAGAATTAATACAAGCAGTCAGATAAATCTTTACTCCCTTTTTATCTAGAGTGCTTTAAAAAATCAGGCTACAACAGTGGAAAACTTTTTTTCTTCTTCAATACCAATATCTGTGTGAATCACCACAGTACATCAACATTTCAAAATCAAAAGATGTATCTTTCTGCAGTGCATTACAAGTGTGCTGTAATCTACAAATATAAGGTTTTCACATGGCAGCTCTTAGGCAGTGCGCCAAATGGCATGTATTAGCCTGGCAACTAACTTCAGTTAGTTAGTAAGTTACTTTTTCTTACTCATAGTTATTCAACTCTAACTGTGTTTAAGTCAGAACTTCAAGTTCTAGTTTCAGCCTGCATGAAAAAATAAACATTATTGTTAACAGTCAAAACTGAAACGACACATTTTTTATGCAAACGTTTTGCAGGCCATACTTTTTTTAATGTATTTTGCAAGTAATAAACTGTTGTGCAGTATCAATGAAGATGCAGGTTAAGATAGTTCACCCACATGGTAATAGTCACCACTTCTATTTTAATGCTACAGGTCACTTATATCAGGATTTCTCAACCTTTTTAGCACAGCAGACTTTTTCTATTGATAATTTTGTCACGGACCAACCGACTGGGCCCACCCATTATTGCTTTGAGATAAAGTTGTGGGTTCACTTGCATGTTAGGGTTAGGGCAAGGAGATGTTTTTGTCCGGTGTCCAATGTTCTTGTAATGTGTATATATTATTATTGTTATTTATTCATTGTTAGCTATTAAATCACTAGCGGAGGCATTGGCATGAATGCTGAACCATAAACAAGTTGCTGATTCAAATACATCATCAGTGGAGTCTGATAAACTCCATGTAAATGCATCTTTTGTCAAATGGACGTAACCCTTTACGGGCTTGTCTCAGCAATGGTACCGCTTTCATTCACAACACAGAAGTACTGACATTTTCCCTAAAATGTTAGGAGGTCTTGAGATGGGAATTTGGCGTTTCAGATTTCCAAGAATATTGATCCGTGCTCAAATTCACACATAACCCCATGCAGGAAATGTTCCTGAACATTTCAGGGGTAGCCTGTTTGTGTGAAAGGGAATTAAGAACAGTATTGTGCCGCATGGTATTGTGTCACGTGGTATGTGTGGTGGAAACAGCTGCTACTTGTCAGTTAGCATACCTTTACCTGCTCTCACCTACTTCCTGCTTCGATAGTACAGTCTTTCCGTTAGAGCCACTGTCTCTTGTTTTCTGCAGCTCCTGGACAGTTGACTTACTGGATGCAAGAGGTTCATTTAGGACACAGATCACAAATCTCTCTGCCTTATACGCCTGCCTGGCTGCGTGACCTGAACTTAGGTTACCCTGGTTTATCTCATCCATTCCTTTCTCTTCCTTGACACAACGCACACCGGTCGCTGTGTTTTGGCAGGCAACAACATTTAACATTCACAGCTTGAAGCTGAAGGAGCAGCGGACGGAGCTACTTAGCTCTCATGGAGACTCAGTTGACTTATGGTTTGAAGGGAATGACATCGTCAACATGCATGCTGGGTAAATTACTTCGCCAAAATGCCCGCCCACACAGGAAGACTCTTCATGTGCAGGAAGAAGTCTCTTGCGGTGCGGCTGAGTGGGCGGGCTTTACCCAGAATGCATTTTGTCGATGCCATTTCTTTGAAACCGTGAGTCAACCTCTATCCGTGAGACATAAGTAGCTCAGACCGCTGGACACGCAGCTGTGACTGTAAACATGAAATGTTTCTGCCTGCCGAAGAATGACAATAGTCGTTACGGCTGCGCATGCGCCACCAGTATGAAGGGATATGAAGTAACTACATTCTCCTGGGTCCTAAATCCCTCCATGTTTAGCTTCCTAACACAACCTATGTACCAACTACAAACAGCTGCTGGCCAGTTGCGAGCGAGTGGTGAATAACGATGGCGGGCAGTCCTTTTTGGCGTCAATAAATTAATGTGTTTATTCGGAAAAAAAAATACCGTGAAACCGCCAGAATCCTACAAAATACCGTGATATGGATTTTTGGCCATACCGCCCAGCCCTAACACACACACACACACACACACACACACACACACACACACACACACACACACACACACACAGTGGCTGTGTGTGTATATATCTAATTTGGTTTCGATCATTACTTCCTGCTAAATTGTGTGTTCTGGTGGTGTTTTTTTCTAATATCAAAGTTCCTACATTCACATAAGAGCTCATGAAACATGACATCCTCTATAAAAACTCCTCCTGACTAACGCAGTTTTTGTTTCCTGAGTCTCCTCTCTACAAATGTCCCAGTGAAAAACACCTGGTTTTGTTACGTACGCCCTGTAAAAGTCAAGAAAGACAGTCTTATGTTAACTGTTACAGCAGCACGGAGGCCTAATGTACCAAAGCAACCTGTTTTTGATTTGAACCTTTTTAGTTTACCAACTTCTTTGTCCTCTTCTCTTGTTTTTCTTCCTATCTGACAGGTAAGAGGCTGAGCGAGCGAGTGTGCGAAAGAAAGAGAGCGAGAGAGCGAGAGAGGTCATGGAGCAGCAGAGACAGAGATCTCTCTCCACATCAGGAGAATCGCTGTACGCCGTGCTGGGTCTCGATAAGAGCGCAACGACAGAGGACATCAAGAAATGTTACAGGTATGTGTTACTACCCACATCATATTTTACTACAGTAATGCAATACAGCCCCATAGTCCATCTTTTATATTAATGTGTTTAATGTAACACCACTAGAGGGAGTCAGAGGCCTGTGACCAACTCTTTCTGAAAGTATAAGAACTTTGGTATGTGGGATTTATAAGGATGACATTAAAAATAAATGTAGTCGTTGCTCTATATATAATACTAATTTTAAAAACAACAGAAAAAAGCAATCTAAGAGGGCGAGCAGCGGTCCTGTGAATGGGTGAGCAACCATTCCTAACATGACAGTCATTCTGTTTCTGTGACTGGTAACCTATATTATTGTTTTTATTTAACCTTCGTAATGAAGCAATATTTCCCACCGGGTTGCCCACGTTTATTTAGCCTGGATGAAACACCACGGTAAGAAGAGGTTTCTAAGATGCGCTTTTAGTAGTCCATCCTATGATCATTGGACCTTGGCAGACCCACGATGTCAATAACATCTGAGGTCCCATAATAACGTAGCCTAGTATAAGTGCAGTTGGATTCTCTAAGCAGGTTTTCTATTTCTTATGGAATTTTCTACATATTTTTGACTTCATGACGTTTTCCATCGAGGTTAAAGGTAAAGTGATGAGTGATTCGACTGCAGTCATAATTCCGACTGTGATAAATGTCTTTAGGAATAGTTTATTTTTTATGAATATTTGATAAAAGACCATCATAACAGAGAAAACCTTGCCAACCTTACCTTTTTTGTTTTTCTTCTTTTTACAGGAAACTAGCATTGAAGTTTCACCCAGACAAGAACCCAGACAACCCAGACGCATCTGACAAGTTTAAGGAAATAAACAACGCCCACTCAATCCTCAGCGATACCACTAAGAAGAACATCTATGACAAATACGGTTCGCTGGGGCTCTACGTCGCAGAGCAGTTCGGAGAGGAAAACGTCAACACCTACTTTGTTCTGTCCAGCTGGTGGGCGAAGGTAGGATGGAGGCCAACGCATGCATTCTTTCTTTCTTTGTGATCAACTTTAAGTGAACTCAGAGTGACGTTGGCCTTCCACGTACTGGTGTATTTAACTTAACATCTCTTGTCACTACTAAATGTTTGCTATGAACTCCTGACAATGTCCCGAGAATCAGGTCCAGAGTTACCCTTTCACACTTAATGGTGTGTAGCACACAACAGAAGATTGTCCATTGCAGGACTTACAACATGGCACAGAATAAAGGCAAGGAAAGTTTATTTGAAAAGCACATTTTAACGACCAGGCAATTCAAAGTGCTTCACATAAAACCATTAAAAGCATCACAACATAATGCAAAAAACAAGATTAAAAAACGATTAAGAACATTCATTGAAACATTAAAAACTGTGAGTAAAACATTAAAAAGCTAAAAATAGAATAAAAGTTGCAGTGCAGTTTAAGAAAGAAAATGCAGTAGTGAAATGCAGAAATTGATTAATATCCTTGAATCTGGTTAAATTAAAGGCAACAGCAAATAGAAAAGTCTTCAATCTGGATTTAAAGGAGCTGAGGGTCTCAGCAGACCTGCAGCTTTCATGGATTTGTTCCAGATATGTGAACCAGTAAAACTGAACGCTGCTTCTCCCTGTTTAGTTCTGATTAGTAAACCATGGTTACGTAGCCGCTTTGTCATTTAGTAATACTCAGTCTCTTGCCGTACATTGTACACACAATGTGTGCAAAACAGAAGAGCGGATCCATTGACACAAGACAAGTTCTCTCCACGCTTCTAAAATGGCTTCACCAGAGTTTGGGCTCTGAAAAGAGGGATTATAATATGTTGCCTGTCAATATATTGGTGATAGCTATCGAGTGATATTGCTTCCAGTGATCGCCCCCAAACATCCTGATCGGTAAATACATTTGGAAAATACATTATTCTCAATATCTTCTACTTCAGTGTATAATCAGGATTCAGTGTTAGTTGTTTGCTCTCTCTCTGTCTGTCTCTGCTCTGCTGAGTCCTTGTCTGCCTTCATCAGGTCAGTTGTTTAACTATGTCGCTCTCCTCTTCATCCCACAGGGCTTGTTCGTCTTCTGCTGCCTGACCACAGGCTGTTATTGCTGCTGTTGCCTGTGTTGCTGCTGTAACTGTTGCTGCGGTAAATGTAAACCTCGGCCACCCATGGACCAGGAGCCCGAGTTCTACGTCTCCCCCGAGGACCTGGAGGCCCAGATGACCGCTGACGAGAGAGGTGAGTGCAACCCCTGCTCGAGGCTTCTGCCCTGGGTGACGTCACAGTCACTATGTCCACTTCTGACATACAGTCTATGGTACAAACATACGTAGGTTAGTTTTTTTATACTTTTGGTTTGCATGTGTTCTAACGTTTGTATGTGTGTGTCCTCCCCAGATGGTGGTGAGCCCATCGTGATGCAGCCATCCTCAGCCACAGAAACCACCCAGCTCACCTCTGATGCCCGCCAAAGCTACAGGACCGACGCATACTAGACACACTCACACCTGACAGTGAACCACAGCTATAGTATCAACTAATTACACCCTTACACACACCAGCAACTACTAGATATCATCTGTCACAGTCAGGCATCACACTGCTCAGCCCAAAAGTTTACCTTTTTAATTCACGTTAATTTCTAATTAATGTGAAGTGAGTAGAGGGGAGAAGGAGGGGAAAAAACAAAAAAACTGTTCTTTTAACAGTTTGAATGCAGACAACACGAGTGATCCTGTGTCATGATTATCCAGAGTAACATTCATCTTTAGAATAACGGATGAGCTCATATTTCAGCTCACATTAGGATAAAAAATATCCAGCATGTCAGATGCAGTCAGAAGCACAGACGGGGAAGCTTTTCAAAACACAGAGAGGCATTTACTTAATGCATTACAAGCTGGTTTTACCTGGAAGAGGTATGCTCAAAAATTATGTTTTTTTTCTATCACAAAAATCACCTATAAATTGTGTGTGTTTGAAAACTCTAGTCTGGAGAGTTTTATGGAGCAGCCATATTGCAACTAAATTGTAGGTAATTCACCACTTTAAGATGAATCCGGCCAGAGATTCACAATTAAGATATGCAGTGACTTTTCACAATAATGCTTTTGGGGTTTGTTTCTCGTTTTAACTCTCTATGCAGGAGTAAAACAACCCAATGTATATTTTAACGCTTTAAGTCTATTTTCTTCCGTACTACAGCGATTGTGTGTTGGGCTCTGAGCGATGCCAAAGTGTGGGTGACCTACACATGCAATCTGCATGACGTACATTTCGTCATCTGCCCATATCAGCGAGGGTAACCACGGGCTATCCGCACGCAGCCCAAAGGTTATGATGCACACTGTGCGCGCGACATACTACACAGACTCACAAGGCTCTTCTCAGTTTTCTATTCTGTGCCTCCTCATCTCCTCTCTCCTCCGTCCTCCTGCCTGTAACCCTGAAATCAATCTCCGTGAATGCGCAGGTGTATCCCTCGGGGGCGGCTATAGCTCATGGGGAGAGTGGTCGTCATGTAACCACAAGGTTAAGTTTGCATGTCCAAGTGTCCTTGAGCAAGACACTGAACCCCCAGTTGCTCCCCGGGCGCCTCACGGCAGCACACTGCTCCTTAATTACTTAGGATGGGTTAAATGCAGAGAATAATTTCCCCAAGGGGATTAATAAAGGATAATTTCTTCTTCTTTGGCAAAGAGTTTTTGCCACGTGTGACAAAAACAACAACAAAAAGGCGTGACACACAGCTATGCCCCACTTCACAATTAACTGAAGTTGCTTTAAAATGACGGCTCCAAAGCACAGATGTCTTGTTTAGTTGAAGGCCTGTTTCCTTGTCTCCTCTCTCCTTGCGTGTCTTCCTTCGCTCGCATCTCAGGTGGGAGGGACATGGAGAGGAGGCGAGCAAAGGAATCGAGGATGTACAAACTGAAAATGAGAAGAGACAGTAGTTTATAACGTTAATTACGTATATGTCTGTTTTTGACTATATCCGACTCTTATGGGCTGTCGAGACTACAAGGAATTGCTATCTCACATATTTGCCAAGTGGAAATTTATGCAATGCGTTCCAGGAAAGAGTTTTTTGACACGTCATACGAGTGTTTTACCCTTAATGTCTAGAACTTTAAAAAGTATCTAGATTTTGTTCTTCATATACTCAGAAACTGCTCGTGGATGAGAAACAAGTGGTCTCCTTTTAGCTTGTTAGGAAAATCTCTTAAGGCTTCCCGCTCAGCCCGAGGCTGGCAGGAAGTAGGTCAGTGATCCTGTCTGAGTTCAGTTAGGAGTTTAAAGGACTGTGTGGCTGTTTTAAATGTCCCAACAGGTCAAAACTCCAGCAACACTTGTAGTATATAGAACAACTTTATTGTAAGACCAAAGTGTTTCTGCTCATGGCCTTGATCAGGGTCGTTTATTTGTCCTCACCTTTGTGAACGTCACCACAGGAGCTCTTCTTAGTGTGAAGAGGGCAGCTCTCACTCACATAACCAGTGTCCCACCGGCATCGGGGTCCCTCACAATTGAAACAGTTTGCTCACTTAGATCTGGTTCAACAGGTTTGGTGTCTCTCCATTCTGTTTGGCATCCAGACTCCATTATCAAGTAAATTTCCTCTGTCGTCCAGCACATTAATACTGCACGATTAATCAAGTTTGCAGCCAGACAGAAACAGCTTTCTTGAGGAAACACCTGACTGAACACATACCTGGATATCTACACCAGCCAGCACACAAAGTACTGCTAAATGTTGACTGTGACGGGTGTGTTTCTACTCCCTCAAAGAATGTCCTGCTTCATTGAGAAGTCTGAAAAGGTCTTCTAGTAATAATTTAAGCCTATTAAATCTTGAAAAAGTTATCACATTCTTCAGTTTCTCAGTAGTAGCAGTGATAATTAGTCACATTACTTGTTAACACTACTGCATTGTAGATTTGCCAGGGTCCTCTTCCTCCTCACTTCTTCCTTCTTTTATACTTTAACCTTAATCCACATTCTCTTCTGCTCACCAAGGATTAGGTTTTGAAAGCTGTGTGTACTGTGGGAGCCAGTGTTATTAGTAGAGACATTACAAAGTACAATATCGTACATTAGTGACCTCTTGGTGTCATCCGGAAGAACACACATATATACACTGATTGAGTCCACTTTTTGTGTGTTTTTAGTTTTCAATTTGTTTTGTGAGAAAGTAAAAATACTGTACATGTCGTTTAAAGTGTATGTTTAGATTTGACGTCACTGTATTTCTTTCGAGTTGAACACTTTTTTTTTTCTTCTTATATTTGTCTCTGTAGAATTGCTTTCCATTGTTTTTCTTTTCTTATTTATGTTGTTAATGAAGGGAGGATAGTGATATCCAAAGTCTTATGTGGCAGCAGTTGTGTAGATTATATAATCCTCATAGCAATTGAAGAGCAGTTTACAAAAAGCAGACTGATTACGTAGAGTATAATTTTCCAGAATAACACTCATTTTCTTTTTTTGTAGCTTATCTTTATTTGTCGCACACAAGTAGCACTCCAGCTCTGCTAAAGTAGGAAATACAGGAACATTGTGGTTGTTTGTGTCAACAGTTTGATTTTTTGTTGTGATTGAACCAACCAGGCTAATTTATTCAATATATTTTCTTCGATTCCTCAATCAAACACTTGTTCATTATGTATTTATACATATCATGAGACGGTGCAATATGAGCTAAATAATTCTCTCAAATTATCTTTCAAACGTCCAATCAAATTTCAAAGGTTTCAGGGAATCTGCAAGGTCATAATCGTAGAAAAAGATTCATAATTGGCTAACTTTGAAGCAAAAAGAATAAGAGTTAACACAATAGTCATTGTGTCAGCCAAGGTAAACACATTATAACCGCTGCTTAAGTCTGATTTGTATTCCTTTTTGCAGTATTGAAGTTTGTAATTCAGCGTTTGGACTCCAATTAAGGATTAAAAAGATATTTTTAGGAACCTTAAAAGAGTTTTTATGAAACTTGAAGATGCTCCTTTTAAATTTGATTTCTCTTGATTAGTTTTGTGCTTCATGTCGTGTCCACTGAAATGCCACATTGTTAAAATCCCTCCTTTCCTTTTTTGTAATTTTTCCTCTATTGACCAAACATGCAACAGTGTCTGAGTGAATGCAAGGTGAAGCCTGAAATACATAAACCTGGAGTCAAGAACTTCCATTTTTAGATCTATAACCATGACAAAATAAATAACAATAACTGATGTAAGTGAATACAGCGACCAGATGATAATGATATCGAAGCATTATTTTATTTATTTTATGTTTCTTATGTCTTTATTAATCTATTAACAATTAGCTTTCGTGTTGAGGGGATGTATAGAATTTTAGATGTGAACTATTTTGACAATGAAGTGAAAATGACAGACCTGCTGTATATACACGCAGAGTACATAGAGATTTAGAGATGTTCTGTTCTTAGCATGAACTGATGATGTTTGTGTCTGTCAGGCAGATGTGTGGGTAAATGAAGTATATGACACACTGTTGTAAAATAAATGTTTCTGTTGCTTCAGACTCTTTTCTCACCGTGTCTTTGATTTAAAAATGGAAAGCAGAGATGAGGAGCGGATCACAGAGGTCTGGTAAGCTCCCTTGCCTCTACCTCCAAAACCCCATTTCTTTTGTCTTTTACAAACTTGTAGTCAAGTTGCTGAGTCAGTTGAGACTTTTGTCATGTGCAGTAGTTCTCAGCCAGACCTGTAAACAGACTTTGATGTGTACAATTGGTGGAATTCCCCTTTTTAAATCAGATCTACAGCAAATGAGTCACATATATCCAGACCTCAATCACAGTGTTAAAATATGTAATTATTGAGTACTTTTGTGTTTTTATAAAATGTTTGAATCTGCATTTCCTGAAATATATTGTTGAAAGTTAGAAACAAACCAAAACTGCTGTCCACATTCTCTGTATTTTTGTATTTATTTTATTTTGCACAATTCAAACAATAAAACAAAACAAAAATCATAACAGAAACAAAAAATTAATATCACAGTGCAGGAAGAGACAAAAAGCCAACTGGGCTTATTTGAAGCCTCCACCTATAATATTTAAAATTTTACAAAATTACAAACATAAATTGAAATATACATAAGAAAGACAACAAAAGAAAGAAAGAAGAGAAAAAAATAATGTAATCATGTCAAGTCTGTGTGTGAGTGTGTGTATGCATGTGTGACCGTGAAAGTCAGCATAGCTTGAGTTTGTTCAGGGATATTGGATTAAACCTCTGTGGCAATTTCTAAGCAATGGTAACTAAAAATGTCGATATAACAGCTAAAACAAGAAAAGAAAAAAAGAGGAGGAAAAAAAAAACACCAATACATAACAAACTCTTACGAAACAGCAATTAGACTTTCTTTTAGGCAATTTTTGTAATTTTTTATAGAGAGACATTTCTTTGTGAGGTGGGAAAAGTTATTCCATAACTTGGTTCCCCTAAATCTAATAGAGAATTGACCTCTGCTAGTCAGTAATTTTGGAGGATGAAGATGTGAAGATTGACGAGTTGAGTGAGAATGAATCTGAGAATTGACTATGAAGAAGGTCTTGAAATGATCAGGAATATTTCCTTCACCTAAAAGTGTTTTATACATGAAAATGCAAGTTAAAGAAATATTAATGTTATAAATAGTAAGAATCTGCAGTTTGTGAAATAAAGGAGCAGCTGAGATGTGAGACTGTGATCGTGTTGCAATCCTAACAAAACGATTCTGGAGAAACAACATTTTTTTCAGAGAAGTAGGAAAAGTACTTGCCCAAACTATATTGCAATAAGAGAGATAAGGATAAATTAAACTGTAATAAAGAATAAGGAGACAGTTTGCAGAAACAAGATGTCTAACCCTCCTTATAATTCCAATGGATTTGTTTATTTTTCTACTAACACAGTCAATATGTATACTCCAACTTAAACTTTCATCAATGATAACTCCTAAAAATGTTGTAGATGAGACTTGAGGCATCTCAAGAGATTCAATTTTAATTTTAGTTAAATCCTTCGAATAAGATTTTTTACCACTGAAAATAATAAAATTAGATTTTTTGATATTCAAAGATAGCTTATTTAATTTAAACCATGTAGCATAGGCGGTTAAACCAGCATTAGCTTCCATAATTAGAGAATTGAAATTTGAATGAGAGAGAACTAGAGTTGTGTCATCAGCAAACATTATCGGAAAAAGACTTTTTGACACATTGGACAAATCATTAATATAAAGTAGGAATAATAATGGACCAAGAATGGACCCCTGTGGAACCCCACATATTAGTCTAGCTTTGTTTGAGTAACAACCTTTAACATAAACAAACTGTCTTCTATTGGCAACATAACTTTTTAACCATTTGTATGCAATGTCATGAAATCCATATTTATGCAGCTTTTCCAATAGAATATTATGGTTTACTGTGTCGAAGGCTTTGGAAAGGTCAATGAAAATACTACAAACAAATTCATTATTGTCAAGTGCAGAGATAACTTTATCAACAAGGTAAAGTAGAGCCATATATGTTGAATGATTTTTACGGAAGCCATACTGGTGTTTGTAAAGAATTGAATTAGACTCTATATGAAACAATATCCTTTTTTGTACAATTTTTTTCTAGTATTTTTGAAAAACAAGGCAATATACACTCACCTGAAGGATTATTAGGAACACCTGTTCAATTTCTCATTAATGCAATTATCTAATCAACCAATCACATGGCAGTTGCTTCAATGCATTTAGGGGTGTGGTCCTGGTCAAGACAATCTCCTGAACTCCGAACTGAATGTCAAAATGGGAAAGAAAGGTGATTTAAGCAATTTTGAGCGTGGCATGGTTGTTGGTGCCAGACGGGCCGGTCTGAGTATTTCACAATCTGCTCAGTTACTGGGATTTTCACGCACAACCATTTCTAGGGTTTACAAAGAATGGTGTGAAAAGGGAAAAACATCCAGTATGCGGCAGTCCTGTGGGCGAAAATGCCTTGTTGATGCTAGAGGTCAGAGGAGAATGGGCCGACTGATTCAAGCTGATAGAAGAGCAACTTTGACTGAAATAACCACTCGTTACAACCGAGGTATGCAGCAAAGCATTTGTGAAGCCACAACACGCACAACCTTGAGGCAGATGGGCTACAACAGCAGAAGACCCCACCGGGTACCACTCATCTCCACTACAAATAGGAAAAAGAGGCTACAATTTGCAAGAGCTCACCAAAATTGGACAGTTGAAGACTGGAAAAATGTTGCCTGGTCTGATGCGTCTCGATTTCTGTTGAGACATTCAGATGGTAGAGTCAGAATTTGGCGTAAACAGAATGAGAACATGGATCCATCATGCCTTGTTACCACTGTGCAGGCTGGTGGTGGTGGTGTAATGGTGTGGGGGATGTTTTCTTGGCACACTTTAGGCCCCTTAGTGCCAATTGGGCATTGTTTAAATGCCACGGCCTACCTGAGCATTGTTTCTGACCATGTCCATCCCTTTATGGCCACCATGTACCCATCCTCTGATGGCTACTTCCAGCAGGATAATGCACCATGTCACAAAGCTCGAATCATTTCAAATTGGTTTCTTGAACATGACAATGAGTTCACTGTACTAAAATGGCCCCCACAGTCACCAGATCTCAACCCAATAGAGCATCTTTGGGATGTGGTGGAACGGGAGCTTCGTGCCCTGGATGTGCATCCCACAAATCTCCATCAACTGCAAGATGCTATCCTATCAATATGGGCCAACATTTCTCAAGAATGCTTTCAGCACCTTGTTGAATCAATGCCACGTAGAATTAAGGCAGTTCTGAAGGCGAAAGGGGGTCAAACACAGTATTAGTATGGTGTTCCTAATAATCCTTTAGGTGAGTGTAGATATGGGTCTATAGTTGTTGAAACAACATGGGTTTTCCGCTTTAAACAAAGGAATGACTTTCGCGATTTTTAAATCTTCTGGCACAACACCTGTTTTCAAAGACAATGTGAAGATGTGAACATTCTCTGCTAATTATTTTGACTTAAATTTTCTATGTACATGACAAAATTACTGTTCTATTGTTACCTGGGAACATTTTAAGGTTCAAACTACACAAAACTACCACTTCAACTGTATGTAGCAGATAAATCGTGGGAAATGTCATTGTTACGTTCACAATCCAGACCCACCAGTCGGTTTTAAAATGTGTCCTCAATGAGTAGTTTTGTATAATTACCATCAAAAACTATCATTCTATTTACTATGAATTTTATCAGCGCACCTGTTGTCTTTAGTATAGTTGTGATAAATATTGATTAGTGTCAAAAGATTTCATCTCATGAATCACAAACTTAAGGAGTTCATAATAATATAACTTATAAGAGGGAAAAAAGATAATAGCACAAAAACTGATTTGAGCAATTTAACCATAAAAAATGCTACATTCCTGGCTAACCCAGCTATAATTTCCTGTAGAAACCATAATATTCATAATATATTACATCATATCTGCATACAGCTAAGTTATAGTATGTTATAAGCAATTTATTACATTTAATTATATTGCGTTTTTAAATGAATAGGAGAGTCAAAAGTTAAGTGTCACCCAAAAAGAAAAACACTTAAAACAGGCTCAGTAAACAGGTTATACTGTGCATGGAAATATTGCTACACGTAGAGGTAGACTGACTTTTCTCCAGTGGTCCCGTTAGCTTACAGTAATAAAAATGACTCAAGATTATTGTGGTAATTATTAGTGTATATATATATATATATATATATATATATATATATATATATATATATATATATATATATTAAATGGCTACAGTTAGCACCTTAAGAGGACAGTGAGTGTGTGTGTGTGTGTGTAACGGTAGAAAGAGCACAGCCTGGCATGGTCTTAATGCGTCCACATACCAGCCACTGCCTGATATGGTGTGTGTGTGTGTGTGTGTGTGTGTGTGTGTGTGTGTGTGTGTGTGTGTGTGTGTGTGTGTGTGTGTGTGTGTGAGTGTGTGTGTGTGTGAGTGTGTGTGTGTGTGAGAGGGGGGTATTATATCAGAGGCACTGGGCTGAAACCTGATGCCCCCCCCAACTCAAATCAGTCCTCTCACACGCACACTCTCACATTGCTTTGGATGGTGAGGAAGCTGCGAACCAACAATCACAGCAGTCACTACTTGAGTGGATAAAATGAGGAATGGAGTGAGTGCTGGATGAGTGAGAGGAAGAGTGAGGAGGAGGTTCGAGAAGGTGGAGGGACTCCCTGTCCAGGCAGATTTTGTGTCAGCGTTCGGTGTCAGGAGCTAAACTGGAGAGATCACAAACTGACTGCTGCGTCGTTACTCTCCTCGGATAAGATACAGATTGTTCTTGAACTGGTTGACTTCGATTTGACTTTTCTTGACCTCAGCTTTTTCTCAGTACATAACTGGACATGAAAAGTTTCTCCAAGGCAACGAAAGCCCGGCTGAACTCAAACTGTCTGAGTGAGTGAGTTGGGTATTTCCAGAAACTGAGACAGACAACCTTTCCCTCGGTTGAGCAGCACCTTCAAGCAAAACTTACCCAACAACTGAGTTTCAAAGTAAATTACTTCCTGGGAAACTAAATTGCTGAATCCTGGGCTCTTTGTGTATGTAAACACAAGGAACTACGAGATTATTTTTGTTTACTAAAAGTGGAACAGACTTGCCCAGAAGTTTGGCCTTCCTGCTCTTCCTGCTGGACTTTGCAGGATCTCAACTCTGCAGTGATTTTGAAAACTGTAACAGAGAACTGGATTTAATTGAGACTTGAATACATCCCAACACAATTATTATGTGATTGACTCTTAAGAGGAGCAGAAAGGTCACACACCAACTGCCAACAGGCCAAACGCAGCGACCATCATCAGATGGAGAGGAAGGTGAGTAAGCAGGTTTTGTTATTGCTTTGACTGACTGTTATGGCCATGCTGTTATGTTTAGCTTTTCTCTTGAAATTTGTCCCGTCTTGTCTTTTTTTCAAGTGTTATTTACTTTCTTTTGCCTATCTTGAGTTATCTTGTGTTGACTGTCTATTTTATTGCATTTCCCTTGCCTTTAAAACAACAACTTTTGAAAATCATGCTGAGGCACAAATTCCGCTGAGGTCATCCACCACAGTCAACATTGAGGCCAATTTTTTTAAACAATGGTTGCCGACGTGATGGTATTCTGATCTTTGGATCGTTGAATTTGCAGTTTATTATATGCATTATGAGCCGTTTTTGGTAAAATCAATGCAGCAAAACTTTATTTTAAGTTCTAGTTGTTAGTTTGAGATACTAATATACCCTTTTGATAGATAGTAGGAAAAGTACATGTGTATTTAGTAGTATTAACGATAGCTGTATTCCAGAGGTCTGGTATACTGGTGGTGCTGGTTCACCTTACTGGGAAGCTACTACGAGAAGATTTCTTTTTGAGTTGATTTTGGCTGTCCTTGTGGACAAAAGCGATAGTGTTTTCGAGCATTAGAAAACATCTAATTTTACAGCATCAGAGTCAGTGTGCTGATGGAGGCGAAGCCGGTTCTGGGTCTGTCCGTGGTCCCCGCTGGAGTCTGAACTGAAAGAGTTTCTGGTGAACCTGTGTGCTGTGATGCTCGTTACTTCAGTAGGTCATATCGAGGCATCAGTATTAGATTTAGACTGTTTCTTAACCAGTTAAAGGTTCCATGTTTTAAGCTTAATGGAATTGAGCCATCATTAATGTTCATTAATGTTCATTTCACCTGTGCAAGATGATTTTTTTCCCCCCTAGATTAAAGCTACTGAAGGGATAACAAAATATGGAAACTAAATGTTAAAAGACAAGAAAACGTGAAAACAATATTGTGAATTTGGTAACTCCAATGATTAATCTACATAACTCAAACACATTTCAAGTTGCAAGTGGTTTTCAGAGAAATTAAGCAAAACAAATATCTGCCTTGGAGAAAAGTAAAACACAACTTACAGTACGTGTTTTTAAACTATACAGCACTGACTGAAATGTATACATTTAAACATATTTATAATAATTAGTCTAAAATGTGCAAAGTCACCAGTGCGGTCCCTCCCAAACAAACAGACTTGCTGGCTGACAGCAGCAGAAGAGGGCGTTCATTCAATCAGTTCTGGTGCCGACAGGAGGAGGTGAAGTTTGGCGGAGCAGCCATGTCTCTGCCGGCGGAGCTGAGCTGCCTGCAGGGCGGCGGGGGAGCAGAGGGCGAGGCGGCGCTGGCAACGCTGGAGAAACAGCTGATCTGCCCCATCTGTCTGGAGCTCTTCAACAAACCGGTGGTCATCCTGCCCTGCCAGCACAACCTCTGCAGGAAGTGTGCCAATGAGCTGTACCAGGTCTGTGAGACGGCACGTGTGTGTGTGTGTGTGTGTGTGTGTGCGTGTGTGTGTGTGTGTGTGTGTGTGTGTGTGTGTGTGTGTGTGTGTGTGTGTGTGTGTGAGTGCGTGCGTGTGTGTGTGTGTGTGTGCGTGTGTGTGTTTGTACTGTGTGTTTCTGCACAGACAACCCCTGTATGTCCACACAGTTCTGTACGTGTATGTACTGTATGTGTTGGAACACACTCATCTTTCATCACGTACTTGTGTCGTGTGTGTGTGTGTGTGTGTGTGTGTGTGTGTGTGTGTGTGTGTGTGTGTGTGTTCGGTGGATTATCAGTGTCTAAAATTGGATGTGTGGCTAACTGGTTCGCTCATGTACATGAAAATCACCTGCCGTGAGCTATATTTACTGCTATTGTTCAGATCGAGCGTGTGTGTGTGTTTTGCGAACACGTTGAGATCCATTTTGCAGCAGCGGTGGGTAAGAATGTTACCAATTTTATGTAGTCAAGAACTCTAAAAATGGATAAGACGACTCACACCCTTGCCTTGTCCTCCCCGCTGTCAGGAGGCTTGCTTGGAGACGGGTGGAGGCAGCTCGAGGAGACAGATATGGACTTCTTGAGTCATCTTAAGCCCGTGTCTACATTTCCATTTTAAAACGCGTACCTTTTGACTGTGAAACCGTTTCAATATTGCCGAAAACCGATATAAATTCCAGCTGGCCGTGAACACATTGTAAAGCATCTCTTGCTCTGAGTGCTCAGTGTTTGTCTCTCTACCAGCTGATCCCTCGGCCAGGCCCAGCAGCAGCTGAAGCTTACTAATGGTCACTATTTCAGGACGTGTTACACCTCTAACCTTCCCTCCGCCCTTCTGCTCATCTGTCCTTCTCTTCACTCGTCAATCGGTCTGACCCTAAATCTCAATTCCCCAATTGGTTTCCACTTTGGATCAGTTTTCTCCTGTGATCTCTTGTTTTTTGTTTCTGTCTTTAACTGTTGAACTATTGACCCATATTTCTGTCTTTTTGGCAGTAAACCGCTGTATACTGAAACATTCTCCTGAAAGTCTTGGATATTCATTTGACCGTACATATCCGCCATATCAAGTCAGTGCTGTGTGTCTTTCAGCTTGTTATATTTCAGGATTAGAACTTTGAATGTAATGTGATCGTGTTTTTGTATTTAGCTCTTCTTGGTAAAATTCCCATTGAGACCTAATTCACCACAAGCCTTTTCTATAAATCCTGAGAATGTACGATAGCCTTTCATATTAGATTCAATGATATTACAGTCTACAATTATCAGAACAATACACACATTCAGGCTCCCTCATGTGATTCCACTGCAAATATAAATGTTGAATAAAAGACTATGGAAAATATTCAGCAAACGTATTCATATATCTTTTTTATTTATTAATATATTGTGACCCGCTTGTGGGTCCCGGCCCAGACTTTGCTAATCACCGATCTAGAGACAGGGAGAGTGAACATAAGGTACTCTAACAGTGTTGTGTGTGTGTGTGCTGTCCTCTGAGCCGCAGTGTTTCCATGCTGGATGGTGAACAGGGGATTTGGCAGTCTTGTTTTTACCCAGTAACCCGTCCTGAACCGGCTCTGACTTCACCCAGGGAGACATTTGGAAGACTGACACTAAAACTGCGGCCAATTATTAAAATCCCAGCATGCGGCTGCGTTGTACGACAACATACTCCAACTGTTGGGTGTTGACAAGCAGCCGTGGAGGGTTGAAGATCATTCCTATGTGAATAAAACAACATCCTGACATTGTTTCTGTCTGTGCAGCCCTCCTTGTTCCAGGCTCGTACCACCATGCAGGTGAACAGCGGTCGCTTCCGCTGTCCATCTTGCAGACAGGAAGTTGTGCTGGATCGTCACGGTGTCTACGGCCTGCAACGAAACCTGCTGGTGGAGAACATCATCGATGTCTACAAACAGGAAGTCAGCAATAACAGCAACGCCGCGAGGTGAAAAGAGACGAATATAAGAGAATTACGATATAGAATATGCCTCCATAACATAAGTACAGGTGTTTGAAGACATGATGTCTCTCTCTCTCTCTCTCTCTCTCTCTCCAGCCCTCCTCCCCCTCCACTTCCTGCTCAGGTGACATGTTCAGATCATGAGGGTGAGAGGGTGAACATTTACTGTCTCACCTGTCAGGTTCCTACATGTTCTCTCTGTAAAGTGTTCGGGGCTCATCAGTCCTGTCAGGTGGCTCCTCTGACGGACATCTATCAGCAGAAGAAGGTATATGACATTCTTCTATTACGGTGTGTGACAGTTATACGAGTGTGTTTTTTCATGTTTTAAAGCTTTATACATGCTACATCTATTTTATCTACATCTATCCTTTTGCTATTCCTTCTATTAAAATCAACTCGCAGAGATAGATAGTAGCCTAGTCCATTTATTTATTTTTTTGTCAAAGTAATGTTACAGGTTTGAACAGGGTAATATTTTATTTATTTTTTAAATCAATCTGCACTTTCAAAGTCACAGCCAAAACGTCGGTGTTGAATGTTGAAGTTGCAAGTGACGCAGAGCAAGTGATGTAGTATTTTGGAGACAGTTATTGAAAGTTTGGTGGTATCATAACGATTATAACAAGTGAGAAGGTCCACAAAGGGCCTACAATGGGGGTAGTGATGGATGATTCATATCCAGGAGTTAAAAGCAGCAGTCAAATGCAACATAAATATTATTCCAGCAGTAAAATGAACCCAGAAACATTCTATCTAACAGTTAAACACTGACAGGGAACATGTTACTGCACAATCAATATTTAAGTATTTTAAATAAATTCTGATTTAAATTTACCTTTACTTAAATACTTTTGATGAAGTTAAGTTTTGAATGCAGTACATTTACTAGTAGTGGAGTATTTTCACAGTGTGTTATAAGTACCTTCAGTAAAGGATCTGAATACTACAACTGCAACACTGAACCTCTTTGTGGTGATGCAACACAACAGAGATTAATTAAAGCGTCCGACATCTCTCATTATCAGTGAAGAAGTACAGTATTTATAACAGTGAATGAATGAACAAGAGAGAAGTTTGATTATTTCAATCTCAACTCGAGGACTTGCTGGTTTGTTCTTATTGTTTGAGCCCAATTTGATACACATTCTCTTTAAAAGAGCAGTTTAATGACACAGCTCACCTCGGCTAACCTCTAAGTATCATGTTAACGATCTATTGGGGTTTATGTGCAAAACCTAGCATCTTCATTTGGCCTCGGTAATTACAGAGTTATTATATTTCTAAAGGCTGCAGATAACTAATAATCATAAGTCTTAATAACAACTTAATTTCCTTTTGTTTCTCAGGATGAGCTGAATGAAGGAGTCGGTTCTTTGGTGGCCGTCAACGACAAAGTCCAGGCATTGATCAATGAGCTGGAGGAGACTTGCAAAAATATAGAGGTGTGT
Source organism: Myoxocephalus aenaeus (assembly GCA_038501785.1). Taxonomy (NCBI): domain Eukaryota; kingdom Metazoa; phylum Chordata; class Actinopteri; order Perciformes; family Cottidae; genus Myoxocephalus; species Myoxocephalus aenaeus. The sequence continues at coordinate 3,652,015 of JBAMJR010000039.1, read as the reverse complement.
GTGTGTGTGTGTGTGTGTGTGTGTGTGTGTGTGTGTGTGTGTGTGTGTGTGTGTGTGTGTGTGTGTGTGTGTGTGTGTGTGTGTGTGTGTGAAGGCTAGCCCATACAGTATCTCCTGCCTGTATGTAGTAATATATTTTTTTTTAAATATGCGTCACATACATACATTCAGTTTCTAGTTCTAGTATCGTGTGAAAACACTGAACATTTTGTTTAGTGCACTCACCTTCATTTCTCTCTTTGCAGGAGAACTGTAAGACTCAGAAACAAAGTGTGTGTGAGAAGTTTGATCGTGTGTTTTCGATCCTGGAGGAGAAACGAAAGGTCAGAGGTTTTCCTGTTCTCAGCACGTTTTACACATTTACTAGTATTATCATATTTACTGTATTTCTCTGCTTCAGTTACTATTTCCTTTTCACAATAAAAAACACTCTGATGTAGTGCCATGCTACTAACAAACCCAGTCAGTTAAATTGGCTCGTTGATGAGCTACAACATTAAAATGCTCTTACATAAATTCATTAGTGGTAAAAACAGAATATTATAATATTGTACAGAAATAAAACACTTGAAGAGGAGACATTTTACATAATTTAATTTAATTGAATATATTTTCTTACATAATAATTTTACTTTGATACTAGTAAATTTAGCTGCTAAAACATCTGTACCTTTGTTTAAGTGACATTTTTAATTCAAGCCTTTACTTATAATGGAGTATTTTAAGACTGTTATTTCTACTTTTACTAAATAAAAAGGTCTTCCACCAATGTCTATGAGTGTTATTTAAATGGACATTGACAGTAGTAGCAGGAATATTGGCAACAGACAGGCTGTTAGCATACTGATAGCAGTAGCAGATCTGAATAAACAGACATAAAATATCATGTAATTTAACTTAAAAACTAACTGTCAATATATGAATGAACTCCTCATAAATTTTATATTATAATATTGTTGTTTTTCTCCCAGAGTATTTTGCTAATTGTAACGTTAATTTACGAAATGCACATTGTGCATATTCAATTTCTATGTAAGCAGTAAAAGTCATAGCAGCCATAACTGTTAATTTATTATTGTCTTCATCATCATCATCACGCTGAAGGTGATGACGCAGCGAATCAGCTCTGAGCAGGAAGCGAAGACAAGCCACGCCCAGTCGTTGGTGCGTCGCTATGGAGACAGCGTGGAAGCCAACAGCAAACTGATGGAGAGAGCAGCGAGCAGCATGGAGGAGCCGGACATGGCTGCTTTTGTTCAGGTGTGTGTGCGTGTGCGTGTGTGTGTGCGTGTGTGTGTGTGTGTGCGTGTGTGTGTGTGTGTGTGTGTGTGTGTGTGTGTGTGTGTGTGTGTGTGTGTGTGTGTGTGTGTGTGTGTGTGTGTGCAAAATACTTTGATTTCCATTAACTTGTTTGAACAGATGCTCTTTGGAATGAGGAAGAACTTAACGCTGTAGAAAGGCGACGGTACAAACCTGCATTGCAAACATTATTTTCTCATTAAAAAATACTACAATGTTGAAACTTATGCAAAGACGAATTAACTCTACTATTAGCTGTAGAAACATGCAGTTTGAATGGTCTCCCTTTGTTTTGTTTTTATTTCAGTCTAGTGTGTATAAATAAACATTGCTTTGGAAATTTACCAGAATAGTCAGGAGGTTATTTTTCTTAATGTAAAACACAGACCGACAGGACATAGACATGGCCAACAGTAAATAAAGGAAGAGCTACTCACATCTGTTACTTGTGTAAAAGTATCATTACTGCAATAATACTTACAAGTAATTTACAGTAGCAAGTTTGAGAAATGTTGAACTTCATGTTGGGACTTTCTGATGTTTGTTTGTCATTTCTCTTTTTGTCGTGTTTGCTAAGTTTGTTTGTGCATCTTATGCTGAATTGAGGTGATGTTGGAAACATTATGTAGATAATTCTAATAGATAATAGATATAATGATTATTTGACTCCAGAATCTCTCAAATAACCCCTCATTTTTCTCATTTCCTCCCTTCAGAATTCAAGAGAGCTGATCAATATGTGAGTATTCTGAGAGGATATGTTGTGTGTTGTTGCCTACTGGATGATATCATTTTGATACAGCTCTGAAGTGAATCATTTAAATGATTTTTTTTCTGTTTCCTTTTCTTCTGTACCTTGTCTTCTGTGCCTCTCCTCAGAGTGAGAACAGCGTCCGGCTCCTGTCCCGCTGAGACACTGAAACCAGGTTATGAGACTTTGAGCCGCTACATATTTAACTTCAGCAGACAAGAGACGGCTCTGAAGAGCATAGACTTCCTCAAAGGTATGAAGAGGGACTGCCTGGGAAACCACTTTGTATCTTCATACCATTTATTTTGCATATTTATATTGTATATATACAATATTGAACTAATGCACTTTTAATTCAATAACACTTTTAAATGTAACATATTATGCAAGCGCACATTCTCAACAGGTATTGTTTTCTCTCTGCAGTTTTGCAGAATGTTCCTGAGGAACCAGAGGTGGAAAAGGAGCCTGAAGAACCCAAAGAGCCCTCTGTCCAGATTGTAGAACCAAAGCACATTCAGGAAACCTCCCCACAGAACCCAGACTCTGTTGTAGAACCAGTTGAAGAGCTAATCCCAACACTGATAACCCCACCAGTGAAACCAGCTGCACCAACATCAGCCCCAGTCCCCCCAGCTCCCGGTCTGGTGAGGGACTCTGTGGAGCCTGCAGGGGCGGTTCTGCAGCCGGAAACCGAGGACCCGGACTTAAATGACGGAGAATCCAGTCTGACGAAGAACAAAACAGAGGATCAAAAAGAGCGGGCTGAGGGATGTGCAGCTGCTGGTCCTGGTAAAGAGGGAGCCGTCTGTGAAGAGGAGGGAATGAGCACACAGCAGGTACGTTCAGCTCAGCCTTTTACTTCTTAAGTCAATTCAAGCAACCCTGAGCCTGTTAACTACAATGTGTTCATTCTTGAAAACCATTTTATAAAATATAAAATATTATAAATTTGATCAAATCTAACTTTAGATTGATTTCCTCTCCACGCAGCCTCTGATCTCCATTCCAGTAAACTTCACACAAAAAAATCAACTCACAGAGACTAGACATTTGTTAGAAGCACTTAAAGTGTAGCACAGTTTATGGACTATATATATTTGGCTAGAATAACATTATTATCATGTGGTAAATCTGTTGTGTCGTGGTGTTAATCTTTGGGCTTGTTGGAAGGTATCAATTTACTTTAGTTAAGTTCCAAGGCATTGGTGTCAAAGTCCAAGTCTTTTTTTATTTTGTCCGTCGGGTCTAAAGTTATCAAATTTGTAACTTGAGTCCACACCTCTGGAAGTAAAGTATACTGTGAGTCACAGCTGTCCGTTTAGTGTGAAGACTTGATCGTACATCTCCAGTCTGTTATAAGCTCCGGATGTTTTCAAATCTCTGAGAGTTGATTGAAATGAACTGAAACCAAAAAGCTGCATAAAAGGATAGAAATCAATCTATAACACAATATAGGCTTTGGAAAACAGGCCAGTCGTTGGTACTGGGCTTAAAGGAAATGGGGAAATCTTCTGTGTGGCTTTTTTAACCGTCTTTCTTCACATATCAGCGCGAGACAGTAAGCGATGCAGGTGATTGGATGGCACAGAGTGAGACAGAAGACAAACAGGATGCTCAGGAAGAAGAAAAAGAAGAAGAAGAAATGAAGGAAGGAGAAGATGCTCCGTTTTACCCCAACTGGTACAAACCCAACAGCTGGCGCAGGCTCTGCCCTGATCCTACAGGAGTCCCAAAGGTTTGTGATGCGCATCAGACGATGAGTTCACAACCAGCTGAGGAGTCGTGTTCAGAGGCCGAGATCCACACTGAGGTTGAACGTGCAGTCCAAGTCGTGTCTGAGCCTCAAATACAACCACAATCTCTATGGAGTCTGGTAACACAGACTCAGACCCAAGAACAGAACCAACATCCACCTGGACCACAACAGCTCCCACACCAGTCAGAAAGCCAACCTCTGTCTCATCTGCAGTCTCAACCACAGAAGGTGTCTGTTGAGCTGGGCCGTGCTATTACACCTGTTCCCTTTGTGCGACTAAGTAAGCAGCGAGCTGGAGAAAGGGAGGAGAAGGGCATGCATGGCTGGGTGTGCCGACCGGACGCTGTGGAGAAAAGCTTCAGCCTCGTAGAGGGCAGTTTCCATCTTGGCGACAGTGTGTCTGAATATATTGATAGTCCATCATCTGTACCAGCGGAGCGGGCTCGTTCTGGGGTTGAGAGAGGAAGCTCAGTGATGGACAAAGACAACGTTGACGTCAGTGATAGGAGGGCAGAGGAAGTAGAAGAGAAAGTGCAACATGATGATGATCATTTAGATCTAAAATGTGCTTCAGAGCTGAAAGATAAAGGGTTGGGAGAGGGTGACACTGAGACAATGAATAAAGCACTGGAAGAAGGAGACATGTGGTCTGATGAAAGGAAAGAAAAACCGGATGATCTATTATTAAAGGAGGATAGCTGTGAACCACAAAATGTCCCCTTGGATGCAGAAGATCACGGTGTGGAGGCCACAAACGGCTTGGTACAGGGAGACGGGGGCACTGAGATTGAGGCAGTTAGTTCAGAGTTTGCAGAGAAGAGAGAGGATGGAGAGAACAGAGAGAAGGATGGAGAGAACAGCGAGCCGCCGGAAGACTTGAAGACTGAAAGTGGAGAGAAAATAACTTCCTCTGTCTCTCTCCAGGTCAGTGTCGTCTGGTTTTACCTTCGTCATCATCAACCGGGCTACTGCACTCTTCACGACCTGCTGATGTGGCTGCATCTCCACATCTTCATCATCTTCATTTTCATCATCTTCTTCTTCTTCTTCTTTTTATTTTTCTTCTTCTCTCTTCTTCTTCTCTCTTCTTTCGGGTTGTCATGCTGTTTATGTTTTGCAGAGTCACTTTTGCAACTTGGCTGAAATTGCTTCACTACTTAGGTCTCTGTCTTGTTGTTATTTTGGGAATTGAAGGAAAAACAGGAAGGAAGAAGGGGAAATTAAAAGTTAACCTCATTTCAATGACAAGAAAAAAAACTTGTTTGACCTTTGACAAATACTGAAAGGAATATTTTATTCAGCAAACACCTTTGTTAGCAAATCTGAGACCGTGTTGAATAATAATAATAATAATAATACAAAACAAAGGGGACATTTAAACATAGATAAAACAGTAAAATAGACCAAACAATAACACATTCAATACAATGAATGCAAATAAAAATGAAATTAATGATATTCTTTCTCTCATTTTAATTTGGGCCGTAACTAAAGCTGTCAGATAAATGTAGTGAAGTAAAAAGTACAATATCTCCCTCTGAATTATAGCGAAGTATAGACGTATAAAATGGCATGAGAAGAAAATACTCAATTAAGTACTGAAGTACTAATAGTAGTAAATACAATTTTATTTCACCAATAGATAGTTGTGAGTCCTCTTTTCTTCCTCCTTCCTCCTTCACATTACAGTCTTTTGGTTGCAGCTCTCCATCTCTCTTGGTCATCCCTCCTTCACCCCAAATCTTCTCATCTCCTCACTTCTCTTGTACCTCCCGTATGTATATCTCATCATTTACCTCCTCCTTCATCCACCTCTTTCTCTTTCTTGCCCATCCCTCCATCTTCCTCCAGGCTGTCATTCTGCTCTTCTACCTGTTGGCCTTCCTGGTCCTCCTGCAGAAGGTTTGGTCTTACATCGGCTGCTTCATTTACACATAACACCAGCAGGAGACACAACCATCCTCACTGCTGCACAGCGCAGGTAACTAAAGCTGTCAGACAAATGTATGGATCCAAAAGTACAATATTTCAATAGATCTATCTATCTATCTATCTATCTATCTATCTATCTATCTATCTATCTATCTATCTATCTATCTATCTATCTATCTATCTATCTATCTATCTATCTATCTATCTATCTATCTATCTATCTATCTATCTATCTATCTATCTATGTGTATACTCTTGCCTCTGCTGGCATCTTGTGGTATACATGTGTAGTTACATTAAGTCAGTAAATAGTGTCTTTCTATTTTAAATCAAATATGAAAATGATAATGACATATCTCACTTTAAACTATAACAACTATATTGCATTTTTGTTATGCTCCAGCAACACTGGCATCACACATTACACCCCTCTGCCTCATGCTGTGTGATAAGTTGTGGTTGTGAAAATGTCCTAAATATGCAGTGAAGTGCTTCTTCTGACTGCATCTTGACATGTTGTTGTGTTGTTAATGTGAAGTGTAATGCATGATAAACTACATAAATATAGTTTTGTCAACAAGTGTTTTTCTGCCATTGTCGAAGTGGAAATGTCAGTTTGTACTGTACTGCACTGTACTGTAGTAAAACACTGAGGTGTCTCTACTTTACTTGAATATATCCAATGCATGCTTTGGGGAATTTTTTTAAAACTTGTATACACTTCCCGATTATACTTCTATTACTAATGTACTTTTACTTAACATTTTCAATGCAGGACTTGCAGTACAAGTACCTTTACTGAAGTAAAGGAACTGATAGTTCCTCCACTGGTGATAGTGAACAACAAACATGTGTTGTTTTTATGTTGACTGTTTGTATGTGATACTGAGTCTCCATATAAAGTCATCTGCTGCCTCCCTTCGCTCCAGATGGAGACTGAGACAAGGAGTCCTGCTGAGACCAGTCCTCCTCAATCCTCGTCTTCCTCGTCTTCCTCCTCTTTTAAACTTAGCGAAGCTCCTCGTCGACCCAGGTACTGCTTCTCCTGGCTAAACTCCCCTGACAAGAGGAAGTAGAGGACAGAGAGAAGCGTTTCGGTGATGATGTTTTGCTGAGGAGATAAAGAACGAAAGATGCACTCCAGAGTCAGTTTCATCAGCTCAGCGATGCCCTGCGACTTAAAACATGCTTGAAGTTATACTTGTACTCTAAAGGTACACTAGTTTTATCAACAGTCTCTGTTTTAATAGATCTGTGCTGGATCTGTGTTCGTAAAGGGAAAAACTCTGACTCTTTTGGGCTTTTATTTTGAAAATGTATTGAGAGGAAAAAGTTGTTGCCCTTCACACTAAAGGTCTTCACAACGGTCAAATGTGTTGTTTCTTGTTGCATTAGCAGAGGAGTAGTCATACTGCATAGTAGAATAAGTAGTATGTGGAGTAGTAGTCAGCATTATAGTAACTTCCCTGGTACATTCATTCAAGTACTTAAGTATAATTTGGACTTACTTGTACTATACTTGAGTACTTCCATTTTATAATACTTTATATTTCTACCCTACTACATCTCAGAAGTAAATGTTGTACTTTTTATTTCACTACATTTATCTGATGGTTTTGGTTACTGGTTTCAACATTTCAAATGGTGTACTACTAATAGTATATGCGGTATGTAAAAGTGTCCCCATGTGGAAGAACTAAAACATCAAATTATCTTACATTAATATTATTATTATTATTAATAATAAGTGATCAAAATGTAGCAATAATACAACACTGTGAAAGGAGCCATTCTGCATAATGACTACTTTTACTTTTGATACTTGAAGTATGTTTTTCTGATAATACTTCTGTACTTTTTACTTCGGTAACATTTGGAATGCAGGACTTTTACGTTTAATGGAGTATTTTTAATTTATGGTATTTCTAGCCCAGGTAGTTGCAGTAGAAGAGGAAGTATGCCTTGTAGTAGCTATGGCAGAACTAGTAGGATGCTATGTTTACTCTTAGCCTGTTACTGGAGGTATCGCTTCAGGATATGAACAAACATGTTGCAATACTTTTTACTGCATTTTACTGTTCTATCTAATCAAATATTTCTGACAAAAAAGACTCACGAGAGCCCTCTGTTAGATAATGTTACTCTTTTTTAATCGAGGAAAAAGGTTTCAACAGCATTTTACGGGTGATATGTGCAAGTAGTTGTAGCAGTTGTTCACAAAAGGGAAAACAACATTTCTTAACCAGTTTGAGCCACTTTAAAACTGATGACTTTGAATGTCACATGTGATTCAGTGTGGATTGGTATCGAAAACATTTATGATTTTTTTCATGCAACGACAGTAATGTTTTATGTGTATTTATTTGTGAGTGTGTCTGATCACTTTCTTTTTGAGTGTTTGGTGTATGTCAGCTGGTGTCTAATGCAGGGCAGAGGGGTTCAGATGAGATATTTGGTTTTGTTTGATACATGCTTAGATGAAATAAATCACTCACTTTTACGCACTTGAAGTGTTGTGTATGTTTGTGTGTAGGGTAGGCTTTGCATAAATACACAATAAATAGTTAGCTCTTGTCAAATAATTTGGTTTGGGACACAAACCAAAATATTTGCGTGACGTCGTTTGACTAAACCGGAAAAGAAATGCTCAGAAATTCAATATCTGTAATGTAACACCTTTAAAATAAAAGCATGAAAACGAAGAGCCCGTTTACTTGAGCCGTCTAAACATTCAGGATAATGCACACTTGAAGATGAACATTTAAACGTATATTTGTTTACTGCTAAGTTTAAAGTTAAATATGTAATCACTCCATACACACATTATTATTTTCAGGGTACTCTGAAAACAATCTTCCAACCATTAATAATAATACTTATAAGCCCCTAATTACTCAATGAAATACAAGCCAAAAAACATTGAGGCATATGTTTTCTAATAAATCAGAATAGCATTAAATATGAGTATGTGTATGCTATTTTTTTCCGTGATCACTGTTGTAATTTCACTTAAAACTATAAAAACTCATTATGTTATACATTATGATGAAAACATTGTTTTGCCCAACATCATGTTCAGTATAATGCCAAAATAAGGTGACAAGTATGGATCATGAAATATGAACCAGTTGATGGTAACGATTTGTTGGGTTGCTGATAGTATTATATCCATGATATTGCACATTATGTGCCATTATAAAATAGTATTTCCTCTTTAAGACAGTTGTAAGGATGTAGATTGATGCCTTATGGAGACAAGGTGCTTGTAAAGAATTCATTTTAGTCTCTTAAGAAAATTGAGGATTTTATCGGTGATAAATATAGCAATTTGTCCTCATCATCATTAAGTATTATATAACTTTCAGTCGTAGACTGACACCAACACGATGCAGCACATAAGAAAGCCACAGGAAATCCTTTCGTTCTGTGAATATCAGACTCTACAACTCGTCTTCCTCATGCAGAGAGATGGAAGGCAGTGACATGAGGTGCTCCAGCTTCCACTTCAGCTTTGTTCTGTTCTGTTTGATTGTTATCTCTCTTTCTTTGCTCTCTGGATTTAATTGTTTCTTTAGTACACCTCAGCAATTGTTGTTGAAATACCATTACATTTATGACACAGTAAACATGTTTCCAACCTGTTTACATGTATGACATTGTGTACATTTGGTTTCTGTCCCTTAATGTTAATATTTGTTTTATATTATTATTTTGTATAATATTATTCAGATCACAAAGGTCCTCCACTGCTTTTGCTTTCAATGCTCTGTTGTTGTTTTTTACCCTAAACTGTGGAACTAACTGCCTCTGGATATGGGAATGGCAAACTCTATTAATCCGGCAATTTTATAGCCTTAGTTTTTATATTATTATAATTTGTTATCCCTGGTATTTATTCAATTTTTTTCAATCGTTTACTTTTATTTGTTGATTTTGAACATTTAATTTGTTTTATTGAAATTTTAAAATGTTATGATTTTATTGTTATAATTTTTGTTTAGTAAAAATGTCCTTTTAATTTGTTTCTCCTTTCTATGTGAAGGCTATGTGAATGTTGTATGTGAATGTTTGTATAAAATGTGCTTTATATATACATACCGTTTTGTTGAGTAAATACTTCAGAGTATATCTTTTTTAGTTCCCTATTTATCTATCTTCGCTGCAGCAACTCGTAAATTTCCCATTTGGAGAAGTTTTTTTTTTTTTATAAGAAAAGCTTATTTTATCTTATTTTGAAAATCCTTCCCGGACGTGCCTGTGATTATTGTCGCGAGCTTCACAAAGAGCCGTTTAAGCTGAGCTGGCTCTTGGGCTGTTGTGAGTTCCTGTTGACGACTTTATCTGAGTGGGAGCTGTCTCTAAAACCAGGGAGATTCATTCACGCCGAGTGGAAAGCACTCTGAACTACTTTGCTGTCCACATTTCACACCCGTCGAGGTTAACTCTGAACAAAGTAGTTTCAACATCTGTGAAATCGACGCCGAAATGGACCCCGCCAGTCAAGGTAACATAGGTTACATGTTTGAGCTAAAAGCTAACAAGCGTTTAGCTTAGCTTCAGACATCCGTGAAAATGTTTGTCCGGCATCCAGAATACGGTCGTTAATAATGGATCCACCACCACCGCGTAGTTGAGTATTAACCTAATCATTCTGCTCGTGTGTTTCACGGGGTTCGTTGTGTTTAAAAGATCCTAAAACACGATGCAGTCGCGAGGACAGTCCGGGCCGCTGCTGTGCATGACAGAAGAGGGAAGCATCGTATTACTGATGTCCCAAACTTCTCTTGACCATTTCATCTGATCGACTGACATTACTTTGGCTCAAAAGAGGACAATGTCATCTTATCTGAGACGAGCTTCACTCTTTGTAAACAAAAGGACCAACGTGAGCTTGAAGTTAGCAGTTGTGTTTTGGTGACTTCCCCAAAGTGAAACACTAACTAGCCTCTGCCTCATTATCTGAAGACGTGTCAATATAGTCTACTTGATTCACGTTTTATTTATCAACCATAGTCAGATTTGCTGAGTAACTGAGTCATCCTTGGTGTTGTAGCATGCTAGCTGCTGCCTTATCACTGGCTCTATTGACTTCCATCTTTAGCCAGTAGTGGTAGAAATACTCGGATAGTTACCTTAATTAAAAGTAGTAAAATCCTACCTCAGGGTGACATTCCTCCAATAGAAGTAAAACAGTATTGCATTCAAAATCTTACAGAAGTATCAAAGTAAAATTAGGCAGCAGATTGTCTGTGTGATATTTATTGTATTAATGTGTACGCTACATTTGGTCAAATGAATCTACGTGTAATTACGGTTGGGTAGTTTAATATATAAGAATTGACCTACAAAAGCATCATATTGTCAACTGGACTTGAATATTGTATGCAAATCTTGATCTTTAAAGTATCTAGTAATGACAGCTGTCACATACAGGCAGTGGAGTGAAATGCACCGTATTTGCCCTGGAAGTATAAAGTAGCATACAATGGAACACAAGTACTTTAAACACAGTACTTGAGTAACTTAGTGTTACTTAGGCTATATGCACACTAAAATGTTGATCTATATCTCTCTCTCACACACACACACACACACACACCAAATTTACTAAAATTAACACCTACAAATAAACATTTACGAGATTATGGACCAAGAAATTTGGTCAACACGCGTCTCTCACTTGTTTCCCTTCGGTTTCGTTGTCTGTTCTCAAACTCATAGCTCTGCAGGGCGGCTGGAAGTCGTACTGGAGATCATTTGTGCTTTGTTTGTTTACAGTTTCTTTGAACTTCACAATAGTTGTGCTGAAAAAAAATAAGCATAGATAAAAGGAAAGTTCTTCATTTTGTGTCCATCTCCCTCCTCAAAGCCGTAAACCGTGACTTCAGATGTAGGGCTGATCATACTGCTAGACTCCTTTGCATGTCGGCAGTGGTGGAATTATGAAATGCAGAATGTAACTGCATAACAACTGCTAGTATAGACAACACGGCCAGCAATGTCTGTAATCTGTTATCCATGTTGAATTAACCTCTGGTAGTCGATCGACCATCAAAGCGTGACGAATCAGGGATGGGCATGTTGGACTGCTGAGACCTAATCGAGTTTACGAACGCGGGTTCTACGTCAAGGTTTTCTAAAGTCCCCATTTCCGCTCGTCCACACTACATACGAGGCAACCCCGGAGTTTTCAAGCTAACAATACATACGTCTGTAACGTTTTCAATGTCGCTTTAGTTGCTTGACACCACTGTGTGTCTTCAGGTGACCAAAAGCTGCTTCTGATAGACAATATCTAGGTGGCTAAAGAAGTAGATACTGGAGCTTCTGCTTCATCATTATATCACCAAGCCTGTCGACGTTTACTGTTTGTGCTACAGTTTTTAGTTTTAAGATACTTTGTAATCAAATCTTTGAAAATACAGAAACACACAGTAATAGGCTGTGAGTATCAGAGCTGGGTTGAGTTATGACTTGTGATCTTGATTTATATTCTCATTGTGATATAGAAAATCTTATTGAAATTCCATTGAATAGTTCTATAAGATAACTTAAAAAAATTGTCAAATTGTTTCTATAAAGCAGTCCTTTTATTTAATGTGTGGCAATGCCCACATTTGTCTGAGACAACCAGAGCCATCTGTCCAAACATTGTTAAAATATAGATGGATAGTGATGACAAACTGGAGTGAAAAAGGTCATGCCTGTCCAAATCAAATCCTGCCACTACTGTTCCCTAAATGAGGCTGTGAGATCTGGGAATAGGATTTGTTTTGGCTGAGCATGGGGCGTTTCCCTAAATGATGCAGTCTCACATGACACTGTCAGTCTTTTTAAGCCTTAAAGAATACCACCAACAGCTATCTGAGATGTGCCTTGACTCTCTTTTTATGGGTCCATGTTAATGTGTGGTGATAATAATTTAGTGTTCTTGTGAATAATTGGCCAAACTCGGTCAAGAAACACCAACAATAGATGTCAGATTTGTACGCTTTCTAAATCAAAGAGAGATCCATCACAGAGTCTAGCTTTCTGTATCCATATCAGCAGGAAATAGACCAGGATGCAATGCAGCAGCAAGGTATTTAGGTGAGGGTTGTGGCTGTGATCACTTGCATGCCCAAGTGTTTACAGGCTAGTTGTATTGCTAGTAAAAATACAAGTGGCTATTATTCTCTATAGGCAACAGAAGTTGATTCTGGGGGTTACCAGAAGGCCACCTGGAAAGTGTAGGACGTCCCTAATTGAAGATATATCCCACACACACAAAAGAGTATCTGAGATTGAATTACAAATCCCAGGGAATGCTTTTTTTCTGTTTTTCCCTTGTCCTTGCTGTTTCTGTGAGCCACGCTGAATCACTCTTAACTGAATCAATATGCATAGAGGGTGGAGCGGTCGTATCCCTCGCCAACTTGTATGCGGATGTTGTTTTTGAGACTCGATCACACAGCGTCACCATCACTAACTGCAAATATTGATCATCTTGGTCTTTTGCAGCGCTGTTATACGTTTGTCTGCTGTGTGTGAGAAGGGATATTAATAATTAATTGTAAAAGAAATATAAAATGTTTTTAAAAAGCAGAGCAAAACTCAGAGGAGCACTGACAAATAAACGGTTCTGACTGAGCCAAGCTTCTGCAGTTGCCAAAATTATGACGGTGTCCTCGGGTGAATGATGAAAGCTCTACTCATTGGCAAAGTAATGCTTTAAAATGTCACATTTTCAACCTTTTTATTTGAAAACTTAAGGTTTACGCTAGGGCTGGGCGGTATGGCCAAAAATTCATATCACGGAATTTTGTAAGATTCTGGCGGTTTCACGGTATATCACGATATCTTTTTTCCGAATAAACACATTAATTTATTGACGCCGAAAAGGACCGCCGCCGCCATTATTCAACACTCGCTCGCAACTGGCCATCAGCTGTTTATACGTTGGTACATAGGTTGTGTTAGAAAGCTTAACATGGAGGGGTTTAGGACCCAGGGGCATGCGAAGCCGTAACGACTATTGTCATTCTTCAGCACGCAGCAATATTTAATGTTTACAGTCACAGCTGCGTGTCCAGCGGTCTGAGCTTCTTACGTCTCACGGATAGAGGTTGACTCATGGTTTCAAAGAAATGACAGCGACAAAATGCATTCTGGGTAAAGCCCGCCCACTCAGCCGCACATGAAGAGTCTTCCTGTGTGGGCGGGCATTTTAGCGAAGTAATTTACCCAGCATGCATTTTGGCAATGTCATTTCTTTACAAACCATGAGTCAATTGAGTCTCCATGAGAGCTAAGTAGTGCCGTCCGCTACTCATTCAGCTTCAAGCTGTGAACGATAAATGTTGTTGCCTGCTGAAAAGCGGTGACTGGTATGACGGTATGTAAGAAATTCATACCGTACGTAAATCCGAAACCGGTATATGGAGTTTACGCTAGAATAGATTTACGGTTGTCTTTTGTGCTTTCTAGGAAGTTTATTATCCTCCTTTTTTGGTCCACTGTATTGTGACGTTCCTGTTTTCAGAAGGCAAAAGGTTTAATGGATCTCAGACAGAAAGGTCTTGCGTTACTTTCCCAGAGTGCAGTTCAACTCCCAGGGCTGCTAATTGACACTTTCTCTTCCTGTCGGATATCTCCTGCTGGCAAAACTGGCCTTTTCCTTGCCTTGTCTTCTGTGAGAGTGAAATGGATACTGAGAGAAGAATCATCTTAGTAAACCACTCTAAGCTTTTAACACTTCAACTGATCTAAGTGTGTATATGTTTAGCCTTCTGCTGACCCTCCATTTCACTGTCCCGTTAACTTCTCCTATTCTTCACCTTGTCGTCTCCCTCCCTTTATCCCATCACCTCCCTCTATCTCTCTTGTTCCAGATATCAACCTGAACTCTCCTAACAAGGGCCTTGTTGTGGATAATTCAGACAGCCTTTCCGACGTGCCGGTGGAGACAGTGGTGGAGGGGGCGGTGGGGATCGTAGCCAATCCTCTTCCACCGGGCCTGACGGAGGAGGAGGCCGAGGAGCTTCGCACAGAGCTCACCAAGGTCGGGCCCAGATGCCGTTCAAAAGTTTGGGATCCCTCGCCACAAAAGTCAGATGACTGAGAGGACTGCTCTATATTTTGTCTTTCATGCTTTTAGGTTGGAGGTAGTCCTCTTTATAATAGATGTGATTTTTGTATGAAGGGTTCCCAAAAATAGTAATGTTTTGAACATGGAGAACTAAAACGCTGTAGAGTGGTTCAACCATACTGACAAGGGGCAGAAACAAAGACATATATTCCTCTGAGCAAAGCTTGAACGCAAGAAATTTACAATCATAGGTCAAATAAATTGGAAGTTTACCATCAAATATGTGTGGAAATTTTACATAGGCTCACGTTGGCAATAATCCCTATAAGATGATGGAATATTTACAGGTGTGTTATAGACAGTTAGCTATTATTATTTTTTAAACGTTAACAATAGAAATAGAGGGTTAGTGTAGGGTTAGCACTATTGGAATATCAGGTGAACTTTGGACCAGCAAATCCCAGTTTAGACCTATTTAATATAACCACTGAGACGACTGCAGAGAGCCCAAAGAAAAAACCCATACACAAAAATATTTAGAGCCCAAATGCATGCGCCGTTGTGGTTTATGAATCTGTCGCCATGTTGAGCGCTATGAAAACCCCAGACGTAACTTTTTCTGGGGTTTCTGTTGTGTGTTTAGGTGGAGGAGGAGATCAACACCCTGCGTCAGGTTCTGTCAGCCAAAGAGAGACATGCAGCAGACCTGAAGAGGAAACTTGGCCTCAGCCCGCTCAACGAACTCAAGCAGAACTTCAGCAAGAGCTGGCAAGACGTACAGACCTCCAACGCGTATGTATTGATCAGACCGGATTATTTGAACGCAACAGATGAGATGGAAATTCACTTGAAGTAGTCCCTCAGATAATATGTTGTTCTTGGATAGATTTAG
This sequence comes from Myoxocephalus aenaeus, assembly GCA_038501785.1. Classification (NCBI taxonomy): domain Eukaryota; kingdom Metazoa; phylum Chordata; class Actinopteri; order Perciformes; family Cottidae; genus Myoxocephalus; species Myoxocephalus aenaeus. The sequence continues at coordinate 3,636,315 of JBAMJR010000039.1, read as the reverse complement.
ATTTCAGTAGTCTTAAAAAAATAATATATATATATATATATATTTTATTTTTTTATTTATTATTATTTCTTTTATTTTAAGTCTACCTACGGGTACAAATAAAGTAACCTAGCCTAACTGCATATAAATATACACCACCAACATATCCTAAATCACGACTCCTGAAGTTTGTTTTTGAATATTTGATCACAAAGGGAGTCGTTGATCGTTGCACCTCGTGGCTTGGCGTCGGCTCCTCTAGCTTTCTCAGTTGATTTTCTCTCTCTCAAAATCAATATTATCGATAGATTGTCAATGCTCGCTGGAAGTTAATGTTGAAAGGTTTATTGAGCGCGCCGCGAGTGACTCTCAGGGTCGAGCCAAACAAACGGCAGGCCATATTTTCCCGGTTGAAAGCCAGATGATAGTCACTCTGAAAATACAATCGGACCCTCCTTCGACACACAGTGGAGCAGCCACTGTACTGAATGTCTGTCTGTCTGAGAACAGCCGTAAGCGTAGTATGGTCGGCCGGTGTGAGAATGTTGTTATCGCACATGAAAGCCCTGCCAGTGGTCGCGGCGCTTGATCTCTCACCTCTGATTCGTTGTGACTTGAGTGTCACAAATACTTTACTGATAAAAGCACTATCTACATGTCTAGGGATATACATGTAGGGATATGTAAAGCATAAATGCCTTTGTGAATGCTCAGAGCCTGCGCCATCTGCAAAGGTTCGCACTACAGTGTCAAGCGCGTGTGTAGCCACAGCTGTAGGATGAAAACCTCGTCAAAGCTGCAGTGGTTAAATGTTTCAAAGCTGGCTTGATGTTTTATCATGGTGAAAAGCTGAGGTTCTCTGATTTTACAGTAGCAGATGCCCCTTAAGTTTAGGATATGGACCGAAAACCCCAGTATCATGTTTTGGAATACAAATGATAAAAGAGAAATTAGACCACCTGTTCAATTAGAGAATCGCATCTAATGCTCACATTAAAAAGTATTACCGCAAGATGGAAGAATAACGTAGGAAAACTTGGCTTTGAGCACTGTCCAGTGAGATGAATCAGCACTCCCTGCATACCTTCTCCGATAATAACAGCTTCATCAGGAAGAGGCCGTCACAAAGTGACTCACCATGGTGACTCAGCCGGGCTTCGGAAGTCTTCCGACTATTTTCTGACTGATTGACTTTAGCTGAGACAAAGGTGCTGCATTATCAGATGTAATAAACATGCTTTTAATGATACTGTGATCACGATGGCTAATCAAGCTTGTCACAGGTTTTCTTTCAAACACAGCAGCTGCTCTGTTTTAATTTACATGTAATACTTTTAACATCATCAGACTTTGTCAGTTAATTGTCGTTTTCAAGATGCTAAGTGATGATTACACATGAATAGTTGAGCAGCCGTGGTTATTCTGCAGCAGGTGGAAGAATCTTCGTGAGCACACAGCCAAACTTTTTTCAAATTGTACTGCTGAAACAGTACAGTATTATTGAGTTTTTACAAGATGAAGAGATCATCATTGTGCTGCATTGTAATTGATTCTGAAGATGAAACCACGTATCTGTTTACAGGGATGAATGAAGAGTCTCTTTTATTGTACCCATGTTTACATTTTCTGTAAACAAGTACGTCATTCAGCACATTTGCTGTTTTGCAAACTACTATGTGGGTATTCAAAGAGTTTTATATACTTAATTTAATCTAACATCATTATTTTGTGAGGATCAGGTCTGTTTGACTCTTGAGTAATGATTGTTTCTTGCTGTACTAACACTTGATCTGAAGAATATTATTTATACAAATGACTGGACTTCTTGGATTAATTCCTGATAATAATTTCCATAGATTTCAATTGACCCTTTGCTATGCTCTCCCCTTTAAACTCAGACCGCCTAATCATAGTGTAGCATCAGACTGGTCCGACCAGAGTCTGACAACTATCCAACTAACTAAACGCGTTCTCCCCGGAGAGGTTGGAGGGAGAACATTAGAAGAGTATGTACGTAATTTACTAGAGTCAGCACTTCTATGCTAGCTACTGAAGGCATCCTGAATGTATACATGTGTTGCAAAACTGCTTTTGCTTTTTAATGATTGAGGATCAATGTTCTTCCTTCATTTCATTGTCTTCCGTCTGGATCGCCAGGTGAACTTTTACACTGTGTTCTGTATGCATAAGCATCAGTTTGACAGCCTGACTATAATAATAATGATGATGGCAATACAAGTATTAATAATATAGTAATAACAATAATAATCAACGTTATTTGGATAGCACTTTTCATAAAACGTAATAAACATAAACTCAAAGTTTGATGTCTTGAGCACAGGTATTTTTGTTCGTTGCAACAACATTGTGAGTGAAGTACAACTGGAATTGTTAGTTCTTCTTGCTTTTAGAACCCCGCTAACTAAAACATGGAAAAAAGAGTGTTCTTTAAAGTATAATCGTATTATTTACATTAGTAAGACCATATTTAGTTAGTTGTAACTTTAATTTATAACAACGACAGTGCTTTGCGATTTTTGGATTTTCTAAGCCTGGCTTCCTCTTCAAGCCAGCTTTCTTTTAATCCTCGATGTTCCCCTCAGCCGTGTAACACCCTCGTGTTTCTTGTTTTCTAGCTATGTGAGAACCACTGAGAAACTGGGCGAGTGGAATGAGAGGGTTACCAGCTTGGATCTGTGAGTCCGTGCACTGTTTGCTGCTCGCTCGCCGCTGATGTTTGCTCTCTCACGCTCTGACTATTACTCAACCTCCATCCTTCTCCGTTCTCACCTTCTAACCATGTTTGAGAACACTTACGTTTCAACAGTTGGTGTTTAACTTCGTGTGTGCTCGGAGGGGAAACCTGTCGTCTGGTCAGTCTGGCTTTGCTCATGTTGAATGAGATGCTGTAACGGAATGCTTCCAAACGAGTGGACATTAATATGCTGAACTTAATTGGAGAACGCGAATCATTTTCTATTTACTAATACTGTCTTGGGTGCATTTTTATATTTCTAGTTTGTTAGCGGTTTTGACCCCGTTTGTGAGCTTTTCCAGGTCGGAGGAACCTACTTGATTTGATTCGATATCCGTACTCCTGCAGCAGTCAGAAGCCTGTTGCACATATAGCCAGACTTGTAGCACTGCAGTGGGATTTGCTGTGTCTCTGTTCTAACCACTTCTGTCTGACAAAACAGATTCACCCGAGTCACTGTGGCCTGTGACTCACCTTTTAGTATTTGATAATCAGATTTCTTTTGAGGTGAGGCTGTCTGCTGAGACGTGGCAGGATTTCTTTAATATAAGTCGGTGCTGACAGAAGTAGAACTAAGAACTATTGTCTATCACCTTTCTTTTCTGTTGTCATATACAGATATATTATTTTCTGCCTTTGTATATCTCCTATGTGTTAGTTTTCTGTCTTTCTCTTCAGTTTCTGGTCTACACCTCCTCCTATCGGTATCGTTTGTCTGTTTTTTACTTCCTCTCCCAGAGGTCAGGTGTCTCCTTTTTCTTCCATCCAAAAGTGATGACACGCGTCCTCCTCTCTACTTCCTCTCCAAATCAACAGTGTTCCATATTTAACATTTTCTCCTTTTCTGACGTTTATTATGAGTGTCCACTCCATTAAGCTACACCCTGGTCATGGTTGCATAATTAGCTAAATACAATCAATTGGCACACAATGTAAAAGCGGCAAATATGTAATGATATAATAACCAGTGTTCAACTGATGCCCATTAGTAATTGTCTGGATTTGAGAGATTATGAGACAATGGGCCCCTGGGTACAGACGGGTTCAAGTGCCTTGTTGTTGGTTGAAAAATTGCCTGAGCTTTAATATTATTGTATTACAATTAAAGCTTCCTCCTCATTAGTAAACGGTGCAATTTACAAGTGAACCACTTTGCACCAAGTAAATAAGCTTCATAACCAGTAATGGACTGAATCTGAAGGGGGACCTATTTTTCCATGCATGTCTCACCTTTTAATAAACTCTGAGTAGATAAAGTCTCCCTAGGAGTTGGCTTGAGGTGGATATTTATTTTTACAATGTTTCTGTACCGCTGCTTAACTCACTGCACACTGGAGGTCATTTTCAGTCGATTTTCTCGATTTGACATAATTTTCTTAGATTCACCTTTTAAGGCACTTGCATATAAGATATATACCCATGTTTTACATCATAAATTGCAGAACAATCTCAGCTATCTATATAATGAGGCACCATTGTCGTAAGGCAAAAGTGTAAAGAAAAAAACTTTATAATATGACACTAAAGCTGAAAAATGGAATCTCGATTTTTGGAAATTCTTCATATCGCTTGAAAAAACCTAACTTTACTCAGGTGGTGACTCTGTTTAGGTGATGGCAATTGGTTTACCAAAGGTTTTAGGTTAACAAAAGCAGTGAAATATATGAATAAAATGTTAGATACATGTAAATAAATGTCTAAAACTAAAGTTTTTATTATCGTTTTTTGAGTAGAAATATGGTCTTTCACAGCTTTCACCAAAATGATAAAAATGGGACTGAGAAATGACTTCATAGTGCAGATAAAGCTTCATGGAGTGTGTGCAAATGAAAAATGACCACCACAACAATTTTTTTAAATAAAAATATGTATTATAAAAAAAAAGAAAATATGTACAGAATATATATTCAGAAATATAAAACAGAACAAAGACTAGACCATTTACAATATACAAGTACATATGCTTCAATGGCATATCCTCATGCCATGGCATACCAGTCATGGAAACAGTTTCTGTTCAGCTGCAGGCAGAGGGGAACGTTACACGCCTCGCACTTCCACGCCGTGTCTTTGCTCACTTTCTTCATGCTGCAAAGCTCGCAAACCCTGCGACCCGCCGTGGACTTAGTTGGAAGAACAGTTTGAAGAGTTCAATGGGTGTTGCTGTGGCACTGACATGTGGACCTGGTGTCCGGGCTGGAACTTGATGACGGGGGAGCAGTGTCCGGGTCTTCATCCGTCCTCCAGGACAGCGTAGGTGCAGGTGGTGCACGCGCTGCTGTCTTTCTTGATCTGGCCTGAGGTGAAAGCAGTCGCCGGGCAGCACGCGCCCTGTTTGCTGGAGATGGTGTTTTTAGTCGTCGGTCAACGCGCTGCCTCTTTGCTGGTCGTGGTAGTTGCCGTCCAACACGCTGCCTCTTTGCTGGCCAGGCTGGTCGGGGCGGATGGTGCTCCTCTCTGTAAAATAAATCAATACTAGTCAGTTGAAAGAAAGATGACGTAACGATTGAGCAGAATGCTCCACATTGGATGTGTAAATATGATTCAGATCATGACTGTGGTAGTAATTTCAGCATAATGCTCCGCATTGGATGTATAAATATTAGTGGTAGTAACGTGAAGCAGAGTATTGTACAAAGCAGATTGTGTGTAAACATTACTTAGATCATGACGTAGTAACGTGAGAAGCAGTGTGCACCGCGTGGCTGGCTCTCGTGCTCTCGTGCACAGTGTACACATTACTAGTTTGTACACATTACTAGTTTGTACACATTACTAGTTTGTACACATTACTAGTTTGCACCATGCAGCCTTACAGACACGTAACAAAGTTTAGTAACTACACTTACCCATCTTCCTCAGAAGAACTAAAGCCTTCGAGCTCTGACGACGACGCGTCGTCCTCCTCCTCGCTGCTCTCCAGAATCATTCCTCCGTGTTGAATCTCTTTGTCGTCATGATGTTGATTGTAAAATGTAGTGTGTACATGCTGTACACGTGGGTTGTCCTTTTGAGATTTTCCTGAGTGTACATTGGTTGTTTAGTTCACGAAATGGCGACGGACATATGACTCAACTAATCACAGAGAAGGATTTTTTATTTATTTTTTCCAGCGTCAGATGACACACTGCTGCCCTTTCGCTTGCTTGATGATGTTAAAATTATGCTGGGCTCTGCCTGGGCAGGCACCCGGAAGCAGGAAGCCGTCTCTTTCCGCCAGACGTAAAATTATATTTTTGCGATGTATTATCGGGGTGCTGTGAATATTTTAGAAACTTAGAGAAAAGTTTCAAGTGTCACCACGCGAAACCGCGGGCTCAGTGGACGAAGGGTTAAAGAAGCAAAACTGTGCAGTCGGCAAGAAAAAAACCATTTAGATGAGTTTTTCTGCCTCTGTTGCTGCGAGGTCTGAAGCTAATGGAATTTTCCATGTGGCTGCCTCCGATATGAACTGGATTGGCGAGCTCACTCAGCTAGTTGGCCTAAAGTGACTGCCGACAGACACTATTCTTGACTCTTACACACATCTACACGCCTTCACAAATAGCAGCAAGTGCACTGATCTTGGTTTGGTGTGTTTGTTCTACTTTTGCACACAGAAATAGACTCACACACTTCTCTTTGTCTTGAACTTTCAAGTCATGTGTTTGCTCACAGAGCCAGAATACTTGTGGATTATTACATAATTGCCTAGAGTAACAGAAACGCGAGCAGGCAGGCACATTATTCTTGGTTCAGGCATTCACACACACGCTTCCAAGTACAGCACAGGAAAAAAAAGTGTGTGTTTGTGTTGTGTGTCTCACCCACGACACAGACGCACGCATGAATGCAACCTGATCGTGCCAGGCGACCAGACGGGCAGCTCAGAACTGCTGCTGCAGGAACGAGTGGGAGGAGAGGAAAGGAATGTGATGGAGGAAGGAAGGGAGGGAGGTGAAGAGAAGGAGAGGTTTTGCTTCGTAACATAATATCTGATGCCCAGAGAGAGGGAGGGAGAGGTGGGTTATGACGTGCAAATGGAGCTAAGCCAAATTTGGTTATTAATTATGAATACGTTTGAGACACAAAGACACAGAGTGGACTGCTATGAAATCTGGAGTGGGTGGAGAGTAATTTTCGAATCAGTTAAGTGTTTTTATTAGCATGACAGTCGAAATCAGACAACAATTTATGCCACAGGATGTCAGGGGAAAGACAAAGTAAACCTCACCACCTTCCCGTAAGTGTATTTCACCGAGAATTGTAGTTCCCTCAGTTTGTAACCTCAAGTATTTTCCGCTAATATCACACTGGGATGTCCGTTTCGGTTAATGCAACACAATCTTCTCTTTTCTACATTGTTGGGAACATTTTAGTGCAACGGCTAGTTGAACTGCGATTCTCTTTCTCACAATAAAGCCTTGCTGAAGGCGGTGGAGACAAAGAAACATCCAAATGTAAAGGAGACAAAAACCCTGTTTCTAGTCAAAGTATTGCCTTCTGCTGTAAAACAAATACAGCAGTTAAAGGGTGACGATGAGTTGACAGATGTGGTAACGTGATGAGGCTCTTATGTGTGAAGTCACTATGGCTGTGCTGTGTGAGCAGCATTGTGCCGACGTCAGTCAGGATACAGAGGCCGGCCTTGTTTGGAGCGGAGGAGAGCCGTCTCCTGGAGATTTGTATCTTTTCTTTGTTAATTCCTTGATGTTAAGCAGTGGTTAGTGTTGTGTTTCTGCTTCACACTTATAATTGATACGTTGTCAGTCAAACGGTGTGAGCAGCTTTCTTCCTAGTTCTTTTACTGTTGATCAGAATCAGCTTTAATGGCCATGTAAATTTGCACATACATGGAATTTGACTCCGGTTTCACTTTGCTCTTTGTACTTTTTTCACACACAATATACAGTAAACAAGATAAATATTAAAAATATTAAAAGGTCATTAAAGACAGTTGTAAAAAAAAAAAAAAAAAAGTGCAGATGGAAGAGTCTGGTTAACTGTTCATAAGAGTGACGGCCAGTGGGACGAAGCTGTTCCTGTGTCTGCTGGTTTTGGCGTACAGTGCTCTGTAGCGCCTACCAGAGGGGAGGAGTTGGAACAGCTTGTGTCCAGGGTCTGAGGGGTCTGCAGTGATCTTTCCAGCCCGTTTCCTGACTCTGGCGGTGTGCAAGTCCAGGATGGAGGGCAGGCTGGAACCAATGGTTCTCTGTGCAGACCTGATGATCCGTTGTAGTCTGTCTCTGTCCTGTTTGGTGGCCGATCCAAACCACACAGTAATGGAAGAGCAGAGGACAGACTGGATGATGGTGGAGTAAAAAAGGATCAGCAGCTCCTGAGGCAGGTTGAACTTCCTGAGCTGGCGCAGGAAGTACAACCTCTGCTGGGCCTTTTTGCGGATGGTGTTGATGTTGGCGGTCCACTTCAGGTCCCGGGAGATTGTGGATCCCAGAAACTTGAAGGTCTCCACCGCAGAAACAGTGCTGTTGTGAATGGTGAGGGGGGGTAGTGTTGGGGGGCTCCTCCTGAAGTCCACTGTCATCTCTACAGTTTTGGCCTTGTTCAGCTCCAGGTTGTTCTGACCACACCAGAGGGCCAGCCGTTCAACCTCCCGTCTGTACGCAGACTCGTCACCGTTCCTGATGAGGCCGATGACCGTTGTGTTGTCTGCGAACTTAAGGAGTTTAACAGATGGGTCCCCTGAGGTGCAGTCGTTGGTGTAGAGGGAGAAGAGCAGTGGAGAGAGCACACATCCCTGGGGGGCGCCAGTGCTTATAGTCCGGGTGCTGGATATGATTTTTCTCAGCCTCACCTGCTGCGTCCTGTCTGTCAGGAAGTTTGTGATCCACCGGCAGGTGGGGGCTGGCACGGTGAGCTGGGAGAGTTTGGGTTGAAGAACCTCCGGGATGATCGTATTGAATGCCGAGCTGAAGTCCACAAACAGAACCCTTGCATATGTCCCTGGGGAGTTGAGGTGTTGCAGTATATGGTGCAGTCCCATATTTACTGCATCATCCACCGACCTGTTTGCGCGGTAGGCAAACTGCAGGGGGTCCAGCAGGGGGCCCTGTGAGGTCCTTCAGATCCGTCAACACCAGCCTCTCAAAGGACTTCATGACCACAGACGTCAGGGCGACGGGTCTGTAGTAATTTAATCCTGTGATGGAGGATTTCTTGGGGAGCGGGATGATCATGGAGCGCTTGAAGCAGGAAGGGACTTCACATAGCTCCAGTGATCGGTTGAAGATTTCCGTGAAGATGGGGGCCAGCTGGTCAGCACAGACTTTCAGGCAGGAGGGCGACACACCGTCTGGGCCCGGGGCCTTCCTGATCTTCTGTCTCTGAAAGAGCCGACTCACATCCTCTTCACAGATCCTCAGTGCCGGTGGGGGGTTGGATGGGAGAGGTGAGGCAGAGAGTGGAGATAATTGTCTGATGATGGAGCAGTTGGGTGGGGTGGAAGTGGGCTTGTCAAACCTGCAATAGAAGACATTCAGGTTGTCAGCCAGTCAGTGATTGTCCTCAGTGGGGGGGGATGGTCTCTTGTAGTTGGTGAGTACCTCTCCAAACTGACGAGGGGTCGTTGGCTGAAAACTTTTTTCCATCTTATCAGTGTAGCTCTTCTTAGCTACCTTGATCTCCCTCGTTAGTGTGTTTCTGGCCTGGTTGTACAGAATCCTGTCCCCACCTCTGTAGGCCTCCTCTTTAGCCCGACGAAGCTGCCTGAGTTTTGCAGTGAACCAGGGTTTGTTATTGTATGTGCAGAAGGTTTTTGTCGGCACACACATGTCCTCACAAAAGCTGATATATGATGTCACAGTGTCAGTTAGCTCATCCAGGTCTGTAGCAGCAGCCTTAAAAACACTCCAATCAGTGGAGGCAAAGCAGGACTGTAGCTCCAGCTTGGCCTCGTTGGTCCATCTCTTCAGTCTTCACCACAGGCTTTGCAGATTTTAGTTTCTGCCTGTAGGACGGGAGAAGATGAACCAGACAGTGATCAGAGTCCCAAAGCTGCAGGAGGGACTGAGCGATAAACAAACCTGTTTCTGCTGGGGGAAAACCCTGAACTAATTTGAAGCCTCCACCTAAATAATGTTGAAATGTCACTGTGTTAAACAGAAGACAAGATTTATATGCAGACGGTAATATTACTACAGCATCGGGATTGTAAACTGAAAACAAGATGTATATAATAACAAAAATGAAGACGGGGAATGTGATGTAAATATGCACGCAAGCATATCTCTTTGACCCACTTCAGTAGAACATTATATATTATATTCATACCCTGCAAGTCATAAGACTCCTGATCCAAACAAACACCGTCTCTCAACACAGGCAGCAGTGTACACAGCTTACATATTACACATAGCTAGCTATATATATATATTTTTTTTTTTTTCAAAGTCTTCACCAGATGAATGCAAAGTTAGATTTCCCCTCATTTTTGTGTTGTGTTTGCTGTGCTTCCTTATCGGCTCTATTGTTGTAAGGAGAAGTTGGCACAAACACACTTCCTCTCTTTTTCTAGATAGCGTACAGGCAGGACTCTGCATGTGTGTGATTAAACTCACTTTGTTACTAACCACGAATAGGCTGTTCTGTCTGCTGGTTGGTCTATTAACACTTTTGACTGTTTTCCACACTTTGGCTACATCCATGCTCATACGTTTACCTTTTGAAATGTAGAATTTGAATGCCTACTGTCTGCGCTACGGCATTTCAGAACTCCTACCTTCATGTATATCATCGACGACGACGACAAGGAGAATCTCAACACTGATAGGCTTTTGGGCCAAAGCACCAATTTCTCGCTCCAGTTGCAATATTTTAACTTACACAAATATGCACATTTTGAGCTTTCGCCTCCATAAGGCAAGGCGATTCCATAGTAGGACTTTTTTTTTTAAATATTTTAAATGTCATTTTAAACAAGGGAAGTATATCTAAATGCATGTTGGCTTTATAAACTAGCAGTATTTTTCTATGAATTAGATTAAATTCTGTCAGTCAACAGTTTCCCTCCCCATTGACCTGATTTTATGTGGGTCATAGTTGGTGTTCTCTAGTACAAAATCAAGTTTCATATTTGTTTTCTTTTACTGTCCTCATGAAGTTCAAATTAATCTAGTTCTCTCCATTCTGTGGCAAAATATTAGATATACATTTTTTCATTAACTGTATGGGGGAGATGAAGACTGTTTGTTCACGTTACCTCTATGATTTTACATTGTGTTGTGTTATATGTCTAATGTTATTTCTCCTGTCCACTCCATTTTAAAAGAACAACTTTCACCAACAATGTTTGTTTTAAATGTTAAAAGACTTTGAAATCCAGCTGGACATCCACCAAAACCTTCAAACAGTGGTTAGGAGTCGGTGTTGAAGTTGGCTCTGTATCTACTATACTCTACTGTGATCTACTGTACTGCATTGCGAGTGTGTGCCTCTACCCCTGTGTCATTATCCTGCTGTTGTGTCTTCAGATATCTGTCTGCCTCAGCCACTTTGGATGACATTTCCCGCTCTGAAGCGTGAGTTGACCCCTTTCTTTTTTGTGTTCTCGTTTAGATTTTTGTAGATGAGCTATGGCTTCTTGAAGTTTGGTTTGCTTTTCGGGGAGTTTTTCATTTTTTTGTGTGTTGACTATCCATCCTTTTTTCTTCTGTTTTCCTTTTGCTGGTGTGATAGTGAGGGTGCTAGTTGTGTTAGTGGCTGTTAAATGAATGAAGGTTTTTCTGCTTTATGTCAGAAGACTCCGAAACATGTTTTTGAGGACAAGTTTTACATTTTGTACTTGTTTTATAAGTACCGGATGAGCCTGATTTTTAAGAGTACTGCTAAAATGCTGAAATGGCTTGTACTTCAGTAAGTGCTCCTTTAGTGTGGAAGGTCAGCCATGTTGATTGACACAGTTGTGTGTGTTGTTATTCAGCCACACCAGCTTATCTCCAAAACTGTATTCGCTCATCCTCTGAACCATCTGCTGCTGAGCCTTGATGTGTGTTTGGGTGGATCAGCTGATCATGATGTTGGCTTTTACCCAAGATGTGTGTGTGCTTGTTGTGTGTCCATACAGACGGCGAGGGAGTGTTTGTTTCACCCGGTTTGTAGCTTTTGCCAGTTTGGAATATATTTGAGTGGGGCTGAGGGATATGGCCTTAAAAAAAACACTGCGGCCATTTAAACAAGTTTAATTTAAGATTAAAACATGATTGAAATTTCATATTTTTTAGGATTTAATGTGCAAGACAGTTGAGCCTTGATAGTTGGCCACACGCAAGGCTGTTTTTCTGCGCCTCGTCCCTCTTTGTCTTTAGGTGTGTTTGGTCAAAGGTGTTTTATAAACGAATCCGTTTCCAGCATGTACACGGTTTGGGTGACCGTTTCTGTTTTCAGATTGCCCAATCGTGGTTACTCAAGATTGCGGGCGCTTTGAAATAATGAAACCTTTTAAGCTTTCGGCTAGCAATGCAGTTATTGTATGTGAATAAACATATATAAAAGAGACATTTTGTTTCAGATGTTTAAACATCAAGTCTTTGTGTTCGTGCTTAGTGCGACTAGATCACAGCTTCATGTTCCATTTAACACAATCGTATCTTTAATATCACAATGAAAATCTATCTGTAGGGCTGCACGGAATGTGTGAAGCTTCATTCATAACGTTGACATTTATTATTATTACTGTCTGAATTACTTTCCAGAATTATTTTTTTCCATCACCTACAACACATTGTGCCAGGCGCAATTCCTTTTTGATACGCCAGCCTTTAAATTCCTGTGACTGTATTTGTGTGTGAATATTGACCATTGGGGTGAACACTGCACTTCTTCTTTTGATGGTTGAAGCACTAATTGGTTTGTGTTCGCTGTGGTCGATTGGTCTAATGTACCCATCTCTTTTTTTTTACCCTCCCATCCCTCCCCTCTCTCATTCATCTTCCTTGTTTTTCTCCATTTGGTTTCTTTCTGCTCGTTCTTTTTTCTATCTCTTCTTTCTCCACTATGTTTTTTTTCTTCACTCCATTCTCCTGTTCCCACAATCCCTCCCTCCATCCTCCTCTCTCTTCTGCAGATACAAAAAGACTCAAGAGACTCTTTCCCAGGCGGGACAGAAGACCAGTGCTGCTTTAACCACAGTGGGCACCGTCCTCAGCAAGAGACTGGGCGACATGAGGTATGACGCTGCACAGCCAACATTTTCGACACTGGCTGAAATACAAGAACAAATTAGCAGAGTGGACAGTGTTGAAACGGAATGATCTCAAACCTGGATATCCTACAATAGGTCTATATTTATCTTGGAACAACAAAGTGAAGCTGACAAGAATTTAAAACATTTGAAAACATGGCAAGATAAAATATAGTATCTCTTTCATGCTTTCTGATTAACCCACACATATGTTTGTGCATGTAAATACAAAACTCTTCTCTTCAGAAACACCCAAATATACTAACTGGGGCACTAATCTGCATAATTGACTCCAACAGACTCTAGTGGCTGATAAAATTACATTTGTTGTATTGTATTTAACCGCTTTATATCCTGTCATTTTACTAACTGAAGGGGTGGTTCAACATGATCTCATTTGTTTTCCATCTAAATGTGAACTCTTTGAAATAAAGGTCCACTGGTACATCTTGGAAGTAAAATCCCAGATGCAAATTTTTACTTTAATGTAAAACGGCATCTTTGGTGGCTTGTTTTAAAATAGTTGTACCATTCCTGTAAGGTTAACTTTTTCACCCTGAAATCACACTTCTGTGGGGATTTTACTTCCAACTGTACCTGTGTAGACGTTGCCAGAATCCCCGGGTCACACATGCATGAGGAAACATCATTGTCAATGGAAAACAAATAGACTGTGAAGAGGCGTGAACCACTGACTCCTTCACATCTAACACCTCCGTCTCATTGACGAACACAACTGTCTGTTTTAACATTCATATTTCCATTTTTACATTCATAACATTCATATTTGCTCTTAAGTGTGCGTGTGTGTGTGCTCACCTTTTTCATTCATTGACTTCTCATAACAACATATTCAAGCAGTTTTTATCTGGTTTACGCTTTGTGTCCGTCCCTGCATGTCATCCAGTGTGTTTCCTCTGTATCTTTTTAAAAGTTTTACTCTGTTAGGCCTCCATCAGTGACTATGTTTACATGCACACTCATATTCCACTATTTTTCCAACTATGACAATATTCCGAATTTGATTTGGCAACTACACCAACGAGCCTAGAGTTTGCAAAGCTGGAGTCGAGATGCATACCCGAAAGAAAAGCGCACATTTCTGGTCGGAGGGAGAAACCGCTACTGTTAAGCATTACGAAGGACTAAGATGTCAACAGGTTTGGGGAAACATATTTTGGCTCGTGCCGTTCCACTTTCCCCAAGTTTGACGTGATATACGACATGTCAGGGCACCGACCCGGCCAAACACAGCCGAGAATGCCGTTGACGTGGGATTTACTGGCCCGGGTGACGAGGATGTCGTTTTACGTTCATTGGAATATAATCACGACTACATGTAAACGGGAATATTAGCGGAATATTCCTTTTCATTTGCCATGTAAACAGCTTATTAGGAATATTGTCTTTTTCTGGAAAAGGGCAAAAAACGGAATATTTGGTACATGCAAACGTAGTCAATGACTCAGTGTAACAACCAAACATGGAGATAAGAAACCAGACGCAGAGTCGCTTAACCTTTCAGGAGTTGGAGTGGTATCTTTAGTTGCACAGCCAAGACATCGCTGCTCCGTTTCCCCTCCGCTTCCTGTTTCCCTGCTGATGATCCCTTCTCATGCTGTGTGTCGTCCCCGTCTACTGCTGTTGGTTTGTGTTTGTCATGATGCTGCTGCTCCTGGCTCACGCTCTTTCTCTCCTCCTTGTTTTGAATTGCTGCCTTGGTTTGACCTGCAGAGCTCTACCTTTCTCTAATTCCTTTAGGTAAGACTAACACGCCCGGTTAGAACAACTAAGAGTTTGATCGCACCAAATTAAAATTAAAGCTCTGCCATTTTTGCCCCTGATACTTTGACTTGTTTTTTTCCAACCTGCTCTATTATCCTCGACTATTCTCTTCCCTTATATTGCCTCAATTAATTTGGTCCCCAGCGCATAGATGCTTAAAGAAGCATGTTATCCTTTGCTGTTAAACAAAACTGTAGTTCTTTAAAGAAATTGTTGATTTACCATTATACACAGCATTTTAGTACTACGTTTGCGTAAAGTCTGCTGGGTCAGTTTATGACTCAGCAGGAAGTGGGTTATATATATATATATATATATATTTTCTTTTTTTTTTTTGTGGTAACACTTTATATTATGGTGATTTGTTAAATGTTGGGCAATTTCCTAGAATATTTCCAGGAAATTGTAACCTAGTTATGGCCTGAGATGTTATTTGAGTGTAATTAGTTATATTTCTAGAAGAATTTGCTTTATTTAAACTTAAGAAAATATTCACTCACCATTTGTTCAAGAAATTGGCACCAAATTAGCTACTAGTCATCTGGGTCACTCTTTTGTTTACAGTTCTTATACAAAGCCAGTGATGTTATTTGAGAATAGTGTGTGTGTGTGTGTGTGTGTGTGTGTGTGACCTTGCTTGCTTTATAACACTTGCACTTCTGTCTCCTCTCTTTAACGCTTACAAAGTAGCAACTATTCCATTCGCCACTCTATAAGTATGCCCGCCATGAGGTAAAGTAACACTCAAACCTGCTCACTGTACTGCTTCTGTTTCACTGTCAGTGTAACACATTACATTCTTCCTAACATGAGATGAAGATATATATTTTCAATTTTTTTTTAACTTTGTATTATTTCTGTTCTGCAGGAACTCTGCGACCTTCAAGTCATTTGAGGATAAAATGGGGAACCTGAAGGTGAGCAGGCAGTAGAGACTGCACCCAAAGGCCACGGCGTGACTGAGCCACTTTCCAGACTGTTTCTTTGTCCGTGTCATTGTGGGATTCAAATCAGTTTTTAGTGCCACAGCTATCTCCTCATGTTACCTCACTGTACATAACAAAAACATCTTCATGTGAAGGTTCTTGGGTTTGATAAATGAACCAAGCAGCAGCTGAGTGATCCATGCTTGTGTTGTTATTTGTGAACTAACATCACAATAAAAGATGTTACAAAATGTTATCTTGTTCTTTAAGATTATTTAATTGGGATGCACTTAGTTTCTTCTCCCCCTGTCTGGGATTTTCAGATTTACTGAAAGAGGATTTTATTCTATATCTGTTCCACTAAAGTGGCATTTAATATTGGGAAATTATTACCAAGTTGACTTAAAAGAAGTGTTGGATAACAATAGAACTAACAAGACCAAGCGATTGATGAGTCAAAAGGGCTTTCTATACTATTTGAGTATTCAGAAAAGCGCTATATAAAATTAAAGTATTATTATTATTATTATTATTATTATTATTATTATTATTATATATGCAATGCAAGTTTTATTAAACTCAAATTCCACAAGAACCGTGGACAATTTTTTCCCACATTTGTTTTCTTTGAAGTTTTTGATTGTTTGTCGACATCAACCAAAAAAATTGTAGAAGAAAATAGATGTTAGGTTATTGTGGCAAGATAAATGTAATTTATGGTATGGTTAGATTTATACAGGTACGTGCCTCCCTTAGTTTTTTTTTAACCGCAGTGTGTATTATGGTTTTCAGGACACGCTGATGGATTTTAAATGTATTCAAAGTGTCTTTTTCCCGACAGGAAGGAGAAACTGAGTCTGTGTATTAACGCAGACGATCAATAACACTCTGGTCTGTTTCCGCTCTCGTCTCCTCAGTACAAGGTTGTTGGTCCCAGAGGGAACGGGGAGGCCATCGGCTCCCCCACTGACACCACCCCCACTCAGGAGAACCCGCCTTTCTGAATGCATCCCTCCTCCTCCTCGCTGCCACCTTCCTCACGACCTGAGACTGTACTGTTAATCACCTCGCATCGCAGAGTCAGCCCTGACCTATGACCCTCCAGCTCACCAACTCGCCACCACTCACACTTTGCCTCGAGGTCTGTAGAAGCAGACGGGCGGAGGCGAAGAACTCGTTGGTTGGAGGTGGGATGAGCTTTTCTGTCACTGCTGGTCCCACAGCTTCCATTCTTCTGCCTTGCTGCTGGAGAAAAGGAAAATGTTTTGTTGATGTCTAAACCCAAATAATTTACAGACCGTGCTTTGTTACATCACCACCCCCTGCTTCTACTTCCTCCTCAGTCAGACCACGCCCCTTTTGTTGGTCCAAATAAGTCAACACTGTTGTCTCCTGCACTTTTCAGACACCTTTTTTGAACAGGTGGTTCCTGTTTCAGTAGATCACCTGGCAAAAAAAAAAGAAGGCTTAACCTAAATGAGGAACTCTACATTTAGCTTAAGGCCCCAACTCAGTTTAGGAACCAGGGTATCTACAGACTGAAGGTGGAGGAGCATTTTACAGCATAAGCAAGATGGTGGTTTATACTGCTACTATTTCTGTCTTCTTGTTTCTGACTACTGTCATGTACTTAAAGTCATACATTCACACTGTGAGAACACCACAGTATATCCATATATTTTTATCAGCTCTGCGGATGCCCGCGGTCTGAACACAGGTTAGACGTTAGTGGTTTTACTAGTGGGGGATCTAGCACATCCCACTCCTCTTAGACCTTCTACTGCTACATGCATGTGCATATTTCATCTCAGTTGGACCATATTAACCATGCAAAGAAGACTGAGGTCTCGTGTAACACCCTAAGAACACCCCCAAGATGTAAAAACAGGAAGAAAACAAACAACCTTAGACCATTTTGTATTACAAACTATTTTACACTGCTTTGCAAAAATGTTTTTACATAACTTTTATCAATATGTATAAATATAGATGAGTAAATATATTGTCACTGATGCTGCCGAATGGCAGTTATCGGGTTAGGAGGTTTAAGAAAAAGCAGGGGGAGGCTAAACAAACTTAAAAAAAAAAAATACAAACTGGGTCAGTTTCATAGACATGAGCTTTCTTCTTTCAGGAGTTTTTTTTCTTTTTCTCTCTTTAAGTACATTTGTGGTCTAAAAAATGTTTGTGAAACTGACTCATCAATGAGCTGCAGTCGGAAGAGAAAGAACATAATCAAAATGGTTTGATTTGAATAAAGAGGACCTTGATGGTTTCGTCTCTGCAGCAGGTTAACGCCGCTGTTTGCAAGTCGGACTAAAACCGCTAAAGCGTTGAAATGTTTAGAAACCACTTTGACTGTTTCTTTTTCCCTGGTCTGACTGTAGTTCCCTTCCTGTTGAAGCGATGGTTTGGATGTTTTGAAGTGTGGTTGTATAAGGTACTTTAGAAGTCTGTGTTTTGCCAACAGTTTAGGTGTACGATATATTTAGAATGTTTTCACTACTTTTACCTTTCTGTCTGACTGCCCTTTGCAGCCGTTACCCGTCTGTTCACAGCCCTATAGATGAGTACCTCATTCAACACGACTTCAAAAGATCTAAATGATCCTTTTAACATTCAGAACTCAATGTGAGACTTTGCTTTGCTTTGTACACTACCCGGTGAATGTCAACGCTTCTCGATCAGCCTTACTCATTTCTTTAAATGGTTCACTCGTTATAATTTAGCTGGTAGAAAAGGAATTAGTTTTTCCAATTTTTTTCTTTTCTTTTTTAGTGTTATACAGACTGGTTTGATTGAAGGAAGGATTAAAATACTTCGAGTCTGACGGGCCACAAAATGTGTCATAAAATCTTCTCGCTGCCATTAGAAGAGACTTTGCTAACGTCCCCTTAATGCACACAAAAATGCACTCCTGTTAACACACGTTAGATGCTACTAAATGCCCCAATCGCACACTCGCGCTGCATGAGGCCAAACTACAAACACCTTTTGTACAAAATCACTGTTGCTCTTATTGTCGTGCACCTGTAGTGATAAAACGGAAGCTCTTACAAACTACACAGCCTCAGAAACAATTACCGTAAACCTGAGGTGCAGCGCCGCACTTTTCTCCTCAACCTGAAAAACAAGGTTGTATACTTTTTGTTTTTGTTTTGTTTATGTTGCCACTGGTGGTTTGACATGTTACACTAATTTCCCACCAAAGAATATAATGCAACTTGTGGAATCGATCTTATGTCGCTGTGATGCACTGAAGGTGCATCAATGTTGCCTCTCGCATTGCCAAGACTATTTTTTTAATATTGGAACTACAAAATGTTGCTTGTGTATCCTGGCTCAGCTTCAGTACAATGTCTCCAAATGTTAATTAGTTTCATTGAGGCAATAGGAAAGGATACATATGAATTGTTATATACCTTAAATTCTTTGAAGACAAAAAAAGCCAAAACTTCAGAGGAAGGTTCAAACTTACTTGTACGCCAACGAATTGAAAGGAAAAAGGTAACCGAAATATATCTCTTGGCTTCGATGGACGTTCATTGAATGAAAATACACACTGCTTATAAACGAAAGCTCCCGGATTCATCGCTGCTGCCAGTGTATCATAAGTGTATTCTCTTGTTTTTGTTTGTGTTGATCATTTTGCTAGTTAATATATTCCTGTTAGGTGAATTGTTCGGTTTTCTTTTGGCTTTCCATTTGTTAGGAGAGGTGGACATTTTGGTATTTGTAAAAAAAAAATTAAAAAAAATTGCCATCCATTTGAAAAAAAGTTGCCAATACTTAAATATCTGTTACAGAATCTCTATCTGCCTCTGAATCTCATGGAGTCTCTGACTTTCTGCTTTGCCAAGATGAGAAACGCAGATGCACACTACAAGAAATATGAATCTCAAGTCATTTACTTCAGAATTGACTCCTAAAATCATTTTTTTCTTACACGAAGCGGAGAACTTCCCACATACTTGATGCTTTTTGTAGGGCAATGTTCTCAACGTACTAGAAAATGTGGTTTTAGATACTGAACGAAATGACTTGGACTTTTTTCCCCCGCAGTGCATAGGTCGCTTGTTTAGAGCTGCAATCAGGTTCGTAGACGTGATGGCTAGGAAAAAGGACGATGCTCTTTTTGATTTGGGTGCGAATGGGAAGTGCAGCACATCAGTGCCAGCCGATGCAGAGGCTGGAGGACAGTAGAGTACTTGTAGCTTTATTTAGGTCCTGGGCCTAGCTGATGTAGAATATCAAAAGGGATCCAATTTGGGAGATTATGGTGAATTAATTATTTGGTTTTCTTGTATGTTTGGATATCAATAAAGCATTCCTTTAAATGAATGAGTAGTGTTTGGTCAGTATGTTCACTCTCTCCTTTAGTTCCACAAACAATTTACAAATCACTCAGTTTATCAATACTATTCTCGTGCTGGAATCTGAACCAGGATTTGGTCATTCATTAAAAATGATTTAAATTAAATCTTTTAATTTTAGAGCATAAAAAGATAAACTGGAATCAAGATTTCCAGGTGTTTAGTTATCTTATGGTCGTTTTAGAGGCGTCACACATACAGGTCTGTGATCTGAATTTCATGAGACTAACATGAAACATAATTTCATACGAAGTGAATGATTGGCACAAAGTAACAGTCTGGGAACTTTAAAAAAAAGAAGCTAAAATGAAATCTTTTGATGTATTATGGCGTGCCATTAAGTTCAGTCTTCATCTATTATGACAACAAAAAGCAACATTGTTTTTAATTCCTCATAACACTTCATGCTGAATAGATGTGAGGATCTGTGGTACCTTTTATAAGGTTTTGATAATACTAGAAAGATTGTTCATCTAAATGATGTATATAGTGTGTACTATAACCCAATACCTTGTATATACAAGGGATTAATAAATGGGGTAATGCACACTGTATATGTCAGTCAAATACTTCAAACAACTGCACTTATAAAGTAAATTATATAGTGTATTGTCAATTTAGGAAAACCGTAGTTCCCTGACCGGGAATCGAACCCGGGCCGCGGCGGTGAGAGCGCCGAATCCTAACCACTAGACCACCAGGGACACATACAGACTTGCCTCGATAGTGGGCAGCAAACCCTCACAACATAATATATGTGACTTAGATAACTGAAAGACATCATCATCGTGTAGTTCTAGTTAATTACTTCTTAGTAGGTCAATGAAATGAGCTCCACCTTTACCAGCTGAAACATTAAAGTAATGAACACCAAGTAATGTATATCAATGATTATAATCTATAACACAATATATATAATTATCTTAGTTTCTTTGAGTATATGTTGATGATAATATTTCAAATTGAGTAACATTTCTAATGCATGATATACTTAAAACAGTATTTTAGATGGTTTTACGATTAGGTAGAGATCTAGATATTTCTCAACAGTTGTCGTGGCCGAGTGGTTAAGGCGATGGACTAGAAATCCATTGGGGTCTCCCCGCGCAGGTTCGAATCCTGCCGACAACGATCATCTCTTTTGTCCACTGATTGTTGCTGTTATCAATTATAGAAGTATCTATTAATATAGAATTACCTTCACACCACACATGAACTAATAATAGCTGCTGAGCTTCCTTAGATTATATTAGCAATACAGCAAATTGCATCATTCTCACCGCTTCAATAAAACTTCCGCATTTGTTTTGTCAAATGTGTTCTTTGAGATTTTAAATAAGTTAGGCCATATCGTATCCCTTTACTTCTGCACTATTTTATTCGCACTTTTACTTGCATGATGTTCTTTTTGCATTGTTGGAAGGAGCCTGATTTTCATTGCCACACGACTGCTTCTCTGGAGGCTAATTGTTGTGCATATGACAATAAATAATTAGAAACTTGAATGGCAAAAGATGATTTATAACATGTATCTGCAAACAACAAAGAAAAAATACACATGCGTGTCATCCCTCTCTCGGCCTACACGTTGCATTTTCAGTGTGGTGCAATTTATGTATTTCGCCACAAGGGGGAGCTCCTTGTGCGGTGCTCAGTGTTCATGTCTCTGTGGTTAGTCAATGTAATACGGTCAGTGAGTGTATGAAAGGCCCTGAAATTTGAATTTCAGGAAAATATGGTAACTAAAACGGATGCTAAGAAATATTGCATCATAAAAATAAAATAAAAACATTAAATACAATATAAAGACAAAAGATCAACCCAAACTTCAATTTGTGAGTCATCTTGCTTTTCATATTTTAAATCCCAGCTTCCTGCAATTTCTTACACTCGGAAAAGCATGCATTGTCTTTGTTTCCCCACATGAACCTGTACGCGTGCGCTCTGACGTTTCTCTTCTCTTCTCGTCACGCGCTGACCTTTAGCACTAGTTTTTTAGTGTAGTAATATGCGTTTTACGCCCCGCCCCTGACTACGTCACCAACCGCCCTCTATAAATACGCACGCCGAACCTCGAAGCCAACAAGAAGCATCGCTGTCTTGTTGCGGAACTTGGAGGGTCACACTTACCCAAAACTTATTTTCAAATGGGCCCCGTCTCTTAGCGTTTACTGCCCCAGCCTCGCCGACTGAGTTGAATTGGGTGCTCCGGAACATCAAGCACGTTTGGGTCCCTAAAAAGGTGAGGGCTTCCCCCATCGGGGCTATAAAATGGTGGGATCACCGTACGCTGGTGGTGGTGAGAGCACATGAGCGCGCGTGAGAGGCGTCCAGGGCTCGCGACCCGAAAATAAATTTCTGCCAGAAGTTTCCGTTGGTTCAGGCAACAAACCTCCGCGGAGCGGCGGAGGACGAAGATGTTTTCGGGGTTGAACGTTAGTCTTTCTGGCAGGACGGGTCGAGCTAACGGTGCTGCGCTAGCTGGCTAGCTTGTGTTAAAGCAGCTGTTGGAGTCTTTGTTATGTTTCTTTCTTAAACGCAGAAGATTAAACGTCCTGTTGTCGCTGTATTCGTACATAACGTACAACCGGCGGCGTCGACACAACTGTGTCCGCTGACATTGTGGAAGTGAACAGACCGTTGGGGTTTTGTTTTTGGGGGCTTTTGTTTGGAGACAAAATGTCCCCGTTACACGAGAAAAGGTTCCAGCTTTACGATGTGTTATTGTATCCCCTGTAAGAGAGCCGTCGTTTAGCCTCTGCCTTCTTAAATTGTGCTTTTATTTAAGTATGTATTACGTTATCTTCCATGGAACAGAATAACGTCAAAATGTCGGCTTGGTGCAGTGACCATCTCATGTAAACAAGACCCCTGCAAAACAAGTGGTGACGTCATTGATTGCATTAGGGTGTAAACGTGCTGTGTCAGCAAAAATAAATAAATCTTTCTGGTTTTATAATGTGTGTATTTTTGTCCGTGAGACCTGCAGTTTTATTATACACTTTATTTGTGTATATGTATGGGTTTGAATCCTCTGTATGTTTTTCTGCAAAGCACAACAGCTGGAGTCCAGGATGTTTTTCTCTGATTCTTTTGTCACATTTTCTTGTATATATCTATATTCAATATTGAAAGGATTATTTTACTACTTGATAAAGCAATCTACTAATACCCAACAAAATCGACTGTTCAATAAGACATTTATCAAGCAAAACTGCCAAATGCATGTAACATGTACAACTATAATGACAAAACAATAAATACAGTTACTCATACATACTTGCTTATGCATATGTACCTAGAAAGAGGATTAGATAATCAACAAGTTGATTAATAATGCATTATGTTTATTACAATCAATTGAGTAAGTTATTGGCACACATATTTATAATAATATGACGAATAGCTTTTTAAACAATTGGCCCCTATAATTAAATCCTTGTAATCTCTGTCTTGGATCCCTTTGTTGGCATTTGACTAGAGTGGAGTATTGAAAACATATCCCAGACAGTTTTGATCATTTTTATTTTATTTTTTTCCTCCAGGTTTCCATCAAGCACAGCATACAGGGACCAACTACAGCAGAATGGCATCCATTCCAGCAGGCGGTTCTCTGGTGGCGACCACTGACTACTACCGAAGTGAGTCTCTCTCCTTTTATTCCCATGTCGCACCTTTGCTCAGGGCCAAACTGACTTCTTGCCCCTTTTGGGTGACTCACTCTGCCGTTGAATTGACACTATACTACCACGGCAGGAGGCATCATTAAATGGCTTGAAATTTAGATAAGAGTCATCTTGTTCGGGGCGTAGACACTAAGAGAATAATACAGTACCATAGGTAACCTATTCATTGTGCATATGAACACTCAGTTTTAATGCTGACCAGTCATTTCCTGTGAAGAAATTGTATTTTTTTTTTTTTAAGGGAACATATATTACATCAAGGCCTTCTTGGGGGTCAAACATGAACCCTTGAGTGTGATTGATAAATAAATTACCTGGACCTCTTTACCTGTTACCTTTCAGTTTTGTTGGCTATGAATTAACCAACCACTTGCTCAACTTTTTCTGCTGATTCTCTCCTCCTGCAGGGCGCATCGGTTCTACATCCAGTAGCAGCTCTTGTGGCAGTTCGGAGTGCAGTGGAGAGGTCATCCCTCACCATCCAGGTGTGTGTTTTTATCCATGACACAGACAAAAAATAGATCAATTGAGTCTTAATCAAGTCTTTATGCCAAAGACAACTTCAAATATTCACGGTTTCCCTTTACGGTTAAACCGGTGTCTGAGGAAAAGCCTCCATAGGAAAGGTAAAACTCAGTTTACAGTAATTGAGTCAGGAAATACCACAAGACAGCTCATGTGTATTCTGGGGAAGAAAATACAAATAGAATGAGTAATTTAATTTAGCTCCGGTCTGATCTCACCTTTTCTTATATAGCGTGTTCTAACGTGTTTTTTCTTTTTTCAGTCTTGTATTTTCACTTCTCTCAAGATTAAGGGATTTCTTTACTCATTCAGTTCTCTGGTTAGAATTCAGACATCAGTATTAACAGAGAAATCATTCAGCCCCATTGAAACCAATATGTTCCCGAGGTCCAGTTAAAATCTGCTGACATCACTAGTAATCCTGGATCAGCGACTCAGTGCAGCTTGACTGTGACATCTGGGCTAACCAATAAGTGCTGGCTCAGGGTTGTCATCTACATGCGTGTTTCAACCGCTGGGTCAGCTTTTTAATGGCGTCAGGGCGCTGACATTTTCACACAGAGCTCTGTGTGTGTGTGTGTGTGTGTGTGTGTGTGTGTGTGTGTGTGTGTGTGTGTGTGTGTGTGTGCGCACACACACACACACACACAGTGGAATGCAAAAGCCTTGTGTGTTAGTTTTACAAATTTGATTTAATTAAACGCAGCCCTAGACTGTATAGTATTACATTGTGGTACTTAACCAAGTAAGCAATGATTAATTTGTTTCATTTAAAAAAAGTTTAATTAAATTTAGGAAACTAGTTCACATTGTGGACTATCAAACTATTTTGGGAGAGTTCCAGTGACTACTTAGACATATGTACACACCAGTCCTGATAGGGGAAACGTGACTCGTGTCTCCCATGGAGCGTAGCTGATGAAACACACACTCAACTCAAACACCTACTCTACACACTCTCATTGGGTCACTGTCATGTTCAGTCTGCTGTCTCACTTCAGAGAGGAATGTTAAACCTGTCATTCACTCTGACTTGGGGTGTTCAAATGTCAAATTTAAGATATGGACAGTAGGTGCTGTTACGTGTATAAACCTGTGTCTTAATTATCTGCCTCCATAGGACTCCCCAAGCAGGACTCTGGACATTGGTGGTCCAGTTTCTTCTTTGGGAAGCAGCCAGGGATGACCCCACTGACTGAGGAGGCACAGCAGAAGTAAGTAACTTTAACATTAGGAATCAGCAATATGACAATTTGTTTAACATAGTATTATGTTTTTTTTACTTAATAAAAAGGCTATTAACGTCAGGTTATGAAAATGTGGGGAAATTGTATAAATCTCCTTAGATTAAATAATTACAACACTAACTCCATAAAGTATATTATTCAATCTGTCCTGCTTTGTTTGTATGATTGGCTGCAGGCTTTGACTCGTCCCTGTGTAAACTAATCACTCTTTACTGGTTTTACAGTCACACCCTTTCTATTGTACAGTATCATGAATAGCTTTTCACTATCTCCCTCTCTTTGTCTCTCTCAGGGCGGGGGTTCAAGGTACAGTGACAAATGGTCAGATCACCTGTGTTGCCAGGGAGATGGTGATGCAGCGCCAGGTGAGTGAGAGCAGCGAGGCAGGAAGCCCCACCGCCTCCTGACCCTGCAGTCTCACTCTGATCCATGTCGCGCCTGAGGGGGGGGGGGGGGGTTGAATCAACGACCAACGCTAAGTGACGGGAGGATGTCCCGTTTACAACCTTATTCGTTTAAAAAATATATTATTTGTTGTAGTTCTAGGGCTGCTTTACTTGTTTTTGTTTCTGTAACCCTGTAGCTTTGTTTTTGAGGAAAAAAAAGAATTAAAAATAAATATAAAAAAAACATAATTAAGATGCAACTGACTAACTCTTTTTGTTTTTTAACATTTGTACTGTGTTTGTAATACTGTGTTGCATAAACACTCAACATGCCTTTTTGTTAAACCTTTTTCACTTTTGTCACCCTGCAATAAAGTAGACTCTTGTAGACTCTTGCAGCCTAATGTTCTGTCGGGTTCACGTCTCTGTTCTTCTCTCACACAACATTTAGAGCAGAAATGTCCATTCAACGTACAACAACTTAAAAAGGAATTTATAAAAAAAAAAATTTAATAGAAGTATAGTTTGAACACAGTAGCTTTAAGATCATGATTTTAACTTTGTCCATACTTTACTAAAACAAGTCATGTGTCCATGGCAGTTGTTTGAAATAGCCCTATAAGGACCAGGAGGTGAAGGAGTTGTGTTTGCCAGCAGCGGTTCACTTATTTTGTACAGGGCTATTCCAGGAACAGAGTAAACATCTAAAGAGCAGTACTTCACATCCTCCAACCGCTGCTGCTGCTGGTGAACCCAGAGCCTGGAGTTGTGTAACTGTTTGCTTGGTTTCTAAACACCCACTACATCGTAATACTGAGTCTAGCGGTCTCTAAGGATTAAATGAACAAATGTTCCTGCACAAACTGGGCTAAAGTCACCCTGCCATATTGTTTCAAACTGTTTTATGCTTCTAAAGCTACATGATCAGTGAGCATGAAAACACGTATCCTGACGCTGCTGTCATTATTCTGGGATATTTTAATCACTGCAATCTCTGGAAAAACATGCCTAAACTGCATCAGTTTGCGACCTTATACATTGGATCACTGCTACAGCAACATCAGAAATGCCTTCTCAGCTGAACAAAACCCATTTTGGAAAGTCTGACCACCTGGCAATCTGGCTCAAACCAGTTTACAACAAAAGGCTCAAGGCAAAGCCAGTCAGTCAGAACCTTTAACACCTGGACTGATGGGGCATAGGCTAGCCTTCAGGGCTGCTTAGAGGCCACTAACGACCTCCATGAATACACAGAGACTGTGAGTGACTACATCAGCTGGTGCACGTCCATATGTGCACCTCCCAGGACTGTGCGTATGTTCCCCAACCAAAAACCCTGGTTTAACGGGGACATTAAACTGAAAATCAGGAAAAGGTGGGAGGCCTTCAAGTCAGGAGATCAAGTGGAGTATAAGAGAGCCCGGTACGAGCTGCAGAAGTCCATCATACATGTAATTGTA
Organism: Myoxocephalus aenaeus; assembly: GCA_038501785.1. NCBI lineage: Eukaryota > Metazoa > Chordata > Actinopteri > Perciformes > Cottidae > Myoxocephalus > Myoxocephalus aenaeus. The sequence goes on along the minus strand of JBAMJR010000039.1, from coordinate 3,609,016 downwards.
ATATTTTTTACTAATACTTTAACACAAGCAGCATTTTAATGGTACAGTTGTTGGAGTTGGAGCTAATTTAAATGTATCTATAAGCGGTTGGATTGTTTCAACTTCATGTTTTACTTGTACAGTCATATGTAAAGTAACTCAAGCTGTTAGATAAATGTAGTTGAGTGAAAAGTACCACATTACCCTTTGAGCTGTGAAGAACTACGCCAATCTCTTTCCTCAGAGGCCGCTTATCTAGGCAGATTATTAAACCGTCTTCTTACCTGTTGCACACCTGCAGCCCATGCAAATTACGGTTAGCTCATTTTATAGTTTTATGACAACAACCGATCCTTCAGTATCATAAACAAACTAACATACCGACAACAACAGGGTGTTACTTCACAGCGGGTTTATTTTATGGTAGAATATTAATTTTTTTTAGGTTTTAGTTGCTACTACTGATGTTTAAGCTACCATTCCACAGGGAAAACAGGAAGAAGCCTTCAGGAGAGCAACAGAGGAGGATCCCTCTCCCCGGATGGACAGAAGCAATAGATGTGATGTGACCAGAATGAACAACTAACAGAGTTACAGCACATTACATGAATATGACAGAAATTGAATAAATGGCACTCTGCTGCATTAAAAATTCCCTTCAAAATAAAAGCACAGGTTGTTGTTTTTTTGCCCATGCAAAGGTCCGTGACAGACTGAAAACGGCTCCGCGAACGACATTAAACATGACAAACGCCAGTAAACAGTTTTAAAGAGTTTTTTGTTTGTTTATTTATCACCAAACAACGTTGGGGGATTGCACAAACACCGTCATTACCTGTTTGTCTAATGCTGCGGGTCAGAAGTAGCTGCACCCGTTTGGCGCTCAGCACTGCATGAGCACTAGTGGTGGAGGAGGAGGGAGGGGCGCGGCGGGGGCTCCTGAGCATGTCGGGGCGAAATTCTCACAAGAACTCAAAGAAATGCCCCGTCAGATATCAAAACACATTTGGGGGGAATTGATGACAGAGAGAGTAATTTGTATTCTTAAATACTGATGAATGAAGAAAAAAATTGGTCTCCAGCAGAAGGGGCACTTTTCTCATCCAGGGCAAAAGGGCAGGTGCTTGAGCACCACTAGGGGTCGATCTGTGCACGTGCCTGCAGACGTGGTTCTGACATTCAATCCTTTTCTGTCTAACCTTGTATTTCATAGGAGTGTAACAATCCATTGATCTTGGTCAGTGTATTTATTTAATGATTAACAATCCAATATGATTGATGCAAAGTGAAAACATACCACATTATAATACATATCATCATCTTTAGGAACACCTTTAGTTTGAAATTCCCATCGCAAGTTTGTTTTACCGTTTCAGTCCAAGCACACCTCTTTCCTACAGAGCTCAGTAATACAATTGTCAGATCACACGTTAGTGCTGTGTTAAATGGGCATGTGGTATTGTCTCATATCGATCGCAGGACCCTAAATTGATGGGATAAAAATTGTATTGTGGCAGACTTTGTGATATCAGCATATATTGTATCGTTGTCCAAACAATCAATATAATATTGTACCGTGATGAAACTTGTGATTTATTTTATATTAATCGCTTATTATCACTTATATTGCCTTTACAATGGCAATGGTCATTTATTTATTTACAGGTGTAAATTAAGCTAAATTAAATTGATTGAATCAATTTAAATGTAATATACTCGCCTATACAATTCACTTCTTACTTCATCCCTTTTGTAATATTTGGCTGAGTTAACTGCAATAAAACAGCAAGTCTTATGGTCAGCAAGTTTCTGACCAAATGTCCAAGTCCTACTAGGAGTGGTCATCACATAGAAGGCCACTGGCTCCATTCACACAGTAAAGGTGATGGCGATGCAGAAAGAAAACCCCAACTAACTTAAGCCTATTCCGTTCCCCAGAATCACGAACCTGTTTACCCTCTGACTTATACAAGTTATCCTGACATGCAGAGAACACATTTCCCTGCTGACTGTCATGCAGCAATAATCCTGACGCATGGATTTTCCTATTTGACTGTGAAATGGGTTTATGTAAGCACCGCTGTCCTCCATTCACCCCTCCAGCCTCTGCTTCTGTATGAAATGGAGGGAGGACAAACAATACTGCAAAGGGGCACCTCTGCATGACAGTGTTGAGGGTTTGTTCTGTGGCCCATTTGAAGAGCAGAGCGGCCGCTCGTCCTCCCACGCTGCAGTTTTTCCAGTTCACCAGTTGCTCGGGGGTTCATCGGGAGGTGGGAGGGAAGGAGGCGATCTCATTCACTTGTTGTGAGACTCCCGTCCCTGTTTGTCTGTTCCACAACATCCGTTCTTCCTTTGACTCCCTGGTTGTAGTACTGGGCGATGGTTGAAGTCTGTAACACGATGGTATTAGGAATATTGATTAATTACCACCTCCTACAATGAAGTTATGTTTTGGGTTTGGATTTGTTTTTGGTTTGTTTTCGTCAGGATTAGGGAAAAAACTACCCTTCATGAAGTTTAATGTAAGGGTGTAGCATGGGCCAAGGAAGAACTCACTACATTTTAGAGCGGCTCAGACTCACAGCGTGGATACTCACATTATTTGTCTTTAGCCAAACGGCTTTTAGCGATGGTTGGTGCTCTCAGAGGGTCCCTTTGGATAGCCTAGTTATTTTTTCTTTTAATTGAATATTGATTAGTGATTTGACGCTATAGTAATGCTCTGCATTTTAAATGTAGCACCATTACATTTTGCTGATGATACTCATGTACCATTATGAATGCAGTATTTGTACTAACTTGTAATGGACTATTTTAATATTGCAGTATTCAAGTAAACAATCTAAATACTTTTCATACCACTGAGTTTGATTGAATTCAAACTAACATGCAATTTGTCCAAATTTATTTGATTGCAATAGCATACTACATCCCCATCCCAAAGTTAGAATTTTAAATAAGTACCAGCCTTTATAATGAAATATCAAAATGGTTGCCAGGTAAGTTTCTGGCAATCGACTATTGATTTAATCAACTAATCATTGCAGCTCTAAATTTATATCAGCTGTGCTTACACGTCTGTGAATTGTGCTAGGGAATCATGAAATATATTTAATTATCCTCAGTTCATTTATGGAGAGAGCCGCTGCAAACAATCTTACAAAACACAAACAATCTTACAAAACACAAACTGTGAATTTTCACAGTACTGGTCTACTGAAATGAAGCTCAGTTTTAGGACGTAGTGTCCATATTACATTTACATTGCTCACCATTTTAACCACCGTGCTCCGTTATAAGTCGTCTTTGCCCAAATCCAACTTTGTGACGATACAAACTTTTGACTCTCCTTGAGACCTCAAATTTCATAAATGTTGATTGCAAATATGCAATTGACATTTTTTACTGCATCCACAGGCTTTGATAGTAAATGTTAAATTTAAATGCCTTTTTACTTGGAAATCGTCCACTATGTCTGAGCTTGTCTATTTGAGTCAGGCTGTCAAATCCTGAGCAGCTTCAGAGATGTGGACGTTAAGGGGACCTGCTTTTTTAACTTCCTTTCAGTCTATGAACAATGAGGTGCGCTTGTTTCCTTCTACTTGACGCCCCGGTCAGCAGGGCTTGTTGGTTTGGAGGTGGAGAAGTGAAGAGAAGAAGTGTCCAGGACAATGTTGACCCATAATCCTTTGGTGCCAATGCTACCTGGGAATCCTGGGAAAAGAGAAACGAAAGAGTTGAATCATAAAACAATTTAGAAATATCTTATTGTAAGTGAATTTGCCTGTGTAAGATATATTAGCTTGTTGGAGCTTCCCATAGTGTTATGTATATGCTAAACATGCAAAGAAATCCATTTATTGTGTTTAAATAAGTATTATGTAGGATTCTGCTGTTCTGTTTTACAGTAGTTGAGGTTCATTTTAAAAGCTGAACAGCTCTTAACGCTGCATGTCAGGTCACTGACATGCAGGTCACTGACACTGGTCATTGAAAACTTATCCTCATCTCCCCCGCCCTCCTCCTTCTTTCGCAACATCTGTTCTGCTTTCGGGTCCCTGGCTATTTTTGAGATTGATACCGCTGACATTGGTCACTAGTTTATTTTTAAGTGAATCCCACATGCTGCTGCTATAAATACACTCTAAGCATGCAACCAAATAATCCCCAGCTGACAAATACCCTTTTGATCGCTCACATTTGCTAAAAACTACAGTCCCCAGTTGTTTTTGGAATCTCTTTTTTAGAGAGGAAAAGTTCTATGTGTGGCCCCGTTCTGATAGATTTATGTCTTCAGTAAACGAGAATGAGTGTTTGGCGCTGAGAGCCACAGACAGAGTATTATTCTGAATTTGATACAGGTCATGTTCACACCATATTCCATTTGGATATTCTGAATGTAGTATTTTTCTGATATTCTTTGGACTTGTATATGCCACATTCAGAATATGCGCTTCAATCAGGTTTTTTGCTGCTGTTTGCGACACACGGCCTCTTGCCTGTTTTCAGCTAGCTCTGTGTGTTGTACACACCATAGGAGTTGTTTTTTTAATAGTAATCAGAGTATGCACGGATGCATGTAAATGTGAATATTAGTGGAATATTCATTTTCATAAGCCGTGTAAACAGCTCAGTAGGAATATCATCTTTTTTCGGAAGGGAAATCGTTATGCTGCAACATACTATGACATTTTCGACAATAGTGTGCTTCTAACTTTGTGTTTGGCCTTTATGTTTCGACATAACCATGAACTCGTGCTCAAAGCCAGCTCCATTTGAAAAAAATGGTTGTCGCAGTTTCCAACACCTTTGGGATAACCTGTTATGTTTTTGTGGCTGAATGGCAGCAAATCCCTGTAGTTAGAAGGCCGTGTCTGTCTATAGAGTTTTACCGGGAGGTGTTGCCATGGTGACCCAGAGGGTGAACTGTCTGTGATTGTGTCTGATGGAGTCGTTCTGACAGCTGAACCCTTCATCAACAGTCTTCATCTGCTCCGGGCTGGGGGGCAGGTCTGACAACGAGAGAGACAGACATGTACGCTGAGCTAATGCACTCTTATTAGACATAAGCAAATGTCACTGAGAGACAGAAGCTCAAAAGGAATATGGCAAATATAGAATTCAGAATCAAAATCATTTGATCCATAAAATGTCAGAAAATAGTTAAAGAAATGTCCCAAAGCCTATTGTGACGTCTTCAAATTGCTTGTTTTGCAATTATGGTTGAAATTCATGATTTTATGAAAAATACTGTCACAACTAATGATAATTAACATTATATAAATCTTGTCAATTATTTATTTTACATTTATTTGCTTATCTATTTAGTCAATAAATTGTGAAAAGGCAAAAATCTTCCCATCATAACATCTCAAAACTGAACAATAAGATCACTTTTACTATTATACATTCCATGGGCTGGAGCAAGTGAATTTACATTTTCTGCTCGGCTCAAACTTGGTTGTACAGCAGAAAGTGTTTTAAGTACTCGACAAGATGACATACAGTTAAGACCATCGGGGAGTTATTTTGCCTGGAGGAACGCAGAGTTAAGCCAGTAGGGTCAAAGTTTAAAATCGGTTCAGAAGGCAGTGTTTTCCTTAAAAAAAACATGCATATCCTAGTATTTTGCTACCTTTACTCTGGATGAAGGAAACACGTGCACACCTCAGGCTTTAAAAATAATGTTTACTCTGTGTGTGTGTGTGCTTGCGTGCATACTTTTGTAGAAGTGGTTGCGGGCGAACAGACAGGCTGGAGAGTTGACGCTGGTCATGATGTGTCAGATGTGCAGAGTCAGTGACCTACAGGGTTAATTAGAGAGAGAGAGAGGGAGATCATACTCCGGTCAAAGCAGAAGTTCATATGTTTTAATCAGCTCAGTTTTATGGCATGGTGAAGTAAACAAAGAAAGAGAAGCTTTTTCATTTGCCGTCATTACAAACTAGAGCTTTGACTTTAGCTTGAACCATACGTCGTCATCCTGACATGCATTAAAAAATCCTTTGATTTCGGAGTCTTGTGTTACTTTTATTGTTTTTGATTTGCATGTGACGTGCCTATGAGTACCTTTTTTTTCATTGTGCAGTCCTGTATTATTGTATAATGACAGCAAAGCTCAATCTTATAGGCTACAGTAGCTCATACTCAGTATAACAGTATCAGTACATAGTGTTGGATTGGAACACAACTTGGGTGCCTGGAGATTCTGTGGTAGAAATAAACTGTTGGTAGATTGAAAATATGATCAGAGAGAGAAGAGGGCGCCACCTACAGAAAATAAAAACTGCACCAACGGAGAATCTAAAATAATGTCAAGAGGGAGACGTGGAGTTGAATGTCCAAATAAGCAAACATGAGAAACGGTTATTCCAATAAAAGCAAGAACAGAAATAAAACGAAAAACACGAGTCTCCCTGTTGAATCCCCCAGTTTTAATTCCACATATCTTAATTAATATCTCGTTTCAATGTTGATGTTGTAATTTGTTCTAACTATGTTTGGTCATGCTGGGATGATAACAGACAGAGTGTGAGTGTGTGTGTGTGTGCTGGAAAGATACACAGCTCTGGGTATGTGTGGTAACCCTAAAGTTAAAGGTCAGTCCAATGTGCTAGTGTAGAGCCAAGAAAACAGAAAATATGTCTGGTAATAATCCCCAATAAACCCACGTACCATATAAACTTACTTGCAACTTCTAAATCAAACTGTGTATGGTTTCTTCTCATGAAGTTGCCGGTTACTACATAGATTGTGCTTTATCTCTTAAGTGATTACCTTTCATTTTCTCTGTTGTGTAAGGAGAACCTAAACACACCTTATGTAAGACAGGTCTGTCAGTAAGATGTAGGGGAAAGGTCTTGACCGCCCACTGGTGACTCAAAGTCCTATAGAGCCTGCCACTCCTTTTCTTCCCTCAGACCTGAAGCCCTCCTCTCGTTCTCTCTCTAAAAAGGAAAGAAAGAAAGATGGTATCTACAAAAGAAATAAAGAAGGAAGGAAACAAGTAAATAAAGAAGTAAAGAATGAAATAAATAAATAAAGAGTGAAGAAGAGAAGGAGTAAGGAAGGGAAAACAAAGAGGGAAGGAAATAAAGAAGGAAGGAAACAAGAAAAAGGCAAAGGAAAAAAATAGAGAAATGAGGAAAGGAAGGACAGAGAAGGAATCAAAAAAGGAAGGAAATAAAAGAAGTAAACATAAAAAAGAGTAGAGCAAAGAAGGACATGTCAGCACATGTACTTGTCCCTTAGCCTTATTGAATCACACTGAATGGTTCACTGCTGATAAACAGACTCTTTCTATTTTCATGCAGAGACCCACCTGAAACACGCTCTTCACCCTCAGAATAATAAACCGGCTACAAAACACAAACTGCCGCTCTGCAGAATCCTTAAAGTTTCAGATAGATATCGTGCAGGAAATGAACCCAACATCTGCAGGTTCCCCTCTGAGGGGAATGACCATTCAGTTTTGTATTTCATGCGCTGCGTAGGAGTGGCTTGTGTTTTTTCCAAAGAGTCAAGTAGCATCCAAGTCAAAAGGTCAGCAGCTGTTTACCTCACAGACACACGGGTACTTCTTTTAGCTCCGCTGTGACCTACATTTGAGGTGGATGTAGATCAAAGGTCACATTGATGGAAGTGGAGGGTTCCCTTGCATCGGCGTGACGGTGCAGACTTTTCGACTATCCCAGGATTATCAGTAATATATTATTCACAGCCTCTGCCCTGCTTAAGCACAGTCCAGCTGCACCTGCAGAGCCGCCACCTCCGACTACGGCTTACAAGTTGTATTGTACTACAGCGTTGTCGTTTAGTGGGCAGCCAGAGGTCATGCCGAGCATTGCTCATGCAAACTGCTTTTTTTTTGGGAGGGAATGTGTCTATTTATTTTTTATGATTAGTAACTTAATCATTCAGGGTACAGTGTGGCCATTATTACCATATACTTTATATAAAAATGAGATTATTTTGATGAGATTTCTACTGAAAATGGCAGTGGGACTAGATGTGAACACAAGACTACTATATTAAACTTAAAAACACCACCACTAGATGTCTGCAGCTATTAATGGTTGTTGCCCTCTCTTGTTACAAGAGAAGACTTTGCCCTGTGAAACAACAAGTCTCTATTAAACCAGACTCTGACTAATGACACAAATGCCAACGAGATTTGCCTTGTCAGCAGACAGCCGAGCAATACGTTTTTTGGTAGGAGAGAGTTTACAAAAACAAGCTTTAATCCCCTAACCTCAGAGTGCACTTTACTTTCTCCTGGATCACATCAAACAGTATCGCTGTACAAACAATCATTAAGGCTCTACATGCTCCCTGTGCAGCCACTTTAAGCAGAGTAAACATGGCAAGTACTTGACCTACTTGCTGCACTTTCTTTTTCCTTATTACTAGTGTTGGTCACTTGTCTTTTTTTTTCTTTTTTTACCGCCTGCACATTTATCTTGCTTAAGACTAGATCCATAGTCTTATTCTGATGTAATATATTCTGATGTAATATAAAAAAAATGAAATAAACAAATATTAGTGGTGGATGAGTAGTGTTTCCCCAAGGATTTTTTTCCAGCAGCTGTGCTGAAGTGTGCGTTTTTATTTAGTGCCTCCGGAAGATATTTAGCGCGTCTGCTTACGAGTGACATGAATAAATGTATTTATATCGGGCCTTTCAAGTCTTCCGACCACTCAGTGCTTTACACTACTTTTGAACATTTATCCATTCACACAGATTCATACACTAATGGCTGCCATACAAGGTTCCACCTGCTCATCAGATTCTAAACTAATCATTCACACATTTGCACGTAGATGGCACAGCCTTCGAGAGCAAAATGGGGTTCAGTATCTTGTCCAAGGACACTTTGATATGCATACTGGAGGAGTCCGGGATCGAATCGCTGATCATCTGCTCAGTGGACGACCTGCTCTACCTCCTGAGCCACAGCAACAGACACACACATTTATATGTCCAATTATGTTAAATAACATGCTTCAAGACTATAGAAGAATATACACTTATTGAATATATAATGCAATTCAATTAACATTGAATCGAATGAAAAACAGTTCACTATTTAAAAACAAGAAGAAGAAAAAAAAAAAAAAAAAACCTTATAAACCCCAGGTGGGGGCAAAATTCTTCATCAGGAGCTCTTCCTCACTCTCAAAGTCCTCGTACTCCCATGAATCGATACCAAAGCCACTGATGTGACATATAGCAAAACAAACTGCAAAGCCTGGCCTTACAAGAGCATATAAGTCCATTGTACATGTTTATAACACAATTCAACCATAAATATTAACATAAAACATAAATATGACTCGAAGGACTCGAAAGTGACTCGAGAGAGCTCCCCAAGTTATGAAAATATCAATTTGTATATCCCTAGCTTGATGCCACACATGATTGGCGCACCTTTCTGGAAAGCTTACGACCTACAGAATCCGCCAATTGCGCCAAAACCACTGTCAGACAAAGCCTGCAACATATCAACCACATTGCATTTTTTTCCAGCCCAAAAACTGAAATATTACTTACTTATAGATGAAACGATACTTTCTTGGTATGTATTGGTGCATCTGCTTGAGCAGAGCCCCTCTGTTGTGGAACCAGAGGCGTCCAAGGTCCAGGGAGAAAGTTAGGGACCTTTCAGCGGACCTAAACCTACGGTTCACGAAATCTGCACTAAATTAATTACTAAAAATACTAGATACTGTTAACATATAGTGCTATTTTATAGCAATGATATGCATAATTAAAAATAGGAAATACGTCCTGGGAGTTTTTTTCCCCGGAAGTTTCTTCTTTTTTCTTTTTTTTCCTGTGTTCTCATCAACCAATAAACCAGTAACACATATATTGCTGTATGAACCTCTCAACTGGTCTCACAGGTTTTATCTGTATATTATACCTTTTGAAATTATTCAAATAGCCCTTTTGGTTGAGGAGATATTCTGTATTTATTATGGGTATGCAAACCATTCAGAATTTTTGAGAAAAATGGCTGGGGCTCAAAGAGTCAACATTTGCTGCTCTAGTATTTTGGGCACCAGGACAATATCTGTGGGATTGAGTAAAATGATCAACAGTGTGTGTGTGTTAATTTTAAAGTAATATTGTAAATTGTGAACCATCAAACAATTTAATTTTGAAATTTGTAGCCTTGTAATGGGAATTTTCTGTAACTTGGTTGTATTTTGTATATGAATCTCTTAAGTGGCTTACAAACCTCTTAATGCAAATCACCTTCTGTCTAATGTTAATTGGATGCCACTCCCGTAGATGTTATCAAGTATCGGTCATGAATTAAGGGAAGGAAGAAGACCCTTGTAAACTACAGGAGGTCGGGTCCTTTGTCTAGCCTCAACCTGAAACCCCAGACTTGTTACAACCTACCTTTGTTCTTCTGTATATAAATGCCCATGTAAGATGTGAATCCTCAGTGTATCCTGGAGCAGACTCCAGAGTGACTCTGCTTAGGGATGCTCTCTTCTCTGCGCAGGGAATAAATGATTTCATAGAAAAGTTCTGGATTCTCGATGTTCATGATTTCAGCTTAGAAAGACTCAACAGGGTGAATTTTACCGTTACAGCCTTCAGCCCCAAACAACGCTGACTCAAGTGACATTATTTGAGGACATTCAGGACTTTGAGGACACACAGCTCAAAGGGCAACTCAGATTGTACACATCAATTAATTCACATCAAACATGTACAGGTTTTAGGGAGTACTCCTGCACATATGCCATAAAAAATAAATAAAAAATAATAATTAAAAAAAGCCATAAAAGTTGATGGTTTTACCTTTGGTTGTAATCAGGCTTTTCAGATCAATCTCAGATCGGTAAAGATGCAGAACAAGACCAGATAATATCAGAAAGATATTGTGATCAGAAGTATAAAGCAGAAAGGAGTCACAGGCTAGGTTTGTAGATGGAGGGATGATGGAGCATCAGGAGGCCGATCAGTTGCTCGTTGTTTCAGTCTTCCTCTCAGGAGTGTCTCCTCTCCTCTTCGCACAAGACACCTCCCTGAAGCTTAATGCATTGAAGAGGCAGACCTCTCTCCTCTCTCTTTCCTCCTCCACCCTCCCTCATCCTTCCCCATGAATCAGTTCCTGTTACTCTTGGCAGCGTCTGTCATTGTCTACAATGATACACTACACTATGGCTGTTGGGTCGTAGTAAATAATAAATGAAGGAGCAGGTGAAGGGGGTAAATATTCATAGTCAATACTAGGCAAATTTACGAGAACAAACTCACAAATTGAAATCCATATAATTTACAATCATACAGCCTTCTGCTAACTTCGCTAAATCCGTTGCTAGTTCTCCCTGTCGTGGTATTATTAAGTAAGTTAAAACGTACTTACACTTATCAATCCTTGTCAGCCCGATAGCTGCAGTTTCAATGCATTTACCATAAATTGAAGACATGAAATGTCACTATACAAGTGCACAGAGTACCGCAGTATGATGACATTGATCCAACCTTGCAAATAAAATGAGGTGATTCCTTGTTGTGTGTTTAAAAAAAAAGAAAATGTCAGAGAATATCCACGTTTTTTTTTTTTGTGTAAATTTACGACTTTAATTGTAGAAATAAAATAAAACAATGTTTTAGTACTTACTCCCTCTCACAACTCTGTATTCATTTTTTCTTCGAATCCAAACACTTCTTGCTGATTGAACATTCAAAAGTGTTGCTTGGAACCTAATGCAGGATTCTGCTGAATTTCCCCACATCAGCACTTTGTTTTAATAAGATGATTGGTGTGTGACTCACTCGGACATACAGTATAAATGAGCTTGAGGAGACAAACCTGTTGTTATTGAGAAAATCTGACTCGAATCCAACTTGGCTGCTGATCCGATTAGTTCAGAAACTGAGTTTATGACACAATGACAACTATTTATTTCTGCCTTCTCTGCCTCACACTTGATTTGTTTTACCTCATTAAACATTATGAATATGAGTGTGTGGTCTCAATCACTAGTTTCAAATTGTCTTCAATACTGCATGATGCTCATTGTGTAAATGCTGGTCCTATTTAGAGTAAATTAGACCAGTGGTTCTCAACCTTTTTTGAGTGATGTACCCCCTGTAAAATATTGTTCCCGCCAAGTATCCGCTAACCAGCGCAAAGCATTCTTGGTTGAAAAAAAGATGTAATACACAGCGCTGTGGCATCAGTGTCTTATTTAATATGAAATATATAATATTCTGTTCATGAATTTACACTTATATTCTATTGAATATTTACAAAATAACACATTTTAAAGGATTTTTGAATGGATGTTACTTTTACATATATAAAAAAAAATCTCACGGACCCCCTGGAGTGCCTTCACGTACCCTCAGGGGTACGCATACCCCCATTTGAGAACCACTGAATTAGACAATAAAGCGAGGTATGCTTTAGAGCGGAGCAACCTTGTGATTGACAAGTCACTATCTCTCTACCAGAGCCGTATACAGCGTCCTTGTTAGTCTGCTGTTAAGTTTTCCACTAATTAATTGTATATTTCATTACTTTGATTTAGTTTAAAAACCCTATACAATTTACACTTCATAATTAGGTTGACGTCCTGTTAGAATCTGCAAGATAAGAATAAGAAGATAAGAATTTATTAATCCCCGAGGGGAAATTTGGTGTCGGGGTAGCAACAACTTACAACAAAAATAAAAATATAAAAACAGCAGGATGAAAGATAAAAGATATATACAATAATAAAAATAAAAATAATAAAAATAAAAATAATAAAATAGAAATAGCTGGGATTGTGTAAAATATATACATGTGATTAATCAGAGGATCTGGCAAGCGGTGATTTATTATAAAGCCGTAATGCCGTTGGCAGGAATGTTCTCCTGTAGTGGTCTTTGTTGCAGCGGAGCGTGAGGAATCTCTTGGAGAAAGAGCTCCGATGACCCTGCAGTAGGTGGTGGAGAGGGTGGTCCGGGTTGTCCAATATGGACAATAGTTTCTTCAGCGTCCTCCTCTCCGCCACCTGTTCCAGAAACTCCTGCCTGCAGCCGATGATGGAGCCGGCTTTCTTAACTAGCTTGTTAAGTTTGTTGGTGTCACCGGCTCCAATGCTGCTTCCCCAGCAGACAATGGAGAAGTACAGGGCGCTGGCCACAACCGACTGGTAGAACATCTCCAGCATCTTGCTGCACACATTGAAGGATCGAAGCTTCCTCAGGAAAAAGAGTCGACTCATCCCCTTCTTGTAGACAGCGTTGATGTTGGCCTTCCAGTTCAGTCGGCTGTCGATGGAAACACCCAGGTACCTGTACTCCTGTATGTCCACGTCCTCTCCAAGAACACTCAGAGGTCTAGGAGCAGTCGCCTTCCTCCTGCACTATCGTTACCTGCACTTCAGTTGACCTTGCACCATGGTTTATAATGGTTTGGTTGATCAGAGTTATGTCTCTGTGAACCTTACAGCTGTTTGTAACATCACACAAAACCACTTGACCTTTCTGTGTTCTAGTTCAGGGTACCAGATGAGTGTTGGGGTCACAGGGTTCAGCTGGAAGGGTCTGACCCGATTTCTGACCGTCCTCCATTCATGTGGCTGAACTGGGTTAATACGCGAAGTGACTCTGTAGGTGTCACATATGATACACACATACACACACTTCTCCTGACACTGACCCAAGAGGCCTCAGTAACTGAGACAATTATGCACTTGTGTAACAACGATGTGGTTTTCACACAAACTTGTAAACTGTTTTTAGTTTCTAAGAATAATTCTTATTGTAAAATTGCACACCATTTCCCTTTGTTCCTCAATTATAAAAGGTGACAATTACTACAAAGTTCTTGCACAAAAACTCTAGACAGATAATTTTGACCAAAAACTGTGGATAACTTCTACGTACTTTTATTTATGATCTTATCAAGTTGACTTGTAATCTTTCTTTATTTCTTACTTTCCTTCCTTCATTCCTTCCTTTTAATTTCTACCTTCCTTCTTTATTCATTCTCTCCTTCATCCATTCCTTTCTTCCTTCTTTCCTTCAATAATTTATTCTTCCTTCCTTCCTTTCTTCTCATTTTCTTCCTGCATTCCCTCCTACCTCCCCATCCTTCAAAAAAGACCAGCAGAACCTCTTTGACATATTGAATATCTATATTAATGAATCCATAAATGTCATAAATAACTTACTAAAAATGACAAACCGTCAGTATTCATAAAGGGTTTGACAATACCATATTTTGGCCAATAAAGCGGTTTAAATTTAACTCCAACAGCAGAGAGAGAAAGAATGTGGGACGAATGTCAAGTGTTATTTGCCTGTTGACTCCAGAAGCCGATGTGACCCCCATTAGAGAACCAATTTTTGTAATGTATAAGGCAACATCAGGCTTGACTTAAACATTGCTTTTGTAACTCTGTAAAAAAAAAGAAATTCATGAACATAAATTAAGTTTTATTTAAATAATGGTTTCTAATACCATAAAATGATTATAAGGAAAGCAGAAACACTCAATTATACTCGTATCTGGATCTCCCTCTAATCTGGATACATTTACTTATCATTTACTAAGACGAGAGAAATTGAATGACAGGAGATCGCAAGAGACAGCAAGGGATGATTCATGTGAATGAATGAATGCTTCACGTATGTGTTCAGTTTACGGCAGCTTCGACAAGACCCGACTTGATTTGAGAGAAACTGTTGAAATAGTGGTGGGGTATGACTGTAGGAGAGCAACTGAATTGTGACTAATTTGTGCAATAAAAAACTTCACTAGAAAGAAAGGAAGAATATCTTTAAATAATGACTGAGTGTGCTGCCCCTCTCTGGCCAAAGCTTAACATTGCAGCTTGCAGTATTGAGTTTATCAACAAGTAAGACATTTGTTAAAGTAAAATGAGTTTGTTGAAATCTTTATAAATCAATTTGTAGAAGGCTGTTGGTGTATTTCTCTTTAAATGTTTTGAGGTTGTTGTGATGCAACATTAATTGGAGCTGTTTTTCACATTTGCGTTACTTTGATTTCACTCAGCACACATTAAATAGAGACAACAATCTGAGCTCAGGTTCCCTTTAGTTGGCCCCCTTGTGTTGCTTTTGATCACATGATTTTCATCAACAGATGTTGCGTGTTGTCATGTAGTCACATTTCTATCTTCAATGTTTATCTTTGGCCTCGATCAAAGTCTCTCTGATGGGAATGATCATATGAAGTGATAGGAAGCTCCATAGCAGCTACTAAATGGAACTTTAGGTGAGATTATTTTGTAAAGTTGTGTTTTAATGGTTTAGACTGAACTCACACTCACAATAACTATTAGTAAATAAATTAATCCCCCAGTGTTGCCTTGAATTCTTGAACACTTAGTTTTTTCTCGCATGCCTCCACAATGAAAGAAAAAAAATCTTGATAACTGGCAGTAAATAGGTGCCACGTTTAACAACAGCAATACTATATCAAAACATCAGTTTACAAACTCTCATACAACTTGTGCTGTAAATCTCAATTATCTATGCTCATTACCCAACCCCGTCCATATTCGCGGAAACTTAAGGCTTCTGCCACACTTGCTCAGGCACGCAATTTATTGTGTTTGGGAAGTAGTGAGCTTTGACCTGGATAAATGAGACATGGATTACTGCTTGAGTTGTGTGAGGGTTTTGATATAGTTTTGCCGTGTCATTCACTTCAATTCATTGAGACGTTTCACAGTTTTCCTTAAGAATTCAAGGTAAGGGGGGGATTAACCGAAATAGTCCTTTTGAAGGTGAAGTATTCCTTTAAAATGGACAAGATGACGCATACACATAAAATTCACATTAATTTAAAACATTCAGTTGATTTTAAATCTCAACACACATGGCTCTCTCTTGGTCTTACTATTCGATCATAAATAAAATTCATCAGCAGCTATTTTAATACCTGCTTTATCTTTGAAGTCATTTCTTCTTGTACAGACGCCAATCTCATGGTTCCAGAGTTTTGCTGCTTTTCAAACTTAAAACCCCAAATTAACATAATGTTGTCCTACCAATGGTCCAAAAACCAAAGAGATTTTAGTTTATCACAGAAGACTAAACAAATCTGCAAAATCTGACAAGCCAGAGGCAGATATCAATAATCGCTAATGAAAATCATCTATAAGCCTAGTGGACTGAATAAAGTACATCAGGCGATGCATTTTTGAACATTGCAAACACAGAATCCAAGTCTTTCTTCGCAAGAGCCTGAAAAATCTGTTTAGTTTCCGTTTAAACAAAAGTCCTTGTGAAAAATTGTCGCAATCCCGGCTCGGTGTCGGACTCTGTGGTGCTGAGTGTGTACTGCGGGTGGTGGAGGGTGGCGGTCATTCCATCTCGTAGGAGCGGCTGTCCAGTTTGTCCTTGAGGGATTTAAAGTCTGGCCTGTCGGCAGGCTCGGCGAGCCAACATTTCAGCATAATTTTGTAGATGGAGTCGGGACACTTGGGCGGAGCTGGCATCCTGTACCCGCTGGTGACCTGCTGGTATGTTTCCTGGTTGCTGAAGGCTGAGGGAAAGCAAGGGATGGAGGGCAGAAGCGGTGAATAGAGGTTCAATATTTATTTTCACCTGCAGACACATGGAGGCTTTCTCAATGTACTCTTGTACAAGCTTTAGTTGTGACGGAGGTGAAAATTATCTAAAGCCCTTTTTGCACGAGACTAATATTACCAGGGGACCTCCCGGATTTTGAAGGTTAACCCCCTACGTCTGTGCTTCAAGCGGAGCATTCGCATGGGATAAGCAAAGCCTGTTTATACTTGAATTAAAAGGCCAGCTGACATTATTCCCCGGTTATGATGTCAAGGACTTTGGCTTGATATTTTAATTTCATAATCACAACATAATTGATTGAAACTGCTATAAATTATTTATTTTTTGAAACTTCTTATGCAAGAACCATGTAATTCCACAAACCTGGGTAAGGAGCACTTCCGTAGGTAAAAATCTCATAGAGCAAGACACCAAAAGACCAGACGTCCGACTTGTTGGAGAACTTCCCGTGGCTGATGGCCTCAGGAGCGCTCCACTTGTAGGGAATCTTTTTATCTTCTGTGATGTAGAACGGCTCCTGGATGATAGATCTTTGTCTTAAAACCCGCAGCCTTGATTTTACTTAAAAAAGATATTTCGTATCACTTCCTTCCTACCTTGATTACTCTGGCCAGTCCAAAGTCAGCCACCTTACAGATGTAGTTCTCCCCCACCAGGACATTTCGAGCTGCCAAATCTCTGTGGATGCTGTTCTTCTCCTCCAGGTATGACATCCCCTCAGCCACCTGGGTACTCATGTCAACGAGTGATGCAATGTCTTGATGCTGCCCCTCTGGACCTACAAAAGGAGAGAAGAAAAAAAGAGACCGAAAAATAATTTGCATCAAGAAGCAGACCCCAATAAATGCAATTTCCAAAGTGCTGAGATCACATTACATTGTTCATTCTGTACACATGACATCTATTGCTTCTGTCCATCCGGGGAGAGGGATCCTCCTCTGTTGCTCTCCCAAAGGTTTCTTCCATTTTTTCCCTGTGAAAGGGTTTTTACTATCTTTATTTGGGGGAGTTTTTCCTGATCCGATGTGAGGTCCTGGGACAGGGATGTCGTATGTGTACAGATTGTAAAGCCCTCCGAGGCAAATTTGTATTTGTGATTTTAACTGACGAGGTCTGAACAAGTTTTAAAGTTATCACGTTCAAAACATCTTGCTTTTGTGTTAATTCTGCATAATTTACAACCACTATCTGCCCCATCTCAATGTCCCATTCAGAAAAGATGTTGTGCGAATGATGTGCAAAGTTTTGCAGCGGTGTGCATTTTTGCCCTTTTTTGCATTTGATTGTATTTATCCATGTGACAAAATAGGAATGCGCTTGAGGCCAGTGGGTTGGTTGTGAGGGGTGAGAGTCAGCTTGAGCTAGAGGTCTTGCCTGGAGGGGCTTGCCAGAGTGCCACTTCCATCCAAACCTACTAAAAAGGCAGTTAAGAGAGGAAAGGGAAAAATGTAAGCCCAGGAGTTAGGAAAGGAAGGAGAGGAGGTTTTCTACCTCTGAGGAAACTGAGCAGGCTGCCTTTCTCCATCAGCTCAGTGATGATGTAGAAAGGGGCTGAGGCCGTGCAGATAGCAAACAGAGAGATGAGGTGACGATGGCGTAGACTCTTCAGGATCTGAACTTCCCTCTGAAATTCTCGGTGGTTCAACTCCGAGTCTGGGAAGACAAACGGAGAGAGACGGATGAAAGTAAAAAAAAGAGACAGACAAGAGATGGAAACCAAGGAAGCCACATTGAAATCTTGACCATTTGACAAATGACACTTATAACAAAAATGGGGTGTTCCTTTAGAAGAAGGGCACTGAGGGCAACAAATTGCCTTCATCACATGTATTACAGGTAGGAGATACCTTGGGGTATAGCTAGTAGAGCTGTGTATTGGCAATAATCTGGCAATAAAATACACGTTGTGATACAGGGGTTACGATTCAATATATTGCAATACTTTAAGCAAGGTGATATATTATGATTTAAAAAAAAAAAAAAAATATGCAAAGTACAACGGCACGATATGCATAAAATTGGAATAGAAAAAGAAAAAAAAAGTTAACATTTTAATGCAATCAGGGCAGTGGGATCTGCATTTGCATATGTTACAGTCCCTGTCACATCCAACATCTTAAAACTACCTTTTGTGCAATTTAAGCCACCGTCTGCCACAAATCGTTGCATGTAAACTATTAATTAAAAGTCGATAAAGACTTTGAGAATCTATACAGTATCAGAAAACATAATATCCAGATACTCATTTTTATCTATATCTATCACACCCCTAATATGTGTAATCTTCATTTTTGTATCTGGATTACCTTGAATTTGATTAATACATGTCCAACATGTATTAATTATGTTTAAGTGATTAATCAATTCATAAAGCAATATCTCAGAGTTCCTCTTATATTTTTTTCAATGACCTCAACACTCTTTGTAGGAGCCATGTTTTCAAGCACTGGGGGGTGTTTTTGGGACAGGTCTACCGGCTGCCCTCAGCTGATTCAAATTAACGTCAGGGATTGCAGGTGTTGCTGATTGGGAAAAGAAGCAAACGGTTTATGACTGTGCTCGGTCAACAAGGCGTGGCGTTATTTGTTTTAACTTTGTGACCAAACTTATTGGTGACGTACTCTGATGGACACTAGAGGGAATTATGAATGCCATGATTTAGTAGAGGTCATTTTGTATATTGTTTTTCTTAGCAGAAGTCAAAACAATTCAGATGACTTAGCAGCCAGTAGCTACTAAAGTATGGAACGTATGGTCACTACACTTATCACTTGGCTTATGAGCATGATTAATAAATAGTAAATCCTGTTTTATTACATTTTAATGGCATAGTCAGCGTTGATCTGTTATTAACTATTAATCATACATTAATCATACATAGTCATCTACAATAAACTGTCCCTGAGTTTCAATCTAGAGATACATTGTGAACAGTGATACCTGGAAATAACAAGTTATGAGCTATTTACTTCCTGTTTAGAGGAGGTGTTGCACAATGTTACTGTACAATGAGTCATCAGGTTAGTCAGAGCTAATTGACAGACTGCACTGTGATTATTTTAACAATAGATATTAGCACATACTTCATGGCGAAAAAGATGACGAATCTCTATTCAACCAAGTAATTATACAGATTGTTGCCCGAGAGTGTCTGTTCTTAATGAACACATAAGAATGCTGCTTGAAGAGCCAATTATGTATGTCAGCAAAGAGATGCATCATGGAGATCCCCATGATTGATCTCTCTGCATTTTTGTTCTGTCGCTCATCAGTTTCACTCAAATGGGGTTGAACATGTTATTAAAAAATTATATTTGTATTCTTAGACAACACAGGGATGAAACCAGGCACTCTTTACTAGCAGTAGTGTAAAGTAAGTAAGTACATTTACTCAAGTACAACTTTGAGGTACTTGAGTATTTCAATTTCATGCCACTTCATTACATTTAAGAGGGAGATATTTTACTTTTTACTCCACTACATTTATGTGGGAGGTATAGTTACTTTTCAGTTGAAGATTTTTAAACACATTGTTAAAGATTACACAAAATATCCCAAATCAATGCATATTTAAGGCCTCTTGCCATGTTTCAGATGTGTATGATTTGGAGAAAAAGTCCAGAAAATGAATACCAAATTATTATGTTTTTTTCCCTTAAACACCTGACAGCCCTTCAGATTTATCTCGTAAGCTTTGGAGGTACCCAAACCGGAAACCACTGGTTCCCCAGTATCGTACTGTGTATAATATATAGAAGTTAAAACCTTGGTCAGTCGCAACAGTAAAACTTTGCCGACACAGATTATAGATCAGTATTAATAATCTAATAATTTGTGTTTTTGGTGGAGCTTTTGCCAAACAGCTCCTCGTGATCAGACATCCATCTATTAAATCAAGCTTATTTAGATCAACAGAGATGATGATATACCACTTTTGATGATCTTGATGGCGACATTAATGTGATTTTTCCAACGTCCCCGGTAGACCTCAGCAAAGTAACCACTGCCCAGCATCTCCTCCAGGGTGAACTCCTCTTTAGGGAGCTCCCACTCATCCACTGTAAAATGATTCAAATCTGTGGTGTTGGGCCTTTTCTGAAAGAGGAAACACATAACGACATACTTGTAAAAAAAAAAAAAAAAAGGGACACTGATACAGTACATAGATTCACATTTACAGTAAGGTTAAATTAGTATGCAATGAACCAGCTTTGATTGTCTTTAAGGTCTCTATGCTACAAGTGGTATCGTAGTGGCTGCACATGTGTTGGACTCATCCTCCAAGCGGACGGTAAACAGAAGTGTCCACTGCTGTCTGTGTACCGTGCATCCATTTTGGAGTATAATCAAAGCTTTAGTAGGTGCCATAAAATGTCTCCTTTTGTCTAACCAATAGTCCAAAACTAACAAATATTGAGTGATTCTATTGCATAAGACAAAACATGAGCAAATCCTCACAATGCAGAAGCTGAAACTGGGTAATATTAAGGCATTTTACTTGAAACACCTAAATGGTTGATTATTAATATAGTTGCAGATAATTTTTCTGTTGTTCGACTAATGATTTCTGTTCTAGTTGAAACATATATTGTTATAACAGGGCACTGTCGTGGCTTTAAGGAAGGTTCACAATGTTTTATTCTGTCTTAAAAGAATGCAGGTTCCCAACATTGTAAATATACCCAAAGAGGCAATCCTGTAGTAAAAATGACAGCCATCACTTCCATTTGGGAGTGTGAACAGGAGGAATGATTCAGCCTGACCTGATTTAGTTCATGTGACCTGATTTAGTTGTCTTTAGTTTGGCCCAAACCAGTCAATAGCGAGTGACTCATCTGTCCCAGCGCCGGCATCGGGAGTCCGCTCAGAAGCTGTTGCAGTGGCTGACAGGAACATTAACTTATACTTTTTCACCGCCACATTTTTCTTATAGCTTTAAAAAGGAAAAAATTAGCAATTTCTTCTAAATACTGATGACGATGCTTTGACAGGCATCTGGGACTTAGTGTTGCATTTTCCTTTCCAGCATTGTAGTTTCGATCCATTTTCTCTGCGCAAACTTCCGAATTTTTGTTGCATGATTTCCTTCACGCTTAGTTACAGGAAAACATTGTAACACATCTACAAACACAGGGACAACACAGGGATGAAACCCGCAACAACAATATTTGAGTGAATTCTTCATCCACAGGTTTTGTTTTCACATGAGAAGAAATAAAGGGGAACGAACAAGCACAGCGATAGAAACACAACCAACAGAGCCTGTCCTACCCTCTTGCACGGGTTTCTCAGTGTGCCGGTGTTGTTCAGGCTGTTGGCACAGTAGTACTCCACCAAGTCGATGAGAGAGCTGAATTTGTTGTTGTACTCCACGTGAAAAGAACTATTATCTGTGTTCAGGACCTTGAAATGCTTCACCCGACTGCTTGACCTCACTGCAGAGAGAATCACACACATACACAAGGTCTAAATCCTAAATTCTCTTTAATATTCGTTAACAAAACATTGTAGTCTGAGCTTCTAAAAAAAACAACAAAAAAACACAATAGATTCCAAAGAACAGTAAAATACCCAGGTACATTTAATATTCAGACAGGAATGTAAGGTTTTATTTCAGTTTACTTGGATATAATTTGTTTGCAGGTTTGGCTGTCACTTTGGAAGACACTGTTGTGTGTTGTGTTGAGGTGCGGATTAATACGCTGCTTGAAATTATGGAAAATATAAATACTGACATTATTTGGTTACGCTTGTGCTGTTTCTCTTTGAAAGGGCATCATTTAGATGCCATGTGACTGTAATACATGGAGGGCCACGAAGAAGAAAGGATCATTTTTACCACTTTTTACGCGTCTGTGTTGTAGTCAACATCAAAATTGAATTCCCCTTTTCATTTATCTGTTTAAATTTACTACACTTTGTCAAACAAGTCCAATAAATTGACATTCTGGGAATGGCCCTTATTTGCTTTCTGTTGGAGTTAGATTTGAAGAAACACATTACATACAGTTACAATGCAACCAGTGGAGATGCCATGAAGTTACTGAGGCCAGGAGAAAACTAGTCGTAGCCTTCAGAACCATGGAAAAACGTTATTTGACATTATTACACTTGGATTAAACAAATGAGACGCGTTAATGAGGGAGCTTTAGAGATCCCGAGGGCGGCAGATTTTTGAATTGACCAGACCAGCAGGTTCCTTGTTTACCTTCTGCTGGCTGTAGCTTCATATTTACCGAACAACAAACTACAATATCCTCAGGCCGACTGTTTCCCCTTTACTTTACTCATTACTTCCCCCATATCTCATTCTCTTAACAAACACATCCTGCACTGCTTTTTTAACTGGAACTCGCTCCTCCCTCGCTCTATTTTAACCCACTGCTACCGCACAGTTCTTCTTCTCTTTTTGCGCTTCCAAAAACCTCTCTCTCTCTCTCTCTCTCCTTATCTTACCTGAAAGAACGTATCCAACACCGTCTTTCTCACTTTGCCGAATGAGGAAAGCTCCGTGGTCATTTCCTGGTCCCAGCAGGTGGCCTTGAGCCTCAAAGCGGTTCATTGGCCCAAAATACCACCTGGATTAAGACAGAAAGGCATACATTAAAGTCATTATTAGGAAGTGTTGTCATGGTTTCAAACTTTAACTCTTTGAAAATCAGTCTGTTTACAAGCTCTGGCAACAGTTTTTAGCAACAAAACAGTATCTGATATGACAACAACATATCCCTGTAGACATCCTGGGATCTGGTTACATTTTTTTTAACGGTATAACTTTAGTGGTCAGAGTATCTAAACATGTCAAAAGTGTTCATAGAAGCAAGTGCAACAACAGTACACAAAACAAAGAAAGCATTTGCTGCCAACGCTGAGCTTTCTGCCTGGCGTAATCATCGCATCATCTGTAAAATGGTCTTAAAATGTCTATATTTCATCGCAATGATTTCAGGGACAATACATCATCCAACAAAATGAGTTGTAACTCAATTGTATTTCAGCCTTCCAGCAGGTGTTGACATGTGGGAATAACTTCACATTACACACTTCCCATTCTGTTGAAGCAATAAACAGAGAGAGAGAATGAAAACAAGAAGTGGTGAGGCTGACTGCCAGAGTGTTTATGTCACAGTTTGCTTCACTGCTAAGAGACACAGACATGGCACTGACATTAGGAAAGGTGGTATTGACATTTCTCACAGTGTTAACTCAAAACAGAGGGTTGAAAGTAAAAAATTAAATTAAAATAACTATTACTACTGTAATTCTTCATGATATGAAGTTGCATCTGTGGCATCAAGGTAGCAGATTATGGAACAAATGTACTCCAGACACAGTAGATGGAAATATAAAATGTGAGGAAGAGTGATGACTGACTTATTTTGTGAATGTTCAGTTTTATAGGAAGCTGTTGCTTGTTGTAGGTCTGCCAATTGTGCTATATCATTTGCATACAAATCTATGATATGTTGGGTATCTTTGTAGCCGAATGGTATAGGATATCTCTCTCTGTGTGTGTGTGTGTGTGTGTGTGTGTGTGTGTGTGTGTGTGTGTGTGTGTGTTTGTTTTTCTGGTCTATCATCCCAACTTTCAGAGATGACCTCCAATCTGTCTTGATTTCACTTAGGCAGCTGAATCCTCTCTCATATGCAGCTGAAGAGACCAGGAGAGCCAACACCGCACCAAGTGGATCCACATTTTGTTATTGTTGTTGTTTGCAAACCCTATTTATTTATTTTTATGTCAAAAAGTAGTTGCCACTGATGTCAACAAAAGACTAGGAAACAGTGGCCAGCTTCTCAAAATGGTTGCCATGTTTTTTTTTTAACCTTCACGTTTTTGTGTGCTCCAGGTTATGTGCTTTGTTACTTTGTCTACCCCTCTGGTTATGTCCATACTTCATCACAATGCTTCCTGGTGACAAGACTTTTTCACATGCTGGGAAGTTTGTAATGTATTGCTTATTCCATGACCGTCGCAGCATTATTTTGTTAGAGTTTAAGAACAATTAAGCCTATGATTTTCATTTTGTGATTGATTCCCGTTACATGGACCGAACTGCACGTGCCTCGCACGTCAGGTGTCCAGTAAATTACCAATCAGGAAGATCTGCTGACTCAAAAATGGAAGATGTTAAACGTTAAAGAGTAGTCGGTTTCTGAAAGTATATCGAAAAAGTCAACCACCCACTGTTGCATTTGTAGGGACTCGGCCCGGTCCAGGTAGTTTTTGGGCACGATCCCGGTCTCCAGGACGCGCCCGTTCTTTTCGATCTTCCGCGCGGTCCACCAGTCTCCGCTGCGGTTGATGACGCTGAACAGATCTCCCTCCTGGAACGACAGCTCGTCCGGGTGCCCGGATTCAAACGACCAGAGCGCCTTGTAGACGGAGCCTTTCTCGGGCCCTGGGTCCGGCGGGGGGATTGGACTCTCATCGCGGTCGTCTACCTTACCATCACCTCCTCCTCCACCTTCACCATCTCCTGGTCCAGGAGGAGGCTTTTTATCGCTGAAAATCCTCTGCCATAGTGCGTCCAGACATGGGCAAGCTTTATGCAGACACTCACCCATAGATGACCATGAATGTGTTCCTCTCAGAGCCGCCTTACCCCCTTCTGCCTCAGTGGCGCACCGAGCCGGCTACACCTGTTGGACAGGTAGAGAGGAAGGAGCGCAAGGAATTCTCGGAATGCCTTCACAGGGGAACAGCTGCTCTGGGTTTGTCCTGATTAAAGTGTGACTAGTACAACTGCGCTCAAAGGACTGACTGCAACTTCCTTATGACGGGCAATACTACAAAGCACGAGAACCCCGCCTATATAATATGAAAGGGGCGTCATAAATCTCAGTGACTGCTTCAGAAAGATAAGGATGATGAGAGACAGATTACTTAACCACAACACACGCCTATTCAAGTAACTAAATTCACCGTAGTCCACTTTAAGGTATACGTTTACTTTACTTGATTCAGAGGCAAATTAGAGGCTCTAGAGCTATATTTATATTTTGATGCTCAAACATTTGTACTTATTCCTTCATTGGTTATATCTACTCATTTAATAAGATACATTTCTGGGATGTGAAAAAACCTATTGACTAGGCCTTTCTGTTTGGTAATGCTGTGTTAACATTACATTATCACGGGTTTCTAAGTTTTAAATAACCTTGCAGTTTGCAGTTATAAAACAAGATAATCATTTTAGTCCCGCAGTGGGGACATTTACAGTATTTACAGCAGCAGAGGGTGTAGTGCAAACAAGAGACGTAAAAAAGAAACAGATCAAAAACAAGTATTATAAATAAGCAATAAAAAACAGTAAAGAATCCACAATAACTGCAATTGTGTATATATATATATATATATATATATATATATATATATATATACTGGCAAAATAACTTATTGCACAGTATATTTATATATTGCACAGGTTTTAAATGTTTTGCGGTCTACTGGGAGCACAGTTGTGTAGCCTGACAGCAGCAGGAAGGAAGGATCTGCGGTACCTCTCCTTCACACACCGGGGGGTGAAGCAGCTGCACAGAGCTGCCAGAGAGTCCTGCATAGGGTGGGAGGTGCTGTCCATCAGGGATGAGAGCTTAGCCATCATCTTCCTGTCTCCCACCACTTCCACCGTATCCAGTGGACACCCCCAGCACACTGCTGGCCTTCTTGATGAGTTTGTTTAGTCTCTTCCTGTCGGCTGTCAAGATGCTGCTGCTCCAGCAGACCACATCATAAAAGAGGGCTAACGCCGTTATATATTAAGTAATATGTGTAGTGTTTTATCATCATGTCTGCAGACCTTTCCCAAGTGCAAGTGATTAAACCAATCAATGGGATTTTCCAAAACCTTCCCACCAAAGATAAAAATGTATTACGGGCTTTTTCTGATTTATAAAGCTTTAGTAAATTATTTATTACCATTAATAAACCCATTAGACATAACTTATAACTCTTTTTGGGGATGGTGGACATTGCATAGTTCACAGCTAACCTACAGTTATACATTGTCTGTTTGGTGAAAAGAAACACAAACAGTCCAGCGGTCAAATGACAAACATTTCCTTCAGTAATGCAAAAATTACAGGTGAAATGAAGACATTTATTGCATAATTTGACCATTTGTGTGTCTGTAGTTTAGTCACAGGTTTACCTGTGATCATACCAGTGTACTTAGGGTTGAACCAATACTGAAACCAGTATCAGGCCCATTACTGGTTTCAGTTAGACGTCGGAGCGCAATGTGTTAGTGAATAAATGCTACAGCTCCTCAAGACCCGGGAGGAGACCCAAGCTAACTTCCTTTGTCTTGCTTGTCAGCGAGTTGATGATTAAAGTTAGCCCCGAAGTTAGAAACAAATCAGGCATAATTAAGGTGGGCTGACCTTTAAGGTGAACCAGCTATTCTCCTTTTTTTTAATAGGCTATTTACATCCTTACTGCAAATAACTATGCTCTGTTTGAAATTAGGAAATCGCAATGTTGAATGTTAAAATGTCACCAGCAGTTCCCCTCTGTTAGTTCAGACAAGATGATGTAACAAAAGGAGGAAGGAGTGATGACACATCTAGTCACCTGTTAACAGACACCAGAGCTGTGCTGTCCCTTTTTAATTCACCTAAAGTATGTCTGAAGCAGTTCATTTTAACTCCTGAGTGGTAAGTCTTTAATATGTCTTGCTTTGGGCCGGGAGAGATCAATGCCAGTAAAACCTGGGTAGAACTAAAAACCACAAAGACTTTCTTGGAATACCTCATTTATTAAGCATTAATTTACTCTTCATTTGATCTGATTCTGACAGTTTTTAATGCATCTGCTGCCAATATCTGTAACCTGTCATATAAGTTTCATAGTTTTATGAGGTTGAAGCTTCACTATTTAACTTTGAAAAAAGCAGGAGGATAAATGATTTGTACTCACTGCAAATTTGGCTCAGGGGCAAATGTTTGCACTCTTATTAGTGTTTGTTCCAGTTGGAAGATGTATTTTTTCATGATTGTAAAATAACTGGCAGTATTTTTAAAAGCTTATATGGATCATTATGGATCATTTTGACATGTACTTTGAGACTGATTAGCATACACTGAGAGGAATAATGTGGTGTTCTTCTGTACAAATGCAAAAAAATTGTGAATTGTGAAAAAAATTTGTTGACAAATAGTAGTAAGCGTCTTTGTCATTTCTGTCGAAAAATATGACATTAATTGTGAAAGTTTTGGGAAAACTGGACACATCAACATGAAAAGGAGATGTAAATTAAACTCAACATTAAACTGTTGAGTTTAAAGCAAACCAATCTGAAAATGTACAGTATGCTTTAAAAGTTATTTAAATCAGTAATGCAAAAATATATAACCTGCTAATAAACCACCGATATGGGCCTTTTAAGACAATCTAAAGCATTTCTTTTTAAGTATATCTTGTTTCGACCCTTATTAAGTAACTCGTTCTTGTATGGCCAATAAAAAAATAAAAAAACATAGAAAAGAAAGAGTTTGGAAGAGTTTTTGTTACTGAGCAACTGATAAGACTCCTGCTATAGTATGTACATAGATAATTGAGCCCATTTCCCTCAACAGCGCAAAATATATTTGTTATTCAGTGGATTGGCAACTGCACTGTAGTTGCCACCTTTTTAATTTCCCCACCTACACTTGTGTTTGTGTGAGGTATTCACCTTAAATTAAACTCATTCATTGATTCAATTTTCTCTTAATTCTTTATCTGTACTGGACATCTTCCTGGGTGTATTTGCAAGCACTTGACAAAGACACTAGATGTTATGATAAAAACAGACACATTTCAAAACAATAGTTAAAATATTTTATTCTTTGCCCAATTCTTTTGGTACCTGATGGCACTCAGCTTAAAACATACAACTCAATCTTGTGATTATGGCTAAAGTTTCCTGAACTTGGCGTTGTCTGCTGTGTATGGTCATGCATAAAAGACAAAAGTTGCAATGTTCTCAAATTGCATTGTAACAGTGTTTTGTGGTGTAGAAAACCCCATCCACCCAAAAAATGGCCTTCAGCATATGGATGATTCATTGAGCAGGTCTTCATGCCTTCATTGTTGTTGTTTCTGTGGTGTGGACAGTCGTGTAAACATTGTCACTCTAGTTGTAACTGGCCTCTGTGGGCCTCTAAAAGAGATGTAATAACTTAAATCCGATACACATGGCTCAATGGCCCACTGGCTCTTCAAGCACTGGGTCAGCCAGCAAAAAAGTGTCATACGAGGATAAAGACAATACCCATACTATTCTAGAGAAACTTGTATTCAGGTTCATTAGATGTGTAAACCTTCTGAAATGCCCGCAAAGTAGGCTGAAAAAAAAAAAAAGACTATTCTTGTGGTTAACAAGACTGACTGTGTATAGCCATTAGAGGCCCAATAAAGCCAGAAAGAAATGGTGGATGTAAAATGAAGAGCACAGACTAGATGCCTCAGTTTAATGGGGTATTAAATGATAACTTTGTCCCGGGCCATTGGGCGCTCCTCTGAACAGTGGCCGATTCAGAACATCTCAGACTTGACTTGGTTCTGCTTTTATCAGCCTCAGCTGTACGGTGTTCCTCTGTTGACATGCTTAACGTGCTAATGATTGCCAATGCTTTTCTGTAGTATGTTACTTGTTACTAAGTTTTACATGTATGTTAATTGTCAAGCCAACATGCGAACATCAGCAAGTTACCGTGGATCCATCTTTGCATTCTGACCACAGACTGCTGCAGGGATGACCTCTTTTGTTTAAGTTTACCCAGAAGTTAAAATTGCTCTGGGCCAATGGGATATTTCCATTAGATTGAATTAATGCAGAAAGTAAACTCTGTGGCTAAAAAGTTTGTAATTAACAAGCTCCACCACGATAGCATGACTTTACACTATACCACTGAGCTTCAAACTTGATATTAGATTTCACGTAGGCAACCGCCATTTTTGAGACTTTCATGATGGTTATGCATTTAATGTTTTAGAACAAAACGTTAATATCTCTTCGGTTTGTTTTAACCACAGACCTTATTTCAAGCATCTCACCAAAATCCCATTTATAAATAACCACCGACTTTGAGACAAAGAAACTGGAAGTGCAAAAATGTTAACTGATTTCTTGGTTTTAGGACTCATTCCTGCAGCACTTTATATCTCAATATGTTTGGAAATATGTACACTCATTCCATTACTTTCAAGACCACTATGTTTGGATTTGTACTCCCATGCCATATGTACAGTGAAATAGTTATTGGTTGCTGTAATCATTGCCTTTGGTCTATCCTTTAATCTTAAAGTACAGCTGAAGCTGATGGGAGTTTGGTAATTAGTTTATAACATGATAGAATGTTGGACGGAAGAGGAAATTGTGACAAAATAAAAAGTCTTGTGATCAACAAAATTGTTCATCCGTTGATGAAAGCAAAGGTTTGAACAAAATAGCATTGCAAGGAGTGGTGAGATTTCACTTTAGACAAAAGTGCTGGAATAACCACATCAGAGTCCCTAGCATTGGGCGCTAACATGGCTAAAAACCAAGCTAGCTGTAATTATTGCACATAACCCCGATATTTAGCATTTGCTTGCAGTCAAAAGACAGGTGATTAAAGTCCTGACCTGTGATTTCATAACATCTTTAAGTGTGCATACACAGACATGGCACATACAGAGGTAATAAAATAGTATTTATAAAACACAAAAGGGTATAAAATTAAAAACAGTTTGTTCTGTGGATGTGCTGAGGGTTTTAGTGTTCACTTTTAAAAGGAAGGAGTGTATTTACACATTTCTGTAGCTATTTTCAGTCTTTCGTTTGTCCACTTTGCTTTCCTTTAGCCTTAGAAATTAAGTGTTCTTCGTTTTTCCTTTGATTTGGTGAGCATCTTCTTTATCTTGAACAATTCACTTCCGTTTGTCTGCTGTTTATGCTCTTCTTCCTCCATCCTTTGACCTTTGTGTTCTTCAAATACATATACCCTGTTGTGGAAGTGGGTCGCATGGGAGAGAAGAAAACTCCCTGCTACTTTTCATCCCCCTCTCTTTCCATGTTTGATGTCCATCCTGCGGTCGATCAGTTGCAGATAATCTGCTCTCACCGTCCTCTTCTTCCCCCACGACTTGCTCTTTCTATACCTCTATAGTCTTGAAATATATCCTGGCATATATTGTATCCAACTGGCTGTGCAGGGCGTGGAAGGAGGGTCTCTTCGAGGGCTCAGCGGCCCAGCAATCCATCATGATGCGATAAATATTCTGAGGACAGCGGGTTGGACAGGGCAGCCGAAACCCCGACGACAGCAGATCCAACACTTCCTTGTTACTTTTTCCTAACATGGAGTGATATCAAAGCATTAGAGTGGAAGGAGTTTACTAATTCCTGAACGTTTTCTTTTGCAGGCAGGGATTTTCCACTGTGCCGAGATCAGTAACCACAGCTATGATAACATCAGGAATGGCTGCAACAGCTCAACTTTAAAAAGGTAAAGTCAACTCAACATATTGAATCAAGAGGTTCAGTTATCTTGAAAGTACATGTTATGATCTCATGGATTTAGTACTTAAATGATAAGGCTGGTATTTATACATTTTTATCTGAAAGAAAATAAATTACTTTCTGGCTTCCTGCTTTAGATTAAAAAAAAGCTAAATCATTTCCTTAAAACAGCTGGTCATTGTAGTTTTTAATCAAACAAACACGAGGAAATAGTGCATTTGTTTGGGACTATTTTCAGCGGCTGATTAATCAACAGAGAGAGTGGGAGTGTGTGTGTGTGTGTGTGTGTTAATAAAGGAATATGTCACCTAATGCAACAGTGTCACTCATTGTTGGGTTTTTAATAGTTTTTTAGACAATGGAGGCACAAACAAATGCACTATTTTCTTCTGTTCGAGTAACGTTGGATTAAAAAAAAAAAAAAACTGCAGTGCCCAGCCGTTGTGCTCTTCCTTCTCTGAATACTTTCCAAATTGTTCTATTTATCTTCAGCTTATCCGTGGCACATTTGTTCTTACTGTTCTTTTCATGGGATTTGTTGACAATAAGTAAAATACAGAATATTGCCAGCCTTTTTGGATAATAATAAATATAACTTATTAAAACTGTATTTTCCATAAGACATTCTATTGTATTAACTAACGTCATAATACTGCAATACAAAAGTACATAATGATTTCAGAAGGGTGTAACCACACATGGAGAACAATCATTTGCACACCCAGTACCTCCTAGTATTTCTAGACCTGTAAATCCACTGTGTAACTGGTAGAGTAGAAAGAAGTCAAAGATATACCTTCATAAGGCATCTTGCCACGTGACATCATCTCATACAGAAGGACCCCGAATGACCAGACATCTGATTTTACGGAGAACTTCTGGTAAATTGCCGCTTCGGGAGCCGTCCATCTCACTGGGATCTTTGTGTTTCGACTGGCTGTGTACACACTGTCCTGTAGAGAAACAGTGTAGAGTTAACAAAATATACTGTACACACACACACACACACACACACACACACACACACACACACACACACACACACACACACACACACACACACACACACACACACACACACACACACACTTTACTACATTTCCCATGAATCCCCAAAAGATGGTGTTATGTTAAATGATCCCCTCTAAACTCCCATGAAAAGCACCAGGCTGTGAAGCCAATTTGACGTTCAAGGCAGCCCACTGCTCCTTAATACTAAGGATGGGTCAAATGCAGAGAATACATTTCATGTATGTATGTAAAATGTATGTACTATGACAATAATTGAATCTTAATTCTTAATTAAGGCCAAACTGTAATCACAACTTCCGGGTCCATCACATTGGGCCACAAAAAAAAAAAATTCTTCTATTTATTTTTTATTTGTGCTGTCATTTATGTGTGGCGGGGTTAAAGGCCCCAAATGCCCAAGATCTGGGTAATTTCATACCCAGAAATCAAACAGTTTTGGCTTTATGCGCCAGTGATTCTGAATAAAATTGCTTAAAAATAAAATATGATCACTAAACTATTCTTACAACAACATGCCGTTCAAAAGCACACTTTTAACTTAGTCTCACTTTATTGTGCATAAATGAGTTTAACTATCTTGGTGACTGCTTTAATAGTGTTGCGTTATAGCAGTACATAGATTATGTAATAATAACACTTCGACGCAGACGAAAAATCCATCCATGGTAAATGTATCCCTCTTAATGTCCAACACTTCACCATGCAGATTACATACAATTACTCTATTTTAGCAGAAGATAACAAGATAAAATGCGGCCTAGACCAGCAGAGACTTTCTTCATGGAGAATATGATTTATTTACAGTAAATATCATTGTTTCTCAATGTGGTAATGATGTACTACTGTTTAAATATAATCACACACACAGGTTTCTTTGCGCCAATATAAAATCTTCCCATATCTTGAAAGCCCTGTATGAATAAAACATTCTGTTACTATTAACCGCAAACAAAGTAAATTATGCAGATTTGAGAGCTGCTCCATTATACTGGACAGATGGTAGGAGGATAGAGGTAGACATTAAGTGTACATGAGTTTACACTGCAACAACAAAGCACACTGTGCATATTTAAAGAGAATACAGATAAATAATTAGTGTTGTTCTAAAATAAAACACTAGTTCTTGACTGATACTCAAGAGACAACAAACATAAACCCTGCGCTTCATACTATGCGTTCATGTTGTCTCTCTTTCAGAAACTTACCTTAATAATCCGAGCCAGTCCGAAGTCGGCCACCTTGCAGACCAGATCTTCTCCCACGAGGACGTTTCTGGCAGCCAGGTCCCTGTGGACGATGTTTCTATCCTCCAGGTAGGCCATGCCCTCTGCGATCTGACTGCCCATGTAGATCAGATGAGCTGATGTCAGCACCTGGCCTTCAGCAGCTGAAAACACACACAGACATATATAGAAACATACACACACCGTCAGCTAAACTGGTGGAAAGCATGGCAAAATCCACCAAATCCACCTTTTTGAGTTAGTAAATTGTATGTAGAGTCTCTTTTTTTATATTATCTTTTGATCCTTGCCCAAGTCTATAAGATTCTTTGAAACAGTAGTTGTCTTTTTTACGGGAGTTATTCTGCTTTGTAAACTTTAGAAATGTCAAAAATCTATGATGTTACTACAAGGTAACGTCACCCTCATCTCTCCAAACAAAACTCAAGCAAAATTGTGTATAGATTGTTGGATTAAATCCAAAGTGGAAGAAATGAGAAAACAAATACTGCATTTGACCCAGTGGTCAAAACATTCAACATCAAGTGCCACAGTAAAGCCGCATTTGCATCATTTTATGACATTACATTGTCGCATCACAAACTCGATAAGTACAGGAGCTACATGTAAGAAGCTGCACTGTAAATGGGTGGTGCATGGTTTCCTTTTGAATGCTAATTGCTGTGCAGAGAAGTAAATATATGTAATGCAAGTACAGTCATGACATGCAGACACACACACACACACACACACACACACACACACACAGCATGAAGAATAAAAAAAACACCCACTGGAATGAGGTGTCAGAGTCAAACCCTTCGTTCTGCCCGCTAAGACTCCCGGTGATTAAAGCCTTTTGTAAAATGTCAGAACAATATTTCTCTGCTGAGCAGAGCTGCCAGATTATAATTCCATTTGCTTTGGATTTAAGGTGTAGAGATTTAACCGTCACTTCGCCTAAATACTGCTTCAGAGAGCTTTCAAAAAATGTCTGAGGTAAGGGGTGAATTTCTCAAACTCCAAGAAAAGCTAAATTAACTTTCCGTTCTAATCTCTTTGCATATTAAAGCACCAGTGGAGTCTCCCCGCTCATGTCGTGTGCCGTTTAGAAACAGGACATGAACCACTTTGTTGAGGAACTGATTCACCATCCGATTTCTGTAGAAGCGCTGACACTCAAAATATTTGATATTTTATCATCTTTTTTTCTGGAGATACCAGACATTGTATCGTCTTTTGTATCTTTTTTGAATTTTATTTCAAGAATGTATGTGTGTGTGTGTGTGTGTGTTTCAGCACTCACAGGCGAGGTAGGACTTGAGGCTTCCTTTCTTCATGAGTTCGGTCACGATGTAGACCGGCTCTCCTCTGGAGCACATGGCCAACAGCTGGATCAGCTTGGGGTGATGGAGGCTCTTCAATGCCTGAACCTCCTTGACAAACTCGTCCTGCTTCGTGTCCTCTGAAGGAGTAGAAACACAACGATCAATTATCTTGGTTGTCCTATTGTTCACTGTCGTTTATGCTCCTTCCATGTCATTCATTTGGCTTCACATTCATAGCCATCTTTTCAACCACATCTTCTCTTCTCCACACATTTCTCTAAATTGACCCCCATTGCCATAAATAATATTTAAGCAGCTTTTCTGCTTTTAATAACCGCCATCTCTCTTTCTCTATGCTTTGTGTATAACTTGATCCATCCTTCATTACACTTATCATCACTGCTTTCCGTCACAAATCAGCATGTTTTTGTCCATCCTGTGTATCCCTTCATCAGTCCATATTTAATTTTAGCCTCCTGAATGAACAACTTGTTTTTGCCCTCCTCCACCAGGGTAGTTGGTACCTTCCTGCGGTGGCCAACCAAAAAGGTGCAAGCAAATATTCCAGATTGGATACTTTACAGTTGGGATTGTGTTACATTGGACTACTTCTGTTTCCTTGCATGTGTCATGACAGAAAAGCAAACAATAGCTGCCATGAACCCTTGCTGTAAAAACCTACTTCATGAAATAGAAACTAGCATGAAGTGTTTCAGCCTCCGATTATCTTCAAACTGGACCAACTGGTCTGTAGACCTTGTGTTTTTTTTTTTTTTTTAATATAGTGCTGTTGTGAGTCTGCACAGTCTTAAAGATTTAACACTACAGGCTGAAAAGCTTATGTTTCACTGCCCCTGCTGGTACATTGGAGGGCACTTATTTTGAAAGGAAATGTAAGGTATTAAGGAGTGAAAGAAACCAGAAAGTTTCTCCTTCAGTCTCTGTTCTGTGTTTGAAGGTGCGTCTGATTAGAAGTGTGTAAACTGGAGCTCAGCAGAAACACAATTTTCAAGGTCTTAAATTACTCAACAGGACCATCAATTTTTTTTATTTTTAAAACAAACTTAAGTTATGAGGAAGAAAATGTTTAAAAAAAAAAAAAATCCTTTAACCCAGAGATATTTCTGACATGAGCTTCAGTCGCAAGCTTTATACTCTTCACAGTATCTCCCTGTATTTGTACCTTGTTTTAGCGTCTTTATGGCCACTTTCTTGTTCTCTGTGGTCCACAGAGCCTCCCACACCTCTCCAAAGTGTCCCTCTCCCAGTTTCTTGTGGAGTCTGAACTCCTCTCGCGGCCTCTCCCACGGCTCCATGTCAAACAGCTCCCGCTGCACAGAGACAAACGGGTGAGTCCAAACAACTTTAAAATCAAACCGGTTTAAAATAAGTGTGCAGATGATACAGAGGCACAAACAATGGCAAACCAAATGTGCAAATCAGTCATGACAAATTTTCCAACGCTAAGGAATTATGCATTTTACATAATAAACCTCCTCACTCTGCAAGGTACATACAAGGTGGTGAATTTACATGATCTGTTTAATTTGTAACATGAAGGAATTGTGAAATCTAATAAAAGACCCAAGGAGGTGTTTAATAAAACAGTTCTTTGATTGTGGACTCATTAAATGACATATTGGGCACTTTCCTGTAACACTGATTGTTGTTTTTTTGACATATCTTAAATGCTGGTTGTGTGGTTGTCGGACCGTCACTTGGAGAAAGTGTTGTTGACGAGAAACACAACCAAACAGGGCTACGCAAAGTACAGCCTGAGTTTAATTCCCTCCTGATGCAAAATGGTTCTGATGGATTCAAAATGTTCTTCTCATATAAATAATTTAGAATTTAACAATGGAACAAAGAGCCTGTACTATGATGATAATTGTTTTTTATATTTGTTAATATTATGTCCTCCCCATGATTTTTTTGTGTCAAATAAAAATATTATTTGTATTATCCCAGATTAGAGTTCTCTTTTTTTTCCGTTTGGATGGAGATGCAGACACATTTCCCTTTTGATGATGTATTGACAGATCAGCAGCATTATGAAAGGTAAGTGAAAATCAAATCATAGAATAAAAGAGTGAAAAAAAATAAAAAGAATAGGTTTAATAAAGGGCAAGTGAATTACAATATTTTTTTGACAAATTTATTGTAAGTAACAATCAGGTGATAAATAACATTGTTGGAATGATCAAGTGCTTTAATGAACATAAAATGAAATAAAAAAAGATCAATACAATTATTCGTAAAAAAAAACATGAATTATAAATTAAATAACAAATAGTCATCGTTCACATATAAATAAGACTCCAAATCAACTTGATTTTATATGAAAAATAAATTAAAATGTTAATCAGGCGATAGACAAAGCAACTTGTTGCTTTAAAGTACACGTTAAACATTAATTTCACAAAACAAACAGAAATGAAGAAGGACATCTAAATAAACAACATTCGGTTTCAGTCTGCTGCCACGTCTTACTTTATTCAGCAAAGTAGTTTTTTTAGTGGTCGTTTTTAAACACCATACAAATATCTATCATTCGTTTTCAGTTTTTATTGACCATGTTGGCTACATAATTACAGAAAACCAGATCTTGTGCTCTGCCAAGCCAATAAAAAGTGATTGAAAGCATCGTTTGTAACTTACTGGTAAAACATTGAACTGATGGAGCATTTAAAGCGGTTTCATTATTATGTTGGAAGGACCGATTGATCAGCCGTAGTGATGCTGCAGAAGGACAGCTGTTGAGTGAAAACACTTCAAGAAGCTCTTAGTTTAAAAAAGTGAGCCTATTTATAGATACAATATTTTTGGATTAAAAACTGAAAACGTAAATCTTTTGGCATTAAGTTATGAAGAGTTGTTTCTTTTTTGACAATTTTGAATTAGAGCTCGATGTATTTCTAGCTCACTGCTCAAGGTTTGAAACCCAAATATAAATATGTTTAAATCCAAATACCAAACGTTAGCTGCTGTAATGACATTTGGGCATTTCAGGGTGCTACAACAAATTCATCGAGTGGACCTTTAAAATGTTAAAACGGCTTTCTTGAATCACATTACCAGGTTCAAGAGTCAGGAAATGACACGCTCGCCAATCAATAATTAGATGCAATGAAGAGATAATTATGTTTCCTGTTATTAAAATCTATAAAAGATAATCAAATATTGAAGTAAAAAATGTAATTCAACAAAATGAAAAATAAAGCAAAAAATGTGAGAGTGTTCTGTACATTTTTCATCTGTACTCTAATTTCCTGCCCGTTTGCTTCTCATGTAAGAAAGTACCTCCATGCAGTTATGTTTTATGTAGTTAGTGTGCGTATGATGTTGCTTGTTGAACATGAAAGCATTAGTGTACAATATGTGTGCTGTATTTGCATGTGTTCATGCATATGATGTGTGTTTCTGCCTCAGTGTGTCCGTGGCCTCAGACTCACAGCCTCCTCTGGAAGGGAAGAGAGAAGAGGAGGAGTCACTGAGTGGGCTCTGATCCAGTTGTCAAATGTACTTTATGTTCTCACACACTTTTTATCCATGAAGGAAAACCCTTATCCAAAAACCCCACTTTGTATTTCTGATGCGATTGTCTCTAAAATGTAAAGAGTTGCCGTTTTTTAAATAAGTGGTTTCTCAGTCTGGAGGGAAGATGTCGTCTCCCGCCAGTCTCGAACTGATGAGCCATGAATAAAGAATACTACTTGCTAGGGGTTTAATGTAAGCTGCAGTGCAGAGATAGCTCGAGTAATTACAGCAATGCCGCATGATTTGATTCTCTGGTTAATTACACTCCAAAATATGTTTGCCTCTTATTAATTTATGCATATAGAGCACAGGACGTTAACTTCCCGCTGCAGAGCAACAATAGAAAGATGAATTCAGAGTCTTTGTTGTAGATTCCTGCTGCGGAGACGAAAGATGCTCAGATAAAAAAAAAAAAAATCTGTGGAAACTGTTATTAGTCATCATTGGCTGCTGGTTTTTAAAATGGTGAAATACTACAAAAAACCAAGATCCAAGTTAGGACTCCACATACTATACTGTGACTTAATATTTTTTTAACATACTATGATTTTTTTGGGCTGTCTTCGACATAAAAAGTCATCGTATAATACGACTTTCTACCAACTATTGGATATACAATACTATGACTTTTGTTGTGTTATTAAACTACTAAGTCACTTTTAAGTGACTTTTTTGATAAACGATGCCAGAGACCGTCCGGGTCCGGACCCAGATGACGCTTAATCCGGACCTGAATCTACAACCGATAGATAATTGAGAATTTTAAAAATGTTGATGGATTGCTTCTATTTGAACTGGCTACCTTTCTGGTACTCGTTCAGCGGTCCTGGAAAGGCACCGACCAATTGCATTCGTTGTAAATCATCTCACGTGATGCTACGCACACAAGGGAGAGGCGGTGCGAGAGACCAAATGATTGAAATTATTTCACATGTTTTGTTCCAAGAAGAGAAAAGTGAACAGCAAGACAAGAGCCTTTTGTCAAGAAAGGACAGGCTTGTTTGTTCATTCTTCCCACGGGCAGTTCAAAACCAGTGTGTCGCATATGTTCAGAGACCGTGGGGATTATT
The DNA here is from genome assembly GCA_038501785.1 of Myoxocephalus aenaeus. Lineage (NCBI taxonomy): Eukaryota > Metazoa > Chordata > Actinopteri > Perciformes > Cottidae > Myoxocephalus > Myoxocephalus aenaeus. Next base: position 3,569,779 of record JBAMJR010000039.1, on the reverse strand, counting down.
AAAAGCGGCGATGTGAAGCACCACTACGAGACGAAGCACACATCTTTAGAGCAAACGTACCCACTCGCCTCCGAAATGTAGTAGAAAATAAACAATCTTTACTGCCCAACAATCAGAGAGGAGAATGAAGCTGAAACAAGTGGTTTTAATATCCACAGATTAAGTCTCTGCACACAAATCTGTCTTTTTAGAAGATGAGAACATAATATAATATTGTGACCTTTTTGGTTGACATCACTTCACACCTGAATAAACTGAATTTAATGCTTTATTTTAAAATGCATGTTTTCTCTCGGTTATGTAATTTATTTTAAATCCATCCCTTATTTAACTTGAAATGAGAAAAGAACATGCATTTATTATTAGAGTATATATTATTTATTCATAATTCTTCCATTTCAAATTGAAAACTGAATACATTTTGTTGGGATATTATTCAATTGAACTTTCTGATTTGACAGTCAGTTGCTGACTACATACAGATGTTGATACAACTATTAGGCTACTTATATGGCACTCAATCACAATGCAAGTTAGACGTTATTGTGATGTTCCAGACCTTTGCATGAAATGATCTCTAACTGGAAATTGTAGATTTTGAATTGAATACCCCTATACTGCACTATGCTAGGACTTCTTTTTTTTTTAATAAATGGTATAGCATTCTATGACTTTTTTCACATACTAAACAAAGCCTCTTTGACCTTTTCTCCATATTATACAATTACTTTTTTGACCAAAATGGCCGACTCGCTCCTGGCTGGTGTCCAGCTGGTCTTCAACCTGTTCAAGTTCTCCACACTATCCGGCTCCTTATTCACCATGTCAACATAAAAGATGATGATATCTCAACATTGTGTTTCACAAATTGTTTTTGCTGACCTCAATTAGCCCAAAAGAAATCTGTATCTGATTTTTTTGGCCCACATAAGGACCAACTTTTAAATTTGGTAGTGGTTAGTTTGTTAGCAAACAGCTGCTTGTTCACAAATCCACCTGACACATAGCAACATCAGCATTAATCTAGACTTGTGTTTCTGGCCATCTGACAACCATTAGTTCAGTATTCACTCTCCTTTAGCTGTTTCGTGCCCCACACAAGGCATGAGGGAAATGTCCGACTCAACTTTATTATCCCCCCAGGGGAAATGTTTTGCTAAATGTTCCATTATATTAGCCAGCTAATCTGTTTTGTGAAACAAAGCTGAAGCAAGGTTAATGGGAGGACTGAGATTGAACCAAACAGGGACAGCTGTTAGCTATAAAACCAAAACAACAACCGCTAAGACTGTTGAGTCTTGTGATAATGGTCTATACAGGTTCAGCACTACGAGCCACCCCGAACCCATTCCATATTACAGCCATCACTTTAAGGTTAGGGGCAGTTTAATTCATTATCTCATAGGGTAATCACAAGAATGAATTAATAACAGTGTGTTTATGTGTGCATCTCTGTGTCCTACCTGCTGAGCGCAGGGCTCCTCCAGCAGCACTCCCAGGCTGCGAGGGTTTTTCTGGTAGTAGGAGATGAGCTCTCCCAGTGTAGCGAAGGAGATCTTATCCGAAACGAAGTATGCCCCGATGCTCGAGCGCTGAATCCTAAAGTGGTACACTTTCCCCTCACTTCGGGCTGTAAGAGGGACGATAGAGTTATACTGTGGTCACATAATGCATGTTTAAATACACAAATAGTCAGATCCTAAATAAAATGACTCATTCGTCAAGTATTTGTATCTTCAAATCTGATTATTTGGCTAGCAAACTCAGAATTGATCATTTCAGTCTTTTATCACAACCAGAAAATGACTTGTGTTTGCTTGGACGATAAGAAGACTTGTGTAAGAGAGAGGCACTTTTGAGGTACTTTACGTTTGCAATATTAGAAGGAATGATGAGTCATCATTTTCATTGGAAAACATATTCAAATAATTATGTTGTGATTTAGTACCAAACAAAGATGCTCTCTGAAGTATGTAGAATAGGATTCATGGAATATGACCTCTTTTAGCACGACAATATGTAATTTAAAATTGTGTTTGGACACTTCTTGACAATTTCACATTTCACAAATATTGCGCCTCCTACAATTTATTTAGAAGTTGGCCATACTGCGATAATTACATTTTGATAAACAGGCAACCCTAGAGAGAATATGTTTCATTTGATAATGCAGCTGTATGGGAATGTCATTTATAGGAAACCAGGAATTATAATAAAATATTGACTGACAGCTAAATACGCCAACATGTAGAAGGACTAGTCAGACAGGGACACCATATGTTTAGTACTCACAGAAAAACAAAAACACAAACTATATTATCATACGCCCAATAGAAAGACAGTAAATCAGACATGAATGTGTGCGATTGTCTGATGGTCTGTTCTGCCTTCACTCAAGAAGCATGTCTGCACACACAGAGTACTGATGATGCATATTTCAAGAGGACCAGCACATTGAAAATTGAACATCCAACTGCAGCATTTTCCCTCTGGGACCTAAAGGACATTGAAGGGTAGAGAGGGAGGACTGGATTCAGGAAGGAAGTGGACGGAGGGGTGGGAAGGAAAAAAATGCAGATGCAGAAGATGGTGAAGCCAGAGGGCGAAAAGAAAAGAATGGCGGAGCGAGAGAAATGATATATGCATATAATGGTTCCTACAACCGTTGCTCTCTTATTCTAAAAACTGAATTAACTGGCGGTGCCTCCAATAGAATCTAGGTAGTCAAATAAAAGGTTGGTGCCTCTTATTTAGTTCTTATATCTTGTGTTGTAATTGTATTTTACCCTTTCTTAAACAGTTCTTTAACTTTGACACACCCAAGATACATTAACTGCCTTGAAACACAGTTTGGTATTTATTAGGCGTATGCAACAAACAAAATGAGATGCAGATCCCTTATTAAAGACCAATAGGGATACTACGCAATATTAACAAAAGTTACTGTGAATAAATAATAAAGATTGCTCGTGACTGATGACATTTCACGAGTACAGAGAAGAACACATATTGAGAAACGGCCAATCTCAAGTCTGTATCAAGTACAGAGCAGGAGGTGATTAGCTTAGCTTAGCATGATGATGACCCCCTCTGCCACTGGCCGTTGTCCCTCTCTGCCACTGGCCGTTGTCCCTGCAGGTGTGCAGGTGGGCGTGGCAGAGGGTCGTCAGGAGGTTCGGGACAACTCATTCAGGGGGAAACAGCTAGCCTGGCTCGCTCCAACGCTAACAAAACCTCTGTTTTTAAGCCAAGCAGGATTGTGCTGTACAACAGGTGCTAACAACTTAGCTACCATCTCTCCTACTGCTGATTTCAACACAGATTTTTTAATTTATTTTTTACAATGTGGCATTATCAGGTACATTTTGTTAGCGTCTCCGGGACGCCATTAGTCTCCAGGTCTGATCCCCTGTTCCAACGGTACCAGCAGTACAGCAAATGCTGCTTCTACATCTAACGAACAACCAAAACAAAACCACAACATCACGTGTTGATTGTATTTCTTGAATCAAGATGAAAGAATAAACTGCAATGCAAAATGTCTTGTCCAATTCAGTGTCAGCGATTTCTTTATCTTTGTGTTAACATACACAGAAGCATGCTTTGGACACATCCGTATCCAACTATTTATACTTGCAACATTTGCAACACTGGACTCTAACAGCGAGCCGTTTTATATGAGAATAACTAATCCGAAAATCAAAAAAGAGATTCATTGTTTCTATTTAAACACCAAGTGAAGTCGTACCAGTTTAAAAGAACTGGAATCAGTCGTTTTTGTCACCTCCAACATGGCGGCCTGAGGGCATGTTGTGTCACCTCCTGCCCTCTATAGCGGAAGCAGAGAGGAAATCGAAGGGAGGGAGATTACGGTTGACAGTGGCTAGAGGGGGTGATGGATGGAAGACAGGATGGATGAAGATAAACCGATAGGAGGGGAAGAAAAAAATGCAGCAAGTGACAACAGGATTCCCACCAAAACAAAAGCACTGCAATTTCTGAAAAAATACATGCAAATACATACACTTTTATGCATTTAGAAAGAAACCCTGTAACTAAATTAATCACATTTAGATTCAAGAAGAACCGTGCTGCAAATACGGGAAGGAACGCAACTACAGAAATTATATCAAATTAGTTTCTGATTAGGTTTCTGTTATTGGAGAAATTGCTTATACTGTGCTGCAGGAATGAGTCCTAAAACCTGGAAATTAGTCAGAATGTCTGCGTTTCCATTTCCATCATCTCAAAGTAAATGTTTTTTTCCTTTTCTTTAAAAAAAAAAAAAAAAAAGAAAAAAAAGGACATACAATATTAAAAAGAAATTCCACGACATTAAATATGTCAGTTAATATGAATACATATTTTTTTAAAGTTTCTATACACATAAAAGCTTTAAAAAAAAAAAAATTATTATTAGAAAACGCGGCTGCTAGCAAGTGTCTAGATGAGACGACAACATGTCATCATGCCGAGCATGGAATCTCTTTACAGCTTTGTGGTGTTTAAACTCGCGCTCGCCAACTTTCTCTCCTGGAAGAGGTAAATGTACAGATCAAATTACAAGTCGGAGGTTTGTTTGCCACACAGCATATTTTCTGCAATCATCCCAAATCTGGTTGAAAGATCTCATTGGCTTTTTGTTGAGGGAACAGTGAATGCTAACCTCTGGGGTTATAGTGACGATCCAGTAATAGGATATAAATCATTCTGAAATGACCCATTTTGCAAGTATATTTTTATGCTAATTTGTATATACTTTACCTCAGTAAGATTTTGAACAAAGTATTTCTACACTGCTACTAAAAAAGGTGCAGTTTGTGGGATTTGGCAGCATCTAGCAGTGAGGTTGCAGAGTGCAACCAACTGAAACTTCTACTTATTAAGTTTAATTTCTGCTAATATATCCCTCTAAATGCTACACAATGTTGCTTTTAGCTAAAGATTTCCGTACTTCTACCACCTCTGTAAATAAAAAGTTGAATTCATCAGAAATAAATCTATACACTCAAAGATGTTGCTGCTGCAGACTTACTTGGTAACTGAGGTTATGTTTGGCTCTTGGATACACATGCTTTACCGTTATCCTGCTCTCTCAGCCACTAATGGCTTCTGGAAAATCTTGAATTTCCATAGAGTGAAAGTCAGAGGGACGCATCCTCAAAGAATGGATTGCAGCCGCTGACAGTACCATAAATTGTGCACCGCTTGCAACCACTATCTGCCATGTCTCAAGGTCCCATTCACAAAAGATAACGAGATAATGATATTACTGTGCAAACAAGCCTGTTAAGTTTTGCAGCTGAGTGCAAATTTCCCCTTTTTTTGCAGAGAGGAAAATATTTGATTACTCATTTATACAATAACCTTAACTTGCATTCATTTTGTTCTCATGTATTTTCAGAATTTACATGTAGGGAGGATTTAATCATGTATTTTTCAATCACACAACTGTCACTGGAGCCCATAATAAATTAGTTTGAGCGGACGCCCCTTCTAAATCCGCTTCAGTGATCACCAATTCTCACTGAGTTGATTTTAAGAATTGGACTCCAATGAGGCTCATCTGCATAGAAAGGGGCAGATTTTGAGCCAAACATTTGCATATTAATTCATTTAAATATGTGCAGATGGCAGAGGACAAGGTGGCAGCACAGTGGGATGCATTTCACCCTTTTACAGGGGCTTTGAAGGTTACACGATTTCTGATGTCTTATTTGTGCAGGTTTAGCGGCCACAAAAGAGAGTTTAATATCATTTTAAATCAGACCTTTTTTGACAACTGGTTTAATTCACTGCATTAAGTTAACAGCCAGATTCAGCTCCATAAAGCAGCAAACAAAACAAGAATGTATTAAACATGTCAGAGTGTGAAGAAGGACGTGTAATAAATATAAAGACGGCAGGATGAGAAACAAAGATGAAAGAGAAAGATAACGAGCGGAAAGAGGTCACTGTTGTGAATAGGTGGGTGGGTGGATAGGCGGTGCCGCTTACCAGAAATTGTGTACTCATCGCTGTGACTCTCACTGATGCGAACCAGGAAGGAGCCATCTTTGTTTTGGGAAGCCAGCAGCAGCTTCTCAGCTTTCACACGGTTTATATTCCCATAGTACCACCTTCAAAGCGGACAGATAAGACACGTGGACAAGATGGATGAAGAATGATTGTGGGATAAATGGACGATCAGACATTTAACACAAATAAAAACATCATGATGTATGAAAACAGAGAAAGATGGGAGTAAACGGACGAATGAATAAAAAAAAAAAAGGGAGTGAACAAAGACAAGAAGAATGTGTTATATGTGAAAGCAGACATGCAGAAGCCCACACACACACACACACACACACACACACACACACACACACACTCACTCTGAAGCCCCACTGTGTGCATGATGTCACGCTTTAGTAGAATACACCAATCTACACATATTTCCAATTCATGCTACAGTGAGAAGATTGGCCATTTATACATAGTTAGTCTTAATGATTGTCATCGGGTCACATTCCCAACTAAATCTGGTGACCGCTTTCAGGGTCACCAGAAAGCGGGGCCTCTGGCCCGATCAACCCGCTGGCGCCACAGTCCACCTGCAGTTTGAACTCAAGCGGGAAGAGGAGAGCAGCGCCTCCTCTTTCAGGAGCAGAGCCTCGCTGGGAGCCAACACCACGCTGCTGGAGGCCCGCTGGAGGAACGGTGGGCACGGGAAAACCAGGGGGCCAGGCTGTCAGACCCTGCTGCAGTAACATGAGGTTTTCTAAAAGAGACTCTGGTGCTTGGAAACCCTACAGCTTTTGTCGATGGTGAACGCCTCATAACACAGTTCAAGTGTAGCTTTAAACATTATTGAATAAGTAATAGTAATGTTGTTGTACCGTAGTATTTTCACAGTGCGGTATTAGTAAAGTATCAAATACTTCCTCCACCACTGATACGCATCAATACATTCTGTGTAACAGAATACTCTGGAGGGATTTGTTATTCAGAAGCTTTAAGAGCTAAAGTGTTGTTTAGTCCTGCCTGCTTGTTCAGATACAGAAACTGACCTTTATTTACTTTAAGTTATCAGGGAGGGCGTGCCTGCTCGGCCTGACATTCAGGTTTCACTTACAGTAACAGCCTGCTACTCAAGAAACAGATCTCTGAATAACAGAACAGAGACATTGTACAGTAGTGATACATTTAAGATTACATTACCGTCACTAGAGGTTTATATGGAAATATGACAGGGATACAGAGTTACTACAGGAGTATAAATATAGGAGCTGAAACAAATCAATGGAGTTAATCAATTAGTTGTTTCTGCCATTATTCAAGTTGTTTTTTTATTGCTGTTCTGTATTACTTCAAATTTTATATTTTTGAATTTTGGACTGTTGGTCTAACAAAAAAAAGCTTTTCCATTATCTTGGATCTTTTCAACATTATCAGACATTTTATTGATAAAAGGATTGATGAACCAACTAATCAGCAAATTGATCGTTAATGACGTTACGTGCAGCACAAACAATAAATCTATGAAGTTATACATTCATTAAAGTAGGTCATAATTTATTGTGCATCACAGTAATATTATAGGAATATCCTAAAGCATCATCACAGGAGAAACGTTTAAAATCTCCACAATAACAAATAATTTTATCATACACTATGAAAAGATGTAGCCTTGTTTCTCATAAAACTGTCTTTTAGCAATAAATGTGAACATTCTCATATATATATATACATACACACACACATACATACATACACATATACACACACTTTTTAATTTTGGGGTGTTCGAGTTAAGGTAAAATGTTTAGGGTGTTATTGACATGTCGGCTCCTTATACACATTACATGTAGTCGTCTCGAGAGGTACAACACCTCTCAGTATATCACTGTATACCAACTTTAGCTGAGCTTATCTTCTTATAGGAATGTTACAGTGATGCTGGAGTAGATAAGTAGCAGAAAGCACAGTGAGCACATAACTGGAAAATTATAAGAACACTGGTGCTTTGATCTTGTAGGTTGCTTATTCTTAAAATAGTTCCTGTCATGGGTTGACGTTCATCATTGGAACAAAGAATAAAGCTTCAACATTATCGTAAAGAAATCACTGATGTTATTATTGTTTTGATGGCCTCTCTTCAGTTCCAGTGTTCTGTTTGAGGACAGTGGGAAATTTGGGATCAGTGTTCGATTGGCAGCATGAACACAGACAGAGAAGTCAACCGAAAGAGGCAGAGCTCTGTGCTGAAACATGATGACTCCCTGCAGGCTGAATGAATAATGGAGGACCTGCAGCTGCAGCTTCTGGGCTACTTTTAGCTCCAGTCTGGTTCAACAGCAGCAGAGGTTGTTGTTTCACTTCCAAACATGTGTGCTCAACATTGCTTTGGACGCCATGAGGATACCAGTAGGCTCCAAGTTAAGTTAAGTTTTCAGTTTAAAAAAAAAATGACTAAGCAAGATGCAATACTATGCAACTATTACACTTATATCCAACATGGCAAATATTTCCCTGTTCCACCTTCTCACATGAGAATATGTTTTGGTTCTTAGTCTTCTGTGACAGTAGAATACTTTGTTTCATTATGTCAACTTGGACTTTGTGAAAGAAAAAAAAAATATATATATATATATATATATATATATATATATATATATAATACCAATCACAATTTCACAAATATATAAAATTTTCAGATTTATCAGGGATCAAATCATTAATCAAGAGGATAATCCATAATGAAAATACTCGTTAGCAGCACGATAATAAGTAAAATAGCTGGATCGGGTATCGGTGACAATAGGGCCAATATTTTCATATCAATTCCATGTTGTTACGTTTCAGGCGGCTGCAAGGCGCCTTCTTATCCCCTCAATTAGACACAACACACGTTTATATACTATACACATACTGGAGTTTCTTTTCCTGTTGAAGTTTTGACAAATGTTAGGTCTCATTTAAAAGAGGCAACATCAGGCTTGATTTAAACACTTTCCAAACTGGTGTACAAATAAATAGATACAGTATACCTAATTGTAATTGTTGTAAAAAAATAAATTGTACACCAGCAACTTTCTTAAAAATTGGGCGGAATTACAATTCATGTGCACATAAAAGAATGATCGCATCTCTTCCAAACAGCGAGGCATACAGCTTATTGATTAAACCATGGTATTGATTGGTACTCGGTATCAGCCAATACCCAAAGCCAAGGTGGATCTGTGGATCCCTAATTGTCCAAAAACGTAAAGAGATTTAACTTATATCACAAAAAACTAAGAACTACCCCCAAAATATCCACATTTCAGAAGGCGGAACCAGTGGATTCTTTTGTTGTTGCATTTTTGCTTTGAGAAACTACTTAAATTAGTTAGTTGCAGAAAGATTTTCCATGGACCATTTACTCAACATATTACATTAAAATTACACAGAAACAGCAATCAATAAATAAATAAATAAATAAATAAATAAAACAGCCAAATGGAGACTTGGAATCACTAAATTTGTGAACTGATGGAAACAGCTGCCAATTAATTGCTGTTGATTGGCAAAATAAATAATGAACTATTGTCTCAACTCGATATATATCATTTAAATCAGACTTCAGCTGTAGAAATATATCAGGAAGGCATTTACAAGTCAAATCAGATCAAATTACATAATTTCTTTCCAAGATTGTTGGTGATAGACATGGAGCCCTTTTAGTGGTTTTTACTGGTGACTGAACCAGTTTGATATTTTTGTATCAACACAAGAAAGTCAAACCCCGGTCAGCTTCTATGTTCAGGATGTCACAGTTATCATGCCAATGTTCATATACTGTGTCAAATACAGTGTAACCTTCTCTCCCTTTAAATATCACTCTGCGTTTCCAAACGTGTCCTTTGATTATGCTGTCAACATTTTGGGGCTTAAGGGATGCTTTGACACATATTGACTGACTCCCAGCATGTGAACCAGCAGCTTGAACACCATATAACCAGCAGTCATTTAGGAATGAAGGAACAGAGAAGAGATGTGGGGACGAATACTTCTACTAATAATACTAATAAGAGCAGAGCTTGTGTTTTCCACACTCACTTGTGTTTGGCGAACTCGTCCTGCAGCAGAGCCACGTAGTTCGCGGGGATCAGTCCGGACTGCAGGGACCCGGTCAGCTTTTTGGCCAGCACGTACTCCCCCCGCTTCTCGATCACCGACAGCTTGTCCCCCTCCTTCACAGTCAGCTCATCGTCGCTGCGGGCCTCAAAGTCGAAGAGCGCCGCGTAAAGCTGCACCGGCCGCTTCTTGGGCGACGGGATGCGGATGTCTCCGGACACGGTGCGGATCTCCGCCGCCTGCGCGGCCGGGTTGGCGATGACATGGTTGTTGTTGGGGACGTTTGGGTAGCGGAAGTCGGGCCATATGCAGTTCCAGAGCCGGCCTAAACACGGCATACAGGAGCGACAGCAGCTCTCCATCCCGGGACATGAAGGAGCGCGGCGCGGGATTATTCCGGGTTTTATCGGGACGCCGATCAATAAGCCGCGGTTCAGATTTACTCAGTCCGCTGAAAACGGCCTTTTACAGCCCTCAGTGACCAGCCGTTCAGCCCTCCGGTTTCCGTCTATTCTCCTGGCTGGAAACATACTGCACCGACAGCAATGCTCGGGTAGATTAGCCGGAGGAACCGGTTTTTTCTGTTGAGATCATGGATCTGAGCTCCGCGCATGCAGTGTTCACGGCGGCTGCAGGAATGCGGAAACGGCAATGGAGGGCATCCAAATCGGATCGGTTCCCTGCGAGGACTCGGCGGTGCGACCCAAAACGAACCGGGCATGTGAGCATGGCACCCGAAAACATTTTAATCCATTGTAATCTGGTACGAACGGGAACACCGTTGCAGCAGTTGATGCTCAAAGGGAAAAGAGCAAGGTGAAGGTGAAGCGGCGGCACGGTGCGTAAAAAGTTTGGGTTTGGCGCTCTGCAAACTAGTGAGGCTGACACACCTGCGTGCTGATAGGGAGGAGGGCCCTGTGTGTGTGTGTGTGTGTGTGTGTGTGTGTGTGTGTGTGTGTGCGCGCGCGTGTGCGCGCGCGCGCGTGCCTGTTTGGCTCGTGACAGTTTTCCCTGAAGGTCATTTTGATTGTGTCAACGATGGAGTTTGTGTTTGCTAAACAGTAGTTTCCACCAACATGGTATGTCAAGTTCCACTCTGTTGTATTGTATTTGTCTTTGTTACATCGTGAAAACAATGTAAATCTTCAGATTGACCTATATTCACTGTATGAAATAAACAGTTTTATATCATTGGAAAGTGTTTATCTTTACTCACCATGGAGAACAATACATCTGGCTCCCTGAACATCAGGGGGGAGCCCCTTATGCACTCAACTCAAACCTGCAGCAATTATTTTCAAAAAAATTGGATAATTGAATGCCTAAAAGTCTGTATATCATTTTGGAATAACATGAAAGTTGGAAAGAAAAAAATCATCCTGTAGAGCCGACATCCAATTTGGTATCTAAATGTTCTCCAACTGTCTTCATCATTTTGAAACCATAATGTTGAGAATGACTAATTTTCACTCCTGCCACAACATGTGTTACTATTTTAAAGTTACCTCACACACAGAGTTGAAATTTAGCGTTACGCATTACTAATCTTGAAACCTATTCTGTTTCAATTCTGATAATTGACAAATCCTTTTTTAGGCCTTTTTCAAGTAAAATGTCAAAATATGTGTTTTACGTGATTGTAAATTGGGTTTGGGCACTTAGGGCTTGTCATTGGCATTTTTCACTACTGTTTAACATTTTATAGCCTCAATTATTTAATTGAGATCACCTGCAGAAAATTCAGTAATGAAAATAATAATTCGTAGCAGTCAAAGTTTGTATGATCAGGATCATTAAGACTAAATAACTGTAGAGTCCTTAAGTGATACAATATTGTAATCTCATCTTCCTTTTGTTTTTATCATGCCTTTGTGCCGGCAACAGTATGCTTTCAGGTTGTCCATCCGTCCCGCCGTACGTCAGTCACATTCTCGTGAACATTTTGGACAGACATTAAATAAACTACAGTTTGACTGGCTGGTGGAGGCACACAACTACGAGTCAGTAATTCCAGTTTAGAGACTGTGGAGTCAAATGACTGCAGCCTTTGTATCATTCGGTCCTCCCTTTGTGCCTTTCAGCCCTACATCAGTTCTGCAACATTACGATACGAATACCATCGTTCACCACGAAGTAGGATGAACTGAGCACTGCGTATATAATACATAAATCATCATGAGTTTCTGCAACAAGAATCAAAATCATCACATTTTTCTTCAGGCATCATTAGACTTTAATGAATTTCAGTTAGCAGTCCAGATCCAAATGAATTTATGAAATTCAAACCTAAGAGGACTGTGATGTAATTATGACCTGTACTTAAAGAAGGGACCATTTAAGATGAGCGACACTTGTCAATTTAGTCAATTGCAGCCTTAATGTGTGGTACTTTTTGGAGCAAGTACATTTTGGGGACACATGCTGTCAGCAGGTTTTCAGTCCAACTGATGACCTCAGCAGGTGATTTCACATTATGGGGTTTCTTTTCTTTAAATGCCCTTTTAAAGGCTTTCCGTGGTGCTCGCTTGGATACCCCCTGACTTACTGAAGAGAGGTTTAGTTGTGTTGCTCTAAATTAAGCACACCGTTCAAATGTGAGGACCATCTGCGAAAAATACAGTAAAAGAGGAGCTATTTGTTAAGTATAATAACTTTACTAACAAGTATTGTGTGTGTGTGTGTGTGTATCAAAGCCTGAGACATCTTGTTCCTCTGTGCCATAGAGCTCCATTAAAAACACATCACTGATCCACACTGTTGCACTGGGTTACATGTTCATTACCATGAACACACAAACTGTTGTGTAATGTGTATAATGCATTTTGACTCAATTCCACATTCACCTTCCTGCTGCCACAAAGACTCACTAGAGTACCACATGTGAATTCATCCACCCAACAAAACACTATTTCCTAATATTTTAGTACCAGTTGAGACAAAAAATGTAAGTATTTTAAGGGAAGTCATAAAGTTAAAGTACTTCCATATAGTTATCAGGCAGTTAGCTTTTACCATCTTGAGGTAGCAGAAAGTGTAAAGACTAAAACTGGTTCTAATCCAACATGAAAGCTTTTCAGTTTGAGCTCTAATCTTAATCTTTCAATGGGAGCAGCTGCTTTAAATTCGTGAAAGGATCAGTTTCTGTAAGTTACATCAGAGGAGTCTAATGAACTAAGTCTCTATATCACAGAGGGTTGTTCAGTTTCTGTTCACAAAGTTAAAAGCTATAAAGAATCAGGATGGGAAAAGGAGGAATGAGAAAGAGAAAGCTTTGAACTCTTGTGTGAGCCTCCTGATGGCAATGGAAGCAATAATATGATTAAGTCAAAGTACAACAATGTACAAATACTCCATTACAAGTCCTGCATTCCAAATCCGGAAAAGGATATCACCAAAATGCACTTAAATATCAAAAGCAAAAGTACTTGTTGATTCTGATGCATCAATGTTGGAGCAGTATGTTCCTGCTGCTGCTTTAACCACTTTATACACCGTTAGATAGTTCAGTCGAGTGGTTACCAATTTTGGGGCCGAGCCCCTCCACTAGGTAACCAGTTAATCTGTGATTAATGTGAAGGAAGAAGAAACTAAGGGCCAATATACCAGTATTGACTATAGCCATGATATATAGAAAACAAAATGTTGATATCATGTTAAAAATACATATATAATATAATTGGGTAGATAATCCAGCACTTCTTAAATAATTTGATGTTATAGTTATACTTACAAACTCTCTTTCCACCTTTACTTGCCAAATAAAGAGACATGCATAATAGTGTGAATTATTTTGGCCCCAAAAATCCCTTAATGAAAATCGGATATTGTGTCAACCCTAGTTCTGATACACAAATTTATATGTATGCTTTTCTCTATGATTTTTCTCTTTGCTTTTTTTGTGATGTGGGATACATTTACCGCTTTGGGCCTCAAACTCTTATTTAAATGAAACCATGTGAGAATATTTTCTGAGCTCATGTGTTTTTCTTAATGTAAAATCTTAAAGGGTAACTTTTGGTAAATTTCCACCTGTATGCTTTTTTAGCACGTTTGTTTGTGACTAATGATAACATTTCTCTGAAGAGTCCTTTCCATAATGTTGTCAAACACTTATAGTAATAATTAGAGCCTGTCAGTTGTAAAAAGAGCAGTTTTAGTGGACGTATATTGACGGTGAGGAGTCGCCACGAGCGATTACATCACAGCCGGTTTAGCTGGACCGATTTCAGAAATTGCTTTCTCCATTAGTCACTGAGACACAAAAACACGATCCAGGTTGAAAAACTCCCTAATTTACCCCTTAATGAAAAGTAACTACAGCTGTTGAATACATGTAGTAGAGTAAATGTGCAATATTTCCCTCTGGAATACAGTAATGTAATGTAGAAAGTAACAGTAAATAAAAACACGCAAGTACCTCAAATTGTACTTGTGTAAATGTACTGAGTTACTTTCCATTCACCAAGGACTAACGTGATCAGTGGACCTTTAGTCTGGAATATAAAGAAAAGGCGTTGCTCTGTCAGATAGATAGCACACCGTTTTATTAGTATATTTAGCTTTGTGACATACAGCCTGGAAGGAAACAAACAAACAAAAACGTCATTGTCACAATGTTTTTAAAGTCCAGAAACATTTCAGCCTTAGCAGTGACATCACACAAAAGAAAAGCTCAGTTTTTCAATCATTAGTTTCTTTCTCGTGGATCAGAGTGATATGTTCTCGTTGTTGGGCTAAACAAACACGCCTGTACCGCTCCAACGTAGTCAACAAACAAAAATAATAACCTTACAGTTCTTTTATCTATTTTTTTTTCTGCGATCAATTAACTTGCTTCACATATATTATCAACACTTTTCTAAAGAATCAAAATATTTAGCCACAGGTACTGGAAAAAAGGTATCCACTGTTATATATAATAATAAACACAATAAATATAAAAAGAATTTTTGATATAATTTATATGGTATCAAAGACAGAGGGAAATGGGCCTTCAGCTGGACGGGTTTTTACAAAAGTGATGTCCTTTTTATTTCTTCCTGAGGTTGAGTTTTGTCATCTGCAGTTTAAGGTTTTGCTAAATATACTAATAGACTAAGAGACCCGACACACTGGGTCTGTAATGGCTTATCATTCACTGAGGAATCTTCTCCACCGGATCCTGGTCACACCAGTGGAGCGTCTTTGTGGCCCCACTGTGATTTTGTGTGCTGTGGAGTCAGCCGAGAGGTCAAAGGTCACCCCTCTCTGAGCAAAACAAACACACAGCTCGATCCCCCCCCATCCCCCTCCAAACAATCGTTTTTTTCATGGGGAAGCTTGCTTTTCAATTTCAGATGTGTGACAATTCTTCACCAAAACACACAAAAAAATAATCTCCTCTGTTGCCACTCAGTGAACTGATAATCACACACAAACTAGCGGCTGCATTTGTCAATGAAACATAGGTGCAACTGAATGCTGACAAGGCATTTCTAAAAGGATGCTAAAAAACAAAAGCATGAGTCTGGTGAAGAAAAGTGATGACTGAAATTCAAAACATCAACGTGTCCCCTCATGCGATAGGCGTATGTGTTACATGGTGATAATTGTGTTTAGACGCAGTCCCATTTCCCTTCCAGTGTGTAAGGTACGAGTCAGATTAACTGAAAACAGGGATGGGTGGGGGGATGATAATAATAATAGAGAGATGAGAGGAAACAAAACAGAAACAAAACCAGAAAGAATCGCAAAAATCTGTACATGTAAACATCACACTTCCACTGAGTCAAATCATGAGGAGAATACAGGTTTCACATTGGTATCACTGGAGGTACAAAGCCCCGTCAGAGGAAATCAAGACAATCAAGAGTCCAGTACAAAGTCAGGTGAAGACAGAAAGAGAAAAGAAAAGAATCAAATATCTTTAAAAAAAATAAAGAAATTAAGGAATCTAAAGCACCACTGAAAAGGAGCAGAACAAAAACAGTAAAACAAAACGGCCCAGAAAGCCATTTATTTTTATTTTGACAGGTGCTGTACTCCCTGCACTGATAGAAAACAAATAATAAAAAAGATCCATTACTTTTCCTCCTTTCATTTACTTTTTTAAATGTGTGTGTGTTGAGCTATATATCTCACCAGACTGGCTCAAGAACTGTGTGTGAACTTTCGGGACCTGACCGGCACCACAGCTCCTCTGATGCTTTCAGGTTGGAATCTAGAAGCTTCCCTGCAGCACTTTTGGATTCCTCTCAATTGCTTTAAAAACTCAGAATTAGTCCGAAACTATGATCCACTAATCAGAAACGTAACAAAAAGATGTTGCTACCATCGAGAATAATGAGGTTATATTTATTTTAAAAGAATAGTTTGACATTGTCGGACATGTGCTTATTTGCTTTCATCGAAATTTAGATGAGACGATCAATTATTGTTCTTCTCATCTAATGCTCGGCAAGTATGTGCACATTTCAAGGCTCCACTGTTTTCCACTGGAGATTAAAAGCTCACAGTCAACAAACTGCAGGTTTTACAGAAGCGTAATATTACAGCATATCGGCAACTTGGGCCTTAAATTTTGTGCTGATGCAAGAAAGGTGAAATGTATTCTCTTCTTAGTCAGGAAGTCCCTGTGACCTTTCAAAGATGCTTCTCAAGCCTACAAAGATTTAGTCGTTTTTACGGAAGATCAATGACGGATCGCAATCTTTAAACCAAGTCGGTGTGTAAACATAATCTTTAAGGGACATTACACTCACTGAGGAGTGCAGTAAAGGTCAACATGTAACTTGAATTCTTAAATCTTTTTTATAAAGCTGCTGCAGAAAAGACATAATTGTTCTTGGTGATGGTGGTCAGGTCCCGTGTTGGTTGACATCCATGTTTGGAATGTGCAGTATAGGCATACAGAAGTGAAGTTGTTGTACAAAATCTTGTTTCATGAAAAAACACTTTACTTTCACTACAAAATATATGTATAAAATCATATTAAAAAGAATTGATAGCAATACTTGTGTAATACTAAAAAATAGAAATCAGATAGAAATGTGTCAGCCAGTGAAGTTAACAAGAAGAGGAGTTTTGGAGTATGAATGCTCTGATTACGGTTAACGGTTCTTCCCCAGTCCGCCGCACTGGATACAGCAGACAGACACACAGTGAGCAAATTACACCTTTCTAAAGATTGTCATTTGCCTTTTTTTTTAAACTTTTTTTAAATTTTGTATTTTTTTTTTTTGTGGTGCTGTTTCTGCAGCTGTCTGGCTTTGAAGTAAACTGGTACTTGTAGAAAACCTTAAGAACATCTTTTCTGAGGCTGATGGAGAACTTTGACACAGCCAATGAGGTAAAAGTCCCAAATGCCACCTGGTCACCCACAGTGACTGCTTGATTATCACTTCAAATCAGGGAAGCAGTGTTTGCTACAACCTGACCAAGAATTCAACTCGGGCACCTTGTCTCGTTTGTTTTTGGAACGATCTCAGTGGTTCAGTTGTGTTTGGTAAAAATGACTTTTTCCCATTAAAAAAAAAATAATCCCAGATGCCTTTTAAAAGAAGCAGCTTTTCAAGGAGGACGTTTTAGCTGACAGTATCATCACCCAACTCTAAGGAGGAGGGAGTTTTTTTTTCTTCAAAATGGTTGCCAATGGATGGCACTGGCTGCCCTTACTGTTTATCCATTTGAAACCTATTATATGTGATAACCTATGGCTGTTGATCTGGTGGTAGGATCTCCTTAATTTATTAAAAACACATTTTGGAGGAGCAAGGTTTTCAAAATGGCAGTGGGAAATTCTTTTCTGAAGAGGGTAGATTGAGACTGAACCCATCTGTGAATCAGGATGTTGGGATTGAAATTCAACCTGAAATCAACTGAATTGAAAATAAAACTGAAAGACACTCAATCGTGCTTTAATCTGAGGGACCAGCATCACATCATCTGCTCCCAAAAACAGTTTTGCACCGCGTCACACTGCTGACAGAGTTTTGACAAAACAACTGATGATGATTCAGTGTTTCCAAACCAAGCAAATTTATTCACTGGTTGAGAAACTCGAGGACACATCACTGCCTTCAAGTGAGGAGTAACTTAAAACAGACTAAAAGAGAAACAAGTACCCCCAAAAAAAATCAGAGTAGGTGTTTTTGTGCATCCATCTTAAAACATAAATGATACTGGATAATGACATCCGATAACGAAAATTAGAATGATGCATTAACAGTTTACTGTACGTGACTCAGGTCCCTCAGACAGCATGTGGATCAACCAAAAAATATTCTGAGACCAATTGAGCACGTCTGGACAAATCTAGGTGTCCCAAAGAATTGCAGAATCTCCTCAATAATGAAAATCTGAAAGAGTCAACCGATAACACTGGCAGTATCTGAGAGCACAGAAAGGATGAATCAGGAGGACAGAAGGACGGCCACTGGTGTCATCAACACAGTCTCATGTTGGGGTTAAAGAAGGCAATCGCACCACTCAAACTAAATGCGTAATCGGCCCTCTGTTATTCAATTGAATAAAGACCCCCAAAAAATGGTGGCAATTTGAGGAAAAATTGATTGTACCTCAGTGAATCTCACATGTTATATAGTGGGATTTCCTCTATTTCAAAAGGCAAATAATGCACTGGTTAAAGGTTGTGGACATAATTTTTGCTTCCTTCTCTCCTCCTCGTCTAGTTGGGTCTTTTTTTGCATATTTCTCTTGTGTCATTTAGCGATCAGTACACTTTAAACAAAGATACCAGTTATGTGAAAAAGTACAAAACCAAAAAAACAACCTTTTAAATTCTACATCTAATCTGCCATAAATTAAATAATTTACATTTTAAACTAATCTGAAATTGACGTGGTGGTTCTGACATTGCACGCAAATGTAAATCATTGAACGTTTGGATGTAGGTTTTGTGTTAGTGAAAGACTTCCACATGTCCTCCACTCTGTAGCCCGGCAGCGCTCGTCATCCAGTGCATGTGATGCACTTCACCGTCTGGCTGCCAACACAAACCATCACCAGTAAATGCTATGATTATCAACTGCATTGCAAAAAAAAAAAAAAAAACACACACCACATCTCTTTCACTGCTCTCGTCTGACTCCAGCAGTGCAAATCGGGGAGGGGGGGCTAACATGCAAACATGCACAGAGAACCTCCCCCTTCAAATCACAGAGGACTGTTGCTTCGCTCAGTGTGCAAAAAAATAAGCAAATCTCGGTGACATGACAGTCGACCTGAGAAGAAACCACGGTAGAAGCAAAGAACACAGAGCAATGCCTCAGGAGGATATAAGTCACGTTTGTCTCTTTGTTAATTTCCCTTCCTGTTCTGTTCTACAGGTGTTAATGGGTCAAACCAGAAGCTTTGAGCAACTCAAATCAATTTGGTTTTTTTTGTTAGCAACTGTACCAAGAGACAAAACTAAGTAGTGGTTAACAAAAACAGGAGTTGCTCCTCACCATGTCACAACTCTGTAAAGAAATAGATCCACGTTTTGCATTTTTTGCAGAGAGACTATTGTTTTCTCGCTGATGTCTGGACGGTACGTGTAGCTGGAGCCAGGAGATGGTTAGCTTAGCTTAGCATACAGACTGTAAACAGGGGGAAACGGCTAGCCTGGCTGTATCCAAATGTAACAAAATCTGACTAATTAACACATTATATAATGCTTGTTTAATTCCTAAATGTTTTTTTGTTTTATGGAGGGTTATATGCGTCAACAACCGCTAAGTGACTCCAGGAAGTCACTCCTCACAGCTAAATAATAGTACCGCAAATAACCGTCCGTAAATCTATTTATCCTTTTTGTGAATTAAAAAGACGAGGAATAGGGTGTCAATCAGTAATCTTTATGGGTGCTAGTAGGTGGAATTTCTAAATATTTGTACAGAGACAGGCTACCCATTTCCCTCAGTTTCCACTCGTTATGCTAAGCTAAGTTAATCGACTGCTGTCTCAAGCTTCAAATTGAACATTCACGTAAGAAGGTGGTATCAATCTCTCATCTTTTTTGCCCCAATTGTAAAACTATTCCTTTAACAAAGAGGCTGTGGCTGAACTCTAAGCAGGTCAACAGGTTCACTGGAGTATTATATAACTATAATGTTCATCACTTACAACAAAAACAACCTTCATAAGGTGTAGTATCAACATAGCTAAAAGCCACACGATTAAGGATTTACTTTCTCTTCAAAGGTATCTGCAGAAATTCAGTGCCACCTCTCTCTTTCCTTCAGAATTAAATTAATATTCATCCATCATAAAACAAATCAGTGTTACAAACTGGACTATTTTGTCCATTGAGTGGTCTAAGTGTGTAATTGTTGGCCTGATATAGAGTACCACAGTGAAGGTGCAAGGCTCCATGAAAACATCCCTCCCTGTTTCCTCCAGAGGGTGAAAATATGGGAATAAACTGAAAGAAACAAGTTCTGAAGTATTCACAGTTAGAAAGTCACAAAACACAACATGAATCAAGCCCTATGAAGCAAAAGCAAAGAAACCAACCAACCAGTCTGAGACACAGGACGGCAAGCGGATGAAGGTAGGAGTGTTTTCACTAAGTCCTCCTGTGATTCTTTGTGTTGTTTTTGCTTTGTTGTGATCGAGTTGCAGTCGAGGTCGCAGGAGGTCGGTCGAGTTTTCACGGGGCACTGCGGCTAGCTAACGCCCGGCTTTGTTGAGGTTTCAGGTCTATGGCAGAAGGTCCGTTTTTTGTATAGCAGCAGCAACATGAAAGTTCATCTTTATAATCATAATAATAATAATAATAATAATAACAATAACAATGGCCATCTCCAAGTTTAACAGACAAACACAGTAAGACAAAGCAGTCCTCCTCTTCCTCTGAAACCTGGACTAGACCAGGGAGGGGAGGAGGAAGTGTTTAGGTCCACGAAGAAGAGGTGAAGAGTAGGTCCAATGGAGAGAAGAAGAAGCAGAAGCAGAAGAAGAGGAAGCGAGGGATGTGAGTATTAAACAGAATGATGCTGAGGTTTCGTTGGCGTTACATCTACATTTGTAAAAAAAGAAAGAAAAGTAGAGGCGGGAGGTCAAATTGCCACCAGTGGTCAACATTTAACCCCCCTAACATTTAAGAAAACCCCTCCCCTCCCTTCCACACCCACCCATCCCCTTTAAGGAGTAAATCACCTCACGGAGTAACACACACCTGTCAACTTTGATTCTTCTCAAGTTTTCAAAATGAACTGATTATTTACAGCAGCACACAAATGAACCTGCACAGATGAAAATAATAAAGTTCAAAGATTTCAGTGTTTCTTTACGTCAGTTCTTGAAATGCTTCATCTTTTTTTTTTCAGCGATATTGCAGGTCTTCTGAGCAATATAGTTTGATTCTCGCCCCAAAATATATAATCCGTGAAGACATCAGGTGGTAAAGTCGAAGTATACGTACTGGCTTCTGGTGGGAATGTTACCATTCATTTGCAGAGTGTGTGTGTGTATGTGTATATCTGTTTGTGTATGTGTGCGTGTGAGGAACTGAAAATGGAATTGGCAGGTCTGATCTGAGGTATTTCCTGGTAGTCCACATGGCGTCTTGGATGCATAAGTAGCAAGTTGCTCCCTGGGTAAAAGGGGTGAGGAGGATGGGGAGTTTAGGGTGAGGTTTCAGGTGAGGAAAAAGTGCTATAGGACAAAGAGAGCTTATATACAAGCGAGCACAAAAAGATTCTCTCCTTTTTTTTTCTTTTTTCAACAAAACATCAACTTTTTTTCTTTTCCAGTTTCCATCCTGTCGCCCCTCCGGACTCAAAGTCTTTTCCGTATTTAGTGCCATCTGTCAAGATAAGTCAAACCGCTTTGCTTTCTTTCAGTCACTTGGGAAGAGAACAAAACAAAAACAACAATAAACAAAAAAATGCTCACTGGACTCCAAAAAAAAGAGAAAAAAAATCTTCAATAAAATCAAAAACACTCGTCATATAACAATAAGCTTCAGTAGTACGAATTCAGAGAGTTATTATATTTTAAATTGTTATGATCGATGGCGTTGGCTGGGACTCAAACAAAACTCAAAAACGTCTCCATCCAAAACGAAGGCAAAGTCTTTTTCTTCTGAAACCACCGCAGCAGAATCAACAGCCTTATAGTCATCGTCACTCTTCGTCTGAGCTACACTCCTCTTTTATCCTCCTCCTCTCTTTCTCTCCTCCACTCTCCTTCACTCAGAGTGTAGTGCTGATTGTGAGGTGCTTCCAGAGAGGAGAGGAAGAGATTCCTTCAGAGACCATATGCTCCTTTTTTTCTAATTTGTTCTCGTCAGAATCAATGGATTGAGGTTGTGGGGGATTGTTTTGGGGATGGCGGGGTGGGATTGGTCTCCCTCCCTCTTTCCCAGTTTCCCACTTTTTTCCTCAAGAAAATAAATAGCGGCCACATGTTCTGAAGGAGGGAACAGCAAAAACAAGAGGTCTGGGGCTCTGCTTCGTTAAGGAGCGACATGGGACGCAGACGGACACAAAACAAACATAATGGGAAATGTGTGTGTGTTTGTGTTCGTGTGTGTGTGTTCTCCCACGTTTCCCCTGAATCAGTTCTGCTGCAGGATGAGGTTCTCCAACTCGTCTGCCGAGCGCAGCAGGAAGGCGGCTGACTCCCTGTAGCCGGCAATCAGCTGACGCACGGCCGTGATCTCCGGTTGGCTGAGCTGGGTCGACGCCCCGCCCCCTCCTCCACCCCCGCTGCCCCGCCCACCCAGGCTGTTGTTGGTGGAGGCTGAGGAGGTGGAGTTACTGATGTTGGCAGAGGAGAGAGACTTCATGCTGAGGTCTGTGGGGCCTGAAGGTGGACGGAGAGAGGAGGGTGATGAGAGAGATGAAGAAGAAGGAGGGATGGGTAAAAGAACAGAGGAGAGAAAGGATACATA
The DNA here is from genome assembly GCA_038501785.1 of Myoxocephalus aenaeus. Classification (NCBI taxonomy): domain Eukaryota; kingdom Metazoa; phylum Chordata; class Actinopteri; order Perciformes; family Cottidae; genus Myoxocephalus; species Myoxocephalus aenaeus. The sequence goes on along the minus strand of JBAMJR010000039.1, from coordinate 3,546,801 downwards.
AGAAAAAGGTGAAATTATGAGGGAAAGGAGTTGAAGGAGTGAAAGATCAGTCAGTTCAAAATGAGAGAGGACTGCTGGAATATCATGTCTCCAAGGTGATGAGAGGACACACTCTGATCAGCTCTCGTCACACACATCTAGTAAAGCTTTTTCCACTGCAAACCTGCGTCTCACCCCATCATCATCAACACCAGCGCTCTCTCTCACAGTTAAGAGGTGACAGTGAAACACTCCTTAACACAGCATGTAAGTTACTCTTTAAACTGAAAATGTATTTAATCAAGATCTACAACTCATTAAGTAGCAGAAACAAATGGAGACGCTCAGATTACAACACACACAGAGGGAGAGCGACTTCATTCTCAACTCGGGTAGACATTAATCCACTATGTCTTTAAAGTGTTTGATGTTATATTAATGCTCTGAATCCAATATATTGCACATTTAAAGCTGGGTGAGGTAGTTTTATTGATCTTGATCTGATTGGCCAGAGTCTCCGTCACAGACTAGATTTTCTGAAACCCTAAAACACAACCAAGAAGTCTAGTTTCATCTCAGACACTTGAATTACAATTAGCTGAAAGGTTATTATGGAATGTTTGCCCAATTAGTCAAAAATAACCTGCCTACCCAAGCTTTATCGAGGCTGACATACATCAGTATCATACATGTGCGTTAGCTCCTGCACTGCCATCTGCTGCTCTCTTTTCTTCTCCTTCTCCTCCTAATTCATCCCCAAATTACCCACTCATAAAGTTTCTTTCATCACTCTCATGTCTCGCTCCCTTCTCACTGCCTACTTCCTCTTTCCTTTATCCTTCTAACTATGACTTCTTGTCCATCTCCTCTCTGTCTCCTCGTGGACCACACTCCCAATCTCACCGTTGCTCTGAGCAGCAGCGCCGGTCGTCAGGGAAACGGGATGTTGCATGGCGGCGCCAAGGCCAGGGAATCCACGATAACCATAACTAAGGCCAGCTCCGTTGATGTAGAGCTGGGAGTCCTGGGAGGAGAAGGCGGAGGCAGCCAAGGAGTAGGCGGAGTGAGCCAAGGACGCCGGCTCCCTCAGACCCCCGCCACCGCTGGACGGCTTGTCCAGAGAGATCTGGTCATCCTGCAGGAGGGAACGGGACTTTAGCTGTGTTAGCTCTTGTGTTAGCTCTTTCTCTTTTGTGCCCTAAAGAAATACAGATGTGTCTCCAACGCTGACCTGGTGGCCCTTATCTTAAACCCACTTTTCTATCAACTATTAGGATGGGATTATTTATTTACCATGTAAAGGAGGTTAAGTTTTGGGGTTTGGTTTGTTTGTCAGCAGGATTTCGGTAAAACTGATGGCCCAATTTTCATGAAACCTAGAGGAACTGTTGAGTATGGACCAAGGAGGAAAACATTACATTTTGGAGCGGCTCCAATCACCTGGTGAATACACAAACTATTTTTCATATAATGTTATATAATGTTATGGAAACAGCCTTGTAGCGCCCTGAAACATGTTAGTTCATGTCTTGCTGATTTAATACGACAGTGTCCATTTTTTATAATTTACTCCTAAATGTGTTTTTAGGTTAATTCATATGTTGTTATTCCAATGTTTGAGAACATGAATTACCTGCACACATACTGACTGTGAAGGGAAGAAAGTATTGTATTGACCCTTTAGAAGAGAGCGCTGTCTCTTTAAGAGAGAAGTTAGGAAGGTGCAGTATGCAAGCTAAAGACAAAAACGTGTGCTCGTGTTTAACCGTGGATTTGTTATAATAAAAGTCACAAACCGAAGAAGGACGTGTTTGTGAACAGTTTGTTTTAAGGGTGCAACACTCTCCGAGTGCCCTTGTGAGCTAGTGATCATGGTGATTTAATAAATCATCTTTTGTGTACACATGTATAATAAACAAGTATTTACTCTGTGGCATAATAATTTACTGGATTACATAGATGTGTCAGTGTGGCTGGATTAGTAACATACGTCCTCTCTGTTACATGTTACCTTTGTCTCTGAGCTTCAAACTAACAATGCTCATTTAACCAGATTAACTTCAATTATTTGGCTTCGTCCACTGATCATTAACTCTGTTTGTTTAACTACAACTCAGCTCTGCAGGCATGTTGCGACGCAGATATTTCTCTCAGTATTACAGTGATTCTCAATCGACAGCTCATTACTGGACTGGCCAGACAGAGGGAAGCCCGCAAGGCATCAGTGTAGATTAATTAGTCAAATACAAAACATCAAGTAATGTGTTTTCCTTTCACGTATGAATTACGCGATACACACACACTTACATGATAGGCATCGAGGCGCATCCTCTTTGCTGCGTTGCGTGATTCGCTCTCGCAGGCGGCAGCCAGGATGTTCTCAGCCATGGCTGAGGTAAGGTGAGGTGGAGTAGGACGGGTCTGTAGGCAACACAATGATGTCATGGAATTAAATTATTGAGTGACTTAAAGCGACAGGTAGTTATGCCATCTTTCTGTAAACAGACAGAACAACATCAAAACATCTTCAGCCATGACTGAAATGAGTCCAAGTGGATTTACATACAGGAGGATACTGACTGCGCTTCTTATGTTGTAGTTAAATAATGATTACATTAGACTGGAATGAATGTGATTATTCACTGAACAGTGCATGACACGTAACAAATATCTTCAGTTTGTTTGTGTATGGCAGGAAAACTATATGAAGAAAATAACTGTCTTTTGACATTTGCATAGAAAAACCGCTGAAAGAGTTTCCAGTTTGAATTCTTAACAGCAAAGGTATACTTAATAAAAAAAATGTAATAATGCAAGCACACCATTTTTATTTTCATATCTTATCTGTTTAATAGTGTGACTTTTTGTTGTTTTTATTACTTTTGGGTGTCGTATTTCTATTATATTTCTCTATTGTCTGATTTTAATGGTTGCAGTTCTAAAATATTTGTGTTCCTTGTTCAACCATGTAAAGCATTTTGTAACTTTGTTTTAAAATGTGCTGTATAAATCAAGCTATCATTATTATCACTGCTTTCAGCCACGCAAAGTGCTTTGTCTTCTGAAATGATAATGGAGGTAATAATAAGAGCGCTAATGAGCTTCATGCTGTTTTCTATTTTTAACTCTTTTGCGCCTACTAGATTGACAAATTATTTTAGTTAGTGTCAGAACATTTGCTTCCATATCCAATGTATAAAAACTATGATATCCCAGAGGGCATCCTTTTCTATGATTATAGAGAATAATGCAAATTGTATCTAAAGGCAGTGAAGGACACCTCGCTGATGACTACAGTAGTGTATAAATACATGTATAGCATGATGCCTCACCACTGGGGGGCAGCAGAGACATTTCAAAGACTGGCTCGTTTTTACAGTCGGTGAAGCAGCCTGTTGCCTGTCACACAATTTAAGTAAAAGTGAGAGGCGGAAAAGGTTTGATTACAAGATAGTTGTATATTCTGGGTGAAGAGACAAGACGGGTATTGGGGGTGGGGGGTAAAGGCTAAAACGGGGAACGTAGAGTTAGTACCCCCAAAGTTACGGTCATCTTCGGCTCAGGCTCACTTAAGGTAGCCTGAACTTTAATGTGGACCAGCTATTCCCATTTAAGTGATGAGTCACTCCAATTGATAAAAATACTGATACTATTACCGCGATAACTATTATCATTATTATTTTACGATTATTACAATCCTTCGAAAGTCTTACTTTGTTAAAGAGAAGCAACTATTGGAAAATATTTCACTTTTCCCTTCTAGTTAATATATTGCCTTTCCAAATTTTATATAATTGAAAAATGAATTAATTTGGTCTTGGACTGTTGGTCAGACCAAGCAAGACATTTCTGGAGAACTATAATGTGCATTTTCTGCAATATTCTGACATTTCATGGAAAACAATTGTGAAGATATTCACAGCTGTTCTTTACTAACAGTAAATATTGAGATATCTGTAAAGACACCCTGCTAACAGACAAACCAACAGGCACATTACCTCCATGCCACTCTTCTTCATGCGTCGGCAGGATTTGAGGTAGGTGCGGATGCGCTTGCGGGCGCGTTCCTGGAATTCTGGGAACTGTCTGCTGCAGGACTCGATGATGGCCTGGATCTTTTCCTTGGGCTGTTTAGAGATGGGAACCATCCGATCCAAGTTCTCGTCCACAAACAGACGCACAAACATCTGCAGGAAGACAACACGGCTGTTAGATACCTTGCTTTACGTTGTCGTCTTAAAGTATGTGTATATGCATTTTATATTAACGTCCAGAACATTTATTTAGACATGATGTATAATTAAAGGATAAATAAGATAAAGGGGGAACTCACAAGCTTGCAGTATATAAAGTAATCAAAAATAGCGTCACTTATATCAGCTGCAACATTAAAGTGATGAACTCATTAATCCATCAATGATAATAATCCAGTAATATAATATATATTATTCTGAAATGAGCCATCCTGCATGGCGAGTTGCACTTTTACTTTTGGTACTAAAAGTTTAATTTGGTGCTAACTTTCATACTTTTACTTTCAATGCAGTAACACTTACTTAGAGTATAATAAAGTAGTTCTACACTGTGGTACTGCTACTTCCTCCACAACAGTTTATGAGTGTAAGTGTGTTAAAGCTGTATTCATTGTTTTCTTGGCCACTTAAGTACACAGGGACGCTGAAAAAAAACACACATTTGACAGATTAAAGCCTCTAAAGTTATTATTTGGTTATTAGCGCTTTAGAGGTCGGACCATGTGAGAAAAATATCTGACTCTGTTGCCGCAACAGTAGCTGTTCCACTTTCTTAACCAGCTAGTTGCAAACTTTGTCTGTCTTTCTGCCGTCAGGTTGTTTGCTGCAAACAGCTGCCTGCTGCTGGAAACCGACTTGATGAGCGTAGAGACAGAACCAAACAGTAAATGTGCTGTAAAACCAAAATTAACCAATTAGCTAAACGACGCTAAAGGGCTCTTTGAGAGCTGGAGAGCTGGTGAATAAAAGTCACTACATTACTGAGAATGACCCTTTCCCATTATATGAAGCCATTTGATTAATTGATAATACAAAACATTAAGAAATGGTGCCTTATTGTATGTTCTGTGTATTTTGAGTGTCTTTTTTTCTGTGGGCTCAATGACACTGACAGGTTTTAAAAGAGAAATAGACAGTCAGGTCTTCAATAACTTTTCTTTATGAATATAATGAGACACCTAATTGATCCCAGTGGGACCCAACACACTGTATCTGACTCACATTAAAGGCCTTTAGTCTCTCTGGGTCGACTCCCTCTGTGTCGTTGATTTTGTCGTTATCATCGTGGTCATCATGGTCATCGTCATCATCATCAGCGGCGGCCTGGCGCCCTGTGGTCAGGTCCTCGGCACCCAAGTCCATCTTCACGCTGTCGTAACTGCCACCCGAACTGTACTGGGGGGACTGAACACACATTAACCATCAGTTAAGTCTTTGCGACTATGCACTCTAAACTGGCTTATTCTATTCTTCTTCTATTGAGGTTTTTAAAAAGCTTCAGAGCAAACAGCTAAATGTTTTGTTAGATAAAAACATCTTGTGATTTTTGGAATGTATTACATCTATAATACCTTTTTTTCTATTACTGTTGACTTTTGGACTTAACAACGCTCTGGAGTTATTGTAAATATTCGGATCACACAAGTTGGAACAATCCCACACAGCCATCACTAGTACTGCAAATAGTATAATACTAATTAGTGTAGCCTAATCTTAAATAAATGGATGTGAAAAAATAAAGTTGTGAAGCATTAACATTTTGTATTATTATTATTTTATTTTTTTAAACATCCCTTTATAAACTAATCACCTGTATGTGTATGTACAGTCTGTATGTGTGTGTTTATGTCAGCTGTGTGGTCTCACCTTGCCCCCGTAGTCCCTGCCATCTCGGTCCAATCGCAGCTCGGCAGTGTGTGTGTGGGACTGGGAGTGTGTGTTGGGAGTGTGTGCATTATGTGTGTGCGGCAGCGGGAGCGGCAGGGCAGGGTGTGGAGCCAGCGGAGGTTTGGCAGCCAGTGGGTACTTCCTGCGGAGCTCCTCGGGCGCGCTGGGATGAAGAGCGCCGAGCAGCGCCGCAGCCGCGGCCGACACAGTGACGGGCAGATGTGATGTGGACAGGGGCAGGCGCTGAGGGGGCGGGTCACTGAGGTTCATCGGCTGCTGGTCCTCGGACGAGGACGAGGAGGAAGTAGGCGTGCTGAAATCTAGTGGGCCTGGGCCACCGTTCCCATTGATGACCTCTGTTTCCCTGACTATGGTGCTGTCCGTTACAGCGGAGGAGGGAGGGGTCAGGGCAGGCAGGCCATTTCCACTGCCGCTCTCTGATGAGGAATCCTCTGTAAGGAGAGGGAGGGGTTGAATTTCACAGATTGACCAACACGTATTACTAAACTCTTATTGCTTCTTATTTGTGGTGTTTATTTCCAGCAGCTGATGAGCACACAGATGGAGCTGTTTGTTTAGTGGAATGTGATAAGAGAAAGGACATTTCCTCACATTAACAACTGATGAAGACACACTGACAACAAGCAACAAGCAGCTCATATTTATATGGCTGTGTGCCATCGGTCATACATAAATCTACACATGAAAGTAAATCCGTCACCATGGAAATTTAGGGCCAGAGGACTCGGTCCACTTAAATCACACATTTCTGCAGTAACCCCTCGTGGTGTTCAGCCATGCAGATAGGTGAGGCGTTACGGTGCTCATAGTCACACATAACCGTCTCTCAGATTTCTGCCAACACGACACCATAATGCAATGGGGATGGACTGGTATTTAAAATAATTTCATTTGAATAACTGTTTACTAGGGCTGTACAGAATAGTCCTAAACTTCAAAGCTTCACTCATAACATTGACTTTCAAATTCTAATTTAACGTTATGTCCTGATGTCCTTAATGATTTTGTCACTTCTCTCTTCTATTTTCTCCTCTTCTTATTTGTAATTTCTGTTTAGAACAAAGCTTGCTAATAAAAAGGCATAATCCCAGTCTTTTCCTCCAGGCTTTCCATAAGCATAGAGCCACCTAAGGAAGCTTGTTATTCTGCACTCCCTCAGGCCAGATTTAGATCATAAATATGGATGACCTAACGTTATATGAACATAAGAAAAATAATCAAACTTTGTCAAAAGAAAATGCTCTCAATAAACTACTAGCCAAGAAATTCTAGAGTTAGCTTTGACATCCAACACATACAATAAACTCAATGCTTATGTACATCATGTTCCTATTATCATGTTTGTATGTTTTTTTGTGAGAAAGTACATTTGGCTCATGGAACTACAACATACACAGCAAATATAGAAACTAATTATTATAGATGTCCTATGATTGCTGTTATGTGTGTTTGTGTGCCCTGAATAGACACATTCATACTATAATTGCATGGCTATTTTAAAGGGCCCAGCAGATGGCAGGCTTCCTTCATGAAGCAGCCACATCTGTGTCTGACGTTCTTAAAAACTTCTCTGCTTCTGCTCGATGATTCATAAAAATAGTACTTCTCCATGCTTTACTGTTAGATTGAATTCTGCTGTATTTGTATAAAAGGGGAGACACAAAACATCACTAACCAATAGTCTAATAATGCAATCCACTGTGACAACAACAGAAACTACAGACTCATAAATCATCACACACGTAATTATCACACAATTATCATAAAACTCACTGACTTAACTCTGACTTCACATTGATATTATGTGTACAACACACTCTATTCGACATTGCTTAAGTGGCCATGTTATTGTGTAAATCCCTGTATTTTTCATGGAAGGGAATTATGAAAAGAATAATTCATCAGAACGATAGGGAATGGCTTCATAACAGACTCATCTGTCTCACAGCTGGAATGAAATTGGGGGACAGTTATTGTCTTCCTGTAACCAGCGGGACGGTGACAGCGATGACTCTGATGAGAGGAAGTAATCTCCAAACTATCTGCTGGTGGGAGGAAAATAATGAGTCCCCAAATTATTAAAGTATTCTAAAGCCATGGGCTGCTTATGCCTTCACGGATACCAACAATTACAACAAAGGTGTACAAGATAACATTGTGGCTAAAAAATGGTTGGTTCAGCTTGGGTTGTTCCTCCAACGCACTAGAGATGTGGTTTTTTGTGTGTTATGAGGGAAATGCAGTGCGAGTCCTTAGAGAGAGAGAGAGAGAGACTGCTGTGGAGGCAATAGTTACGGGTCGAGTGGAGCAGTGTCTGTTTATTTGATTAAGCCCATCCAGTCTGCAGCCTGACCAGACAATAACACAGTCAACACCCTGCATTATGACAGACGCCCCTCCCCCACCCCAACACACCACCACCACCACCTCATCCTCATCATTACCAAGCTTGTCTTACTCCCACTTTATCTGAATCCCAGTAACATCCTCACAGTAAACTGTGCCGTTAGCGTCGTCCCTCCTGCACATTTTGTTAGTCAAGTTCCTCCTCCAATATTTAAATTCTAGACCAGTAGTTCCCTATCTGGGGAGTTGGCAGAGATGGAAGAAGTATTCACATCATTTACTCGAGCAAAAGTTGTAGAGTTGTATATTTGCAAGAATACAGGGGTTATGATTCAATATATTCATCGAATTTTAGGAAAATTGTCATAGTATTAAGAACACAGAAATATGCATAACATCTTGGTAAAAAAGTTTACTATGCAATCAGAACAGTGGAAACTGCTTTTGCATTTGTAACATCCAACATCATACCATTACATTTTGTGAAATCCGGGCCACTGTCTGCCATGCATGTAAACTATTCACTAATAGTTGATACAGTGTTTTTGAGAATCGACGATCCATAAACACTAAAGAAAAGGGGTTTAACTAGTATTAAATGCTTCAGTATTTATTGCTGGAGCCGGTTCATTATCTTTTCCTCTCTATCTCTCTCTGTATCTCTTTTAAGACAGACAGGCTACTAAATAAGTGATCATGGAATAAATGGTCTGTGCCAAGCTAGCTGGCAGGCAGGATGGATGGATGCCTGTCCGCCTAACTGTTAGATTTTGTGATCTGAATAGACTTCTGGTCCGTAGTCCTAGAACAAATGACACTTTCCTTCCTCCACAAAGACACAGAGAGGAGGGAATGGGCCTGCATGCAACTTCCAATTTCACCCGATTTGTGGTTTACTGTTAAATTAGAGCTGCATTTATCTGCACTACCATATTTCTAGTATCACAAACGTACAAACAGATGGAAGAGGATAAATGGGGAGATTTCGACAGATGAACATTGAGAGAAGCTAAAAGAGTGAACGAGTTGAAATAGAAGCAAGAGAGCAGCTCCAATTGAGGATGATTGGAGGACAGAGAAAGGAAAGAAAAAGCAACAGAGGAAGAGGAGGTAATTTGAATGAGTCAACAGCACAAGAAAAATGCAGAAGAGATGGAGAAAGAGAGTGGGGGCTGTGGATGATATCGACTGTGTCATTCGTTTGTCGGGGGAGGGAGGAATGGAGGGAGGGGTGGAGCCCAAACCGCTGCATGGAGAGAGGGAGAGATGGGTAGGGAGACACCAGGGTAGAGAGAGAGGGCTATACACCATGGAGGGAGGCATAGCCAGGCAGAAGGAAAGAGGTCAGGAGGGGGGTGGTAGGAGGAGGTGGAAGAGGGAGAGGGAGAGGGTCATGGCTCGTGGGTGGGGGCAGCAGGAGGAGAGAGAGGAAAGGATGAGGGAGGATTGAGATGGGGGATGGGACTGGGATGGGGAAGAGTGAAGAGAGATTAAGTCAAAGAGATAGGCACATGGGAGAGATTTTTAGATGTAAATTGTATCTTTTCTTTTTTGTCTCATCATTATCATTATTACCGCTATATCTAATTTCATCACATATCTATGTGGATTAGTATATGGTACTCTGTTGTCTAGTGAAGAGTATTTCCATTAGTGTTGTAATGTGCAGACCATTTGTTGTCTTCTATTCTTGGATATTACACTTACATCTTGAACACGGCCTGATTTGGCTATATTGTACTTAATTATGGTCGTGCTAATAAAGCATGAATTTGAGAGATAGGGAGTGGCGTGTGAATAGAATGAGAGCGAGTGAGCCATGGGACCTGGAGGTGGAAAAGCATGACTTGTATTTATGAGTGTGTAAGGACAATTCATGTGTCGTGGCGAAGGCCAACCTAATTCCTGTCGCCTTGACACAAATCCCCCCCTCAGCAGCAAGACCGCTGTCACTGCTTCTGCATCCCTCAATCCCTCCATGACAGAACACTGAGGGATCCCTGCTCTCCTCCTCAGCTTCTCTCACGTCTAGTCTTTCTATTTTTCTTCTTTCTCTGGACACACCTGCTAAACAGTCTCTCTCTCTCTCTCTCTCTCTCTCTCCCTCCCTCTCCCTCTCCCTCCCTCCCTGACACAAATAAGATGCAGCCTTCCTCATCCTTTACCTCTATTCCCCATGGTATTGTGTCCTGTCTCTCTTTCTTTTCTGCTCTCAGCTATTCTGCCGGTATCATTCTACATGATATGAGAGACACAACGGTCTGATTTGACAGAAGCGGGGTGTTAAGAACGAAAGACACAACACTTTGTAGTTTAATCCTGTGTGTCCCAGTGAAAAAAGACAGGTGAAAACAGGTGAAAAAAGGTTTTGCCAGGATGTTCTTTGTTTATATTGTTCTCATCTGTGAAGCCGGTGAATCTTTGCTTGTGACAGAGCAAGGAGTTATACTTATTTAATCGGCTAGTTATGAAAGTTATGAAAGACAATTTTTGGGAGATAGAAATGGTCAAATCCTTGAAATGTTTCCGAGATGATGAAAGCAAGATTGCACCATTGATTTAACATGTTATTTAAGTTGAGGTTTGTGGTCAAGAGGGAGCATGTAAATGGAAACAAGAACTGGACCTAGCAGAGATCCTTGGGGAACCCCACAGCAAAAACCTGTTGCAGCTGACCTGGAATCAGCGATACCAACGCACGTGTTGTACTGCAAAGCGTGGAACCTTGAGGAACAGACCACCGGACATTTCTCAGACACTTCTTACAGACAATATTTGTTAAACTGACCTTGCACAACCTGAACTCTTATAGACATAAGAATAATGAAATGAAGAATATCTACAGCACATAACGATTTATATTATCAGTCACAAGACAGTCCAAGAGGATATTTCGATCAGTGGAATTAAATGCTGCTCTTAAATCCAGGTGAATGAATAGAGTTATGGCCAGCATCAATAAGTTGCTGACCACCGTATTGGTTCACAAGTAGCATCATCGTCCAATGGTAGGTACTTAACCATGGTCGTGCTAATAAAGCATGAATTTGAATTTGAGAGATAGGGAGTGGCGTATAAATAAAAAGAGAAATGAGAGTGAGTGAGCCATGGGACCATGGAGGTAGAAAAGCATGACTTGTATTGATGAGTGTAAGGACTATTCAACTCTAACTCCTTTCTCACATCTCAAGTTGTTAATCAAACAAATAAAACAACAAGCGGTGCACGGAAGAGGAATTCTTGGCCCTGATATCCGCTGGCTACAAATATTTGCCGTTGTTTCCAGAAGCCAAATTGTCGACAGACTGATAGCGATTGGTTCCAAGATTGGGAATTCATTGGTGAAGCTACTTTAGTAGTACATTCTGATCATAAGGATGGAGAGGGGTAAAGTGGACCTTTCACTCTCTACCTCCATGACCACCTGTCCCTCTTCACCTGCTGCCATATGTCCTTCCCCTTCCCTCCTTTCCCTTCTCTTTTACCGTTTCTTTTCCAGCATGTTCATCTCTGTCCTTCTCCACCTCCTTGTTACACCCTTCCTTCACTCCCTCTTTCTGCTCTCACCACTCCATCATGTCCAGTCTCTGGGTAGGAGTGCAGTGACTGTGATGCATGGCAGTGTTTAGTGTTTTCCCTGCAGCCTTGAGGGGTACCAGGTGTGTTTAAGAGGTCAAATGTCTTCTTGCGTCAAGGATACACACAAACACACACGTACGTAGGGCTAAAAGACAGTGTGTCCCCAAAGAGAAACAGGACAAGTGGACCATGACTTTGACAGGCAGTCATTCTTCAATCCATAGTCCACTGGGAGGAGGATGCTGCATCAGCTAACATGACAAAACACATCTCCATCAATGTGTGTGTATAAGTCATTGGATGTGGAATATGAGTGTGTGTCAAAGAGCAGGTGTGTCTCTGCATGTTGTTTCTGTGTTTACCGCGCGCAGACTGTTGTATTAACTGTCAAGCTGTGAGCTCAAAGTGGCACGGGGTGTGTGCAACTGTGAGGGGGCCCTTCACATGTTGTCAATCACGCTCGTCTCGGCCTTTTCAATTCACTTCTCTCTCGCTTTGTCACTCATACGAAGGGTGAACAAAAACACATCAAGGTTGAAAAGGTACAAAAGTCATCAACCTGCTGGCATTTAGTTCATTATGTGAACGTGAGGATGAAAACTCGTGTTTGGTCAGTGTGCTAAATTGAGGTCACATTGTTACAAATTTTTTGGATATTAAAATATAAAATGTCACAGAAATATATGACATGGTTATGCTTCATTTGAGTCAAATAATTGAGGACTGCTTTAATTCAATAACCTAAAAACAACAATATAATCATGTTATTTCAACAAATTGTTATTCTGGATTATTATTATGTTAATGTCATATTTCATTCACATGCCAATGCACAGTGGACAGGCAACGCTTTGCGTAACTTTGTTAAACAGACCAGACTGAGGCTGGTGAACCTGTGTAAACGCTCTACAAATATGGGATTGAAACACCACATTTGAAACACATGGAGGCTTAAACTTTGTGAGTTGAGTAACAAATGCTTTGTGCAGCAACAATAACCATGTTTGTATTGAGGAAGTGGATCAGATGATTGATCATGGAGGCAAAGACATTACCATCAGAAACACTGCTGTTCAGTTTGAAAGGGCAACGGCCAATGAGGAAACTCCAATTTGAAGAATCTAATTTGTTCCGATTTTGGCTGAACTTTCAGCGGCTTCAAACTTGTAATCCTACAGTTCAGTTCGTCTGTCTCATCAGGTAACACAGCATTAGTAATTGATTTACCAATTGTCATTTTGTGGGTGAAGGATTATTTTTTGCCCAAAAACAAATGGGATGAAAATGCAATAAATATAATAATTTTAAAGTATTTTTCTTGATTTTAAAAGGAATGGAGATGATTAGAAATATAGGAGAGAGAGAGGGGAAGTCACTAGCATTAAACCTCAAGTAGAAGTCGACCGCTAGTGGATTTAATAACGATAGTTTGGAGCAGGAAAAAGCCGATAGCCGATTAATCGGCTGATCGACCATATTTGGTGTATGCAGCATCTATGTAAAACGGCGATGTGTGTTCCTGTGTGACTGATGGTGGCTACGCAGACATCGGACACCATCGGAGCCCAGTTCCACCCATAACGATAGTTTGTAAAATGTTCTATCTGCGGCCTAAATGTCAGAAAATATCCAATATCCAGTTATGATACTGTGAGGCCCTTTGGAGCATAGCATCCGCCAAATGGCACATGTTAAGTCAACTCACAGCCATTTCTAATCAGACAGACAATATATGTCCTTGTGGACTTGAGAGCAACGGCCCTTTAATTAAAAAAGGAGACATATATCACCTGAGTGTAGCTCTGAATGGGAGCAAAGCAGCACATTTCAATCAATGTGATTTAATAATCGTCACAAGATATTTTACATTTCAGCCATACACAGGGGAGAAAGCAACAAATCAATATCTATATTGTAGTGATGGGGGCTCTTGTGCATTGATTTAAATAGGGCAGATTAAAAACCTCGGCATTAATTAAGCAGATTGTTTCTTTAATGCGCTGCCCATGTAAACAGAAGCCCGGGAGGGCGGGATCCTCTCCATTTATTTCTCCTCTCCATCTGAATTCTTTCACATCTTTTTTACACTCAGAATCTTTCTTTCTCTACTTTCTACAGTCAATTCAAGAAATCACATGGGAGAAAATATGTTTTCAATCAGCACAAAGCATTTTTTAAATTGTAAATAATAACTCAAGGACACAGACTCAATAGACAGCAGGTTGCCTGTAGCGAACACTTCATACCTTAGCTTTGTGTGCACTTAATTGATTACTGCAAATGTAAAACGTGTTGCCCTCACCACACAACATGGCTGTGTGTGCGTGTTTGCTCCCATTGTGCATGTGAAGAGAAAGGTTTGTTTGATTCGGCGTCCGTCACACGGGCCACATTTTATGACCCTGCCTTCTGCCGTCTGTATGCAATCTGTGCGTCACACAGTCACATGGGCGAATGATATAGGACGTAGCAATGACCTCAGGGAGAGGAGATCACCCTGACCTTCATGAGCAGTGGGACATTGTACTGGACTTGTGTCCAAGATGAACCCCCAGTCTTTACAGTGGGAAATGTGTTTTTAAACTATTTTCTCTCCGATACCATTACTGTACTGGAGAACAATATATTTAAGGTTTCAATGATAGCCGTCAAACAAACTTCACACAAATACGTCTTAACATGTGGCTGACACGGGCATCTACAGCTCTCAGGAAACCACATTCAAGAGTTTACTAAGTTTTTAATACCACCTTGACTTGAACCGATGATGAGTGAAAATCTTCAAAGCTTTGAAGACATATTGGTCCATACGTTTTTGTTCCCTTCTTTTTTGTTGTTGCTACATTAGCAACAACATATTGAGTTATACAATGATGCAAGACAATTTGTGGAAATTAAGCTGTTGTAGAATAGATTATGTTAATGAAGAATATGTAGAGCATTGATATTTGGTGCCTTGGCCTCATCACTCCCCGCCAGTTCAGCAGGGAGGAGTTTGAAATGTGAAGACAATAACCTCCAAGCTCGGAACAAATACTTTAAACATACAGGTGGATGGATTCTGTTGAAAATGTTGTATGAAGGGACCGCATAAGTTTCAGGTGAGCATTGTGGTAGCAGGGATAACATAACATAATAAAAAAAAAATCATATCTTGCCTACCTTGCCTTAAGTCTACCCCTGTTCCCCCCCTGTGTACCAGAGTGTATTTCACAGCTGTTTCTGACCATGAAAAGCCACGAAAGTCCTTCTGTATGTCAAGGTGTTTTGCTGAGGATCGAAGGAAGAACAGTGTTGAGTTGGAAGTTGTTTTTATGAGCGATTATCTACAAAGCAACATAGGCTGAAAAAATTCGTCCCGTTCTGAATTTGCCATGGGCACTGCACTTGTATCTATATGTAGGTAATTATACGTGTATGCTCACAGAAACAGAAATACTTCTCAATTACATACATCATCACTTGGAAATCAGAGAAACATCTTTTTCTGTTATCTGAAGAAAACTGAATGTACAGAAACACACACATACAACTCACCACATGCCCGATAACGGAAAAAGCAACAATAACAGGCATGTGGTGCTTTTTACATTTCTACAATTATCTGTCAGCTATTAAGAGCAATGAATCGATTTCAGTGTCATTAGCAGGCTGGGCATTGGTGAGTAGACTGCAGAGGAGGAAGGAGGTAGGAGAAGCAGGAATGAGAGAAAGAGGAGACAGACAAGTACAAGATAGAAGATGAGTAGAAAAGGGCTGCAGGGGAAAGAAGAGGATGGATGTGGGACTGAAGAGAAGAAAACAGGAGAAGAAGAGTGGAAACCTGAGGAGGGGATAAAAGAAAGGAAGACGAGAAATGCAAATAAATGAGATGAAGATGCTAAGCCAGTGCGGACAGTAAGGGGAAAGAGAAGGAAACAAAGAAAGTATGAACATAGAAAGAGAAGGGAGAGGAACATTTATTCAGAGAGAGAAAATGAGGCAGAAAGTCTGCAGACTGGAGGGTTAGAGGGAAGTACAAAGGGAGCAGGGAGGAGTGGAGAGGGATAGATGGAAGGATGGATGGAGGGATATAGAGGGAGGGTTGAGGCTCTAATGGGTCATCCCCTGTCGTTTTTCATTTGTGGCTTCACTACGCAGTGACAGCTAGAGGCTCCCCCCTCTCTCCTCAAAGGAGCTAACCTGAGCGAGAGTGGTAACAGATGCTAATTCCTTCACTCCCCCTCCTTCTCCGCCTCCTATCCCAAGGGATGGAGAGCCAAGGGGAGGTTGTGTTAGAGAGGGAGGGTGGAAGGAGGGGAGGTGGAGGTGGTAGTGGTGGGGAGGAGGAACAAGCCGGCGACTCCCCCGTGTGGGATTATAATGGATTATCCCACTAAGACACGGCACGAGCTGCTTGCTAGCTCTCAGTGCCTGCATGTCGCACCGCACCGCATGGCCCTGCCCGGCATCGTCATAGCAACGACCCACCTCTCTCTCTCTCTCACACTCACACACACACACACACACACACACACACACACACACACACACACACACACACACACACACTCCAAAAAAGGCAACTCTGAGCTTTTTGACTCCACCCTCCACATGGTGGCGACTCCCTCACTGAAAGGACCAGCTGGCACTCACATGAACATACAACACACAACCTGGTTCATTGTTACAGAATTCTGAAATGAATTCTTTCCCAGATTTGTTTTATGAATCTGTAATGTATCATAAATGCATAAAGTAACTTTACCCACTCTTAGAAGAACCAATTTCGATCATTGTTGATCAAAATGGTTTTGAACAAAAAACCCAAATATTCTCTGAAGCATCTTAAAATGACTATTTGATGTATTTATTTTTACCGTAAAAGTCAGGTTACAAGCCGCTACTACCTTCGGTCAGTGTCCCTGTTTGCTCCCCGCTGTAGCCAGCTGGCGCTCATGCTAGTTCCGCGCTAACTTCCGCTAGCGCTCTGCTAGCTCCCCGACAACCCGACTTGGGCAGAGGGGACGCGGCCAGTAGCAGCAGCAGCGGGGAGCTAGCAGCAGGAGCAGGGACCTAGCTTGCTACAGCGGGACACTGACCGGAGGTAGGAGTGGCTTGTAACCCGACTTTTACGGTACTTTATGATAGTAAACTGAAGAGTTTTGGACTGTTATATGAAGTTCAGACTGAAAACAGCCTTGCACTATAAAAAACTACTATTACCACCGCCGATTGCATGCCTCCACCAACCAGTCATCACACCATCATTTTATCCTATTAAGCATTTGTGTGAAATGGTCATAATTAGCATATCATCATTGAGTTAAGGCCAGAATTGTGTTTTGTGAGGTCACTGTGACCTTGACCTTTTGACAAACACATATAATAATCAGTTCCTCCTGGAGTCGAGGTGGACGTTGGTGCCAAATTTCAAGAATGTTCCTGAGATATCGCATTTATGAGAATGGGACAAAAGAACAACACACACATGAAGATGCTTATGTTGTGCTGAGCATGCTGCTGAGGGTGAGAGAGAAGAAGAGAGGGAGAATAACGCAGCCTCCTGCAGTGTGTGTGTGTGTGTGTGTGTGTGTGTGTGTGTGTGTGTGTGTGTGTGTGTGTGTGTGTCCTCTAATGTCTTTGAGGTGTCCTGCCATCTCCAATGAGTCTCTGTGTTGATAGTCCACCAGCATGGAGCCTACAGAGGGCCATCTGGACACCCCACACACATGCTCATTATGCATGTATTCAAAAGCACATGCATTCATTTAATCATACAACCTACACACACCCAAACCAACCAAATCATGGACACACACTTGAAGCGACAGTAAATCCGACAGATAATCATTCCTTGGTATAAAGTCAAGTCGTGAAGAACGGACAACCACAGACACTAAATTGCTCCTTCTCTAGAAGCCCCTGCATTAGAAACCCTGACTCTGTTGCAGATCGATGATATCTCTGCAGAGAGGGCAAGTTTGCAAAGCGATAGCTAAAAGCCTGATCAATTTGAGAGAGCAAGATAGATAGTGAGAGATAAAGAGAGAGGCCTGCAGTGATCACTGTTTGCAAGGCAGCTGTAAACTACAACTGCAGAACAGAACCAGAAGTGACAACATATCCTAAAGTGAGGGCCTTAAGTCAGCCAATGCTGAGCCTCGTGTAGCTCATGTGATGAATGACAAGAAGTGACACTGTCTCCTTTGCCCCTGGAGCAGATGTATGTGTTAGAAAAGTTGCGGAGGCAGAGACAGCAGCGGAAAATGTAAAGGCATGTTTACAGGTTCTAATTTAAAACCAAACGTACCAGAAAGAAATGTGTTACATTGGTTTGCCCTCCGTTCTGTATTTGATAGTAAAACATTTTTGGAGAGCACTTTTTATATAAGAGATGGAGCACTTTACAAAATAAACAACACATTTAAACGAGGGCAAAAAGGAACAGTAGATGCTAAAACACGAGAGAAATGAAACAAAACAAAAAACAATACAAATGAGAGAATTAGTTCTCTCAATTTAACTATCATTTTTTATAATAATATTATATTTTATTAAATTTTTTAATAACTATATTTTTTTAAGATATGAGACACCACTGGACATATAACCCAAGTAAATAAGAAATAAAAGTAAAGGCATTATTACAAGAAGACTAGGAATAGTATATTTATATATAACATACATCACAGAAGGTAAGATGAGGATCACATAAAGAATGGAGAAGGCAGAAAGGAAGCGACAGATGACCATCCATCACTCTGTCCGCTAGAGCCCGGTACCGTGTGTCTGTCTGCTAACACTGGTGAGGAGGAACAGGGTTCACACCTGGTGATCTAAAATTGACTGAACTATCTTTCTGCTTGACCTGCCTGGTTATTTCTTAACCAAGTTGCCCAATGTGTTGCTCTGCCTGTCACTGACTCGCCCTTTTAAAGCATAATGCTGCATTATATACCAATCTGTCAAAAAGCCATGATAGGTGAAGAAATATCACACCGTATCTCAGCAGACAGAGTGAGTCAACACTTTGCTGCCAGAAATGTACTGCAGAAAAAGTCAGAAATTCTCCTTTTTGATAATTTGGGGTGAACTAAACACCGGCTTGGTGTGTGTGTGTGTGTGTGTGTGTGTGTGTGTGTGTGTGTGAGGTCAACAGGGCAGAATACGAGGGTGGTACAGCCAGCAGAGGAACAACAAAGACACTGCTGTCACAGCCTGGCACTACTCGGCACACGCACATGCACTGTATTTAAGTAGCTGTTAAGTATGGTTGATTTAGACAGTTTTCTTCCCTGAATCTAGTGGTTTATTCTTTGTAAAGCTTCTTAAAGCGAGTCAACCTGACGAGGGAAACTCCAGGATACACTTGCAATTCAAAAAAATCATCAAACACATGCTGTGTCAGGCCTGACCATTGATCAGATATCATCATTTATCGTCTTTTAGTGGAATTGCCTTGTGATGATACAGTGTTAATATATATATATATATATATATATATATATATATATATATATATATATATATAAATTTATCTAATTATCATTAGATAAATGATAATATCGGATGAATGGCCAATCAAACCAGTTAGTTACCAGTTTGTTCCGCACATTATTGTCAGATATAATGCAAAAAAAGTAATTATGTTGAGCATGTCATTTTGCACATATCTTTATACATATGTAGGTATATCTACATATACATTTCAGTATAGCTCAGTATCTCGTATTTAAACTCTTGGCAGGTGTCCAAAGTGACGTTAAAAACATGTGGATGTACTATCACTGCACTTACACAAGTGCAGTGAGTCAATTACACAAACCCAATGAGCCAAATGCTACGCTGCGCAACTTGCAGGGGAAGCCCGCGTCAGTTTTTTAAGCGATGATGAAATGTATCATCTCAGGTGAGGAATATAATGAGGTGAGATAATAGCTGTCATGCTGTAATCCAGAGCCAGCGCTCTGTGCAGCAGAGTAATGCAGGATCCGGGCAGTCAGTCAACCAGATAATAGGATGGGAAGAGCACAACACCAGCCAGCCACGATGCCAACGTGACACAATGCAGCGCACACAGGCTGCCCACGGGGAACACAAAGACACACACACACTGCTTGTTTTCTCCTCTGTCATCCCTCTCTCACACAGAAACCACACTCTCCCTTCCTCCCTCTCTCTCTCTCTCTCTCTCTCTCCATCCCTGCATGCCCTTTCACCCACTTCTCTCTCTCTAATTCACTGCTGTCCATCATCCTCGGTGGCTCTGGGCGAGCGGGCGGATGCAACTCTAAGAGGCTGATGGACGACGCAGCAGCTCGTGGGTCAGATGGCGAGCAGACCTGGAGGGAATGGTGCCTCTCTCCCAGGACAGAGGGGACAGTGTTTCCCTGTAATCTAAAATATCTTCAACTGTTCCTGACCCCAATGGACAGCTGACCTCATCTTCAGGCTGGGAAACTACCACCAGCCATGTGCTGGTAAAATATCGGCAGTGATTTGTCAGCTTTACTAAAGACTCTGACGCCAAAACACATTCTCACTTCCAACTCGTCAAAAGACACCGCTTGGTCAACGGCCCTACGCTTTAAACTATGACGCTCTGGGTAAAACTCTAGAGTCACTTTTCAAAATAAAGTTCTGTGTTCACGGAAACTGTACAATTTCTGCTTGTTAGACGCATCAAGGGTCTTCAAAAAATACACAAAGTTTGCTTAGATTTTAGGTTTACTTATGCAAAAACACCACTTAGTTAGGTGTAGGAAAATCTTGTGGTTTGGATAAAAATAAGTGCTTTTGTCACATTAAATAAGTAGGCTTGTCAAGTAATTTACATATTTTGCAGCAGTTATGAGGAATGCAATTTACGTAACAAAAATCCGGTTGTATTTTAATCAACATCGACTTGGCTTCACATGGGACATGAACGTCTCCTTGGTGAAAGCCAGTGGTTGTTGACCCATTAATCCACAGTGACCACTTCCCTAAACAGACTTTTATGCTTTCTAAACTCGCTCAGTTGCTCTAATAATGACATTGATGGGTTTACATTGGAGTTAGCGGAAAAGCTTAGTGCAAAAATCCAACACTGCTTGTGTCCTACAGAGCAATCAATGTCTCAGCATTTCAAAACATGTGAGCGACACAGACGAATGATACGAGATGACACGTCCCTACTTTTTTTCTTCCTTTTACATCATATCATTACATTAAGAGTCGGAATTGCTTCAAAGAAGACAAAAAAAGACCTTTAGTAGGTGTTTTTCTTTTGAGGTGATTTTTCATTTAATTTTCCAACCCTCTTTGTATAAGTCTTACA
The DNA here is from genome assembly GCA_038501785.1 of Myoxocephalus aenaeus. Classification (NCBI taxonomy): domain Eukaryota; kingdom Metazoa; phylum Chordata; class Actinopteri; order Perciformes; family Cottidae; genus Myoxocephalus; species Myoxocephalus aenaeus. The sequence continues at coordinate 3,525,654 of JBAMJR010000039.1, read as the reverse complement.
TGCCCTGGTTGGATTGTAAAGGGGTAGATAACTTTTGATCCTATTGTCTATTTCCATCCGTTTATCTGGGACCGGGTCATGTAAGCAGCAGGCTCAGTAAAGTAATAGACGTCTCTTTCCCCAGCAACGTTTTCCAGCTCTTCCTGTGAGACCCTGAGGCGTTCCCAAGCCAGACAAGACATCATCCCTCCAGCGTGTTCTGGGTCTGAGCTCCTCTCCCTCTCCATCACTAAGGCTGAGCCCAGCCACCCTACAAAAGAATCTCATTTTGGCCATTTGTATCTGTATTCTCATTCTTTCCGTCACTACCCAAAGCTCCTTACCATATGTTGGGGTCAGAACTGGAAGAAGACTGGTAAATGGAGAGCTTTGTCTTCCGGTGCAGCTTTGTCTTCGTCACAATGGTCCGGTACAACGCCTTCATCATTGTTAATGCCGTACCACCTACATGAACTCCCTCGCTTAGAGCGGTAACTCACTCCCAACTAGGAGGGTGCAATCCACTGTTTTCCTAGAGAGAACAATGGCTTCAGACTTGGAGGTACTGACTCTCATACCGACCGCTTCACACTCGGCTGCAAACCTGGAGGTCAGCCTGTCACCACCCAAATGTACAATCTGAAGCCCTTCTCACGTCAACTTCTCCGATATACAGTTAACATCAAATACATCACTAGTTCTCACATGCCAAAAACCAGTGCCTTGAATTACAGGGTGAAATTACTATGCAGAAAAGAGTGCTATTTAAATGTCCTCCTTATTTATTCATTTATTATAGAGCAACAGGAAAGAAAGGGGGATGGATGAGTAAGGACAAAAGAAAGGAGCGTTACCATTCTTGAATGGAAATTATTGTTTAAGGTTTAAGACAAAGCCTATTTAATGGTCTGATGAGAAGAATAATGGATAGAAGAGAGCGAGGAGGGGAGACAAATATAGAGTTGTAGAGAGGAGGAACAGTAAACAAGCGGAATGGAGGACAAAATCACAAGCTGTAAAGCACCATGCCTCCCTCACACTGGAGAGAAGGGACATCAGCAGCAAGAGAAAGAGAGGAAAAAGGAAAAAGGGAAGGAGGGAGAGAGAGAGAGACACAATTAACTGAATGACTGCTTGTTTACTCTCATTTGCTCTAAAGTCAGTCCACTGATTTCAGCCTCGTCAACAAAACACATATGTAAATGTAGAAAGTGCAAAGACTGTAATTATCTATATTAACAGCATCCATTTTCATCAATTATGATAATGATTACCATACACATTCCCAGTTCCATTTGTTATTTAAATGTAGGCCTGCGGTTCTCAGCACCGTCTTGTTTTCTCCATATCACTGCTGTGCAACCGGGATGGAAAACATCAGCAGTCGAATGGGGAGAAAACAGATGAAAGGACAGAACAACGAGTTCTGACGCACTGTTAACACAGACGATGTTTGTGTACAAGGGAACTCCACAGGGTGCCTTTAAACCGTGCTATTAGCTTCAATTTACTGTTCTACTAAAAAAAATGAAATGGACTTGACAAAAATGATACTTCTATAACAACAATGTGTTAAATTGCAATGAAAAAACGATGTGATAATAGGAGAGGTGTCTCTGGTAGTGATGAACCTCCAGAGAAATATCAGATGAATCTGCAGCTCCTCTCAACTTTACAGAGCTTCAGATTGAGTTTCTGTCCGGCTCACTTTACTGTTCTGGTTCTCTCTCTCTGCTTTTCAGAAAAAAGCTGTAAAAAGAGCGATTAGGTGTTCGAGCTCTATTCAGTAAAAATTTGTATCGGGGAAGGTAAATGTATGATTTGGTCAAATGTAATCTTGTAAGATTATGGCAAGAGAAATTTATAATCACTGCAATATAAAATATTTTAGAGAAGGAATTACGACCTTTGACATCAGATCGTGATTTGATCTGATCTCTGCAGATACGGCGATTGGAAACGCTATACGGAAGGAAAACATTGTATCGCAACAACTCTAATTAGAACAGTTATTTTTACGTCGCCATTAGCAATAGAGCCACTACATTCTTGGTAACACCGAGAGGTTCCAAGCCGATTCTAGTAGGTAGAGTTAAAACACTGCAGACCAAGTCAAACATCACTAGCCGACATGGGACCTGAACAAATCCGCCATTTTTAAATAGCCAAGCTACCGTCAATTTTTGATTCACTCAACCCAGATTTTTTTTCAATGGCAGCACGCAAAACTATGGGGTACACACTACTTACACGAGGGCGTATAATTGACACGGTGCAAATATTCCTCTGTTTGGTTCCCGATGAAATGATTCAACGACCGCACGCCATTGCTGCAGCGATCAGCTGAGTAACCCGCCTACAGTGAGAAGGTACTATCCACATGCAAAACACTGCACAGAGAAAAGGACCTGGTACCAAAAGTGAGTCGAGCCATAGGGCCAGATTCATTGTCACTCATTATCAGCAGCAGAATAAATATTAATCCTGTTGATGGCAATCAAGATGTAATCCTCTCCACCAATTCCCTCCCGTCACTCATAGAAACTGAAAGCGAGACCACACACACAAAGAATCCTGTAACACACTCACACACACACACTGCTAGCGGAGGAAAACTTTGCGGCCGTGCACTCATTTAAGATTTATTTACATTCTCAGACATAATAATGCTTTCCGATGGGGTACTGAAACCATTATCTATGCTCTTTTCAAAGCACAGCATACTCCTTCGACAAAAACAGTCATTTCACAACAGTCGGTTAGTTTAAGTGTATTTGAGTGTAACGAGTGTATTGACCCGAGATTAGAAAACTCTAATAAAAACTAATCTTAATACACTGCATCTAATTTAATAACTTACACGCATGCAAGATAAACTAAAAAACAATACAAAAGATCATCATTCTGGCTCCCAGGACAGCAGGAAGAGGAGGAGAGTAAAATAAAGAATAGATGATGACTTGGATATGAGCAGTCTCTCTCTTTGTCACACACACACACACACACACACACACACACACACACACACACACACACACACACACACACACACACACACACACACCACTTTCCATCCTTAATTAATATTGCATCCTGTGGGCAGGACAGGGGAGAAGATAGTGTGGGAAATAATCTCAGCCAACACACCAATACAGCAGCTGGCTTTTCACCTGAAGGCTCTTATCATTATGTATTGAATATACTGTAAATCAATGGTTCTTTCAGCTGTCACACACACATCTGAATTATCTTGAAGGGATAGGAGAGGTTAGGATGAATAGGAATAATACAAAAAGTATGGTCGAGCTGCAGAGCTCCAGTATTGGGCCCTCCTACTTTGAGTACTAGAACATTTATATTATCAAGAACTCATGTACATACAAAGCAGATTGACACTATTTCATTATACTAAGATTTTCTAAGATGCTGGGGAAGTTAATTCAGCTTTTCTGATGCAATGCACCATACCTGGCAATTAAAATGATTACACACGCACACAAAGTTGCTTGGACACCACCACAGTAACGGTTCAGATTCATGCACAAATTGTGTTGAAGGTCGCAAATTTATCTGCTGAAGTTTTTTATCTCTTCTTTTCCCCTCTGACCTCTCCTGTTCTGGCTTTCTCACAACACATATTTGTATTAAAGCCAACAAATCTCTAAAAAAGACCAACACCAACAATGTGTCTCTCAACGCCAAGTCCATCGATTCCTAATGAAGACAACCCGTTTTAAAAAACATAAACATAGTCATAATACATTATAATCAGTTTATAGCTCTATATAAATATAGTAATAAGCCCTCGTAAATATTCATCATGCTCTATAACAATAATCATAGCACATTATAAAGCATATCAGCAGGATCATAATGTACTATAATTCCTCGAGCTGTACTACATTATAATCTTCTTAGTAATGCATTATACTCAATGATATAATGCATTGTAATGTCACAGCCCAAGCATTTTCTCTTTTTTTCTGTGGTCTTGAAATGAAGACATTGGCACATTAAAAACAAACATGTGAATCAGACTGATTAACTGGCTTTAGCAATGTGCTTTCCTACGTTGTGACAAGAGTGTGTGGATGACGCATAAATTATTCATTCAGGCCCAAACATTTTTTCATATCAACATTGCATTGGGAAAGAGATGCTCCAACTCTGTGAACAAAATGTAACAATAATCCAACTTCCCAGTAAGAACATATGAACAGTCCATATTTAAATCATTAGGTCCTAAAAGTTGTAAAATGCACTAACAACCAAATCCAGAGTTATTTTCCTTCCTCTGTTCATGTGAATAAAGCCCAAGAACACAGCTGGACTGAGGGCTTGGAGGCGGAGTTACATGAAAAGTGTGCTTGCTCTATGGGCTCCATAATGGAGAAGATTGCTAGAAGAGCTGGATATTTTCATCTGAATGGTTCATATGCCACTGAGCAACTCATAGTTTATAGTAATGTCCATTAATGGGATATGTGTATGCTAGTGTGTTTCTACCAGTAGAGGGCAGTTTTTACAGATTTTTATAACACACATTATGTTAAATTGCAATACTTTGCACTAACATGTAAAGATTAGTACCTGAATCCATCAAAAACACTACTAAATACTCATATATTGGTTTTCACAGTTAAAAAAAAAAAAGTTGTTTGGAGGTTTAGTTACTGTTTAATAGCCTTTGGACAATGGAGCTCTATGGCACAGATGATGAAGATATATCAGGATGTGATACACACAATACTTGTTAGTAGATAAATGCATGGTTAGTTTTGGTCTTCCCATGGGATTTGTTGACAAAAATAAAAATAAATAATATCACATGACTTATCCTTAAAATAACAATACTGAGTAATTCATATTTTGCAGGAGATATTACCACCAGTTAAGTGTTTGGTAACATGTTAAACTACTTCAGCACATACAGAAAAAACTTTTAGAAGCACAAGAATTGAACAATGCCTGTGATGGGCTGCACCATCTACTAACACACATCTCAGGGATATGAGGAGGGGAAGAACAATGGGCCACTCCTCCTGGTCTGCATGAGAGAGAGAGAGAGAGAGAGAGAGAGAGAGAGAGAGAGAGAGAGAATTGAGGCTATCATCTCTGATTCCCCTGGTGCAGAAGTGAAAGAACAGAAGAAAGAGAAGAAGAAACAACAAATATGAGAGATGAGGGAGAGAGAGAGAGAGAGAGAGAGAGAGAGAGAGAGAGAGAGAGAGAATGAATGTGAGTGTGTGGGTGAAAGAGATAGAGGCTGGACAAAGGAGGAACTGACAAAAATGTAAGCATGCAGGAAAGAGAGAGGGGGGATGGTTGGAGGGGATGAAGCGATGTATGAAGTGATGCAGGCTCAGTGTGTCTATGTGTGTAGAGACAGTATGTTTTCTTTTTTCCCAGCTAAAAGCCTTGACTGGTTGATGTACACATGGAAACATACTGCCTATTCTCCACTGACACTGACAGACACACACATATGCGCACGCACACACACCATTATGTCTGAGTGGGAAGGACACAAACACATTGACTGTACACACTTTCATTACCACAAAATCTGGACGTACACACCCACAACTGCTTGTATTATAGATGCATACGCACAATATTACCCTGCAAATACAGCTGCAAACAGCATAGCGACACAAATGTGACAACATTATTTGTCGGGGAGGGGTGTCAATTGCTGCTGTTCTCTTCAAGGGTTCTCCATTGGACCTTGATTAGTTTTTACTTCAGTTGGATAAGAGATGGCAAAAAGATATAGACTCAAACCCACAATCAGTGCAGTATAGCCTGTATGATATGTAACACATATAAATAATTCTTAATTTCTTTATTAAAACACGGCTCCACAAGAAAATAATGTGTTATGCAGAATATGACGGTAACGGAGCAGTTCAGGGGTTTTCCGGATATATTTAGGGCACGCGTGTTAAACTCCTTCCTCTTGCAACATTCAAATTTCTTATGCTTCTCCTGTTCGCGTTTCCTCTGTCCTCTGGCTCTGCTCTTCATTTTCTTCCTCTCTTTCACCCACACTCTCCCTTCTCATTTACTCCCCCCCTCTTCTTTGCTCTGCCTCGCCCTTCCCCATGCTCTTCCTTTCTCTACGCCCCGTCCTTTTTTTCTCACTTCCCGCTTCATCTCATCATTTTTATTTTGGCTTTCCATCAGCTCTGCTCTTTTCTCTCCCATCCTCTCGTTTTCTCTCTCCGCTCACTCTACCCTCTCTTCTTCTTCTTCTGCACCTCTGCAACCTTGAAGGAAATAGATTATAAATGGAGAGGGAGGGAGGGATAGATGAAGCTGAATGCTTTTGTGTTGAAACTGCAAACACGTGCAATCCTTTCTATCCTCTTTTTCTATCCTCTTCTTTTCTCTTTCATTAAGTTGTGAAGCTGCCAGGTTGTTAGAGTGTTGGCCAAAACATGAATATGCTCGCTACTTAGACTTTAGACGAACAGGCTCTGCGCAAGAAAACCTTCACACACCTGGGGCGTTTTCCTTTTTTGAGCAATAAATCACAGGTCAATATATCTTTTTGAAATGTTGAGAAAGCGACGTACCTTTTAAGCTTTCTCACCGCGAATAAAGGCATCAACCAATCAAGTTGTAAAACAATCAAGTTGTAAAACAAGAGCAAGTATGCTACGTAATCCAAAACAAGACAAACAGGCCTTAACAAAGGCAGAACAGAACAGACCAGATCCATTCCCTTTTTTTCATGCTAATCTGTGATTGGCCAAAACATGTAAAATGATTCTCCAAGAGAGGACGTACTCCCGTAATATCATCTTTAAACCCCTCGCAGATTGTACGAGACCAACTGGCAATAAAGCGTTCGTATCAGAGAAGAAGAGGAAATTTGAACGCTGCTTTTTAAACATACCATCAACATTTTAATTACTTGTTTTAAGTAAGGCCTTTACAACAGAGTCCAATTTTCCTTTTTTCAGATACACGTTTACCCATTGTTATCGAGCAGTAACTAGCTTCTTCTGTTAGCCAATGCAAAAGTTAGTGCAGGGCAGTGGCCCGTTGGATCCATGACAGGACTACAGCAGGACTACAAGGGCCAGACCTGCGGCTGCACTCCGCTCATCCGGGAATGGATCCCATATTGGCCGACAAACAGGTAGTGACAGGTTTCTGACACATTACACACTCACAAGGTTCATTTCCACCCAAAAGCCGCAGTGATTGTTTTTAAAAGATCTTGTAAGCTAAGCTAAACTACATAAAACGATATGACATTGTGGGTTGGTTCTCCTCCTGTCCTCCCCAATTATTTTATCACCAGCCACCAGTGATGCACACATAGAGTAAATATATGTCAGCACTAATGTTGTGTTAAGTTATGCCTCCTTTATGAACTCCTGCCTGCCTGCTTGGTGTGTGTGTGTGTGTGTGTGTGTGTGTGTGTGTGTGTGTGTGTGTGTGTGTGTGTGTGTGTGTGTCTATTAATAGGAAGTGAGGTAAGCTGCTTGCCAGAGTCAGAGGCTGTAATGGTCAACACTGCCCTCATGACCTACTTTAACACCAACTAGCACCCCACACACGAGACACCATGATGTTTGTGTGTGTGTGTGTGTGTGTGTGTGTGTGTGTGTGTGTGTGTGTGTGTGAGCGTGAGAGTGTGAGAGAGAGAGAAAGAAGGTGAGGGATATTCAGATAAATACCATCTGCTGTGCACATATTAGGTGTCACGCACTTTGTGAACTCAACTGTTGGTTTAACAACACACTTTATTTGCTCTACCGCAGAAATTCTCTCGTCAAGACAACGTGGAAAAAACAGTATTGTCATTTTTCTGGTGAGGACAGCCTTGTCACAGATTTCATACTTTGACTCCTCTAATACGAAACCCAAAACACCAGTTTTTCTGTTGCTTGACAAGAGAAAGTAATTAATAAAAAACCTGACTCTAAATATCAATACTGGAAACAGTCTACAACTATTTAAACACAGCGCAGGGACCAAACTAAGTCCTGGGTATTGGTACCTTAATAATTATCGACCAAAATAACTAAAGTAGAATCAAAACTTCTCTCTTGCCCACTAAACATGTCCTGTAGATTTGAAATGGCTATAACCAACATTTTCTTACATTCATTATTTACGATTTGACAATAAAATGATATCCAGTCTATTTATCAGCGTGTACAGTGAAAACTACTACTACATATATGCACACAATATGGAGACCAGTGTTCTTCCCCTGGAGATATTTCCACGCTTTAATATACTTAATGTGCCTGCATGTGCAAAGTAAATACTTCCATGTTTGATGCCTCAGGATGCATGAGACATTAGTGCTGTGCGTCACTGTTTATTCTCATCTTTCATGTTATTATCTGATCAACGACATAAATGAATGAATGCAGCGCCAGCGCTAATAGGAAAAGGAAGTAGTTTGACATTACAAGATCTCACTTGTTGTCAGGTTTAGAGAGATCAAAAGAAAACAAATTGGGAAAACAAGACATTTGGAAATACTCCAACAGTGTTTCATTGTGCCGTGATGTTTGTTTGCAGCGCCGTCACATTTGATTGGTTTTTAGATTGAAACAAATTCTTTGTTTCCAACCTTTTCTCCCCGACTGTTTGTGCTTGTACCGACAGTACAGTGAAATGCTACAGAGACTGTGACACAAACATCCTGGGTTCAAATTACATTCATATAGGGGAGTGTTTCCCAAATATTTTTCTGGGGAATCTTTATAAAAGAAATGACAAACCATCAAAATCCATCTTAAACATGCAACTTATTCAAAATAAGCGTTATCTAAAAAAACGTGAGAAGCGCGAATTTGTGTGTAAATTAATGTTCCCGACCATTTTTACTGCCATTTCTGCATCACCGTATATGATTTTCTATTAAAAAAAGGCATCGGAACATCTCTACGTTGTTGTTGCATGCTTAATCTATAATCATACATTTGACATAATTCATTATTAGATTATATTTTATTTTAATGAGCTAAATCTATGAAGTAACTAAAGCTATCAAATATATTCAGTGGAGTAAAAAGTACACTATCCCCCCCCCCCCCCCAAAAAAAATGTAGTGCAGTAGAAGTATAAAGTAGCATAAAATAATAAATTGAGTGCCTCAAACTTGTACTTAAGTACCGCACTTGTTTTATAACACCCCTGTCTGAGAAAAACTCTGACTCTGCTGACTCTGCGAAACTAGATGAGAACATATTTGTATTTAGTTCGTATCTTGGGAGAGAAAGACAAAGATAGAGCAGGTCTAAATTACCTCACAAGCTTCTGTTTTGGAGAAACATTTACAGAATCACGGACACACACCATCTCATTTCTGCACCCAGGGAGGGTGTGTGTGTGTGTGTTAACTTACGGTAAATTAGGTTTGCTCTATATTTTTGGGGGGTTAGCCTTGAAAGATTGATGGGGAGGTGAAGTGAATGTGGGCCAAAGAGAGGGAGCTGCAGTTTTAATGTACTGTACTCGGCTCTGCTGGGAGGACAGCAGGGATCCAAACAGAGATAGAAGATTGTGACATGAGTTGGGAGTCTTTGTTTTCTCTTTGCTCTATTGCTTCCTCTCTAATTGGCTTTCTTGTAGCTCAATGATGCCCTTGTTACTTTTTAAGAGAGGCACAGATCCACTCTTTTGCTTTCTCTTTGCTCCTCCGCACGTTCATCTGCCCTCTCCCTCGGTATTCAATGTATGAGGCTGTAAAGTGAGTTCATCTCAATGCTTTATGAAACTTCTGCAAGAGAATTACTTGCTTACTGACGAGACATGGTCTTGACTCGACAATGAGGGCTTTATTATCACAGCTCTCATTGTCTTTGAGAGGAGTCGTAACTTGCATGTTGGAGAAGGATTTTCTTTACAAAGCAGCAGGAAATGCAGTGGGCTATGTGCACAGATTGCCAGTGGTTACAGGGCAACAACATGCAAGCCGATTTGCCTCTCTGACGATTATTTTTCTTTGTGGTAGCAGCAAATGAGAAAAAACATCTAATTTCACAGGTATAAGTTACAATTAGAGGGGTTGAGTTACAGTGACCCTGATGTAAAATCTGAGTCATTCTAAATGCTTTAAATGTCATCCCTTCATTCCAATTTAAAACATGTCGTACTATATGTACTAAACTATGATCATCATCATCATCATCATCATCATCATCATGCCCCTAATTCACACATGTGTTCAAATGTATAAGGGTACTGAAACGCACAATGGATAAAGATAGACACTCATGAAAACACAACCACAACTGTAAAGTATATAACGTCATGCACACAAATGGGTGAGTGAGATACCGAAGATATTCAATTCATATTAAACTGAGAAATGCAGCAAATCTTTACGTTAAATAATCAGAAATTCACTGATTAACCCACTCTCAAATTTGTCCATAGCATGTTGAATCCAAAGCCGAGCACACTCCTCAAACGAGAAAGGACTGAATCAGAAAACAGAACTGCTGAAATAAAGGAATAGCGGCTCCAGAGGTCAAACAACAAGCTTCACATTACATGATGCAGCAGATTCTGCACGAGTCCAGGTTGTATTCATTTCACTACACGCTGACGTCTTGGCATTTCATTTGTCTTTGGTGTACAGTACAGGCTTTCTCTGCATCCTTCTTAGAGGAAACATGCCACGATGCACATTGTGTCATGAAAAAAGAGAAAACGGCTACTTCTTATTCACACGAGTATGTAAATCAATGTTTTTGCAGCCAGCGGTGGGTTTATTCCTTTGACATCTTCCTCTTTTCTCCCCCATTCATCTTCTCTCATCATCATTCTGTTTGTGTTTCTATTCTCCACCCTTGCTGCTTTCACCCTCCCACAATCACGTTTTTTTATTCTCATCATCCCGACAAGAGGTCTGTTTTCTATACTTCCGTGATTCCTTTAAGAAAAATATACAGTGGACAGACGAGTGGGTGAGTTTGTTAGTATTTCATCTGAATTGTAAGGATGATTTGGTGCAGAATGAAAATCTCTTCGTTAAACCACAGAGATGCTTCTGCGCTGAAAGGGTGTTGGGCTATGTGACATTCATTAACCCTGTCCTGCAAAAGTAGAATCAACCAAGTACAAAATTGTATTAATTTGATTTTATTATTCAGCAAATAACAACTGAATAAATTGCAGATTTTTCTGTATGTGTGATCCACTTAACATATACGGCTAACTTGTTGTTGCACCACAACAGGTAACATATGTAACACCGGCAGTTGGCTAAGGCTTAAAACCTTTTCTTCTCAAGTTATTAAAAGTTCTTACTTTAACTTTATTGAGGGTACGTAATGTAGATTAACCTACAGATGTAACTTAAGTTATGTTATAAATTAACTTATTTGAACCCAAACCATAATCTTGTAGTTTTGTTGAAATTGTCACTGAAAGATTACATAAGGAACCAGCTATCGGTACCCATCCATCCCGTCTCTTTTACCCACAATTCTTTGCTCTGCATATTTCTTCCAAAGCCTCAGGAAGAAGCACATTTTTCATGGCAGCCAAGCAATTTTCCAGTTTTGCCACAGGAACAAAAAAATACCTTTTTCCCCCATCTACTAAAATTAGGTTTGTAAATAAGCGGCATTTTTGTTGTTAAATAAATCAACTTCCCAGGACGACCCATTGAACAGATCTTTTTTAAATCATCAAGTCCTAAAAGTTGTAAAGTGCACTAATAACCAAATGTTCCGTCCTCCATTCATGTAAATAAGTCAGATGAAGGGGCTGGACCGAGGGATGGGAAACGCTGGTGCTCTATTTACCTGAATTTTATACTCGGAAGTCAAAGTTCTTTGCTTCATGCGCCACTGAGCAACTTTCATAGTCAAGAACAGGACCCCGCCTCCATCACTGTTTACACATCCATAAATCCTCTGTTATCCTCCTTCCTGTTTCTTTTCACTCACTCAACCGTGTTTCTCTGTCCACCATCTAATCTTCCTCCAACTCCCATCCACGCTAATCGTGTATTTTTCCCTCACACACTCCCTCAATCACTTATTTTTCTTTTCCTCTTCTCCCCCTTTTCAAAATCAGATGCCTCAAATTTCCTCCTTCCATCTGTCTTATCACTCTCTCTCACACCTTCTCTTCGCCTCCGTCCATCGACTATCTATGCTTTACGTCACTCACTTATCTCTTTTTAGTCACTTACTGCAGTGTGTGTGTGTGTGTGTGTGTGTGTGTGTGTGTGTGTGTGTGTGTGTGTGTGTGTGTGCATCCTGCTGCTTGCGGCTGTGTCTGTGGCCTTGAGAGGTGAAAGACAATGCTAGGAGCCCCTCCCTCGCTGTACTACCTCCCACACACAGACAAACACAGTACATGTGGAACAGAAAGACCCAGACTATAAAGCTACTCTCCTCCTGGACCTCGCTCTCTGCACCACTCCCACACTCACTAACACCACGATGATCCCCAATCACCCCCTCCAACACCAAAAAAGCTTTAAATCGACTCTTGTGTTTCCTCAGGGGTGCAGTATCTACCCCTTACTACCACCCAGAGCCCAATATCTAGCAACGCCTACCACCCAACCTCGAGATTAGCTGATGTATTTATCCCCAAACACATTTTTTGTCTTCCCCCATACTCTTATGTACTAGTACTCTAGTATTTATCACTAGAGTCCTGTGACCCTGACTCCTATCTGTCACCAACCACCCCACAGTACTCACAAACAAGGAATCATTGATTGCATATTTTTTCTCACGTTTTATAGACTAAACATTTAATGGAAGAAATAAAGGTTCTAGAAATTGATAATAAAATGAATCATTATGTGCAGGTTTATTTCTTTGTTGTTCCTGATGAGATAAAGATGGGTACTTTTAACTTTGAAATGCATCAAGCTCCACATTTTTACAATTTCCAACATTCTATTTTTCACTTGTTTTCACTGTGTTTAACAGATTGAAACAGACTATAGTCCCCAATTCTCTCAAATTATCAAAGCAACACCCAAATAGTTACTGCAACTGATGTGTTGGTATCGTATTAAGAGGTACATTGATACTGTTTCTGTGGAAGATTATGTACTGTTAATACAAATCGGATACGGTTGAGTTAGTGCTGTCCACCTCCATTTGAATGATTATGATACATTACATATTTACCATTTACCAGATCAATACTAGCAGCAATGTGAAGCCTTTGGCCTTATCAAATTTAATGCAATAATCTTTTATTGTAATTGTTACATAACAGTCTAAATGCTGCTTCAAACGAGTTCACATCCTCGGAATAATAAAATATTGATATATAAGATATGGACAACACAAGCGTACATTATCCAACTCTGAATACCTACACACAGTCACACCGTTCCCACCTAATGGAGTCACTCAGTGGAGAGTGAGGGAGAGGTTTCCTTGACAACCATGTCGAGGTTATAGAGTACATTGTACAGAGTAGTATAAGATATTATATACTGTTTACATTCTGCTTGGGGGAAAAAAACATACTTATAGACCTGCTTTATTCAAATATAGTGGTACTGGATCAATATTGTCAATGCTGAAGGAAAGATATTCATCAGAAATACAAGACTTCCTCTAACTTTGTATTAAAAATTCTAAGTAACTATTCAATACAAATACGAGGAAGATGAAAGGTAAATTCAGAAGGACTCCATCCAAATAAGTTTGCCAAAACGCTTTCGACAGGAGCCATAACAACTTCACAGTTATGAGATATCCAGGCGGCAACCTCCTGTTTTGAAAAGTGCACTGGTTCAGAAAGTGTTTAAATATTTGACGCAGTTTCCACAAAACTAAACAATCACTTCCTATTCTGAACTACAAGCAGGTCTGCCCTCTCTCTGTGTGGGAGGGAGAATATCGAGTAGAAGGAGAACTTAAGAACTGCACTTTCCACAGATGTATAGATTTTGCACTCAACAAACGACCAGGCATTAAAGCAGAAGAGAACGAGGGTGAAGATGATAAAAGGGTGTGTTTTCTTGTCTTGTATTCAGAAAATGACACTGCAGCTCTTTGCCAGTCGGCGAGCTGCCCATCACACTGCACTCTTCTATCTCTCTCTCTGTCTCTCTCTCTCAAGCTTGACAAGCAAAAAACGTGAATGGGAAGAACGGCGAAAGGGAGAGAAAGGAGGAGCTGGACAGAGCACCGTCTCGGAGAGGGAGGATGAGAAAGATTATTAGTGTCTGTAGGAGGGATTAAATGCAGAGTCCAATGACTTTTTATCATTCATCAATAGGGGTGTGAATCTTTCAGTATCTCACGATTGACAATAAATTCTCGATTCAGAACATAGGGGTGCCAATTTCAGGATCTGCTCCAATCCGAGGTATTGTAGCAAATTATGGCATGAAAGCTGATTAAACTGTGTATAATGTAATATTTTGTATATTTAAAAACGTTATAACAACTGATTGCAATAATGTAAACACACATGGCACTTATTCAAACTTTTTATTAAAAAGGTTTTAGCACGAGCACGTCTCACTTCAAGATTAAAGTTAAAGTGACACAATTTTTTTTTTAAATAGTGCCTGTTACATGATTACAATTGGTAGGCTAGCTGTCTTTTTATTTCTCAGAAACTAGTCAAAAAAATTAATAAAATATTGTTAACTGTAAAAACGGTTATTTTGTAATAAAACACACAATAAAGCTTGGCGGAACTTTTACTTGGTTTGTAGGATTACTATCAGTAGCAATATCTAGGTTTGTTTGCAATAAATAAATAAAAAAGTCTAAAGTAATAGATTTTGGGAAGTCATTCAGAATCTTAGAAAATAATAATCTATATTCTTTTATCAATCTAATTTCCCCAAGCCCTATTCATCAGTAATAATTAATCAAAATTAGGACAGTGAAAAAAGGGAAGCCAGTCGCTGTGAAGGAAGGAAGGGAAAGGAATGGAAAGGAAAGGAAGCTGATAGCATGGAGAGAATAAACATATGCACAAATAAGAGAAATTTAAATTCCCCACAACTCTGATTTAAATCAGGGTGAAGACCCACGACAGGAGGCTCATTAAAAACATGATCTGTGTATTAATAAGAATCAGATTATTTAAAAGTTGTTTTTTTATTTGTAGATATTAATTAAAACTGGATCTTAGTCTGCAGTCTGGGGATCAACTACTGCCTTATTTTCCTCCAGAGAATGCACAACTAAATACAATGTTGCTCTCACTATATTGAATAAAAATATTAATTTATTCTACTTGTTTGTGTTTCTTTAGGATGTCTGGTGAAATTGCTAATATTTAATCCTAAATATGGAAGAAACTAACTTCAATTTGTTTATATTAATGATTAATCTGTTGATTAACACTATTTGTGTATCTGCAAATTACTTGTTTTGTCAGACCAACAGTTTAAAACCAATAATTATCACAACATGTTTAAGCTAAATTTGGGAATTGGAATCAGTTGTCTTTCTTTGTTAGTTCTTTGTGCATCTGATATATATATATATATATATATATATATATATATATATATATATATATATATATATATATATATATATATATCTCCATGCCTACAGGAGATGGTGGTCAGCATACACGCATGGGAGCAGATCAATGTACAGCTGTGAACGGGGGCAGCAGCAAAAGGTATTTTAGACACTTAAGAAATCTGTTTCAGTGTACGCTATATTTAGTATATTGTCATCGCTTTACCTTGCTGTCAGACAGCTTCCCCTTATAACACAAACTAACTAACCAATCGAGGACGAGGTAAACCAGCAAGCTCTAGTGTTCTGCTAGTTTAAATAACTTATTTTTTTGCTTTTGCCAATGGAGGCTTACGTCTTTGGCAAGAACATAGATAACTGGTCCAGTTCCCTGTGAGAAAGGGCTGTCTAGCTGCGAGGCAAAGTGGGGAAAGTATTCTAAATAAAGCGTACATTTAAACTGATACAGATTTTTTTTAGGTGGCTGAAATACATTTTGCTGCTGCCCCGTCCACAGCAGTACATTGCTTTGCTTCCGTACTGCTACTCCTGTCTGTTTTTTCCAAACTGTGGGCGTGCTGACCGCCATCTACTGTAGTAATACACTGACTATGGATAAGTACTTCATACAACCTCACTTCAAATAAATAAAAACAATGTCTCTAAAAGATATAATAAAAAAAGAACACTGCATTACACTGTTTACACATGTTTGAGCCTGGGTACAGCTAATATCATTAGACAAGGATTTGTCTATTGATGCTGCTAAAACAAACAGATGTGTGTGTATGTGTGTTGTGTGATGCAGGAATAGCTACAGTATCTAAAATGCAGACTGTGCGGATGGTAATCCTTCATAAATCTGTATGTGTGTTTGAGTGTGTGTGTAAATGTTTGTGTGTCTATATTGTACGTCAACATGTGTAAAGGATGAAGCGCTTAAATATGCCCTTAAATCTGTGGGTGTGTGTGTGTAGAATAGCAATGTAGATGATGATGATTATATTCAGGGCTGAATTGGTTTAGGTTGTGTGTGTGTGTGCGTATATATTGTGCGTGTGTGTTTAACCCTTCCGGCTCATATGGAGGATTGAAGAAAGGAGGGATCAACAGAAGGAGGAGGAGGAGAGAAAGGGGTGGATGAGGCTGAAAAGAAAAAAGGGAATAGAGAGGAGAACAGATGCACAAGTTCAGGATGGTATGGGCTATGATGGATGGATGGATGGAGGGAAAGATGTTGATGTTCAGCGGGCCACAGTAATTTGGAGCTTAAACATCTGGGTTGTTTGGATCGGAGGGTTAGAGCCCCATCAGCCCTCTCTTCTCTGTAACATCTGTCTCATCTCGTCCACCTCAGGGGCAAGCCTCCACTATTAACCTCCACCCTGTCTCCTCTCTTTTCACCACAGCTCCCCTCATTCTCTCGGTTTGGCCCCTTGGTCTTTAGGTTCACTGCTTTTTCTCCATCAACATTCTCTGTGTATATCTCCGGCAGCATCTCATCCCGTCTCTGATTGATTCAGTGTATATGTTGTGTGATGGATTGCCATGGTAAGTGACAGTGATCATCAATGAAGGCACATTAGTTATACATCCAACATGAAATGCTACTTTTTCACTTAAAAAGGTATGTGTAACTTCTTTGCATTACAATATCTGAAAATAAAAAGACCCATGGTATAAACTTTGTTGAGTTGTGAACTTACAGTGTATACACTGAGCAGGTTGTGTATATGTGTACATGTGTGCTTGTTAGAGTCCTCCAAGGCCCAGATTTCCTCTCATATTAAGTTATTTTTCCCCAGGACAACGGAAACATTGATCCCTCTCTGTTCCTCATGTTATCAGCTCTAAGTTGGTTAGGTCCAACGACAGCTGTCTTGCTGCTGGAGAGTGAGGTAGTCCCTCAGGTGCGTATCCGTCTCTTTCTGTTACTGCACTGACTTACAAAGGCACTGCTCATGCGTGTGCATGTTTGAGCGTGTGAGTGGTGTTTTATGTTCCTGCGGAGGGGGCCAGCTGATAACCACAGGTACAAATTTCAGATTGGGACATATTTTATTGAGCCAACCTTTGTCCATCGTCAACCCTTTAAACCATAAAGCAATAAGAAAAAACACACACAGATACTCCCAAGGTCTTAAAAACACCCCCGACACACACATGGAAACCTTGAACCTTCCAGGGTTTGTTGAACTGGGTGAGGGGGACGGTGTGGTGGGTGGAGGATATTCGGTGTGTGACATTCTGAAACCGTGAAAGGGAAAAACAAGGAACGAGGAGACGGCCACATCATTCAGCTCAGTTCACTCTGGTGGACAAATAATAACCAGAACATGTTGGATTTAAAAGTTGAATCTACACAAACTATTTTGTGATTTTATTTGACCATCTCGTGGTGCAAATACACTTAAATTTCTATAAATTTGTTAATTCACACAGACAAATGCCTCTGATGCATGCTAACATACCCTCATCTGCTCTTTTACTTTCTGGTTTCTTTTGCATCCAATGACCCAAACTTCAGGCAACCAATCAAATCATACAGTTTGTTATTGTGAACATGGTTCAACATTTAATGCAGTTTCACAAGCGTGTCAGAGAACTACAGTGGCTAGAGCCAGTGTTGGGTTTGTCCATTCTGGGTTGCTGTAGAAAATGTTGGTGCAACATGGCGGACTCTGTGAAGAGAATATTGCATTTCTGCTAATAGATCCCCCGAAATGCTACATACTGGGCCTGTTATGCTATTAAGTTAAGTTGCATTGACTTTACATGATCATATATATTGATCATATATAACAGTTGACTAAACCAAATTCTCCATCCACCTGCTTTTACTTGGATTTCTACTTTTCCCAGAGTCCACAAATAAGTTGCCTGAACTTGTTGTGTTCAAGCTGAGGGAGTCAAATTGTTAGAAAATGGTTGAGGAAATTTCAACTGCTGCTGAAAATTGGCATCAGGTAATTTCCACAAAATACAGATAAATGGATATCGTTACATTGATGAGCATTGATGAGCTGATGATATGGTGTACCTTTTCCAGTATACTTGCACTACACCAGTGAGCATCTGATATGCAGTAAAAAGCGGTCGTGTTGATTTGAGAGCTTATCGAGTTTAGTCAGACACTTGTGTAAAAGGCTGTAGAGGTTTCAGTCTCTCACAGCTCCAGATCTCATTACAGCCAGGCGGGAGGCTACTGCACTCTGCTCCAAGTCGACCAGCTAATTGCACTTACCAGAGGAACACACACACACACACACACACACACACACACACACACACACACACACACACACACACACACACACACACACACACACACACACACACACACGTGCGCGCTGCCCTAACATAGCAGGACATAAGAGCATAGGTGTGTGCGCGTAAAGTTGACACACACATACAGACAATATAAATATGTCAACAGGTTGTGCTCAATCACAGCTGGTGCTGACTCCTGTAAGCAAAAATAATTGTTAGGCCAGTTACCAGCCTCACTCCCACTGTGCGTGTGTGTGTGTGTGTGTGTGTGTGTTTAGCTGTTGAGGAGCAGTATAGCGGGTTTGTAATATTAATTGCATAGCTTCTTATTTGAGTTTAAGTCTTGGAGGGGGGTTGTAAATAATTAAGCAGCTACTGTACCCCGCTCAGTGGAGAGGACCCCTCATCAACACACACACACACACACACACACACACACACACACACACACACACACACACACACACACGTAATGAGAGACTTAAGAGCATATATAAAACATACAATGGGCATTCATATGCAGCTGGATGAGATGTAGCCTTGTGTAAAAACATAATGTTACACATGCAGAGATGCAAATAATAATAAATGTGCATAATATCAAATGCAAAAATAACAACATCCAAAAGCACTTGGTACAAACAAGCTCCCAGGAATAGCAGCAAATATTGCATTGAGGCCAAACCATGGAATTACAATTTCCAGGTCCATCATGTGAAGCAATTGGGCCAGAAAATATTTTTCTCATTGACTTACATTGGGAAACGACATCTGTAATTTAGCAGATCATTTTCTTTTTAGTGCAAACACAAGAATAGTTCATGTTCAACTCATTAGGCCCAGCAAGCTTTAAAATGCACTTCCAGAGCTATTTTCCTACCTTCACCCAGGGCTGGGAGGCAGAGTAAAAGAAAATGCTAGCAAGTTCTCTCAACCCATGGATGTTGAAGATTGCAGCAAGTAAATTAATAAAATGTTATATTTGGAAGTCAAACTGTTGATGACTGATCAGCTTTGTTAGAAAGAGAAATGTCACATTGTAATGCTTCTGTGCATTTGTAATGGTATTTCCATTATGTTGGCCACTGGCTGACACCA
The DNA here is from genome assembly GCA_038501785.1 of Myoxocephalus aenaeus. Lineage (NCBI taxonomy): Eukaryota > Metazoa > Chordata > Actinopteri > Perciformes > Cottidae > Myoxocephalus > Myoxocephalus aenaeus. The sequence goes on along the minus strand of JBAMJR010000039.1, from coordinate 3,505,855 downwards.
AAACGACCTATAAACCTGTGTGTGTGTGTGTGTGTGTGTGTGTGTGTGTGTGTGTGTGTGTGTGTGTGTGTGTGTGTGTGTGTGTTTGCTTGAGAAACGATGCTTTAGGCAGCATTTACATGATAAATATTTATTATAAATACTGTTTAATTCAAAGTTCACTGGCATGCAGATGCTTTTATCCAAATAGTCTTGCACTAGTGTCTCTTTCTGTACAATGTGTCTTGAAAAAACTCAAAAATAGACCCTAAATTTTTTTTGGGTAGTGAGCCAACAAATACATTGTGCTAAACTCAACACTTTATTCCCAACTGTTTTACAAGATTCTGACCAGTTACTATGAATGTAAGAACAATCAGATTTTACTGACAGTTTCCTGAAAGGTGTAAGGTACGAGATTGGCAGAATTTTGATTGACTCACCTGCTCTCTACACGTCGAAGCCCAGCCGGTGGCTCATAACTAACAGTGCTAACAGTACGAACTATGGGAAACATGCTGACAGAGATACTAGTATTTAACTGAAGGCGAACTGGAGGTTGGGTGCTATACTTTTGCGACGTTGTCGGTCAAGTCTGTGTTTTCAGCTGTAACCGCCGTATGAGAGCAGTGCAGAGAAGCGTCCGCGAGCTAGAATGCTCACATGCGCGAACACACACTAAAAGCACACTCGGGTGGCCCTGCTATGTACACAAGGCAAAAGAGAAGCTTGGATAACCTCCCCACACAAAGGGGGAGCCATTGGAGCAAGCGCTGATCTTCCTCTGATCTGGATTTTTTTGTTGCTGATCTCCAAAAACTGTTGGTGAGTGGAAAATCAGGGCTAAAATTGTGTGTCAGGTGAGCTCCCAGCTCTAGATTGATGCCAACTCAGCACTCACTTCAGCATCAGGTAATGTTTCCTTTGTATTTTGTCATCTTTCGTAATGCTGAAACACAAAAACATGTACCCCTTCAGGCCTGTAAATAGGTATTCATATGAAACTATTGCTGAGGAGGGAATAGCAGTTTGAGAATCTAAAAAGCACGCTGGTGACAAGAGGTTGTGATCACAATCTAAAAAGGTTTGGATCCAGTGAACCGGAAGATTAGTATTTGTTTTTACCAAATAAACTGTGACTTTTACTTAAATAAATACATCCGGTTACTATTGACATACAGTGATAGAGGATGATTTAACTCAACGCTGCCTCTTGTCCTCTCTTTCTAATTCCACCTGACCTCTATTCCTCCATCCATCCTGCAGTTTAGACCATCTCCCTCTTTGCTGCCCCCCTTCATCCCCCCCCCCCCCCCACACAGCTTTGGGTAGCAGAGGTGAGGGGGGTTGGGGAGGATGAGGAACGGAGGAGGAGGATCAAAGTCATCCTGTCGTTTGTTTCCCATTGCCCTACTTTCCTCTACTGCGCCGCTTCAACACATTAGACCATGTGGGCCACTGGCCTACAGCACCAACATACATGTGTGTTTACTGTGTATGCACACAGTAGATACATGTATGTGTGTATGCGTAGATCTACAGATCTCTAGTGTGTGTGTGTGTGTGTGGCAGTGGCTCTGTCCCTGAGGGGAGAGTGATGCATGCAGGGAGGTAAACTCTGCTCTCCCTCTCTCAGCCCTTATTGACTTCCGCCTGGCTTTATTTGCGGCTGTTTGGCTGACAGTTCACCTGACGCATCTCTGCATCCAGCGACGCCACCAATACTGCAGTGGCAACTGGTGACTTTCAGTTGAAAGTTTCCGTGGTTGCTCATATAAACGGTATGGCGCAGTAAATAAACACAAATGGGTATGTATTGGATTTTTATTAAACAAAATTAGAGGCTTTTAGGAGGACACTTCTGCTGTCACTATGAGCAACCACAACACATTTGGAGAGTCACCAGTTAAATATGGTATGAAACATCCATATCGGCTGCGCGTTATCTGCACTGTGATGAAAATGAATACTGAATTTGTAAAATAATGCTGGTTTAAAGATGTGTTTACAAAAGCAAAAGGCCCCAAAAAATGAGCCTTGAGGAACACCCCACAATGAGCCGCCTGTCTTCGTAAAGCCTGCTTGACTTTCTTGAGATTAATTACTGATCATTTTACTCCTGATGAAAGATATGGAGATAAAACATAAACTGACAGTGTTTCTTTGCCAACTGCATTTATTCAGTCATACAGTGTGACACCTAGGATCCCAGTTAAGGTTTTATTTGGGATTAGCTGTGTGCATGTCTCAGTATTCCAGATAATACTTCCAAATCTCACATATTTTATTCATTCTATTTGTAACAGAGATAATCCATTTTATTGTACTGTAAATGGTACACAATTTACACAATATACCATAAGAAGGATCCTAAAAACGACAGAGATAGTGATATGCATCTAAGAGAGGGGGGATAAGTAGGGACATGAATGAAAGGATGGAACGTGTATCTAAAGCTTAAGACAAGTACATTTCTGAATAAGTTTATACGAAAGGAATTTTAGTGACCTGTATCTGATCTGTTCACATATTCAGAATACAGGAAGATGTGTTGAAAGCTAGCTTGTTAAATGATGGATGGAGGGAGGAGAATATAGGAGACTAGAGACATGCAAAGATGTCAGGAGGAGTCCACTAATATGTTTGACCCACTGTCTCTTTCTCCTTCCATCTCCCTCGTCACTCCTCCATTAGAAAGAAGGAAGTTTTACTGGAACATCTGTAATATCAGTAGTTGTCAAGCTCAGTATGTCAGATGATCAATATATTGGCCTATCCATCACCCAACATTCTGTTCTCGTTTTCCTCCACTTCTCTCCTCTCCTCTCCTCTGTCTCCTTCCTAGACAACGTCATCCTTTATCCCTCTTGTCCTTATTTAATTTCCCTTCCCCTCTCCACTCTGTTTTTCCCTCCCTCTCTTTAGTTTATCCCCTGTGGAGAGGACCAGTAATGTCAGCTCCATCTTCTGACAAGCCCTCTCCATCACTCCCCATTTTCTTCAGAACAAGAGGCTCCAGGAAAGGAGGCCCGACCCTCTGCTCTGCTGTACAGCAGACAGGAGCCTCTCAGGCGGGTAGGTCAGGAGCACAGTGGGGATCTGTTGTGGATGTCTCTCTGGAGCCTCAGGGGGAGGGAGGAAGGGTGGAGGGGCCACTTCTACGGAGCGAGACAGAGAGATGTGGAGAAGAGTGGAGTGCACACTCACACACACACACACACACACACTTTCTCACACATGCACACGTAGACCTCTCAGAAAGCTGAAGAACATACGTATCATGAAATGAGTCTATTGCAATTGCAAGCAGATCTAGAGACCCGGCTCACCTGCAGGCCAGTATGAGCTTTGTCCAAGGTTGGATCCTATAGCATTTGTGAAATAAATTCAGAGGGACAGCTTGAGTCAAGGTTGGTCTTGCTGCAGTGCACTGGTTTCCAACTAGCACATCATTTTGTAGCTGTCCAATGGAAACCGCATTTCTTCCATAGGAGGGGCTTTTAGTAATAAAGAGGACAGGATCCTTTTCCTAGTAATGCGGAAAAAAAGGGTGTCACAAAAACTGACTCATCAATCACAATGCAACAAAAAAATGTGAAAAGTTAAGCTGCATCATCTCAGGAGCAGATTTCTAATATGGTTTACTGCTCATCAGACTGAGGCCACTAGCTCTTTTATATATATTTAATATAGACCATCTGCTCTGTTGAAATTAGCTGCCTACTCCAGTTAAATGCCCTGACAGCTTGCTGGTTGGGAAAACACCCACCTGATTTTAACTCTGGAAGTCATAGCCACCACAAGCTCTTTGGAGCAGCTCCTCGCTGACAGAGGAAAGAGCTGCTGCTGGTTCTGCAAGTTCCCCACAGAGCTGAGGGTTTAATGGGCTTTCAGCGGTGGGAGAACACATTGAGAAAAGTCTAAAATAGTTCAGCTTTTATTTTAAAGAGCGCAGCACTTCAAGGAGTATTATAAAGTGCTATTGCAACAGCAGAAGTTGTGACCGGCACGAGGGTTTTCACGGTGAAGGAATTTCCCCTGTGGTGATAATGATTAGCTCAAAAGCATGATATGCAGCATTATTGACTTTTCTTTTGTAAATCAAGATGACAGTTTTAGAACTAATTGACTACTTGTTTCTTGTTAAATGCAGAACACAGAAGGGCAATGAGGCTTTTAAAGTAAAAATGTTGGCACACAAGGAAGTATTGCTCTGGATGAAGGGAGAGCACATGGGGAGAGAAGACGGACCCACGACCTATGTGTATTAATTTCTCCATTGTTGTTGTTCATCACATGTACGATGTGATGGTCAGTCTTTGAAGGATTTGTTAGGGTCCCCCTCCCCCTTTTTCTCGGCGAACAGAAGAAAAAAACAGCAAACGTGAAGCACTCAGAGCCAAATAGAGGTCCGTTATACCACAAAAAAGAAGATATGTCTAAAAACAAATAATGTTTTGTGATGGCACCACAAGGAAAAAAAAACAAGGCAAGGCTTTCCTCAGGGTGTGAGCTACTTTCAAGGACATGTTTTCATTTTTCCCAAAAATATGAAATAAATAAATAAATGTTCCCCTTCCCCCTTTTCCTGACAGATCCATTTATCTGACCAATGCGACCCAACCCAAGTGTTTCATACATTACTAACACTCCTTTACTTTAGAGAATAAGTGGAGGCTCTGCTGCCTGCCTGTTTCCTTGGATTGAAGTCTAATTGATCAGGAAAGACATTTCCACTTGGCCTCTCAGCTCCTCTGAGTGTTGGCATTTGGACGCCTACAACCCTCTTCTGGCTTCCATAAGAGGTGTAGGGAACAGGGTGACCTTTTAATGACAAGGCCTTATACATTCTGCCACCTACTGTAGCCACACACACACACACTCCATTTTCCCATGATGCAATTCTCTCAAACCATCTCATCTCATGCCACTTAATTTCCTTCAATCTATTTGATAAGCTTTTCTCTTCCCCCCCTAGCAAACTTCCTCCCTCCTACAACGTCATCGCTCCCTTTCCTCACGTTCCTTCCGAGCCTCATTCATATGGTCATTATTTCTCTACTTACTGTTTTAAGGCAGCATTCATGCCATGTTATGTTCTCTGCATTCTAAACTGAAGGTATTTAGGATCCTTCAGATGTTAGTGAAACAAAACAAGACATTTAAAGTAGATTTTCAGGAAGCGGAGAGGGGCACTGATTGAGAAAATAATCAGCATATGCATTGATATTGAAAATATTCATTAGTTACAGCGAGATGCTGATTTGTAATTTATTTTCTGACCATTAACTGACCGTCTTTAGCAGAGCATTCACCGTTAACCGATAAGATTAGCGCTTTGAATGCAGGGGTGCTGTGGTTAGTGTCTAACAAGCCGCACAGCTGCAACGATACATGAAAACATGCGATTCATCAAGCAAATCAGATTTGCTCCCCTTCCTGTGTCACTGGCAGGGCCATTAGAATATACCACTCACAGTTTGAAGTGCATTATACTTTTTTCAAGTCAAACAGAAAAGGCTGAGCTTTTTCTGGAGGGGAGCTTAAATAAACTGAAATAGAGCATTTCAGACAGAGACAAATATACAAGTATATTCAGACAGAGAGTATGAGGAAAAATCTTTCACTACATTACTGCCGTAATGTCTTTGCTCACAAAAACACAACTACATACCCACTCAGCACTGGGTAACGTGCATTGTAGTAGCATTCGAATATACATGTTCAATGTGTTTCTCACACACACACACACACACACACACACACACACACACACACACACACACACACACACACACACACACACACACACACACAATTGCTGTATCCTTGCAGCATTATGAACGAATACGGCGGTCTTCAAAGTGAGCGCTCCTCACCACAGGATGCCTTTCAGTGCAGAGAGAGAGCCGAGTAGTTGTTTTCTCAGGGATCAAACTTTCTGGTTTCCAGTGCAAACGGGCTGACAAAACATCTGATGAACTAAATGTGCATACGAATAACACACATAAACTCTACTGCTTGTAATGTATGTTTTGGAAATACAGGGATAATCCCGTAATACCATACCAGTGTGAGCTTGTAATAATTGACCAGGCTAATGACGGAGAGAGAGAGAGAGAGAACGAGAGAGAGAGAGAGAGACTGACAGAGGAAACAATAGAAGCGAAATGGAAAGCAAAGGAACAGACAGTTAAAAGAGTAGTGTATCCTCATATGATGGTTTGTATGATCTCACAAAAAGCTTCTCATTTCTCATCTCACCATGTGTTACACACACGCACACACACACTTATACATGCCATTGTGTAGATATGGGTTAGAATTCTTATCTCCAAAACGTAGAATTACAATCACAGTACAGGAAAGCATACTACTATTGCCAACTAATCGTTAAGTTGTTAAATGTTACTAATTTAGCTGCTGGCTATCTAGCATGCTAATTCCGCTATGCATCACATGAACTGCAGTTGGGGGTTTGTTGGTGACGTAAACTGCCCACATATACGTCACCACACTCCAGATCAGCTAATAGCAAAATTCAATTGCAATAGCCGGATTTCAACCACTATACATAGTATAACACAATATGCACTAAAATGTTAAGATTTGGACTAAATATCCATACACATTAACTTCCTTCTGGACCTTACCGTCGTCCTCCTTGCTGTGTGTGTTCTGGCGCATCCTCTCTCCTCGGGTTGGCGGGCTCAGGTCAGACGCTGCTCCCACATCAGCTGCTAGCCATGTGGGCTCGCTCATCTCTGCCTCCTCCTCGCTGCTCAGTGAACCGTCATCCTGAACAGAAGTGACGAAACAGGAACATTAGACATACATATTTCCATACTAACCTTGAAATAGTGTCGTATTAGACTAGGGCTGCACAATTAATCAAAATTTTTATCGAAATCGCAACATGGCTTTCAGCTATTTTTAAATCATAGTGGCCCAATATTTGTTAGAGCCAAAATGTGTGCCAACACACCCTTTTCAAATAAATGAAATATCTTGGCCTACACATTTTATTCTACAGACTATTCTATTGAAATCTTTGTTCCTTTCAAAATCGCACCATAGTCATTTTAATATGTTTTACAATGAAAATGACAATAATTGTGTAAAAACTAACCATCCCTCTCTAACTTCCCAAATCATATTAATCAAAATAATCCCTATTAGATTTTTTTCTCTGATAATAGTTCACCCCTGTATTAGACAAGCTATATTTCTATAGAATGAGACCAAGGGATTATACGATCAAATTGTAGCAATTGATAGCATTTAGCTATCAATTGATCGACAGAGTAATGCTCTCTTTGCAAAGGGAAAGGATCTTTAATCACAATAATAACATTATGTGGCTCATTAAGTGGCTAAATGAGACTACTAAACATCATCACATCAAACTAGTTTGACTTGAGCTTCCTGAGGGTGTCATGATATCACAAGACCTAATAAAAAAACTTTAAAAAAAACACATAAAAGTGGTGTTCATTCATGAAGTTGCTGAAAAAAAACTGTAAGTATCATAAATGTTTGTTTGCCACCAAGCTTAATTTCTGCGGTAATCCAAAAGTCCCATTGGCATTTTGCCGATTTTTGGGTTGGCCGATACGTCATCCCTGCAGCACTATTGAAAGAGTCTCATGAGAAAGAGGAATATGTCGCCTGTGTTAATGAACGCAAAAGCACATTGGTAGACGAGTGTGTAGATGATCACAGAGGAATTGTTGGAAATAAAAATGTTTCCTCACTCGGTCTAAACAGCATTATAAACCAGATACCCAAAGAAGAATTCATAGAAAAGCAGGGAAAGCGTAAACTACCAATACTCTCTTTTCTAATAGCAGATATCTTTTGTAAAGCTACCTAAACTCAGATTAACCGCCTTTTCATGAATGAAGCTGTTTGGAGCCACATTTAATCTCTCTTTTCTCTGCTTTGTCAGAGTCAGCTTCCATGGGAGCATCCATGACAGCTGCTACGCCGGTTTAACCCAAACATCAGAGGAAACTAGAAACACGAGGCAGAGACACGGCAGGCAGACAAATCAAACATAACATGCTGCTCAGTGTGCAGCACCTGCAGGCCATGCTGGAAGCAGGAACATCACACTGAGATGTTTTCCCACTAAACTCAGAGCTGTCTTCCTTCCCCCCTCACACACCTTTTCATCTGTTGAAAAAATGCCAGTCAAAAGCTACCAAAAGCTGAGCATGAAAGAGGTCATGAAATAGATTTAACCACTGTAAGATCAGCTGGTGACTGACAGAAGGAGAATACACAGAGTATTTCTCTAAAAACGTGGTAGACCTTTAGGAACACATCTCTTAAGTGGTGTTTTGACTGTACATTCATTTCCTTTTAGAGGTGATAAGACAATGGAAAAACTAGGCAACAAAGTGGAAGTGCCTTAAACCTGCCTCTTTCTAATGGCCATAAGAGGGAGACTCCTCCTGACTCTACTTCTCACTTGATGTATTACCTAAGGAAACATATGTTTATGGAATTGATAGTTTCAAGTCTTCTTCAACAGAGCATGATATTCATTGAGCAAATAAAAAGGTCCCATTTAGAGTAAAATAAATGATAAAACCGGGTATTCTTTCGGGCGGACTACCTTGTAAATGGACAGGTCGCTACCACAGGGGTGGGAGTTGTCCATGTTTTGGTCTTTACCCTTTAACCCTTTCAAAGTCTGTTTTTAGTTAATTAAAAGGTCTGACATCAGTAAGGGTGTCAAACAAATAATACTGTGACCTCCAGCTAGGGAAAACATACAGTCAGGTCCATAAATATTTGGACATTGACACATTTTTCATTATTTTGGCTCTGTACACCACAACAATGGAGTTGAAATGAAAAAAAATAAGATGTGCTTTAAGTGCAGACTTTCAGCTTTAATTTGAGGGTATTTACATGCTCTGCCAGGCCTCTACTGAAACCGTCTTCAGTTCCTGCTGGTTCTTGGGGCATTATCCCTTCAGTTTTGTCCTCAGCAAGTGAAATGCATGCTCAATTGGATTCAGGTCAGGTGATTGACTTGGCCATTGCAGAACATTCCACTTATTTGCCTTAAAAAACTCCTTGGTTGCTTTCGCAGTATGCTTCGGGTCATTGTCCATCTGCACTGTGAAGCGTCGTCCAATGAGTTCTGAAGCATTTGGCTGAATATGAGCAGATAATATTGCCAGAAACACTTCCGAATTCATCCTGCTGCTTTTGTCAGCAGTCACATCATCAATAAATACAAGGGAACCAGTTCCATTGGCAGCCATACATGCCCACGCCATAACACTACCTCCACCATGCTTCACTGATGAGGTGGTATGCTTTGGATCATGAGCAGTTCCTTTCCTTCTCCATACTCTTCTCTTCCCATCATTCTGGTACAAGTTTATCTTTGTCTCATCTGTCCATAGGATGTTCTTCCAGAACTGTACAGGCTCTTTTAGATGTTTTTTGGCAAACTCTAATCTGGTCTTCCTGTTTTTGAGGCTCACCAATGGTTTACATCTTGTGGTGAACCCTCTGTATTTACTCTGGTGAAGTCTTCTCTTGATTGTCGACTTTGACACAGATACACCTACCCAGGGTAGGAAATCTACATATTTTTTAGGGGGCAATGTTTGCCCCCACCGACTGAAATCCAGGGGCATTTAGATAAAAATTGGGGGCACTTTTTGAAACTTGTGAAATAACAGTCTTACAGTATATGACCAATTGTCATCACATGGCAATAATAAGACTAGTAGGCAGTAGTAGATTCAACGTGTTTTCTTAGATTTTTTTTAACAAAAACAGAAAACATAAATCAGACAATCATATTCAATTTTATTCTTATTTCTTTGTGGTAATTTATTGTTATTACATTTTATCACGATACTTGGGTCCTGATTCGATACTATCACGATACTGCGATAAATTGAGTATTGCGATTTATTCCCTTTTTTCCACCGCAAATTGTCCCCAAAGGAAAACTTTGTCAACATATTGTATCTAAGAAGATAAACTTTTCAGTCTGTTCATCTCACATCAATAATTGTTATTGCAGCAAAATGTGACAAACTGACCAACATGTCATAAATGTTGCACCTGACGAACTGAACTGTTTGCATTACAATCTGCATAGTCACTTCATCATTACAGTCTACATAGTCACGTCATCATTACAGTCTACATAGTCACTTCATCATTAGAGTCTACTAAGCTATGGAGCTAAATCCAGGTCATATGTTTTGTTCATTTGAAAAAAAGATTTGAACCTGAAAAATCAAGTTTTGGTGTTGAACTTTGAAAAATAATATATTTTTTTAGTTTTCAGTAACATATTTTATATTTTCAACTGTCACTTTTTAATTTTACAGTTTCAAATCTCTTTTTTTCAGATTAAAATATTTTTTTTCAGGTTCAAAACTTGTTTTCAGATTCAGATCGTTTTTTTTCCAGGTTCAGACTTTTAGCCTGGAGAGATGACGGTCAGCTGTGGAAATATGATCCTCACAGATTAACGTGTGATACAACACTGTGTTCACAGTGGTGCGAAACGTCAGATATTATAGTGTCGTTTTTGAAAGGCACAACCTGGCATAGTTTATTGCTCTTATACTGTCATTCATGCCAAGTATGGTCTAAAACAGCTTGCTAAACATAACTGTGTCACTGGTGTCAATTTAGTTTACTGCCAATCCCGTGAATATGCTGTATGAAGGTATAGTGAGTCATAATGCCAACGTGGTTGAGGCTGGTTCTCAGCCTTCATTGTTAAGCTGTCACTCATGAGACCACGCCCATGCAGTTGAAACCACGCCCCCACGCCAGATCCAGGCCAAAAGTCTGCACCTGAAAACATGTTTTGAACCTGAAAAAAAACGATCTGAAATCTGAAAAAAAGTTTTGAACCTGAAAGAAAATTTGAATCCGAAAAAAGAGATTAAAAACTGTAAAATTAAAGAGTGAAAGTTGAAAATATAAAATCTGTTACTGAATGCCATTCACCATACTTGTTGTGGAAATTCCCAAAACGTTGGAACATCAAACGCCCTTGTGTCTGGGTTTATAATATTATCCGTAGCCGCACACAGCTCGGTGGATGTCACGCAAGGAAGTGCGTGTGAATGACGGCCGCGTCCAACGCTAGAGTACCAGTAACCAGTTTGATTTATACTTGTTTTAACGTCTTTGACCGGCGCCGTGTCGCGCATATTGTCCCGTGTTTCGTGCAGCAGCTGTGCGAGCAGCGGTGCTACGAGTGACAGGAAGTCAAGATGTTTGATTTAAACGCGGACCACGCATTTCAAATTTCTAAGTTCATTAAATTATCATAATTATTAGAGGAAATTATGGGGGCTTTTTTTTTGCCTCTCTCCTAGCTGATATCAGGGGCAAAATTATATTTCTTGGGGGCAGTTTTGCCCTTTGTCCTCGTGTATTTCCGACGCTGCACCTACCTCCTGGAGAGTGTTCTTAATCTGGCCAACTGTTGTGAAGGGGTTTTTCTTCACCAGGGAAATGATTCCTCTGTCATCCACCACAGTTGTCTTCCGTGGTCTTCCGGTTCTTTTGGTGTTGCTGAGCTCACCAGTGCGTTCTTTCTTCTTAAGAATGTACCAAACAGTTGATTTGGCCACACCTAATGTGTTTGCTATCTCTCTGATGGTTTTGTTTTGATTTTTCATCCTAATGATGGCTTGCTTCACGGATAGTGACAGCTCTTTGGACTTCATATTGAGAGTTGACCGCAACAGATTCCAAACACAAATACCACACCTGAAATGAACTCTAGACCTTTTATCTACTCCTTGTGGGAGGGAATTACACACACCTAATCTTGGAACAGCTGAGCAGCCAATTGTCCAATTACTTTTGGTCCCTTAAAAAGAGGGTGGCCACATTTGAATTTGTTGTAGTTCCTACACCGTTCACCTGATTTGGATGTAAATACCCTCAAATTAAAGCTGAAAGTCTGCACTTAAAGCACAATTTTTTTTCCATTTCATTTCAACTCCATTGTTGTGGTGTACAGAGCCAAAATAATGACAAATGTGTCAATGTCCAAATATTTATGGCCCTGACTGTATGTACAGCTGGTACATTACTTTGTGGCAAATACACATGGAGGGATAAAAACAGTCCAGTGGTAATGTTCAGAACCCCCAGACAAGAACAAGAATATTGGATGATTACATTCATAATGACAGCAAATAAGCCATTGTTAAGGCGGATGTGATTTTTTTGTCTTTATTTCCATGTCATGCACACTAAGAAAACATACAATATGAGACACAGGATTGTCCAATACTGACATAGTTCCTGGGATACTTGACCATGAGAACAAACCATAAACATGTATATTAGTCAGTTTTCAGTCTTCTTAGATGACATAAAAGACTGGATGTCCCTCACCTTTTTAGAATGTAACTTAGACAAGACAAAGGTTCTTATCATTGTCCCTGAACACGCCTCAAAACAAATACAGACACTCCTTAACCCCCTCACTCCCAACATGAATCAACTACAAAAAAGCAGCATGTTATCTTGGACTGTGGCTTGAACCTGGAGTAGCAGTATACGGATACACACACACACACACGCGCACACGCACACGCACACGCACACACACACAGACACACACACACAGACACACACACCTGTTATCAGCATCTAAGGAGACCTGCACTCTCAGTAATGAGGTCCTGAGTGCTACAACCACCTTTTATTACACACACATGTACGCACACTAACAATGAAAAGATTAATGAATGAGCAAAGACCTCTATGACACTGGAGCTAAGATGCAGTAAAATGCTCTTTTCATGACTGTTGTTGCTCTAAAAACTTTCAAATAAAAAGACACAGTTCTACAGACAGGTGGACTGGCGGCTTTACTTTAAATACATGCGATGCATAATTCAAAAGCCTCCATGTGACAGTGAGATAAATGTTGCAAATAATAATGAGAGCTGATCTGCAACAAGAGTGGCTGCAAAACAGAGGTAATGAAAACAGACAGTTGACTCTAACGTTCTACTTATATGCAAGGTTTTTCCTTCATAGAGACTTACAAGGAGGCGACCCGCGTCAACTTTCGTCTCGCCTCCAAAGCGCAACAAAACTCAGATGGAAAATACAATTTTCTAACAAGCAGTGCACTGGGAAAGCTGCTGCCAAAACTGCCAAAGAGGAAGAAAAGAGACGTCTGTTTTGGGGCTGCCACAGTACTGAAAAATTGAAACAATTTGAAAAGGGAAGTAAAATGTTAAAATTGAATTATCTTAAAAAAGTATAGGCTATGTGTCATAAAAGTGTATAATGTAATTATTTTTAGAATACTTTTGAAATACCTAAAAAAACAAGAGGAGGTCTTCATTTGTGAAGAATCTAATAGTTTTACTAGACATTTAGTGTATCAGTATTTGAGTCATATTATCAACTCTCCAACAGCTTAACCATGTCATATGATATGCGACTTTAGTACACTTATGGAACAAACATGGTCCAGGACAGTACACATTCATGTGTGTACATAATGGTACCACTTACGCCTCATTTTGAGCCAGGAAAAAAACTGATATGAGTATATAACTAATTGCACTAAGAAAATTAGCAATAACAGTATCTCTACCAATGTGGTACTGGACATCATGGGAGCAGAGTTTGGCAGGGAGGTGCCGGGTCATTAGGTTCATGGAGAGGTTTGGAGGTGGGTTAGATAATCTTTTCTCCTTAATACGGCCAGCTTTAAAATAAGAAGCTTTTTTACAATTAAGGTTAGGCATGCAGAGTAGCAACAGTGAGTTGCATTATTTTAACACATCAATTATTACCTTTAAAAAATGACCAATGTGTAAAGTTAGAAATGGCTAGTGACACCTTTGTTAATGTGCCGTTTATGTGTTTTTGTCATTTGAACAAACGTGCTGTTAGAGTAAAGACATCCATCTTATATATTTTCTTTTGGTATCATGGAACAGACTTACGATTGAGAGTCACAGAAAATACACATTTCTGCATCTGGATTGATAAACTCTCATTCAATTCTCATATAGATAATATTGTGTGCCGACTCGGGCAAAAGGTTGGCTGTACCGAAATAAAACCTCTTCCCTACGTTTGGTAGAAAAGGGCTGTTGAGGCAGTTTTCCTGTCAGTCTCGGACCTCAATGACATGATTTATAGGCACACATCCTTTTCAGCTCTTAAAACGCTGGACTCTGCCTTGAGATATATCACCAGTGATGTCGATGCTACTCATCATTATCTTTTATATCTTCTCTCCACGAGAGACGTGAAACTCCCTGGTATCTTTTTATCTATAAAACCCTTTCTAGAAAATTACCATATTACTATATCTTATTATCTCAGACTTGCTTCGTCACTCAGATGCGTTTTATCAGACATGCTCTACTGACATGTAAAGCATGTCTGATAAAACATTAATATTGAAGCTTTTACTTCAATATTCTGCCAGCTAAGTCTGAAAAAAAAAGCTTTTAATTTTAATGCACCTACTTGTACTTGTTTCACATAACTGGAACACTTTATAATAACCATCAATAATAAATTATACATATATAGTTAATTAAACTATATTTATAATATATAATAATTATTCATTTGTTATTAACAAACAATAAATAGATCATTAATAATGTTTACTAATTATTAGTGACGCTATCATTCAAATAGCAATATAACAAATTAGTGTAATATAAAATAATTACTTTATAAATTATATATTGTATTGTAGCTGATAAGAGACAATAACAATTACATTCTGATTATGCAAGTAACGTTTTATTCACAGATTGTAGTTGCACTGATCAATAACCTTTGATAAACAATATAAACTTAATTCTTATAAACTTAAGTATTACCAAAATTAGTTGCAGAGCCGTAGACATCTAGAAACATTACATAAATGGACCGGATTATTAACCATAGAACATTTAAGTACAAGCGTGTCAATAATGTTAACATAATGCATTAAAAATAAAAGCATTAAAAATAATGCTTTTAGATTCTTTAGAAAGTATAGTATTATCGAACTAAAATAATGTTTGAGTTTGTTGAGGTATCATTTGTTGCACCTTTATAATAATGTTCATAGATTGAGAACAAATTATTTCTTAAAGGTTCACAAATACTTATAACATGTTATAAGGTATGTTGTAATAATGACAATCTATAGCAATGGCTATGGCAGCACATGTAGATGCTACGGCCGGTATCTTCCATGGACTTTGCGACATTTTTGTCTTATTTTGTTGTCATTTCCTCTTAATTACTGCAGCACTTATGGCGTATACCAGAATCCACTCATCAACATCGAAAAAGGAAGCTTGGGGATTGGATTAAGAACAGCGGACCACGAGCCGGACCAAACGAATGCCCCAGAAGGAGCAGGAGGAGAGCCGAGATGGAAGCTAAGCTAAAGCAGTGACGACCTAAGGCTACTCTTTCCTTTCCTTTCTATTGTATTTTTGTAATTGACTTGATGTCATTGTAAATGGGGGTCGCCCCTTAATGATCTCTCAAGTACAAATAATGGGAATGTATGAATGAATGCTTTTGTAAACATCAAAGTCCTCCCTCCATGTGCAGCTAAAGAAGACGGAAGTATTCACAGCTGTCCCAAACTGAAAACAGAAAAAAAATTAATATTAATCTCTGGTTAGGCTTTTTTAAATGTATAATTACTTAATGTTATGTTTTCTCTTTGAGCAACATAACCAGCCACAGTGGGATGTTTCTCTTTAAATCAACAGACAACCATTATCCTTATTATTGTCACTGCACGTGAAATTTAAAGAATGAACTACTGGCGGGGATTCCACCGCTTCCTGTTAAAGAAAGAAAGACAGTTGTGTACATACAACTTTTGTTGTATATACACAGGAGTCCATGTGGCAGCACTGACCCATATCTGTCCATTAAAGAGGGTTCTCAGAGGAGGGGTTTCCCTGAGCTCGTCACACTGGATTAGCTTCCTGGTTGCATTCAGGCAGTAAGAGACTTCACACACTGACAATACCTGGTAGCATGAATGTAGGTCTGGGAACAGCCGAGCTATTCAGAGAGCTGTCATTTACTCAGAAAGCCTTCAATCCACATTGAACGTCTCTGTGTCTCCCCCACCTATCTGTGCATCATCATGTTTTAATGTGTAAAACTGTCTGCTGCAGGTTCTAATGTATTACTAGAATTCTACATGTGAGTCAGCCGATATTTACAGAGGACACGGAAATCAGAAAAAGCTTCAATAGTTCCCAGTATTTTTCTCTGAAACAATGTTCAGAGACCTAATGTGCATTGGTGTGCAGCTGTGTATTAAGACTGTCGCTAATACACAGCTAAACGTAATTCCAGGATGAAAAAAAAAGAGAGGAAAAACTCAAGATTTCCAGTGCTCACATTCCAGGCCTGTTACAAATATGTAAGTTTGTGAGCGAGTCCGTGAAGTTACAGCTTGGCATGTTAATCAGCTTGGAGACTATTCCGAGGCTGGTAATTCACCACAGCCAAGCACATGAATCAACTCCGACAAATGATCAAATGAGACATTATTTTAATCTACTCTTAATTCCTTTTCAATTACTATCATCACTAGCTCACATTACCTCAATTTCAATTACCATATAATCTCAATGCTATAATCACTGGTTAGCCCTCATCTCTTTGCCGTGGTGCTGGAGGGCCGAAGAACAGAAGATTCATATTAAACCCTTGGACGCTATCTAATGGTAAATCTGTCTGACTTCACTTTTCATAAAGACTCTTGGAAAACGAGCGCTGATGAAGTCTTGAGGAGGCTCATCTTCTTTGGTCCTGTGAGAGGGAAAGTTAACTTTTCTCAGATAATTTGCTGTGGGCAGAATTGTGATTTCTTTAAGCACAGAGACATGTCTTGGCATGGTGAAGTTGTTCTCTTGTCACATTTTAGGGAAGTACAAATTAATATATATCATCAATACCAAGAAGAATGCAAAATGTATCATTCTTATCTACTTCGTCTCTTGTTAAAATAAAAACCCTGCTGCCGTTGTGTCTTCACGGACGGGGCATCAGTTGCACGTCCGATAGCGCAGCCCTCTGTCCCGTTCCTGTTTAGTCAGGAGTCAAGCATGGGTTTTTTTCTCACTGTGAATTTTGTGGGCCATTTTACTTTGTCGGGCCCTGGGGCTCAGTCTCCCAATAGAGCGACGGTGAATGGGTGTATCTTCCCGGTGATTAAGATCGGCCCAAAAATGTAATGGGTTCTGCCTCGGTCCATGCTGCACCTTACCAGCAAGTCTCATGAAAATCAGGCCAATAGTTTTGGTGTAATCCGATTGACAGCCACACAAGGTAAAAAAAAAAAAAGATGGTGAATTAAGATTTAGGACAAGGCTTCTGGTTATTAATTAATTAATTTAATTGATTCTGTCTCGCCTGATATATCCTCTTTCTTTGTGCCATCAAGCTCCGTTGCTGTCCAAATCAAAATACATAAATGAGCCACACTGTAGCACTGGGTGATATGTTCCTTCATTACCACAAACACACACACTTTAACTTTTTAAACATGGTGAAATATGAACTACTATTCAATTAGGAGTTATGCTTTCTGTTGGAAATCTGCTCTTCTGACCCCCCGCCCCTTTCTTCTCCTCTTCTCCATTTTACATCACTCAGTGAAAGTCTTTTATGTATGTGTGTGTGTGTGTGTGTGTGTGTGTGTGTGCGTGGTTTATTAATGGTTTCAGTAATGAGCTGTCCTAATCTGCATACAGATGAACAGCAGAGGTCCTGCCTGATAGATTAACACATGAACAGGGTTGGGAGCGATCAGACCAACTCAATAACCCACTTTTACCCAGTTTCTCTGTTCTCTCTCAACATTTGTTTGTATCTGAGAATCAATTACAGAATTTACGGTTTGCATAGGCACTTTATGTATGCAGAGACACCCTCCTCACACAGTGTGATGCAGTGAACACTGTTGAGATAAATGGCTTGGAAGTTCTTAGTTAACTCAATACGTACTTATTATTTTAAAACTGCAGTAACTTATTTTTGTGAAAACAAGTAACAAACTGTTCCATTTCCACATCTAGCAGTTCACACAAAAAAGCTTTTCTTTATTCTCTTTCATCTGTTTTCCTGCGTCAATGGTCCCATGCTTTTTTTAATATCAGATGTACCTTTACAGATAAGATACCATCGACTCCACCTGTCATGAAGTTATTCAACACTACACATTATCTAAAGCAGAAATAAAAATAATTTTCATACAAGATGATCCTGAAACTGTTAACTCTTCAAACCTTGTTTTGGTCAAGTTTCCATTCTTACTTAAGTTGCATTTATCCATTATACTTAAAGCGATTACGTCTTTTATGTTTATTTGTTAACTAATTGTCATGCACCCTCAATCACAGCATGTAGTTGTCATGTTATACAATAAAAATAAATATATATACACACTTTCAAATTTGAGTGGCATCCCAGCGGTTCCAAGCGGTATTAGTTTTGGTGCTGTTAACACAAAGACAACCAGATCAAATAAAACACGATATAGAACGTTTCACCACTGCTCATTTTAGAACCGCAAGAAGATTTCTTAGTTATATAAAGCCTTAGCTGGTGATGCACCATCATATCTTAAAGAGCTTATAGTGCCATATTACCCCACTAGAGCGTTACACTCACTGAATGCAGGGTTACTTGTGGTTCCCAGAGTCTTAAAAAGTAGGTTGGGGGCTAGAGCTTTCAGTTATCGTGCTCCTCTTCTGTGGAATCAGCTTCCACTTTCAGTCCGGGGGGCAGACACAGTCACCTCATTTAAGAGTAGACTTAAGACTTTCCTCTTTGTTAGCGCTTATACTTAGGGCTGTTTCAGGCTTATAGTTAGGGCTGGCTCAGGTTTGCCCTGGTCCAGCCCCTAGATATGCTGCTATAGGCCTAGACTGCTGGGGGACATTTTAGGATACACTGAGCTCCTCTTCTCTTCCTCTTTCGCTCCTCTTCTCTTCCTCTTTCACTCCTCCTCTCCTCTTCTTTCTCTCCATCTGGATAAACTATTGTCTCTTCAATGCACATTACTAACTCTACTTTCTCTTTCCATGGATTCATGGCTGCCTGGAACCGGTCCTGCCCCGGGTCCTGCCGCCCCCCCACCCACCCCCCCTGCCATGGATCCATGGCTGCCTGGAACCGGTCCTGCCTGCTGCCATGGCCCTGCTGATGGAACCGGCCTGGAACCGGTCCTACCTGCTGCCATGGCCCTTCTGATGCCCCCCTCCTCTCTACCGCCTTCTGCTTCATGGATTATCAGGATCATGGACCATGCCTAATACTCATTATATGAATAGTTTCTGTCATATTCATTGAATGTGCTGTAACTACGCTATTCATTCTGGCCACATGACATCTATTGCTTCTGTCCATCCGGGGAGAGGGATCCGCCTCTGTTGCTCTCCCTCAGGTTTCTTCCCTTTTTTCCCTGTGAAAGGGTTTTTGCTATCTTTTTAGGGGAGTTTTTCCTGATCCGATGTGAGGTCCCGGGACAGGGATGTTATGTGTACAGATTGTAAAGCCCTCCGAGGCAAACTTGTATTTGTGATGTTGGGCTATATAAAATAAACTGAATTGAATTGAAAGTTAAGATCATCAAACAGACAGTACATCATAAATGTTTGTTCTGGCTGCTTGTGTTAGCGTTACCTGACGTCAGCAACATGGCTAATGCGGGCAGACAGAAACAAACATAGATATCTGGCTTATTGTAGCACCTGGTTCATTTTCTGCTTTCATTTTCATTTTAGTGGTTAACAATATGGCTACCGCTAGCAGACTGGCAGGGGACGGAACCGCCGATCCTCTAATTGAAGAATGGGCCCACTCTATCCCTGAGCCCCAGTCGCTCTCCCTTCTTCGGGACTTAATCAACTTGACCGTATGACCAATATACTGGGAATTCCTCGTTCATAGGTAATAATTGCAATCCCCAAAACCTATCACGAGTGGGGTTCATCTGGTTACCCACGCCTCTCGCTGAAGGGTAGACACACGTTGATCCACTCAGTGTGGCGCGCGTGCAGCCCCGGACATCTAAGGGTATCACAGACCTGTTATTGCTCAATCTCGGGTGGCTGAACGCCACTTGTCCCTGTAAGAAGTTGGACGCCGACCGCACGGGGCCACGTAACTAGTTAGCATGCCGGAGTCTCGTTCATTATCAGAATTAACAGATAAAGCTCCACCAACTAAGAACGGCCATTCATCACCACCCACGAAGAGCCATCAATCTGTTAATCCTTTCCGTTATATAGAGAGAGAACAGATCTAAACCCTGATGGCCATAATTCTACAGCCATTACATTGTGCAATCAACATTCACTTCATAATTATAAATTAAAGCAACAAATTTAAATCATTTCTCTATATTATTTACAAACAGAGAGCAGTTCAGCAGAGCATTACAAGTCGCACATCACTGTAAGGCAGTGCATGTGCATTTTGTACATGTCTGTAACTGAGGAGAGAAGTGCATCGATTGTTGTTTGTGTTTCCAGAGCAGCCGGATCTGGTCCAATAGCATTGCTAAGCTAATCAGGTTAGCCACCGGACGGACGGAAGGAAACAGCTCTTTCCCTCTGTGCTCATCTTCTTTTTTCCATTGACACCTGTACTTCTCCTAACTCCTTCCATACATCCTCCATAACCTCCTCTAAAATCACATCCTTCCACCTCCTTCTCTCCAGACTCCCATCTTTTCTTTGTTCCACTACTTATTTTATGCTCTCCTCCCTGATCACCTCCTCCTTTTGCTAATTCATCTTCTTTCTGATGTCATCAACACATTACTGGGAGGATTATTAGGAGAAGAGTACAAAAGACGTAAAACCTAAGGGTCAACCACACACAAAATTCCAGACTTTTTAATCTTGTACAAGAGCCCCACATCAAGGTATTATGTTAAAGTATCTGCTTCAAATATATGTAATATTTTATTTTATTTTCTGTCAAAAGTAATAAGCTCTCCAACTTGTTCCACCCACTCCTTCAACTCCTGCATCCCCACAGACGGAGCCACTGGAGGGCCGTGAAGCCTCTTTGCCAATACAAATTACACACTGTGAGATGATGTTTTACTAGAGATGCTCAGAGCAGCAGAGAATCACTGTAACGTAACAAATCAGCCAACCGTGATTATCGGGGATGTGGAGAAACGCAATAATGGAACAAAGGTACAGAGCTGATGATTAAATACAGTACAGGCTGTTTTCAGTTGTCACTCAAATTAACTTACTCTGGGGCCACATATTATTTTTTTGGGGGGGATTAATCGTTAAATCTATAAATTGTGCTAAAGTAGTGACAAATCACAATTTCCAGGAGCTCAGTGATCTTGTTTTGTCCAACAAACAGTCCAAAAAACACTTGTCACTTTTGCTAAGCAAATTACTAAAAAGACATTTTAGACATTTATTAGACATTTTAGTGCCAAACTGCTGGGGTCATTCCTCAAATATGGAACATGTTGGTAACTAAATATTAACTTTAGTCTGACTACCGAATGTCTTTTTTTAAATGGACTTCCTTTGGACTACCTCTATTTTCAAAGACAACAATAATAATAATATATAATTTCAGACTCATTTCTCTCCTGTAATAGACGTGCATCACATATTGGTTTTGGTGCTACTCTCATCTTGACCCTATAGTGTGTCCTCAGTGCGGCAGTGTAAAACGAATATCATTAAGAAAATCAATTAAGGTGGGCACATGAAGGAGTTGGGGGGTTGGTGTGGTTCCTCCTCTGCTCCCCCTCTTTGTTCTCTTTGTTTTAGAGGCAGTGGTGGTGCAGAGCCAGACTCTGAGGCCTCCCTATAGCTGTCAAATTGGCATCCTTCCACCTACCTACCTCCCCCCACCCATCACTCTCCCAAACCACCCCACCTCCTCATTTATCTCCCTTTATTTCTGCACCCCCCCACATCCCTTTACCCTGCCAACTACATCCCATCTTCTGCTGCCCTCTCCTCATTCCATCATCAGCCTGCCAACTCCTCCTCCCCCCCCCCCCCCAAACGCCCCTTCTCTCAGCTCCTCCCCCACCAACGCCTTCTCCCCGCTCCACCCTGCCAGCTCCCTCGCTGCAGCACTCTTAGATGTTTTTATTCTACGCCCAACAGAAATAAGACCCGCTCCCTCTATCCGCCTTTCTTTGACTTGCTCTCCCGGCCTCGCAATCATGTTTGTTGGTTTCCAAGGAAACTGATCCAGGTTGGATGTTCATTATAATGATGTTTCAGTGGAATTCTGATTCCTTGAATAGATGGAGAAATAAAAGACTGGGACTACCGGTAACCATCATCATCATCGCATTCCTCACCATTATCACCATCACACTACGTCTATCCTGGTGCTACCCAGGTGTGTGTGTGTGTGTGTGTGTGTGTGTGTGTGTGTGTGTGTGTGTGTGTGTGTGTGTGTGTGTGTGTGTGTGTGTGTGTGTGTGTGTGTGTGTGTGTTGAGGTGGAACCATTTAATGTGCTTTTTTACGTGCAGCGAGAGACCTCGTGTGTCTCAAACAACAGTCCTGCAACTTTACTTGTTTTGCTTGAAACCTACAAGTGTGTGAAGCATACAACACAGTTTTGACTTGTGAATGTAATTACATATTCACAACTACATAAATGTATACATCAAATAAATAAACGTATATAATACATATATAATGATATGAATGAGTTGTTGTGAGCAGTTCAACCAAAGAGTAAATTCTTCTTAGATTACAATTTGAAGGATGGCCCTGGGAGGTGACAGTGTCCAGTATAAAACTAAAACAATGAATAGTAAAAAAAACTTTATCGCCTTGTGCCTTGAAGGAAGTCGCTGAAGATCTTGAGATATTACCCTCACGAGAATGGGTCAGAAGGACGGACAGACAATCAAAAATAAAAATAATAGCTCCAGCCACGACAGTTGCTGCCCCCTCCCCCATAAATACATCATTTTGTGTAGTATAAATATGTATTTTATCAGATGTATCTTCTGTCTGAAGTGATGTCAGTATAAATACAATAAACAAATGATACAAATTACTATATTGTTTATACATGATATGTATCCCCTTACTATCTCTCTATGTTTTAGGCCATTGTGGGCAGTATTGCAAATCAATAAGCAGAACTGCTTCATGCCAACATTTTTATGTTTTATTGAAAGCATTTTTTCTCAATAAAAAAAAATTACACAGAATACAGTGAAGGAGGATTTCTTCCATTTCACCCACTCCTTACAGGCAACCATTCACACTCACACCTATGTGGTGTCCAATTAACCAAACCTACAGGTCTATGGTCTGTGGGAGGAAACTAAAACCCACATAGACACAACTAGAACATGCAAACCACTGGCACATCGTCAAGTCTGTTCAGAATTCAGATGCAGCTTTATTGTGACTCACTTGCACGTGTTACTCGTCACTGTAAAAATGAGTTTACTGTGACGACGCCATCACTGTGTGGCCACAATTATCACAGGTCAGTACTGTCATCTCCTGCAGTGAGGCAGCAATGAAAATCCAATTGAGCATGCCGCAACACAGGCGAAAGTGGGCTGTACTGAGCCGCAACATACAACCGGTGACATTTTTTAAACATACATCAACCTGACCTACACTTGTTATCCCTGCAGGAAAATTTAAGATGCTAACTGCCAGTCTGTCCATATGACAAGCCACTCGGCATTCAGTCCAACAACAATGTCTTATATCTGATTGCATCCATCTCTCACAGAGATCAATGAGTGCTGGAGGGAAGAGGAAGGGAAGATAATTTCTGAAAGAAGGGAGAGGTGAAGATATTGATAAGAAGCAAGGGGGCCAGGGACACATAGACACACACACACACACACACACATACATACACAATCACACACACACGCTGCAGGGATTAACAGGGTGCAGGCTGAGGAGCTCCACTGCAGAATATTGATCGCTGAGACAACCAGCCATGAGGAGGAGGTCTGTGTCTCTAAAAGGGTGGGGGGTATCACCACTGAAACACACATACACCAACAATAATTGATGCTGCACCATCGGTAGGGTACAGACAAAGGCAATGAATTGGGCGGTGAATCGACAAGAACATTTGGTTGACTGACAGATACAGTGTGAGTACAAAATGGTGAACGAATAGGAAGAAAACCTGCGCAGGTAGGCAGCTATAAAGACTGTCTGTCAGCGTCAGCAGGCTGTGGTCCTGTCTGTCGGTCAGGTTATAAAAAGCCTTGTACAGTAGCACAGAGGAGACGGCTGGCCACAATCAATAAGCTGCCACTGACCTTCATTGAACAGAGACACCGAGAGGAAGAGTGTTCAGGAGGATAGCCATGACTAGTCACATGCCTGGAGGAGTTTTCTAAACACTGATGGTTCCCGTCTCTCGGCTCCACTTCCTGTCTTGTGCTTCTGGACTGAGGAGGAGGGGCCGTTAGCTAACGAACTAACCAGCTGTTTGCTAGTTAGCTTGCTAATTCCACCAAACTTTGATGCTACACTTTTGGCGATTGAAAGTGCTTTCCCACAGTGTGAAGAGTGTATAGATGAAGCATTGAGTTGTAGAATTGTACTTTTGTGTGTCAGTTTCTGTGCTTCGGTACTTCTCCACTGCTGATTTTAGTCGTTATTGCAAAACCTTTATTTGTGGGTCTGTGACTTGCCGTAAATTGGTTTAATTTACACGCAAGAAAGCCCGCTACAATGGTCGCAATGATGGCAACAGTACACATGAAAACAGCTGCCTCTTTGAACACCTGCTATGTTTATTTCAATGGGAATGTCCATTCTACTCTTATCCGACCCTCTATAGATCCCATCTTCAAACAGAACTCATATCATGTCAGTTATCCAGCCTGCTGTTGACTGTGTTATCCTGCGCGAGCGCACACGCACACACACACACACAGTTATTGAGCTAGATAGCTACATTTCAACACACCACGGGCGGGGTGCCATCTCTCTGAATTTAGAAGCACTTTTATAGTTAAGCCTCTGGGTTTAATTTAACTCTTCAAATGGTGATCCATACAATCAGAGTTCTCCTTCGATTTTTTTCTGCATCTGTGGTGATGGGCTCTCACTGCTGAGGAGTTTTATCATGGCATTACCCGTTGGCAGAGAATTATCCTCTGAATACGCAGCCCCCCCTCTGCTTCATGGAGCTTCATAGTGAGTTTCAGCTCTTTGTTTGTCTGTACGGCTCACAAATGTACTGTTCTGGTTCACTCTCACCGCTCTCATCGCGTCGTCTTCAAAGAAAAAGATGTAAAAAGATATTTCCTACAGGGATTGAAGACAGCCACAAATGTACAAGAAACAAAGTAGTGTATGGTATCAGGAGACAAGACAATGTGAACAAACTAAGCTGAGACTCAGCTATTTCTTCATGTGTTTGGTGTGAACATCACAGAAAAAGAGGACAGAAAAGTCCATCATGCTCATGATAAGAATCTGATTAAACTCAATTTGTTATTACCAAACTCAACCTGACCAAAACTCTGTCCAATAAACAAGCTACTTAGGTCTCTAATAGAACCTCAACAAAACCACAAACTAAATTCAACAAAGTCAAACTAAAGGTCTACACTCTGGATCAGATTAAACTAAAGAAAAATCCAAACATTCAGATAATCCAATCATTTTAGTGCAATAAATAATAAATGTCTCATTGTAAATTAAATCTTAACTCTAAAGCCACAGAACATCTTATCTGTCCAGACTACGAGGCAGTGCAGGCCAGAAATATAACCACAGACAGCAGGGCACCACTACAGTTACACACAGACATGTACACAGCATAAACAGTCCACTTCTTCTTGTGGTTTACAATAATCTCAATACGTTCAACCCACTGAGTGTGCGTCAGTGCTGAGCAGCTAGAAACAAAATGACCAGGAGGTAGGGCTGGGCGGTATGGCCAAAAATTCATATCACGGTATTTTGTAAGATTCTGGCGGTTTCACGGTATTTTTTTTCTGAATAAACACATTAATTTATTGACGCCGAAAAGTACCGCCGCGATTATTCACCACTCGCTCGCAACTGGCCGGCAGCTGTTTGTACGTTGGTACATAGGTTGTGTTAGGAAGCTAAACATGGAGGGGTTTAGGACCCAGGGAAATGTAGTTAACTCATATCCCTTCATACTAGCGGCGCATGCGCAGCCGTAACGACTATTTTCATTCTTCGGCAGGCAGAAACATTTCATGTTTACTGTCACAGCTGCGTGTACAGTGGTCTGAGCTACTTACGTCTCACGGATAGAGGTTGACTCATGGTTTGAAAGAAATGACATCGCCAAAATGCATTCTGGGTAAAGCCCGCCCACTCAGCCGCACAGGAAGAGACTTCTTCCTGCACATGAAGAGTCTTCCTGTGTGGGCGGGCATTTTGGCGATGTCATTTCTTTCAAACCATGAGTCAAGTGAGTCTCCATGAGAGCTAAGTAGCTCCGTCCGCTGCTTCTTCAGCTTCAAGCTGTGAACATTAAATGTTGTTGCCTGCCAAAAAGCGGCGACCGGCAGTATGTCAGAAATTCATACCGTACGTAAATCCGAAACTGGTATACCGGTATACCGGCAGCACCATGTGTATAATCCTAAAACAGAGAGAGATTTACCCATATTCCACTAAAATTAATGCGTATATGCAGGTTTTTTTAAACACAGGAAAACCCCGCCAAAAATTTTGATAAACTCCTTTCCTATTGCCGGTAGATGAGTAGAATTTCTATATTTATACTAGTATACAATGTTTGACATCACAAAGGTCAAACATTATCACGAAAGTGGTATTTCTTTGTACTCAGTGTTACTTTCAAACTCTCAAAACAGAGTTGGGGATTGTTGGAACAGTGGAAAGACTAACAAAGAAAGAGTATTACGTGTTTTAAAATAATCAACAGAAGATTGATGGGAGTAATAAAGTCTGCCATCTTGGTTTAGACTACGGTGTTGTTGTTTCATAAATATAGGCCTGTTTCACACAAGGGGCATTCATGGCGAGTCCACCCTGGGGTCAAGTTCCCATCACTGCCGATTGGAGCTGGAGCCGATAAAAAACTTGTGACAACTGCAGAGAAATTTATCCCGAGTATGAATGCCAGTTCTAAACTTCCCAACGGAGGACAAATAAACAGAAGCTAGTGTTTTCTTGTCCAGTGTGAGAGGGGTTATAGAAAGAGCCACGTAGAGAGAAGGATCACTGTTCTATTCATCTCTACACACACAGATCCTGACCTTGTCTTGATATTAGATAAGCACTTTGTATTCTCGTGTGTGTAGCTGTGGCATCCTAACAATGTACAAGTATATCCACAGACTCTCTCGCTCTCTGTGTGTGTGTGTGTGTGTGTGTGTGTGTGTGTGTGTGTGTGTGTGTGTGTGTGTGTGTGTTGATATCTACTGTTGCAATATGAATCAATATTCACTGGCAGTTGAGGCTGATTGCTTGTTGAAGTCCGTGAGACAGAAAAGTCTCTTACATGTTTCTTTTAACACAGCTAAAAACTCCTTAAAATGGTTCACAAAAAACATTTACAAATGCTGATCATCATATTGTTCTATTCAAGAAAAAGTAAGGAGTAAGTGTATTGATATTTTGTCAAAGTTTGCATACAATTTCAGTATATTCGGGGGGGGGGGGGGGGGGGGGGGGGACTTTTTGTGATAGCGTTCAGTCAGTCATTATTATTATTATTATTATTATTATTATTATTATTAATTAAAAAGTCATGTTTATTTGAAACCGATTCCTCAAATATTTGCTGTTCTGCACTAATTTCACCAGAATCACTACAACGGAGGTGACAAGTGCAAAGCCACTTTATACGCCAGGTTTAAATATATACATTATCTTCAACAAAAATCTTCATAGTAAAAATAATACACAGCCACTGATAATCACAAACAAGATTTCAACAAAATTCTGTATACACAATTTGATATATTGAGATCCATTTGATCACCGGTAAAAAAATTCCCAGACCCGAGAACATGGAGTTATAAATATCTCTCTCTGGCCTTGCCTTCCTCTTTCTGCTTATTAGCGTGAAATCAAATATCCACCTGAAGTTACCAAAATCTAATTTTACAGGTCAAGGAGTTCATCAGGATGTCAGAGTTTGTGGAGGAGGAGCTCAACATCTATTAAGCCTTGTACAATGTTTCATTGTCAGCCACTAAGATCCTGTTCTTTGCTGCTCATACCCATCAATCCATGTACCACTGTATCTGAAGCATCTGAGGAGTATACACCTTGCTAAGGAAACTAGTATCTAAGTAGAAGTACTAATTGTACAGTCAAACATTCTGTGTCAATGTTTTGGCTTTAATATTGATGCTGTATAACAGTGTTCCTGTGCAAACCCGCCAAGGAATATGAACGTCTTCCTGCGATACATGTGAGAGTTCAGTTATTAATTTCATAGCCTGTGGGTCTATGTGTGTCTAACAGAGGAAGTGTCTTTAGCATGCGGAGCAGGTGGCAATACACGCATCCTAGTCTATGTACCTGTGTGTTTGTGCAGGCTACGAGCATGCCATCTTTCCACAGAGCTCATTTGATCAGATCCTGGATGCTGAGTGAACCCTGGTTTTAAAGATCTGATGGTTTCACAGGTCCAACAGTCCCCCGTTGTCCAACACACACACACACTTTCGCTAGATTGGTTGTAGTGTGTTGGCGTCCAATACAGCGTTGCAAGCCAAGTGCTTGTCTGCAAGTCGGTTTGTTTACTTTAATCAACAACAAGATGGAAGAGCTCGTCAGTAGTAGAGTGAGAGACAACTAAACAACCAACCAAAAGATGCGGCTGATCATTTTCAGGCAGCAGTTAGGTGTTGGTGAGAAGAAGTACAACAGATCTGGCTTGTGAGACTGATCGTTGTCGCAATCGAAGCCAAACGTGGCAGTTCTTTTTATTCCCGAACCTACCATTTTGCTTGCGAGAATCTGCCAGAACTGGGGAAGAGCCAACAGAAAACAAAGCCAACATAATACTGGAACAAAAGACTATTTTGAGGCAGACACTTTTCAGAAAAAAACATTTAATCATTGCAGGCTGAAAAATTGTGGATGGTTACATTTAGGGATATTGGATTTAAAAATCAAAATGTGCTATTATCCAAGCGAGAGGTGAATAAGAGACTGCGGACAAAGCTGATTAAAATATTACTTTTCTAGATGTTTACATGTTTATGTTTGTTGAACAGGTGTATTGATTAAGTGTTGGCTTTTTACTCACAAAGGTGTTATTGCATTCATAGCAGCATAGTTGAGTTATCTTCACTTCACCTGGTTCCCTTCACTGTCTCTACCACAGCCTTTCTACACTGCTGCTCGCTGATTTTGCTCCGTGTGTGCATATAGACTTAGGTGTTGGAACAATTGTGTTTGTCCGACTGGCTCATAGTTTGACTCTCTTGCTGCTCAACGACCTGTTTTTCCATCTGGCTGATGGGATGACACATGCTGAAGTGTTAAATTGCACTAAAAAAAAAACATAAAAAATCAAGAGTGAGTGACAGTTAACACAGTGCTGGATTTTATGTAGCACTAACAATCTGATGTGAAGCTCTTTAGAAACGTGTGTGTGTGTGTGTGTGTGTGTGTGTGTGTGTGTGTGTGTGTGTGTGTGTGTGTGTGTGTGTGTGTGTGTGTGTGTGTGTGTGTGTGTGTGTGTGTGTGTCTCTCTCTCTCTCTCTACCTGGATCAACAACATATTCTGAATTATCACCATGGAAACTGAACTTTCACAGACCAGACAATGTACAGCATAATCCATACAGTGTTGGAGGTCATATCATTGTGTTACTTCTCAATACTGTCAAAAGACATTGCTAATTGTTGTTCTTCAGGAAAAACATAAATTGTTCCCAATTTTCCAAATTGAGCTGTGTTTTTTTAATCTGTAATGGACTATAATATACTGTACTTCCTGTTAAAGGAAATAATCCTACAGAAACTATTGTTTTACGTTGTTTTGTATACCATGCAAACCATGTACATTACACACCATGTAGTACAACGATAACTAAAGGCTAAATAAGTAGGATTTTCCTAAAAACGATGTAAAGATAAAAACTAAAAAGGTGCACTCAGTAGTGCAGATCTCTGTCAGGTGTATCTGCAAAGACCAATGCTGTATTGTGTGATTTAACTCAACCAACTGTTTTCACGCCACTGTGTGTCTCTGGGTGCAGAGGAGCGGCTTGGGGTCGGCATTATCATTAGTGGCTGGGGTCCAGGTTAAGAGTAGTGAGTGAGGAGTCAGCAGGCAGTCATCAACAGCAATAATAGGTGTTTTGAGAAAGTGTGAATCATTGCAATCACAAGAGGTAATTGAGCATGCAGTTATAACTGGCCACCCAAAACATTATGCATTATACTGCAGGAGAATGGGAGATCATCTGTCAAAAGACACAGAGGTGCACACTTAGTCACGGATGCAGGCATGGACCCGCACACACACACACACACCCGTGTGATTGCAGGATTCTTCTGGCAGAGATAATAATCCCTCTAAATCATCACCTATGATCCACTAGAAGTGAGTGGCAGTGTCTGTATCTGCAGACACCATGTCAGCTAGAGTTGTTTCGAAACCAGTATTATACATGCCTCAGATACTGCCTAAAATACTATCTGATATCATCTTATCATATCATTTATCAGCTCATTCATGCTACACAGGAGCAACAACTGCACATGTGGAAACTACGGTAGTACTACACACCCATTAAACACTCTCGGGCACCCTTGATCCCCCCCAATGATGCTACATTGTGAACAACAAATCTCTGTTGAAATCGGCAGGAGAGCTTGTAACGTTAGCTGTTAGCAGCCGGGGGACCGTACAGTCCCGTTTGGATAAATAATGGAACGGCTAACGGAGGTTAACGGAGGTTCATTATGATGCGTTCAAGCTCTATTCGGTAAAAATGGCTATTGGATGAAATTAAATTAAATAAGTTAGCATGATGTGTGCTCATTCTAATCTTGTAAAATGTATTTTTTTGCGAGAAAACTTGAATAAATAAAGTTGTCTGAAAGAGATGTTTTCAAAGCAATATGGAATAGATATTAGAGAGGGAATTATGACCTGTTTAACTTCCTAACACTCACATTTGCTCTGAGCAGATTATAACATATAATCAAAACATCTAATGCCAAGACCTTTTTTTTTGGTGCAAATAGCCACATTAGATGGCATTAAGAAAGCAAAACGATAATATTTTACTACTAGGGCTGTCCAAATTCACAAATGACTTTTGACTATTCGTTCTACATACGTTTGAACTATTTGAATATCTATTTTTGTCCATGAAATGTTGTGTTTATAAACTGCAATCGACATATTCTACTCATTGTGCTAACGCTCCACTGAAGAATATTCATAAACTAGCATTACATAACTCAACTGTGCAGCTTTCAGTCGCCTTTAGCTCAAGCATTAATTCATCACTGCAGAAAGAGCAGCATGTGTGACCACGAGGAATTAAGCACTTCTAGGATGATAGACTGGACTACAATAAGGACAAATAACAAAACTAAAGAGGTGGCGCTTTAGCTACACTGCCACAATAAAAGCTGGTCGAGTTCATTCCAACACTGTGGCCTTAAAACTACTGAGCCGCCTCAGCTAATCATTGACTTACAAAGTGGGACAAGGGAGTGGGAACTGCTGTAAAGTGTTAAATCAACACTAAACGGTTTCTTCTTAAAAGGCGAGTGTGGAGAACAACAGAGTGCAACTTGAATCAAAGATTTCTATGTTTTTCTCATTTGACAGAGTGGGTCAGCTGTCTGTCAGCTGGAAATTCCACCACTCCATCGTCATTGAATCAGTCGTTTGCTTGGGCAATCAGGAAATAAGTCAGTCAGCCAGCCAGCCAGCCAACTCATCAGTCAGCCACAGAATAAGTCAGCCAGTCAGTCTGCCCTTCCCAAGAAGCCAGCAGGGGCATGGATACCAGAGATTAGTGGAGTGTCCAACACTCTGAGCCCCACTTAATCCAGTCAGTCACAAATCTGTCCCAAGCATGACGATTAACCCCTTTCCCCTGCAGGAAGCAATCCTAGGCATACACAGCCTGTACAGGCAAAGGTCACTGCTGGACTGAGCTAGTTTCACCCTGCAAACAGATATGCAACACTGCTGAGCTGCTGTCAGTCACCACAACCTGAAATACTACTTTGAATCAGGCACCTCAAGAAACCAACAACAGAAGTCAACATGTGCAACATGTGCACTAATGTATAGCAAATGCCCGATATAATGGGAACTGGTACAGAATTATAATTCAACCTCCATCATTCGGTGTCCTGACTGCTGTATATTTCCAACGTGCATTCACACTAGGGATGTTTCTCGAGAATTTTGACTACTCCTTCAGCTAAATTAATCATTTTAGTGGCCTGATCCACTTATGGTTCAGCATGAACAGTTAAAGACCTCTAGAGGGCAAAACTCAACAAACCTTAAAAGGTTGTTATTGTATCATCACTTTACTAAACAAGTGGTTTGGCTTTATTGTTTTAATTGCAAAACTTTTGCTGGAAAATACCCTAATAAATATTTAACCCATCTCCCTCTGTTGCTGGAGCATTTACCACTCACTTCCACTGTGTATCATTTATTTTCCAGGCAACTAGACTGCTTCCAGACTTCAAGATTGGCAGTGATCAGCACTCACCAGACTGAGTTGTCCATCTGTATTGCAGCCAGGCTCCCTCGTGACCAAGGCGGGCTATTACTTTATACTATTAGAAGTCGGAAGAAGAGGAAGAGAGCTGGATGGGGTGAGAGCTTCAGGGGAGGAACAGTAGTTCAGAGTTCAGATCCAGCTGTATTATATAGCTGATCTCTTCAGGGACTCTTTGGTTCCAGCGATTGAGCACTGAGCACACACAGCAGCATGGCCGCCAGGCAGCACTAGTCTACCACAGACTGCCGAGGTAATTACATGGAAATGCTGCTTGTGTAACCCACTATAACTAACATACACAACGCTTTATGATTGTTGTATGCTGAGGATGTTATAATTGTACAGCTTTAATTTGGGTTATCTGGCAGAAGGTGACCACTATCTGTTTTTAAAACCGTGACTGTGAATGATGTGGCCCAACATGAACACACTGTTTTCTACTAAAGATGGAACAGTTTTATTATTGCACTTGATTGTTTATGTGTTTGTGTCTGGTTTGAGGTGGGCAGGGCTTAGCTGGGAAGGTCAAAGGGGAACGCCTACCAGAACAACAACACAGGAACAGGAACAACAACACAATGAAAATGGCGACAATTGCGACTGCAGCGAGAGCTCTTCCTTAACTTATCGAAAAGAAAAACAGATAGAGTTGTGTATGGAAGTATTTTGCGTTGAAGGCAGATCATCAGGGATTCATAAAAATGTGCAAAAAGACAAAAAGGAGGAAAACACTTAGTGATGCACCTCAAAGACGTAGATACAACCATAACTACCATTTAGTGCAGAATCAGAAACGTGTATAGTAGATTATAAGATTCAAAACCAATGTCACCACAAGATCCTTTAAAGAACTAAAACACGTTCACGCTCAAACAAAACTGTTAAACACTGAAGAGACTTGAGCAGGAAAATATTATTTGCAGGTTCTTCACACAGAGCTGCTGAATGGTTTTATCCTCTGAGAGTTTGCTGTGAACTCTTAAAAGACTTTTACTCTTTGAACACTTAAACAAAACCCCACCTCTTTCAACCTAACCACCCACGTCCACCTGAAGGTTTAGGTTTTGTTCAGCTTCTCTTAAACAAACAGGTTGAAACCTAGAGAGGAAGAAAGGAATACAAAATGTGCAGGCGAAATAAAGAAACCACAGGGAGCTTTGAAAACATGCTTAACTAAGGGGGAAAAAGACATCAGATCCAAATGTTATGCGAGTGATCAAATCCTCACATTAAGTGGACTAAAAAAGGGTGCACATACACAATTGTTTTTCTTGACCTCTCCTATTTTAATGGTTGCAATATGAGGTACAATGAGCTACCGGCAATACTAATCAAACACTGAGTTCGCACACAATAGGCTGAGCTCATCAAGCACGAAGTATAAGTGAACCACCCGCCAGGCAAAGGCAGACATCAGCGAGAGACTTCCACAGCAGAAAGGTGTCAAATGTCGTGACATTATCACCATGGTGTATCAAACACAGACTAATAATAACTATCATAGCTATGCCTTAATTACAGGAAGCATTATTGTAAAAAAAAAAAATACCTTGAAGAAAGAGTTTCAAGAAAATGAGTTTGCCTCATTAATAGCCCAATGTATGCAGCACAGTGTCCAACATTTAGATCACTTAATCTAATCTACAGTGTAGCCATTAGCCTGACCAAGGGGAAACATTATACGTTGTTACATTTTAGTTCTGCTTCGATTCCTGTTCATACAGACTTTTTCCAAACAAACCAAGAGAGAGTCAACATTAAGTTGTGCAGACCAAGTTTTGGCGATTGTCATCCTGCATCATCAGGGTCCACGTGGGGGAATCAAATTCCGGTTACTGAAAGAAGCTTATGCAGGTTTGATTGATGATCTTTGATGTCACAAAGAGCTCACAAAGAAATAACTGACTTATAATCATTATTAGACTGCAAATGGAGGCCATGTTATGATTGGACACTAACAGGACTGTACAAAAGCCCCTTTGCGCACTCCCATGTGACTGTGACAAGGAGCGCATGGACGCGTTTGAGCTGTCTTGTACAGTAATGATTCGG
The DNA here is from genome assembly GCA_038501785.1 of Myoxocephalus aenaeus. Lineage (NCBI taxonomy): Eukaryota > Metazoa > Chordata > Actinopteri > Perciformes > Cottidae > Myoxocephalus > Myoxocephalus aenaeus. Next base: position 3,471,067 of record JBAMJR010000039.1, on the reverse strand, counting down.
GGCTTATTACTGTTTGATCGCCATCACACACTTTTTATGGAATTAAAATTCCGACAAAGTACACAGAGATGAATACAAGCACAGCAGGTTTAACAGCTTTTGACCTATTAAACAGGGAAAATACCTTTGATAGATCAAATTTTAAGATCGCTTCGTAGTGATCATAGTGATCATCAGTGGATTTATTAGTAGTTTAGCTTGTAATATCACCCCTTAAATCACATATCTGCTATCTTAAAAACCTGTGGTTGATTTATTTGCTTTCACACCACAAACAAACTTTTCAGGCGGTTTTGGTTTGGATGTTTGGTCCACATCAGGGCTCAATTGAAAGCTTTCACACCAGCCCAAACAAACTGTACTAACCAAGCAAACACGTGTTTTTTTTTCAACTGAACCAAACAGGTTACATGTGAAAGCACCCTTATACTGATCAGTATGCTTCAAATGAGGCAAAAGACACAGAAATTCCACTTGAATCGTCGATCACAGCTCCACTGCAAAATCTTTGCAGGGTTGTCCATACTGGTCCAGAACCAAAGCAAGAGACAATAAAAGCTACAAAGCATATGTTGGTATGTTAAAGACCGAGATAAAGATGAATTCAGCTCTCTGCTCTTGCGTTGCGTAATTACCACCTCAAGAGAGCTCAGGTGAAGTCTGTCGTCTTGCTGGTGAATCATCTGCAGGGGAGTAAAAATACCAACTTTTGATCTTGAGTCTTTATTGCCAGCTTAAGCATCTACATCTTTGGTCTCTCTGATATTTCTTGTTTTTACTTAAAAGTTGCACAGAATAAAAAAGGGAGAAATTGAGATAAATGATGGTATTTATCTAGTGTCACGTCTGTCTGATGTTTTTTTTGTGTGTGTCGAACACACATCAATAGCCTGAAACCAGATTAGTAGAAAATGTACATATTCAGAGTGATATGTAGGTCCCTGTACTGTCTGACAGAACCACTCATGTATTTCTCTACAAAGTGCGTCAGCATGTACTAATGTCATCATGTACTAATGTCATCATATTAGTCATAAATGTCCCTCTGACAATTTCACCGAGAAGAATTCCTCTGCATTTAAAGGTCTTGGAAAGTAGAGTGTTTCTGCTCGTGATCCCATCAGCACATGGAAATGTTGACAGAGTGGCTTTAAGATGGATATCATAAAAATGTCACGTAGTTCAAATGCAACAATACAGCAGCACTCACTGCAGCTGTCAGCTCTCTGCGAAGGCATTTCACAAAGGCAGCTTTGAAGATATGCTGCTTCTGGAAAGCAGATTGAAGGGTTTGAATTGAGCGCAAGGCAGTGATTTGGAAGAAAACATTGATAGATTGTCTTTGTAAGAAATACAGATGTGTGGTAGAGAATGATGAACTTAGAGAACTACATAAGTGACAGAAAAATAAAAAACTGACAAGGAAAAATAAAAATCTATGGGTTTATCCAGAAAGAGGTTGAGAGGGCGGAAAGACAAAAAATGAGGAAGAGTGATGTTTCTCAGATATGCTGGATGACTTTCCTTCCAGGAACAACCACCTGGTCTGTGGAGGTTTCATACCTGTAATTTTGGTTTGGGTCAAACTGAAAAGTCCGGGCCAAACGAGAGAGGTGTGAAAAGGATTGAAATGGGATTTCTAGACTTCAAATGGGACAATGCTTTTATGAACTGTTTTATAATTGTTAGTACAATGATAAAGGTTCCCTTCTCATCTAGATATATGCTACTTTATTGTTTTAAGAAAGACTAGCCATCTACAAGTCTTGAATCATGGTGTGTGTAGCATTAAACGTTACATGCAGGTAGAACTCAGAACATACTCAACTTTTTTCAGACCAAAATTTAAATATTTGATTCATCACTGAATTAATAACATTTGCTGGTTCCAGCTTCAAATATGAGAATTTGCTGCTTTTCTGTTTTACATTATCATGTAAATTGAATCCTTTTTTAATTCGGACTATTGGTCTGTCAAAACAAGCAATCTGGAGACATAACTGATGATTGTTATATATTATTTGTTCTCGTTTTACAGACAAAATTATGAATCAATGGGGGGGGGGGAGATCTGTGAATATCTTAACCCGTGAGGCACCAGACAATAACAATATGGCTAATATGAGGCCTGTTGAAGCTTCCAATTTCTGTTGTACAATACAAATACAATAGCACTGCGACTAACAATTATTTTCAGTGCCTTTTAATTTGCAATCTATTTAAGAAAAAAGAAAGACCATTCCTAGATGTCCAAGGTGACGTCTTGGGTGACGTCGGGTTTTGGGCGTTGGTTGGACAAATCCAGGCATTGAAGCCTGGATTTGTCCAACCAACGCCCAAAACCCGACAATGATTTGATCTTGAAAGTGGCTGCTGACTGCTTTCAAATACACAACACCACCCAATGGTCGTGTTTCCATTCAATTGTCTTTTAACCAGTTTTGAAATGTTGCAAGATGGAATTATACGAGTTTCCATTGAATAAATTAGGCTCCACAGATTTGTGAGAAGTTGGCGCTATAGGCTACACTTTCCAAACAGAGCAGAAAAGGTGTGAAATGAAGAAAAAAAAGTTGCCTTGATCATCTCACGAGAGAAAAATAAAAAGACGTCTTCGGGAAGTTGTTTGAATTGGGCCAGTTTTAATTGTTCTTTCATGTCAGCTAGTCATGATCATGTTTCATGCTGTCCAGAGAGGAAGACAATATAAATATATTTCTGTGAAGACGCCTCCAGCAGAAACAGCTGAACTGTCGTGAATTTATTCGGCAAAGGTTTTTCAATATCTCATCTAATTCAACAAAAAAAAACTCAAGTGAACAAAAATATATATATTTGATATATCGATATCGATAAAAACGTGGATACTGAAGAGAGAAAATATGTATCTGTCCATTGGGATAGGGTAGTGGATATTTGACAAGATATTAACAGTGTAGAGCTTCTCTCCGGTGTTAAAAGCAACTTTTTAAAACAAATAGGAGCAACTTTGGGAAAACTGATTGTTTCCAGGGAAATGTTGCCATGGAAACATGAACTGTGTATATTGTACTTGATGCTGGAATCACATCTGTGTGGTGCTGAAATAGGTCCTCCTTCAGCTGGAGGACCTCAGCTCGAAGCCCTCCGATAGAAAGCCTCTGCACCTGCTGAAGGGCCCTTGTGCAAGGCACTTTATTCGTAGATGCTCCTGGGCTGCTGTTCAGAATCCAGACTCCATCTCTGACCGCTGACCTTCCTGTGGAGGGTCTCTCATTGACATCAGCAGACAATCAGGAAGCACCTTAAGCCAGCAGGACTTCATATTTGGCTATGAAAGCGACTGTACTTATCACACAGTGAGAGAAATCTCCATCATGTGCACCAGGGTGAGTTCCACGCTGCTGCGTTCTCATTAACTCAAATTCTGATGCTTGCAGCACAGATGGGACACATAAAAACGGTTCAAAATCAAACGAACAACAATACAAAGGGCAACAAAGAGATGCCTGTTTAGCAGCAGCTTGTTAGAACGGTGATCAATTAATAAAACTAGAAATCGTATTTAACTGGTTTCACAATCCCTCATAAAATACAGTATGACAGGTCTAGAAATAATCGTGCAATCATGTTAACATATAATATACTTTTCTGTCCCTTTAAGTCAATTAACCAAGTATTTAGTTGTTTTATTTGTTTTATTATTTTATTCTCTCTTTTTGAGGAAAGGGATTAGGTCCTTACTGGACAATAACACATGTTTCTTTAAAATAAGCACAATGTTAGGAAACCCTGAGCCAGGAAGGACAAAAACAGATGATTGGATTCAATCCGAAAAGTTACGAATATAAATAGATTCAATGAGATATTACTAGTCAACTGGAAATTACAGACACACAATCTCTGTTTAATAATGTTTTTGTCCCTGACGTGACATTATGCTGCCCTCCGCCACCACACGTCATAATGGTCCATTCAAAGAAGAGGCCACTGTTTCAATGCTTGGCACGCGCTACCGATTGTTCCTCACTGTGGGCGGGTGCTTGGTCATTCCGCATCAACCACCCACCACCAACTCCTCCACACACACACACACACACACACACACACACACACACACACTTAGACGTAAACACACGCGCACGCTCTTCACTCAACCACACACAGCCGTACACCGCGCGCGCGCGCGCGAACAATGTGCGTCTGTGAGGAGCACGCTGGCCTACTGCACTCTGCGTTACACCAGCGACACGGCCATGAATGATAATGATAATCACATACGTGTCGCATGACGGGGCGGCTTGCTGCAGCCGCACAATGACCGACTCCCAGCAGCGCCCGTGTGAGGAGCAGCTTCGCGGCGCTTTAACGAGCCGCATGCGGTGTGGCGCGGAGCCCGCTGCCCTGCGCTACGAGCCGGTACGAGGGGGAGAGCAATGACAACAATACAACTTACTGAAGCGCTCCAGCCGGTGACCAGCCGAATGCAAAGTGTGTGACCGAGGCAAAAAATAAATAAAACACTGTTTTTAATTACTGTTTTTTCGCTCGCATCGACAATTGACCAGCACGCCTGTCAAAAGAGCATCAAAGCAGTCCGATGTGATATGACCGCAGAGCTCTGCAGGCAGCCTCTCACCAGCACACATGAACAACAAAATAAATAATAAAAACACGCAGAAAACGCCTTCTTACCTTCACTTCTGCAAGATTATAAACATGAAAGTCGACCCACGTTTTTTTTTTTTTTTCTTCCCAGTCCCGTTTTCTTGTTTTCGCGGTTTGGTTTAATTGTTTGTTCTTCGGTGTTTATTTGACACGGACAATATAACCTGCTATTCGTATGAAGGGAGGGAGTGAGAGCAGAGCACACAACAGGACCCTCAAGACTCGACCGGAGGGGGGCGGTGCCACGGCTGCTTACATCACACACACACACACACACAGGGGGGAAGAGATAGAGAGAGAGAGAGAGAGAGAGAGAGAGAGAGAGAGAGAGAGAGAGAGAGAGAGAGAGAGAGATGATTACTACACACCCAGGTGCCAGTTTATTAGGTACATCTAGTTAAAACTAGGAAGTAAAACTTTGGCCATAATACTGCTTGCATTGTAATTTTAAATCTCATTGTATTCTTATTTTTATTTTATTGTATATACTGTACCTATTGTCCCTATTATTTAAAGAGGACATGTTATGCTAATTTTCGGATGTATAGTTGGGAGATTCATCTAGAACATGTTTTCATGCTTTAATGTTCAATAGGCACTTTGTTTTTCTCATACTGGCTGTCTGAATAGACCTGTATTCACCATAAAGTATAGACATAGTCTCCCTGACGTCACCCATAGGTTTCTGAAGAGCCATTGTGAAGCACAAAGTGGGTGGCTCTAGCCGTCGCCATCTTGGCATTGATGACACAGTCGTCTCCAGAATAATCCCCCCAAAAAATGAGGTGGAGCAGTGGTGCAGCTGAAGCGGGAATGAAGAAGCAGAGGAGATAGCTAGTGGCGAGCGGCCAGAGACGGCTGGGCCAACCCCTTAATTATCCATAATTTCAAGTCATAATATAATGAATACAGGTGAGTTACATTCAAAAAGTTAGTTTTCAGAAACTTCCCGATGTGATTGCCTGTGCAGCTCTCGTGCTGTGATGTAGTGTGACGTAATCATAGTGGTCTAGTCGTCTATCGTACATCAAGGCTACTGTCTCTGCAGTTGGAGCGATGTTTTAACGCTTCATCACAGTTTAAACACAACTGAACATAATAACCTTCAAGATTTCTGATTGCAGGGCTGTTTTTTTTGACTGCATTAGTTTTAGGTAGGTGGATCTAATACATTGACAGCTATGTGCCACTGACCTATCTAATTAAAACAATAGAAATGGATTCAAACCTTTCTGACATGCATCTACTCCCCTCCCTTTAGTTTGATGTCATCAGAGCAATCAGGGCAGATGTCATTACTACCCACAATACAAATCAGTCAACTGGATGATTTCAATTCAAATACTTAATTAGAATTTAAGTATCAGCAGTACTTAATTAACTTAATTTGCTTTAGATAATTTCTAGTTTTCCCACTTTCCCACATTTTCAGTGGCCCTGCAGACAAAAATCAAACATGTTACATACATATAATGACTTTGGTTAAAGAGTCTTCAGAACAAACTACGGGGTATTTTTCACTGACAGATGCTGTTGTCTGTGGTGTTTCTAAATGTTATGGAAGTATGAATTATTTACAGAGATAATAAATCCTGACGGATGTGCACAAAGGTGGCAATTGCGCTGAAAAAAAAAAAAAAAAAAGCTTTACTGACTCAAAACAAACTTGCAAAAACAGACTAGCAGCTGTGACTTCCGATTCAAATAATACCCTCAGTGCATCTCAAATATAAATTCAGTATATTGAAAAGCACATTCTGCTGCTGGAGATGTTTTAATAAGTTTCTTAGACAAACACAAAGCTGTCACAGACATGTCAGGAACAGACTCGGTATTACATTTATTTTGCACACTGACCTTTACACTGGATCACTCATATAAAAAGTGTTTAAATACACACCAATCATTCTCATGAAGCTCCTGGTGTGTGTGTGTGTGTGTGTGTGTGTGTGTGTGTGTGTGTGTGTGTGTGTGTGTGTGTGTGTGTGTGTGTGTGTGTGTGTGTGTGTGTGCGACCGAGCAGCATGTGGCCTGTCATAGATTTCCATGACGAACCTGCCACCTGTAGGCAGAGAAGGGAACTGCAGTGTAATTGGTCACGCATGCCCATGCACAGGACGGAGTGCTGAGGAAGTGCAGCGCAGTGTATGTGTTGATAAGGATGCTTATCACTTCCTGCAACACGGAAACCCGGAAAATGTCGCACTGAAAACTCTAAAAGAGCTGCATTTTAAATGGTTTTAACTTTTGGTGGAAATATCAACCTGTCGGACTCTCCAAAGAAGTGAAAATAAGTGTCATTAGTTTGTTTGGTAATGCTTTATAATAACCGTCATACATTTTTTTTACTACTTATTAGCAATGCTGTAATTTACATTATTTCATCACGAGTCTGTGTAATGTGAAATAATTAGTTTAGAAACTATATATTGTATATAGACAATGAGACACACAAACAATTACATTATGATTACATTTGTATACTATTAATTAATACTTTGTTCGTGCACACATTATAACATTGTATATACTATACTGAGTATTTGTTAATGATTACCAAATGATTTGTAAGCCTTTAAGATACCGTTTGTAAAACATCTAAAAATATGTTGTCGATCATTACTGATGTTTGCTGAAAGATTTAACTCAGTGAAAGTGGAAAACCATATCAATAATTAGGAGGATATTTCTACAAATGGGATTTTTATTCACAAAAAATAAAAAAGCTTAAGGGATATGAATAATGAAGTCAAGGCATATTTGGTAGTTGATCAGGGCTGGGTGGTTAAACGGTTTAACTAAGTGGACAATATTATTATTGTTATTATTATTAATTTATTTTGATTTTGACAAGGCCATTTTTGTCTTCAAAGGACATCAGAACAACTTTCTTAAAGTGAGGCACAAAGGTTAAGTATTGGTGGTTTCAACAGAGATTAACAGCATATATTTGAGATGATGTCACTGGTATTGTTTTGAGTGTTTATGTCATATAGTACAGGTTTCAAGGGGCTTTCCATCCCTCTGTACCGTTAGCTTTGTGTTGGTTTCAGTGCACTTTCACTCTCATCTGACAGTTTCAAGGGAAGATTTAAGTCTTGTTTAGTCTCACCTGTGCTGTCTCAGAGGGAGCATGAAAAGGGGTGTGAGGAAAACCTCGCCGTCACATGAGGCTTTCACCATACAATGTGCTGTGCACTTAAAAACCATCAAGGGGATTTTTCTTTCAGGCCTGTTTCCATGGCATTTCTACTTTATTGGACAGTATACACTGGAGAGAGTCGGGGCAGATGGTGAGAGGATAAGACCTGATAAAGGTCATGCCCCTGGTGCAAACCCACTCCAAGGGCTTCAAGACCGACCAGCACTTTGTGTGTGATCTTTGTAACAGCTAATGGCTCAGCACCAGATGTATTTAGGTTTTTTAGAATATATTCATGCAATCACACTATCATTGTGAGGAGCCAACAAGATTGACGACCTAACAAGATAAACTAGCGACCCTAAATTGTGCTCAAACTCTCACCTGCTTAAAACACATTCATCTATTTGAGCAAGTTTAGACTAGTGTCTATAATGTACTTTAAGTTAGGTTAATCATTTACACCTATTTCTTAACATAACCTTTTTCCAATTATTTATTTCAGTTCAAACCCCTTCTAGAAATTATGTTTATATAGTACAAACAAATTGCAAGGTTTTGATTAAACATTAATACACATGTCATAAATCTGCAATGTGTAAGATCTGGCTGGAATTTGAGTTTTAAACTCAAATTAAACTTAAAAAACTAACTTTATCACCAGAATGTGAAGAGGTCATGTTGACATTATGTCAAAGCCGTCTATGAATTGTGTGCTAGCCCTATCTCCTCCTGGCTTGTAATACTTGTACCTAATAGTGGGTCACTGTTGTGTCCAGTCTGCCTACAGTCCAACATGAGAACACAAAGAAGTAGAGTTTCCCATGGACTTGTCACTAATTCATCCATGTTCTGTGTCCGTTTTGATAGTTTTATTCAATTAAATCCAAAGTAATAGAAACATGAGACCACTTTGCCCGAGGAGAGTGAGCGGCGGCTCCGGGGGATTGGTCTTTGGCAGTTAGCAACTAGCTTTTGGCGCAAAGCAAACAAAATCACCAGGGTTCACAGTGGCTGCAACAAAACGTTTGCTCATCCAGCGGGAGCCAGGGCAGTCTGCCGGGATCAGACCCTTGGCACTGGGGTTTGCAATGGTTGACTTTTGTATTAATTTGTAAAACACAAAAGATGGCTTACGCAAACTATAGGCCGACGCCCACGGGAGGATGACCAAACAGGCCTACCGAGCTTCTGCGTGAAATCCCTTTTATTAACTTTGCATTTATTGTTGCATAATCAAAGGGCTCATTAAATAAGTCAAGAGAAGGTGACCTCTCTGTATTGTTGAACAGCGTGAGGAACGTTACAACATAACTGTACTACATTCATGAACTGAAATGCTATGAATTTGTTGTCTTCTTCTGGGAAAAAGTCTCAGATATAAACTTTTTTTTACAATTGTGCAAACTAATGGATGTGGCCTTTCTCTGCCTCTACATCATTATACCATCGGTGGACAATGCATCATTTTTCACCTATTACCCATAATGATCTAGAAGAGGCTATAGAGCGGCTAAACTCCTCCACTTGCTCCCTTGACCCAGTTCCCACACAATTATTTAAATATGACTTCTATTGTCTGTCGTGTATGGAATATTGTAAACAGTTCTTTACAATCAGGTGTGCCTCTGGTGTGCTCTGTCTATGACCTAATCAAGCTTCAGAATAACCACAGCGCTGAAACGGCTCTCATAAAAGTAGTCAACGATTTAAAAAGCAACACTGCTGCAAACAAACCTCCCATCTTCGTATTACTAAAGCTGATTGCAGTTTTTGACCACAACATCCAGTCATTACTTATCCAATAGGAAGGACATTCTCTGTATCTTTTGACAACTTTAAAACACATTTTAAACTGGCAATTTTAACAATTGCTGTAGTGTCCCACAAGGCAAGTTCTAGGCCCTTTACTGTTCAACAGACATATGCTGCCACTTGGTTCCATCATACAGACACACAATATATCTTGCCATTCATATGCTGATAATACCCCATATATTTAACTTTCACATAACAACCTCAGCCCTATAAATGACCATGTCAACTGTATCAGTAACACTAGACACTGGATGAGCCAAACAACACAGAGTTGTAGTAGGAGCTAGAAGATAGGAGATCAACTGCAAACTGATCTTGCTGTCCCTGAAACCCAGTAAGCAAATATTTTAGAAAGTTAAATCCATCTCGTCTCAGTCGGATGCAGTTTCATGCACTCATCTCCTCTCGGTTAGACTACTATAATGCCCATCTTGCTGGGCTTCCTAAAAAAGACTTGGGGGGGGGGGGGGGGGGGGGCTTCTGCTCATTCAAATTGCTGTGAACATATTACTCCGAGACTGAGATCACTTCACTGGCTTTTAATGAATTACAGAACTGAATTTAAAATATTGCTCACTGTTTATAAATCACTTAATGGTCTAACTCCTGAATACATCTCTAACCTGCTTACTGAGTTTATACTTTTAAAACTTTATACTTTTATTTTCCTCCAGAACTCCCAGATCATCAGACACTGGTCTCCTTACTGGACCCATGATCAGTAGTAACTCTGGTCGAGATGCATTCGGCTACTAAAGCCCCACTCTCTGGAACAAACCGCCTGATGCTATAAGATGTACCACAACCGTCTTTTAAAAGCAAGCTTAAGACCTCCCGGTTACCTTGAGCCTCTGGCTAGGTAGTGCCTCCATCTCTCTCGGTCTCTCTCTCTTTGGGTATGTGTGGGTGTGTATGTTTATGATTGGTGGCTGGGATGATTTTTCTTTTAAATATATGTTGTGTATTTAAATATGTATTCATGTGCACGTCCTATTTTCTTCTGTTCATATTCTTTTTTTTGTGAAGCACATTAAGCTGACATTGTATGAATGTGCTTTACAAACAAATGACGATATGGGCTTCTTACTATCAGATTATAAAATTATTCCTTTGCATTAAACTCTTCAAGGACATAATTCAACAGGTCTGGTGGTGTAGTGTGAATTGAATACGAACTGTTAGGATATAGGACTCAGGGATATTACTCTGAAGCTGCTCATGGTAAGTGTGACAGGTTGCCTTAAAGAGAAGTCGTGTAACCATAGTAACATAATGTCATTTATTCTGGTATTACAGGTGATGTGATGTCAGTGTTTTGGGGGTTATGTTTTGGGGTTTGAGTGTGGAATAAACGGCGACAATGGTGATTAAACGGCAGCAATGGTGTGTAGCCAAAAAAGAGACACCTCTACTACACCTTCATGGCCTTTTACTCATTTTGTGGAGTAAAAGGTGTGTTTTTCCAAAGGGAACTGTGAATTGGCAGAGTTACTTTATTTGTGATATGCATATTATATTTTGGGCGTTTCAGAATAATGTGACTGTGTTAACGGGTGACTTTTAGCCGAGAGCGTCAGTGGTTGCTCGTAGTAACTTAAGTAAATGGTTGGCATAGATAATAAACACGATGAGACAAGATTAGTATAAGCACATTAGTAAAGAAAATGGTCGATAGAGATTTGAAAAAAGAAAACATGATTTTAAATCAGCTTAATGTTTTTTTAGCCTACCAACTATGGACAAAAAGGTTTTGGTCACTTCTTCAAGGCTGTTCCACCGACGAGCCTTTTATCTCCTAATGTATGATTCTTTTATTCTGCCGTCTTTTAGTAATTATAATGGATCAACCCCCAACCTATCTCCCCTCTGTGTGTGTGTGTGTACACACACACACACACACACACACACACACACACACACACACACACACACACACACACACACACACCCCTCCTCCAAAAAATAATGAAATGTCTTTCCTCCGGAGGTAGCTGAAATAATGGGCAGAGAGAGGGAGAGGGGGAGACCATAAACGATAATGAACAACCTCATTCTCCTTTTTTAATTCCTTCTCTGATTCCTCCCCCAACCCCTACCTCCTCCCCCTTGCATCCCACCATCAACTACAAATGTTCTCTTCTTTTTTGTTCACCCCGGCCGAAAACATCCACCTACTACTGTCCTCATTTTTACTCCTCGTCCTCTCCATCTTCGTCCTTCCCTCGGCGAGACAGGGCCACCGCCCTGCCACCTCTCCCTCCTCCTCCCCCTCTTGTCTCCTCTCCTCTCACTCCTCACCCATTTCTACATTGTCTGCAGTAGCAGTCCCCTCCAACACACTCCCCCACCACCCCCTGCCAAGCATCCTGGGTAATTTCCTCCTCTTATTGAATTGGGACGGGGGGACGGATGGAGGGAAAGATAAAGGGATGGGCCGATGAACAGAGGCTTGGGATGAGTGCTAATGGAGCCAGTGGAGGATTCACACATCACAAATATACAGTACATCCTCCTCTCTTCTTCTTCTTCTTCAGTCTTTCCTTTGGCTCATGCTCTCTTGAGAACATGTACAGATACCCTTCCCTGCCCATTTCCCCTCTTTTCACAGAATGCTATTGAACTACCCCCCCCCCCCCCCCCCACACACACACACACACACACACACACACACACACACACACACACACACAGAACCTAATGCCCCCTCATGTCTTATGATATTTCTATAGGTGAGTGAGTCATTGTTCCTCTATTTCTGTCTTTACTTTTGCTCTTCTGGGCCAAACACTATCATCATTATGCTGCACGGACTCATCCTGAAACACACACACACACACACATAACTACATATACACATACATACATTCTCTGCTAAAACTTCACCTAAACTGAATTGAAAGGACAGTCTGGTCAGACAAATGCATAGTACATATGAATATTTTGGTGGAGGTGGATGAGGTTGGAAGTTGAATGAACAGAACAAATTATCCAGCTTCTCAAAAGTTTTACAAAAAGCAGCATCAACTGAGCACTCTGACACATTTACACTTTTTAGTAGAGCTAGAGCAATGTATACGCCAATAATTTAAGGTACAAGAAAGTAAAATGAATGTTTGATAATAATACTAAAATAAAAAATGTCGACATTACATTGTCTGTGAGAGTTTAATTTTCAACTATGGAATGTTCTCAACATATCTTAGTACAATTTCCAAAAAAACAAAAAAAACGTATGATTAAAATGACAATTGGCCAACACAGTAAAGTAATTCCATCAATCTCCTCTATTTAGGATTTTCAAGCACCCTTTATATGTTTAATAAATGGTTTATAACACACTATAATTTAGTGTTTTTTCAAATGTACTTATCGACATTAACATTTCTCAACACAACTAGACCTAAGTCGTATATTTTGTTGAGTTGTATACCAACATCATCCCAAATGTGTCCAACAATTTTCAAACCCAGAATGATCTGGAATTTTAATCAATGTGCAAAGAGGATATGATGCCTTTGACGGGCGACCAAATGAAACAGACCATTAGGGTCTGCATCATATCCTCTACGCGCATGTGTCAGCGCATGTGTCAGCTGCAGTCTGCCAGAAGCTGTCACAAATTGACTTTTTATCCAGTTTTGAGCCACATTTTTACAAGATTATTTCTAGATGTTGGCTGTTTTTAACAATACATTTTACAGAATAAAGGGTTAAAAGCGTAAGCTTTCAGAAAGCTGAACAAACTGAGCAAAGCTTGCCGCTCTGTAATGTCCAAACTAGTCGGAGAAACACTGAGAAGCCCGTTTGAATCACCGGGTCTGTTTGCTATGTTGAGGAGAAGACCTCTAGATAAAGAAAACCTCCTGAACAATGAACACCAAAGGAATCTTGATCGAGAGAAGCTGACCGCAATGAAGAAAACAATTCCCATAATCTCAAGCTACTTCATGTCATCAAACTCTGTCTTTTGTTATCGTTTTGATTGAGAGACCCCTTGCAGCAGAAAATGACATATTGTAATATATAGTATATTGTAATATATATGTGCCCTTAATGTACAGTACTTGTCAACAATTATAACGTCTCTTATGAAAACAGTATTTTACCATATATGTAATTTATTTTCTGTTTCTAAACCAGCCTACACATGTGTGCCCGCAGGAGGAATTTCTAGTAGTTGATAAATACATTAATAAACACTATCAGTTGACAAATGCATAGAAGCATGTCATGAACCATATTTTGCATGTTTTAAAAATATTTATGAATGCTAAACAGCAAGGGTTAAAGTTAAGTGTTACCAAAAATGCAAGTATTGGCTTAAAAAATGGAAATGATGGTTTCAATGAAAATGTGTCTTTATCGGTCTTAATGATGAGTTACCTTTCAGAAGAGATCCATCCTGCCTTGATAGGCCAGGAATCAAACCCCCGACCGATGTAGCAGGCTGAAAAACCTGTGGTGAAACTAAATTTTCTTTGCACATTTATATATATTTAAAAAAGCTCTCATGCTGTTTCAAATGTTTTACCATGACTGACGTGAATCCTCTTAACGACCTGACAATTTGACCCGAGGTGAAAGATGCTGGGTATTGGCAAACAGCCTCGGCCATTGGAGGAGTAGTATTGATTAAGATCCCACCAGTTAGTCATCTGTAGGCTGCATACAGCACCAACATATTTTATTTATCATTCACAGGCTGCTTCTGATGCGAATCAATACAGTAAGACGGACATATACTTCATCTTATGTTACAACATTGAACATCTTAGACACATCTCTGATCCTGGAGTCTTAGTTCCTTTAGCTCCGTACCAACAGCGATTGGTGGAAAGTTAAAGGGTCAAACTCACAGCGCTTTGACAAACATGAACTTTTCTTCCCCTCGATGATAATGTCAGAGAAAAGTATGGTGGAGACATCAGGGAAGAAAAGGGTTACACTTTTCTTTTTAACATTGCTCTGCTTTAAGTGAATGCACACAAAGAAAAAACGTGTTGGTTTTGTTTACTGCTGGATTCTAACAAGGGTGATAATGAGAACCGTGTCGATATGCCAGTGTGAACTAATTAGAACGCCTTTGACGTGGTGTCTCCAAACAGAGACAACTGCAGGTGTGTGTGTGTGTGTGTGTGTGTGTGTGTGTGTGTGTGTGTGTGTGTGTGTGTGTGTGTGTGTGTGTGTGTCTTGGAGAGACAGACAGTCAGACAGACAGACAGATTGGCATTCCAGTGTAAATTGGCACTTCAGTGTCTCTCTCTCCGTAACTAATTAACTCGACGCTCAGGGGCCTGGCTTAATTGGAATGAGCTCAACCCTCTGCTCGCCCACCCGTTATCTAGACACACATACACACACTATGACTGACAGCTAGTGTGTGGCATTGGTAGTCACAATGGTACAGGAGGAAGAGGTGGTGGTGATGGTGTGGGAACAATAAGGAATATACCAATCTTGACCCCCACCCCCACCCACACACACACACACACACACACACACAAAACTGCTTAAGTACCAAGCTGAGGAAGTGGGTCTCCCTCACCACCTCACAACTTTTCCAGCTTTATACTTCCAGGCCTGTATGGCGATGGATGATAGCAAACATTTTTTTTTTTTCTCATCATATACTACTCGTTATCTCTTCACATGCTGGTTAATTGTGGGCAATGTTACAGAGGACTGATTTCTGGAAATGTTTGATTCTGGTTTACATTCAAATGACGGCTCTCTAGTGGTTCTAGCAATTAAGACTTTTGTCCGTCTGGAGCAAAGGAGGAAGTATTGTGACGTTGTTACAGAGCCCCAAAGTCCACTTAGGGGAAGGTCTGGGTGGATGAAAGGGTCAACAAAACCAAAGTTAATTTTATCAACAAAATCTGTGACTAAATATGTTCGCCCATGAAATTTTTAACGAACTTTTCGATGAGGCAATGAAGAGACGAAAACAACACCATTAAACACCAACTGTGACAATATCAACATGCAATATGGATGAGAATAAAATGTTGTTTGAAAAATAAAAAAACACTTCTACGTGTTGTTCTAAAGTACAGAGACAAACAACATATATTGCTAGACTTGTTGATATGATGTTGCACCTTGAAATTGTATCGGTGCGGTGGATATTTGGTTTGAACCTAATAGCATTGGGTGTGTTGTTTATGAGTTGTATATATGATAAATTAAGATAAGCAAGTTAATTCATCATGGAGAAGGGGAAAGATCGTAGACATGCAAGTGTATACTTTTTCCGACTCGATTTTGGATATGCAATATGTATTTGTATCGTTTATGATCAAGAGTTTGCTATATGTTTACTGTTAATTTTCCTTGTTATTTTTGTAATTGTTTTATTTTTAATAATTTGTTACATGATCAAAATCAAGTTGTTTATCATACAACACCAGAGAATATTGTATTACACCATTAAGGTTTAGACTGTTTGGGCAAAACACGCTATTGGGAGACGATTTTATGGACAAAATTGATTCATTCATAAAATAATTGGAAATTAATTGATAATGAAGTAGTGCAGTCTTCTAATTCTGTATCCATCAGAAACCTTTTGATTCTGAGAAATAAAATAAAAACATTTCAACAGATGATCATACTTTCTAACCATTTTTCCAGGTCCTTTGTTCACATCTTTCAAATCTAGCATAAGCAGAATATACACAAACAACACTGTCTTATACTTAATAAGAAGAAATGGTGTTGGTCCACTGACCTTCATGACTGGCAGACTGAGAAACTCATATTTTTTTCTCATTAGTGTTTTAATTGCAAGACTGTGTGGGAGTTTTCTTCCCAGCAAGGCATTAGTGGGCCTCCTGGTTTCCTCCTACACGCCTGTACTCAATACTCGAGTGTACAAAACAACCTGCTGGTTTGTTAAGATTTACTGTATGATCTCACACAAAAATTCCTGTGGTCTCAGGGTGCACAGAAACACACACGCAACAAATATTCTGTCTGACAGCAGAGACAGAAACATCAATTCAGAACAAATGTGGCACTGCAGCCTCACTCCGGAGCTCAGAATCCAATCCAGCGTCCCCGTTGTTTAACATGCAGCCGTGTCACAGTGACCTCACGTACCTTGTTGTTGCTCATACACTGCAGCTTCATGTGCTTCATGTAGGTGGTGGTGAGAGGCATGTTGTAGTCGATCACCTCTAGCACCAGAGAGCTCGGCCTGTCGTTCTCTGGAGAGAAGAGGAGAGGAGGAGAAATCATTAGGTGGAAAACATCAAGCAGTAACAACAATCTGTGCCCTTTTCTACCTGTGATGCTGTATTCCTGGTACAGTGGAAAAATGAAACGCTACTGTGCTTGGGGGGAGGGAAATGTATCGCTATAAATGGATAATTCTTATAACCGATAATAACAAATGTCAATTCAATTACCATCTAATTGACATTTGTGTATTTATACATGAATATGCTTTGCCGTTTACTGAACTTTACAAAATACAGTGCAGGTGTTTTACGGGCGGCTTCAACCACAGGTGCTTTCCCCGTGCACATTAGTTGTCCGTCTCCATCAGATCGTTTGAGCAGACTACACAAAGGTAGCCTGAGTAAAACCATGTGTTGCTGCTGCATCTCGATGGCTCGTTTTTGGCAATTTTGGAATCCGAGCCACAGTGGTAGGTGGACAGAAAGGTTAATTTGCAAAACTTGTGTTGAACAAATGTTTTTCCTCGAGACAATTTCTTTCTTTTTCCCGTCATGCCTCTATGTGCTCGCAGCACCAGCAAAGTATTAAGAATAAAGTTAAAAAAAAATTGAATTACCGTAGTTTAAATATTTTTCCCATATGTTGTCATGTATGAAAAGACCCAAAGTGAACACTTTGAGCGCACGACTTGATTACAATAAGTTCAAACAGCTTTTATACATGAATAATTCTGTCCCAAGCTTTTTGATCCATAAAGCGGTTAATCACTGTAACCGTGATCATATACATATCATTGTGACTGATATTGCAGCTTAATTTCCTTTCCAAGTCTTTCGGTCACTTAGGAACTGCCTTTGTATTCTTAAGACGGCACCATTTCATTATGATAATGTATTATTATTATTATTATTATTATCTGTTCCTTCCTGCAGGGTATAAGACACCAATGTAATGTATCAGTGGGAATATTACTGGAAGTAGACATGTTCGTTTTCTTAAAAGTGAAGCACCTTTAAAGAAAGCTAGAAATTTAGTAAATAAGAGATAATGAGAATTGTAAGAAAATCACATCATATACACAAAGTAGTCAAACAAAGTTCTGATTACCATGCAATACATTCAGTGTCCAGTATATTATCTACTTCTAGCTCGAACTAATGCAGTCTAATACAATATCTTTGAACTGTATTTCTTCATACCGAGTGGTTTTCTTTACCTATTTATTGACTCCATCAATGAGGTTCGGCAAAATAACAGAAACACTCCCATATAATGCAATATATCACATTTTTTTTCCACAATAATACGGATAGAGCCTTGGTAAGTCACCTATGATCAACAGTCAACCATCATCAACACTGATGACACTTAACACAATACAAATGTACTTGACAAAACTACCACCTTAAAAATGACTGTGGGCCTCATTCAAAAGCTTTGACAGCCCCAATAAAAGTGGTATTTACGTCAGTGCTGCTGTATTAATCCACATTTTTAAGCTTTTCAAAACCGAAAACACAGAATGTATAATCTTACCATGATCTATATAATCTTATCTCTGACAGCTGGTTTGTCTTCTCTTAAACCCACGAATGCTGAAGTCAATTATCATGCCTTGTCAGAAAGCCGACACTAGAGGACCCTCTAGAGCTGGAGGTAGAGCAACAGACTAAGAGAGGCAGTTAAGGCCTTTGAATCCAAACTTAAAACTCATCTCAACTTTCAGTTGTTTATTCTTTGATTATTTAAAATAATTAACAACTAACTGTCTGGTCCCAGATGTTTGGATTTTGACCTTTGTCCTCCAGTGGATGTAACCCCTCCTCCCACCTCTCTTTATTTGGGATAATGTTAGTATATATATATATATATATATATATATATATATATATATATATATATTGGTTATTCTCTACACACAACATATTCTGCATGTCTGTATGTCCTGGGAGAGGGATCCCTCCTCAGTTGCTCTTCTAAAAATTAGTTTGGAGAGTTTTTCCTCATCTAAAGCAAGGGTTGAAAAGGACAGAGAATGTCTAATTCATTATAGATTGTCAAGCCCGCTGAAGCAAATTTGGAATTGTGATATTTGGCTGCATGAATACAATTGACTTGACTTTACAGAGTGATGAAATCTTGAGTTATAACGTAAACTAGGTCTCTTTCTCAGGCAAATATGTTAACAACAAAAGCTTTTTTCTGCGTCAACAGGAAGTAAAAGCACATGACAAACCACACTATCTCCACCCACACTTCCCTCCTCTGCCTCTCCTTTCAGTCATGTATCTACTGACCTCGTAAAGGACGTGTCTAACGTGTGGAGCGACTACAGAACGGACATGAATACGGAGATCAATATGGCTTAGCAGAATAGACAGGGCCGTCATCATTGATTGGTGATTGATAGCCTTGTACGAGGAAGAGAAGGAGAGAGTGTGTGTTCTCCAGAGAGGGACAGACTGTGATAACCGACAACTGATTGTGTGACAGAAAGCAGCCACGTGGTCTTCAGCATGAGGTCAGGACCATTGATCGGTCAGGCCAACGGATGCAAGATGTTTTGTAAAATGAGTCAAACTAAATAAATAAAAAAAGAAAGTGGAACTTATATTTGTTGTTGGTCAAAACAAGTGTAGTTGTGTTGTGAGAGCAGGAAACCGGTTTTGTACAGGTTTAAATATGGTTAATTTAGGAACCATTATTAACTAATTATACTAACTATATTCAGCATATTCCAGTCAGTAACTCAGCGAAAATGGTCGACAACTAGAAAGGTCGGGTTCACTGGATTTATAACAAGACAAAACAAAAGCATAATTGCAAAACAGAATGCAGAACAATAATATAATTGTATCTTGATTATCTTATTTTCATAATCTTTGGAAACTGTATTTGCAATTGAAAATACTATTTGACTGATCACCCAGCTCTAACATCAAGGGTGTTCAACGTAGTTCATAATCAGAACTAAACAAGAAGAGTCAGAAATTATTGCAGGTGTTTATGAGTAACGGTTGCCAGCAGCCCCTCATCACTGCAACATTGAGCAGAATAAGATAAACGAGGACAACCATGCAGTCAAGATAAATCAAATGCCTCTTCAACATCAAGTTAAATATATCAGTAAAAGTAAAAGACAAAACATAACAACTTGAGCACATTAAGAATTTGCGTTTCTTTCTCCCACAACAACTTAATGAATGAGGGCTTGCTGTGAGAGCTTATTGTGAACATAAACCCGATGTTCACTTCTTAATGTCATATGTTTATGGACATACCTGACAAAGATCGTGACACAAAAATAAAGCTGTAGATAAATTGATCGTTGGTATTGATAATGTCCTTTAACTTTCTTCTCTGTCAGACACTTTAAGTCAAGTCAATTGTATTTATAAAGCCCAGAAATCCTGAATTTAGCTTAAAGGGTTTAACAGTCTGTACCGCATAAATCACCGTCCATCCTGCTGCGTTCACACAGCACCATTCTCCAAGCCCTTTTCAATGGAAGCCGGTGACACAAAGCTACAAGACATGGCAAAGCGTAAACCAATCATTTGTTTATGTTTCAAGCTGCTCTGTTCCATCAATTCCCAATGCTATGCTGGCCACACTTTGCTGTTCTGTTGCTTTTGTCGCTCGTAGTGTGAACATAGCTTTAGACTCTTGATTTGATAAAGAAAACTCGCCCCCCAAAAAAACTTTTACAGGTAAAAGACGGAGGAAAAAAAACCTCAAGAAGCGCAATAGGAGAGTCTTTCAGGATGGTGCAACACTTATGCTGAAGAGAGATGCACTCTGGTTTGGCTGCAATTTTGTTCATTTTTTTTTACATGAACTAGAATGACCCCCTCCTTGTTTAACGCCTCCACAAACCAGTCCAATTGTCGGTTACATCCAGGTCTGTCCAAAATGTCATCATTTCATAAGTGTATCTGATTAGACATTGAGAAATTGTCATAATTAGCATATCAATTCTTGAGTTATGGCTAAAAAAGTGTTTTGTGTGGTAACAGTGACCTCTGACCACGATATTGTAATCAGTTCACCCTTGAGTGCTACTGGTGTTGTGCCAAAATTGAAGAATTTCCCCCCAGGCTTTACCGAGATATTGCACTCACGAGAATGTAATGGACGTACGTCCCTACAAATTGTCGGACAACCCAACCCAAAAACCCAACACGAACACAGAGGCATTAAAAAATAACCCACCCTCCCCCTAACCTCTCTCTCTCTCTCACACACACACACACACACACACACACACACAGTGAGCCTGCTGCCTGTGTCAATTAAACATGGCCCTGGTCCACGCTGATTAATTGCATTTAATAATTCACAGCTGAACTTTAGTGGGAGTCACTTCACGGTAGCGATAAAGAGGGCTGAGGCTGTATGTGTTTGTGTGTGTGTATATATGTGCGAGTGTGTGTGTGTGTGTGTGTGTGTGCGTGTGTCAGGGTGAGGCCGAACCCCCACAGGGAGGGAAGGCAATTAGCTGCTCTCTGAGTGGCATACAGTGATGGCACAACACACACACACTGAGCTGAAGTATCACAGCTGTTGTAATTTGTGTGTGTGTGTGTGTGTGTGTGTGTGTGTGTGTGTGTGTGTGTGTGTGTGTGTGTGTGTGTGTGTGTGTGTGTGTGTGTGTGTGTGTGTGTGTGTGTGTGTGTGTGTCTGATTGTTTACTCAGCTTATTTCATCTTCTAATAAGATAATTTATATTAAGTCTTGTGGAAACATGTCTAAATTTTTACTTTGCAATTGTATCCTTTTTTTTGTCAATGAGCAGCTGTCCAATCAAACAGACCAATGTTAATTTTCACATATGACGTATGTCATAAACAGCATCAATGCTTTTGTCTGGATTTGGTTTTAGATAAATGCAAATGTAAAAAATGTGAAACAATAAAGGGAATTGTTTGTCCTCTTTCCAGTCTGTTATTTCATATTTGTTCTTCTATATTTCAATGTTTCTCTTTTTACTTCAGACCGCCCCCCCACCACCAGTCCTGGTTCTTTCTCTCCCGAATCGGTGGAAAATGATCTCGTTTCCTGGGCCATTTTCTTTGCTAAAAGCCATTAATTAGGCTAATTGACGAGAGAGACAGGACACTCCAATGACTCCTCTGTTTAACGAGGGACGAGGAGGAAAAAAAACAGGGGAGGATGGGGGATGTGGGGAGGAAGTGAGTGAGGGAAGGATGGAGAGTATAGAGACGGGTAGAGGAGGCAGTAAAGGAGGGGAAAGGAGGATGGTAACAGTGATGGATACAGGGATGGGACAGGAAGCTTGGAGCAGTGTAGAGGGGGATAATGGGAGGGAGAACTAGAAGAGGAGCTGGAAGCAGGGATGGTGGGTGGAAAGCTTGGAGGGAAGGATAAAGGAGAAGAGAAAACAGAGAGATGGACAAGCTGGAGGGGGTAGAGCAATGGGCAGAAGGATGAGGAGGATGGGAGAGGGATGAGGGAGGGATGGGAGTGTGTGGGGCCTTCAGGGTGCCAGTAGAAAATATATAATGGGGGGTGGGCAGAGAAGAAGATCGGGAGGAATGTAAAATGGATGGCAGCATATAGTCTTTCAGCTGGCAGCTACAACTGAGGTACACTGACTCTAATATTTAAAACTGGTACACATTTCATGTTCCCGTCATTACAAAAGATATTTGTAATAAGAGTCTGGTAGCTCGTTAAAAGTACACACACACACACACACACACACACACACACACACACACACACGTGTACATTAGCATTTAATGTTAAATGTTTTGCGCTAGTACGCTAGATTAAAAAAACATCAACCAGTGCAGTGTTGCCAACTCTTTTGAAAGTAGCGAGCAGCACAAGCTCCATAAGTCACTGAATATAACAAGGAAGTTGCCAAGTCAACAACACTGACAGTCCATCCCTTCAGGCTTCCCTGTAAAGTCACTCCCCCAAAATGATCATCATAAACGTTAACCAGACTTCTGTAAACCGCTGCTGATCTCTGCTGCGGGCTAGAGACTCAAGGTTACATTAGCTGCTAGCAGCACGACACTCCAAAACTGACAGAACCGTTGGTGGTTGCGTTGCATTGTGGGTAATGTATGTGCCATGGGGTTGCAGAAAAAGCTGAAACTGAAAAGCTGAACATCTAAAACTAGTGATCATTAGTTTTATCTTGAATTGTCTCCTTGTTCCGATCCTGTGGAGACTTCACAGATGCTGGTCAGCTCGGCTACAAGCTGCTAATGAGGGACAGGTGTGGTTAAAACAATCCCCTGCATCTTCCCAGATATGAAAGGCATCTCCAACATCACAGGAATACAAATGTGTATAAAACAATATCAGTATCTTATTCATAAAATTGTAAATATTCAAATTGACAATTTTTGATAAATTTAAAGATCATATAAAAAAGATCAATAGTTCTTTCAAAAACGTCCATCATTCAGTGAAACTGAACTGGATTTGTATTTTATTTTTTAAACCTTCTGTAGGTCTGTGATTGTTGTTTAATCTGAAGGATAAAGGAAGAGGAGATGGACTCTAATTGAAAGACATTTTGAAGGAAAGGCAAATGAGAGAGCATGATGACAAAGAGAATGAGCCGAAAGCAGAAGAAGAGTGAGAGACGGGGAGGATTCCTGTGAGCCTCCATGTTTTAATGGAGATGGTGAGAAAGAGAAACGCGGAGGACGGAAAGGGTTTAGGACTTAAATGTCATGCAAATACTGAGCGTTAAATTCAATGGAACTGAAGAAGAGAAACACAACAGTGAAAATACTGCCTAAATGTAGCTGTTTTTACAATGTTAAAATCATGAATCTTATTTCATCTGCTTATGTCTACAGCGAGAGTTAAATGTTGCTAGTTAGTGAAATTACATAGAACTAAAGGTTTCAAGTGTTTTAAATCAAGTGTTGTGTGGCTTGATCCGAGTTTTGCCCAGACACTGAACGGACACTTCGCAGACCATGGGAAGATATTTGACAAAAAGTGTTTTGGATTAGAATCGCTGACTCCACCTATAAAAGAGTACCGAATTACATTTTTTGAATGGACCCCTTAAACACACTCATGATGGCAGTACTGTGCATATTCACACATTTACATTGATTACATTGTTGAAAACTTGTATATGTTATTTACATTGTTGGCCATTGGTGCTTTTATATATATTTATTTATTTATTTCATTAGACATTGTACATTTAGAGCAATGCAAAGTCTAAATACTTGTATGTGTTCACATACTTGGCCGATAAAGCTGATTCTGATTCCAAAACGTATCAAAATCAGAGATATACTTTTTCATTCCACACATTTCTCCTCCTTGTCATGGTATGCTATTGTAATCAACGTCCAAATCAGTATTCAAATGCATCGTTGTTTTTTAGGGGTTTTGTTTTATATACATATATTACCTCCAAAATCCCAAATAGCCCATCAAATAAGGAATCATTTCACATTATTCATTATTATGCATCAAAATCAATAATTTTGAGTTATTCTCAGACAGATTGTTCTTGTGTGTGCACGTGTGTGCGTATGTGTGTCTATGGTGCGTGTGTGTGCTGTCACTGGAACTGAAAGACACCGGAGGAGGTTGATAGACAGACAGTGTCAACAAAGTAGTCTCACGCTTCTCTCTCTTTAGCGCGCATATGTGTGTGAGAAAGATTGATACAGTTGGCCTCCGAAGAGCCGGCCTGTACCTTCTGGTGCCAATAGCCTGTAGACTTTGTGCTGCATAAAACAAAGATTCCTCAGGCTCAGACTGAGATGAGAGGATTCACTGACTTGGACGTTTGCTGCAGTGTTGTGTTTGTACCTTTGTAGTCCTGTCCTGTGGTGCTAATGTGCATCCTCTTCTGACATTCTCCACAGCTCATCAGGAAACGGGTCACCGCCTCTCTGGGCAGGAAGGCGTACGTCTCGGCTATCTGAGAGAGACACAGCAACAGAGTTAGAAAGAGAGAGAGAGAGGTTGTTCAAACTGTTTTACCACTTTCTGAAAGCCTAAATGACAAAAAGAGCTGAATATTGATATCCGACAGGGCAGACAGGGCAGCACACAGCATCATCTATTTTCACATTTTTGGTCTCCACAATTCACAATCATTGAAACTAGCAATTATTATTTTTGAAATAATTTAAAGTCACATTTTTGACGTAATGAAAGTGCATGTTTATTATTGAATAGTTTGATCCAAAACACACAAGTATGATTATTCGGAAGTATGATTGTTAATTTATTTACACTGTGTACAGTGCATGTTGTGTTGAGGTGTTGTAGATACATGTTTGTAGTTTGTAGCTTCTTACACATCCCAAAATTACTTTTTTACAAGTGTGAGCATCATATGAGTGAGACTCACTTTAATCTGATCTGTCAAATTCATATAAAAAAAAAAAAACATTACACTAGTCTGAGGGAAAACATATATATTATTAAACCAATAAAACTTGTTTCTGTTATAACTATTTATTATCCAAGTAATGTTGTCTACATTACACCAAATAATAAAATTGGCACAAAATGGCATAATAGGATGTTGCACTCCTCAGGGCTGATTAGTGGATGTGTTTGAATGCATGCATGCATGCATGCATGCATGCATGCATGCATGCATGCATGCATGTATGTATGTATGTATGTATGTATGTATGTATGCATAAATACAACATTTATTCTGGAAGAGACGCACAAAGGCACAAAAGAGGAGAGGAGGAGGGGTTGAAAATATCCAGCGTGGGTAGATGGGGGTTGCTGTGTGTGTGTGTGTGTGTGTGTGTGTGTGTGTGTGTGTGTGTGTGTGTGTGTGTGTGTGTGTGTGTGTGTGTGTGTGTGTGTGTGTGTGTGTAGGAGGGAGTAAAGCAAAGGCAAATGTCACTCAAAGCCTTTGGTGGCACTGAGACCTGAAGCAATACGGCATGGTGCACTAGCTCTAGGCTTTAACTATACTGCATACGTTATATATTATAAATATACTGTAGTAGGACACAGAGGACAGTCTTCCAAATTAAATCCAATCTGTGCACAATAAGACAAAAAGGAAAACATACAGATTGCTTGAGAAGATAAAAAGGAAGGAGGCAAAGTAAGAAAAGTAAAAAAAAAAAAAAAAAAAAGAAAAGAAGACAGACAAAGATTATCACAGTGTCATTCCTCTGCAAACAAATACATCTGTGAAAAGTGCACTTCCTCCATTTGCCCAAAAGAGGGCAGTGTCATCAGCTGAGACAGCAGAGCAGAAAAGTACAGACTGCAACAGCTCAGGTTGATATTAATCTCAAATCCAAAACTCAGAAAAATAAAATTGACAATGAAAATAAATAAATTGTTGAATAACGGTGACATTCCACATTCACACACTGCCAGACACAGTCTGTGACCTATTGAATCAAATTGTTTGAATATAATTTTTTTATTTGACATTGTTCAACAGGTTGCAGAACAACCACGGCTGACTTTGGCTCTCTGAGGCTGTAGCGGGCTCAGTTTTAGAGCTACAGTGAAGATACTTGGTATCATGTTGCAAACATTTCATGCAGTTTGTAGCAAAATCGTGCAGGTTTTTGCGTGCATTGTCAGAAGATGGCTTTCCTTGGTATATGGACAATAAGGGGGTTCCTTAGCAGTTTCCAGAAACAGAAGTTCTCCCCTTTCAATTGTCGAAAAATTTAATTACGTTTTTGATACAAAATCACAGTTTGGATTTGTCTGTGGTGTTCCTCAAGTGTTGGTGTCTTGATGTTGTATTTTTTAAGGATTTTTATTGTTAATTCTCGAGTAATCAAAAATGGTTATATTTAGCACAAACTAAAGTATGGGAATGGTCATCATTTACTTCCATCATAATGTTCTACGCACTTCTACACTCTAAATGTTTGCAACGATTGAATAGACCGAAACAACACAAAATGTAATATTAAAGTTTTTTTTACTAGAAACGTGACACGCAATCTTCAGGTTCCCAGCTTTCAGATATTGTACTCCACTTCTATACTTTTGACACGCTATCTCCCCCTAAACCTCACATGTCACCCTCTAAGAAAGTAAAAATAAATTGTTTGACAAATTACTTAAAATAGTTGCCAATTATCTTTCTGCCGATCAACGAATTAATTAATTGAGGAACCTGACTCTTAGCAAAAAGTGACGTCTACTAAAGAAAATGGTCAAAATGTACATGATGTGTCTCCCAGTTTAGTTTCAGAAAGAATCAGACTGAAATCCATCCGATCAGAAACTGAAACTATGTCGTCTTTTTTTTTGCCAGAAAATAAAAGAGGAATGAGGTCCAAAGAAGAGGAAGAGAGAGAGAGAGAGAGAGAGAGAGAGAGAGAGAGAGAGAGAGAGAGAGAGAGAGAGAGAGAGAGAGAAGCAGTGTGTTAAGCAACAGACAACACAAGGTATGACAGAGAATACACTCTGTAGGGAGGTCGGAGGGTAGCGTGAGACGGAGGAGACAGAGGCGTGAAAAGTTATAGGGAGAGAGAGATGACGAAGTGAGACTGGAAGATGAAGATTGACGAAAAGAAACCACCAGAAAGAAATCCCATATTTAAATGAAAAAACGAAAGTAGAAACTGTCTCAAATAAATCATAATTTCCTAATTTTCTAAACATAAACGGTTGATTCTTACAGCTTTGTAGGTCTTCTTCTGGCCGGCGTGCTTCGGGGCCTTGCTGGGATCGGTGCTGATCTCCACATGCATGGCATATATGATGTCGAAGAAATCCTCCACCACCGCCACTCGCTTCAGGGACGAGTCCATCCCTGAGACTCCATCCACACACTGGAAACAGAGGGGGGGAGAAACTTATTTTAAAGAATTGTTGTTTTTCGTTCAAAAGTTCAAGGTCAAGACGGATATGAGACATGAAGACAGAGTGGCGTGCAACAAAGATTCCCAATAAGCTTGTGTGATGTCATTTAATAAGTCTGCCATGAGAATGAGAGCCAGCTGGCACAGCAATGGGCAATGGGTCTTTGGAACAATGGCTGTATGTTTTTGGGGGAACGAAATGTTGGACACTTAGGCTTTTTCTGTCCAACGGGACATTTTGGGACTATTGGTGTATCGGAATAATGGGCAGTCCCCTTCTCAGTCACCTTACTCACTTACTCACTATTTAGGAGGAAAGTCATTGGCCTCATTAGCAAAACTGGAGCAGATAATTCGCACTGGAACTAGTTTGCTTAGTTGTCTGGTGTAAAATACAAATGCAGATTTCCGGTGTGCCCGCTCAGCTTCTTCACACTGGTGAGGAAGAACTTTTAACAAACTAAGCCTGTTTTAGTTCAGTGAAAAAAAGAAACTTGAATTCAGAAGGTATATGGTTGTATTTTTCAGTTTAATAAGGAATTCAAATAAAACATTTACTAATGAAAGAATGTATAATGAATAATATTTCCTTTCTTGACATTTTATGAGTTTATTTTGGTTGTTTATGAGGCAAAAAAAGCTAAAACAGCTCGTGGAACGTAGTGAACTCTCAGCTTGAATAAACTAAACTCAGCTCAAAAGGTAGAAAACACCAATTACAACTCCAGCATCCTCTCACATCCTCCTCATGGAGGTCAGTGTAATCTGTTCATAATGCTTTATGGTTTTAAGATTGAGATGAGACCTGGAGGCTGGCAGTGCGGGACTGTTCTCTGACTACCACAAGTAGAAAATCAAATCAGGGACGTTCTTTTAAAATAAAAAAATTATGTTATTGACTCCCGTCTTTACTCTCTACTATCAAAAGCACATTGACACCTTTCTGTTTAAGTTA